>OZ014519.1:313938704-315138704 GCA_963966055.1 Lathyrus aphaca
TAGCAGGACTTGAACCTGCGACCATTAGGTTAAAAGCCCAATGCTCTACCAACTGAGCTATACACCCCAAATACATTTATATAGTCGTAAATAAAGATTGGTGCAGAAAAGAGGGCGGGGTTGGGTCTGGCCTTCTCCTCATCATATTAAAGGGGCTCTGTATGAGGCTCGTACTGCGGAGCAAGCGAAGAATAAAGGCGCGCGTTAGCACTCCTGCAAGAAAACGGCCTTACTCAACAAGCGCACCTTTATTAGTAAGTTGTTTACACTCATTGAAGATTCTATCTACAAAAGAAGGTCAACGGGGGATACTCAAGTTGCTCTCACTGACACCATCTACGAGAAGGTGAGGTCGTCTTTCCAGCCGCCATACGGTTCGCCTTAAAGCCGGAGGGAGAAAGGGAGGAGCTGTTATCTATGTAATTACGGTCTTTGTTGGCCGTTGTTCCGGTCGAGCACTCTCTTTTCTTTGCTTTGTTCAATAGAGTCTTACCAAACGAGACTGACTTCTAACCAACCCGCGAAGGGTTGTGAAGTTGGACCAGGTACGAAGAATGAATCTATATCTGTGTACGGTACGGAAGTTGCTGGCCGGCGGCCGCTCAACTGTTCGAGCGCAATACAGTGGTGGTTGGTTCCGATTCGACAAGGGTATAATGCCTGGTCGAAGGTCCAGTACAGTAGGTAGCAGGCGTGTTCGTTTTGGCTCCCGAGCGAGAACGATAAATAGGCGCTGCACCATTCTTGCTGCTATGTACGTGAACCTTGACTTGAGAGATTCATCCAATGGAACCCACACTCAAAGGAGGGCCACAAGCTCGGGGCTCGACGAAACAGAAAATATCAGCATTAAGAAACTTCTTGGGGTTAGCAGTGAAAGAAAGAGCCCGGCATTCATTCATATTCATAGCTTAGTCTACAAAAATAAAAGAGGGACCAGCCTCATCGTGGTAATTATCGGACATCTCTGATCGTTCACCTCTAATGTAACACGTTCCCTCCTAGTTATATGATCAATGGGATCAGTCGGCTAGAGAGCGGGGCTATTATTCTTTCGGGGAGGCTAAGTCGTCCCCTCTACTGATCGAACCCTCAGTTCGGGGGTCTTCGTCAACATGTTATGAGGCTCCAGTCTTCGGCGGGTCACCATTACTTGACTTAGAAAGGCGAACATCTAGGAAAGGGAAAGCGCAGTGCGCCTGGTGCAAATGGCTTTTCTTTTTCATGATATACCAATCAGAATGGGGGACCCTACCTACGTACATGATTGATAGAAGAACGGGGGTCGGTCAACTTGATGCGGCAGAGGCATGAGTGCAGTTCGATCTTGTGGTGTATTCGCTTGTAGTGAGTAGGGCCTCTTTCTCGTTGATCAGTTCGCCTCCGCTCTATTGAAAGGTCTCCATTCCTACGGCGGTTTTGTCAACGAACGCGTCTCGGGCCGGATTGACTAACCTAACCCTTAATTAAGGGGGCCTTGCCGTAGTTGGGTGCTCTGCTTTAGTGTGATTGACGAAGGCTAGGCTAGTAATACCCAAAAGAAATGAAAAGAGATCGGGGTCGATAGTTGGCAAGGAACTTGATCCCCCCAAAACAAAAAAGGGGCAGCTGCGGTCGAACTCTAATTCTGGAAATAAAATAAGTCGGGGCCCTTTTACCTTACCAAGTCTACCGGATAGAAATTTTAAGATCGGGTTCAAATAGATACGGGAAAGGCTTTCTCCCTAAGTGGAATCGGTGGAATGCCCGCCCTGCTTCCGACTAAGTATACAGAGTTGGGTCTACCGTTCGTTCAACCGTTACCTCTATTCTATTTCGATCTTTCTTTTCTCCTTTGCTTCCTTGTCTCGTCTATCCTTCTCTGCCTTCAGCCTGTCTTGGAGCTCTATCCCGTCCTTCCTTTGGCTTTCCCTGAGGATTTACTCTCCAAAGAAAGTCGATTTGATCACTGCGAGTTCGGTAAATAAGGAAGGATTCGTCTGTCTCGTCCCCGGTTAGCTATGCTCACTGGTATTTTCACTTCGGTGAAGCCTGCATTGCAATCAAACTAGGCGTATTTTCTTCTATATGTAGACCTTTTCCTCGCTTTGTCACTATTTGAAGAGGAACTGGCAGAATAATTGGTTTAGTCTGTGAACGAACCGGCCGAAATCAGACCTGTTGATGTGCCGTCCTCATGCGTGAATCTTTGAAGTCTTGACTGACTGGGCCAGTGATCACTATGCCCTAGTCTGTGGGAGGTTCACCATTACGAAGTCATGAAAGAGATTTTATAAAGAGGAAGAAGAAGGATACCGCCATCTCTTCGTCTCTTTCCCTGTATATCAATCGTACCAACGCAGACCAATCTGTATGCTCTGAGAAAGCTGTTGCAGAGATGGAGTCGCCGGTGATAGCTCTTGAATAAAGAATGCTGGAACTCTCAGATGTAATTGCTTTCCTTTAGGCTGCGCTGTTGGAGAAAGCCCTATTAACAAGAAGGCAGAAAGATCGGCGGCTGTTTATAGGACGGAATTCTGTCTTTCGGGATGGTCTTGGGCTTTGGGAAGATGCTGGGCCCGACTATGAGCCTGGTCTAAGCTAGGTGCAGATCATTTATTTGAAGTCTTATCGTTGGCAAGGTCTTCTGTTCCGTCTCTTCGAGATATAGTAGAGCTCTTTTGTGCGCCTGGGGATGATGTATCTTTGTGTTTTTCGTCTGAATGAGTCGACGTATGGAATCCTCCAAGACATGACTTTGTATGCCATGGCACTGAGACACAGGAGTTCACAAATTCCCTTTTTAGCTAAGGATCTCTAAGTGCCTTTCCGTGGTTTATTCTTTCTTGCCATTGCTGCGCCTTTTATTGCCCTTTATCAAGAGTGGGTTCTGTTACCATCAAAATATGGAACTGAAGGAGTTGCCGAGCTGACTCAAGGAAGAAAAGAGAAATCGTTTGCCCTAACGCCAACGAGGGTGGCGAAAGTGGGTAGGTCAAGAAGCTGATTTGGAGAGCGGAGAAGTGGCTTCTTGACAGTCCAATCATCCCACGATAGCAATGCCGAGACTAAGCACCTAACCAACAGCAAGTAATTGGCGAAGCTGGTAGTTCGGTGGGGAATGGCGTGCCGCAGCTAAAAGTGGAAGTGAATTCATAGGTACGAATCGTAGAGAAGCCCAAGGGCGTGTCCAAAGCATCTACATTAAAGAGGGTAGAAATAAAGATTTTTAGTAACTTATTCATCGTCATCGCTCTCGTAGAGGGCTTTGTTCGCTCCTCTAAAGCATTAGGGGACCTACGGCAGAACTTCATTCAATAGACATGTCCGTAATAATTGAAAAGAGAGCGGGGCATAGACTATTTACCGGAGACGAAAGACCAGCGGAAGGGCATGAGTCGCCGAGGAAGAGCGTAGATCAAAGCAAAGGTAAAGTACCTACATAGGCCAGGTTATCAACAGGGGGAGCGCCAAGCCTAGGAATATTGATTCAATCTGATCTTTAGGTAGACATCGTGGATTTTCTTGTCCTCCATTAGTAAAGTGGTTGAATAAGGTGCTTGGAAGCAGTCAGCTTAATTGCATCGATCCTTCTGAATTGCGTTGAACCTCTCTACTCTAGGAGTATTGGATCCTTCTTAATATTTTGATAGAACTGGTCAACGTTGAGTGAGTATATCAATTGCGACTCGCTTCTTTTGTTACTGGTTCTGGTGGTTTATTACGTGGGTAAAGCTGACTTCGTCCGGTGATGATTGATTTACCATTATTCCAAAGTATGCAACTGAACCCATTTTCACAAACCTGCAGCTTAACCTACTACAAAAAAAAGAAGACCGACGGCCTCTCTTTCCTTATTTACAGAGAAATGTCATTTGCTCATTTTCAACTAGATCAACGATTGGATGGAAGATCGGATATGCCCCCTCGCCTTAGTCGACTTGTTCCTGAGATGAGAAGACTCGCTTGGAAACAGACTACGCACTTAGAAGCCCTACCCCATTGTGATTGTGGTTGCTTGCCTTCATAACAGTAGGTTCGGTCAGCAGAGGGCTCTACGGAGAGTGTTGCAAATCAAAGATTACGATAAGAGAGACTATAAAAGGCCTCCATATCTTGTGCTTTTTGCCCTAATTGGATTTACGATTGTTTTTGATTGAGTTTTTTGAGCATGACGAGCTAGTCAGTATCCCGTCCCTCCCTTCTCTTTAGCTTAGTTCTAGAACGTGGTTTTGAGGAGGGCAGATTGAAAGAAGTAGTTCCTTCTCGGCTTCAGAAGGACCGAAGGTTGCACTACGTTCAGGGATTGGTCTTCCTGTTCTTTCTCAGCCGCTAAAGGAGGAATCTGATCCAGTGGATGCTGGAAAGTGAGGTAAGCCGATCCGGTTCGAGCCGAGCTGGTAGAAAGCGGTTAGCGCCTGTCGTAAAGGGCATTAGGTTCTGAAAGAAATAGACTACGGCCCAGCAAACTCCGGAACTGACGTAACTACACTATATATAAATATAAAGTGAGAGCTCATGCTTTACTAACCGTAGGCTACAGTGGAATCAGTAGATCGAGTTGAAGCAGATGTGGTGGACTCTGTTGCAGATGAAACTATATCTTTAGCCGAATGTTCCGGTGGTGAAGTTGAATCCGTGGAGTCTGGGCCAGAGACTGACCTTTCTAGTTCCGTGTCGGAAGGGCCTCCATTTGCGTAGTCTCGCGCAAGGCAGGCGAAACCAGATATGGTTGTAGATTCAAGAGCGAAGGAAGTGTAGCCTACGGTTAAGGGAAGCCGTCTGGGAATTTAGCATACGCCGTAGTGTGGCTACTAGTTCCAGCAGGTATTGGTGTCTAATCTCTCTTACTGGGATGGTTCGTCTGGGAATAAGCTAACCCCTACCACGGCTTCAGCGCCTTAACGCAAGTAGTGTAGTCAGATAGTCCTGAGGTAGCCAACCGACCTTAACTTAACAATTACATTTCCTCAGTTGAGTTCTGAACCTCTTTCTCTTTTATATCCTTTCTTTTTGATTTTTCTGTTAGATTCTTAGTAGCTGCCTGCTGTTTGTTCAAGGATTGCATTTTCTGTGCTCGAATGAAACTTTGGTTGGACGGGCGGGTCGAGGGATCTCAAAGAGAGGGTGCAGTTAGTCAGTACGGCAAGTAGAAAGCAGCTCAAATACCGGCAGGTAGAAAGGAAATAAGCTAGGCGATTACCGGAAAGTAGGCCAGTTCCGGTAGTGGTTACTTGATCAGAGAATCAACTCCTTGCTTCATTCTTTGTTCTGGTAATCTATTGTAGTTGTTATTAAACAACAGTATTCCCACCTCGTCTATCTATCCTTTAAAGCCGATGGAGAGGAGTGAGGGGTTTACCAAGAAAGTATGATCCTTATGGGAATCATAGCTATGCCCAGGTAGTTTCATATTAGCAATAAAATGGGTATTCTGAATGAATAAACGCTAAACAATATTTTATTGATATTGATATATTAATAAATCTATTGAATAAACAGGAACTAGCTCAACTTGTAGGGAAGAAACAAGCTACCTTAGGGAAGATGCCTTAGTACAAGCGCTAAGCGAGTGAGTGAACTGCTCCCCCTACTTCCCTCTGGCGTATTTATCATCGAAAGTGTGTATGAAGACGAGGATAAAGACAGTCTGCGGCTGTATACTCAATCTCCACGGAGGAAGGATCATCTTGGGTTTCAAAGATCCAATCCAATTGACAGGTTTTACCACGACTGGCTCGAATCTCTTTATCTACGGCTAATCACCTCGTCTCCGGACTTCTCATCTCCAGTATCTTCCGCATCCGAACTGGTTCACTAGACTTTAGGTGCTTTTTAGCTGTCTTCGAGGTTCGTTTCTCAGCAACTACCCCCCGGGATTCGTCTTCTCAGCTTTTGACTATCTCGAGTTTCTCATCTATGAACGTGCCGGTTCTACTCTCCCCTTTTATTTTTGGTTGCCCAACCCTCCATAACTCAAATATTATTATCTATTTAATTACGCCCCGCACAACCATCTTAACTCGCTCGGCCTCCTCCAAGAAGAAGTCTTCTGTGTCAGCTTCTCGCTTCAGCTCGCAGGCCTGCTGTGCTGCTCTTCAAGCAGATGCTTCTTTCTCTTCCAGCCCAAGCCCATCTTGACTCTTCCTCAAAAGAAAGGAAGGCTCAGAAGGACTCGCCCAAAGCAGAAATCTAATATACAAGATGGAATGGTTCATCAACATGCCTTGGGAGCATGAGAGCGCGACTGGGCAAACACTTAAATAAGATGTAGGGCTAACCTCCCCCAAAGGATAGGGTAAAAGTTTATTCCAATCTTTCGGATAAAACCTAACCGACAATTTAGATTCTGGAAAGACCCTTCTTACTGGAAACCCATTATGACCTTTGTACCACCAGACACTTATGCCATTCAATCAAATGGAGAAGCAAATCTGTGAACTACCCCGCACTTCTTCTTCGTAAAAAGAACATGTTTCTCCTCGTAATAATCTTCGTAATCAGAATCTGGATACTTAATCTACGACATTCATGATCAGAGTCGACTGGACTGGAATGACATTGACGCAGAAACAGAATCAAGAGAGTAGGCAGAAGCTAGAACTGCTCGATCCGGCCGAGGCTTTTTCGATCCAGCGATACCGATAAGCTAGACCAATAGTCGCGCTCCTAACCCTCTGAAAAAAAAGACACATAGAGGGCTCATTTGTCCTCCAGGATGAGCCTTAGAATTTTGTAAAAGCCGGGCTCTCGGAGCAGAGAGATACAATTCGAAATGAGCGCAAACATGAAAACCTTCTAGTCTACCTTCCAAAATGAAATTAGCTCAATGGAAGGGCGCCCACTTCCCCGCTCGCCCCTACCCACTTCTCGGGGTGGCCTCGCTCTCGCCTTTGGTTCGAGCTACTTTGGCTCCCGGGAACAGATAGCTTGCTGCCCAAGTCTACCTACTCTGACTCTCTCTACCCGGGGGATCCTTAGCCAGCCCTCTATATAGTTAGCTCCTTTCTTTAGCTTCTTAGGAGTGTCAGGTATGCCCCCGAAAGGATTCTGATCATAGTCGTTCAGCGCGTCAAGTTGACACTATAGCTACAGGCAAGTGTTTAAGGTCGTGATTTATCATTCAATGGCCTCACACCTAAGTAGAACGAAAAGAAGGAATTGGAAATTAAAAGGGGGGGCCAGAAGCTTCGCTTCCGGTAGCTTGCTTACTCTCCTAGTTAGAAGAAGGATCTTTGGCGAATTCTTTAGATCCGGGTAGAGTCTCGCTCAGTAAAGAGAGTTGTAGATTCCTAGAAAAGGAGAGGAGCCTTGATTCTCTTCTTTCTTTGATCACCCAAAGGTTTCATTAAGGCTTTACCTGTTGTTCTATATCTATAGGACAGAAAAAACATCCAAGGAAAATGCCCTGCAACCAATTACTGCCTAGGGAACCCATTTGCTCGCCTGGCACGACAAACTAAAAACAGCAGGATGATTGGAAACTGGCCTAGCATATGACTCTATAATCAGCTAGTCTGAATTGGAATATGCTTTTACCCTTGCTTGAACTGGTTTACTCACAGGCACTGAAACTAGATAGCAACTGTAATTGTAATTGGATGGCAAGGAAATCACAAGATTGCTCACTTAAAACCTAGCTTGCTGGCGCCTGCTGGCTCTCCTAAGTCTCTTTCCCTTTCCTGCAACTGGAACTCTAAATGTAGCACTGGATGTAAACTCTCACTTGAAGAATTGCTAGCTTGCCTATAATTCCTACTTGAATAAAAGAAAGGCCTGCTTTCAATTTAAAGGCTTCCTCACTCACCGTAACAGACTCAGGCGCTAGAGAACTCGAACAATGTCAAAAGAGGGCATTGGGATTTTAATAACCCGGCTTTCAAACTAACTTAGATATGCCATTTTATACACTCACTTACAAGAGGCAAGTTTTATAAATATAAATCAACTTTCTTACACTAGAGGAGATTCAGTATATGCTCACTTCGGAAAAGATGAGTAAACAGTCACTTCTAAAAAGGAGAAGGAAGTAGATTAGGGCAGGCTAACAGCGCCAGGAAATGTATGAGAACTCGCCTGTCCTGCCTATGTAACCTATTCGATTCACTCTCCTGGTCCGACAGCAAAACAAAGTGAACTTCCGTGGGATCTGCCATCGAAAGGAAATGGCCTGGACATTGCAGGAAATACATATATATAGGCTGCAGATGGCCCAGAATATGCACGGATATACCTGAATACGCTATGGGGCTGATCTTTCCCTTGCTGGGTTATGTGAGCAAGCCTCTTTCTTCCTTTGCTTTGGGACGAGGCCTGTTATCTTAATCCATCCAGAGGGAGTGCCCCATAAGCCAATGCCATTCCATTCATTTCCCGTTACCTGCCAGCCATTAATTAGGAATTAGGAGTTCTGTCCATGCGATCTAACAGACTAACAGGACAAGCAGTAGTTTTGAAAGGAAATCTGGCAAGCAAGGAAAATCCAGCAAACAAGGGATATGCATAAGGCAAGTCTTTCCAGTAAGTGGTCGCAAGCGAATGACCTAGGAAGAAGCCCGTTTACAAAGAAGTTCACATGCCCTGTAACGGATCTCAAACAAAGCGTGGCTGACAGCGCCAAGAAAGTCTGGCTTACACTTCCTTAGGAAGTCAGAACTGGTGGAAGTGGGCTGGCTAATTTACCACAAGGGCTCAGGCCTAATTGGACTTATAAAGAGCTTTCAGTCACAAAGGAAGCAAGCTATTATTCCTTTCAAGCAAGAAGGACTCGGCTTACTCACCAGGAATGCACCCTAACCTAAGGGAGAGGGGATAAAGGGATTAGGCTCTGCAGATGAAATAAAGAAGAAGGATAGCATTCTCTACTTCTATCATTGGTGCTATCGTATATGAGGAGCTTTCTTTTTGGTATGAAAGGTGATGTGATCTTAAAAATAAAATCTCATAAGAGAAGGAAATGGGGGTCGTGGAAGAATTGGGTTCGAGTCCCATAGCCCCAATGTGTCGAAATATCATGATTGGGTCGACCAGACCAGGCCCAGATATTTTTTATTTTTTCCGGTATGCCGCTCCGCGATAATGGAGCGAAAGAACAAAGTGGTTTGTGGTAATGTCAGAATTTGCACCTATTTGTATCTATTTAGTGATCAGTCTGCTAGTTTCTTTGATCTTACTCGGTCTTCCTTTTCCCTTTGCTTCCAATAGTTCGACCTATCCAGAAAAATTGTCGGCCTACGAATGTGGTTTCGATCCTTTCGGTGATGCCAGAAGTCGTTTCGATATACGATTTTATCTTGTTTCCATTTTATTTATTATTCCTGATCCGGAAGTAACCTTTTTCTTTCCTTGGGCAGTACCTCCCAACAAGATTGATCCGTTTGGATCTTGGTCTATGATGGCCTTTTTATTGATTTTGACGATTGGATCTCTCTATGAATGGAAAAGGGGTGCTTCGGATCGGGAGTAATCACTAGTGATAGGGCAAAAATAGGGAGGAAGGACAAAGGAAAGAGCGATGCCTACATTAAATCAATTGATTCGTCATGGTAGAGAAGAAAAACGGCGCACGGACCGTACTCGAGCTTCGGATCAATGTCCCCAGAAGCAAGGAGTACGCCCGCGTGTTTCAACGAGAACACCGAAAAAACCAAATTCAGCTCCACGTAAGATAGCCAAAGTACGATTGAGCAATCGACATGATATATTTGCTCACATTCCGGGCGAAGGTCATAATTCGCAGGAACATTCTATGGTCTTAATAAGAGGAGGTAGAGTTAAAGATTTGCCAGGTGTTAAATCCCATTGTATTCGAGGAGTCAAGGATTTGTTGGGAATTCCGGATCGAAGAAGAGGCAGATCAAAATATGGTGCAGAAAAACCCCAATCGATATGAATGGAGGATGCCTCTGGAACTTCTTTATCTCGGTCAGGAGAGGTACGAAGTCACTCGACTGAAAGGAGAGGGAACAACCACAACGTTATGCCCTAAAATAGAAACGGAGCCCTTCCGAATGACTGGTAATGGAAGCTTGTAGCACATAGAAAATGGCTTTTCATAGAATCTGTAATCTTATTAGTTGATTTAAAATCATCAGCAAAGACGATCAGGCTTCTTGCTAGATCACCCTCGTGTAAATGCAAGATCCCACTGCGGTAGATTCTACCTCGGAAGTCGAGAAAGGCAGGCAAAATTGATATCCATCATAGGCTGATGCCACATTAATAATCAATTGCTCATAACGAGCACGCTGTATGTTCTTATATAATGTATTTAACAAATCGCTAAAACTCCATTTTGTGCTCGCTCTCTTCTGTCATGCGCATCATGGCTGGGTGAGTTGGCCCATTGCGAATTCTTCCAATCAGGTCATGCACTTTTTTAAGATGCGGAACCTGGGAGCTTTCCTCTTCAAAATAGGGGTAAATTTTTCGTAGGGGGGTAAGGAAGGTGCCGAGATCGTAATAGAAAGGAGTTGATAGTCTCGTCTGCTAGGCTTTTCCGAACTTCCCTTCTTCTGCCCGTTAAATCCTTTTCTTCTGCTTTTTCCCAACGATATATCCCCCCCCATTCTTTAAAAAAAAGAAAGCATATATTAGTTCCAGAGAATCATCCGAACATTCTGAGATACGGTTGTCAAATGGGAGAAGAGGAACGAGAGGCGTCCCTAAGCTTTCCAGCTCACTAGTAAGTGACGAGGGGTTTTAATTTCATTCTCAGAACCTCCTTCGAATTACAGAACTGGAGGGGGTCTCACAGGCATCTTCGAGCGGCAGTGCAAGCTCGGATGGTGTTAGCGCTGGCAGAAGGTCCGAAGATTCATTTCAAAAAATAGGAATGTCAGAGCAGTTAGTCCGCATATCCCTAACTACCTTGTTCCTGATTGGATTGCTTTCTTAGTGTGGCATCTTTTAGTTCGCTGTCCACTAGTGAGATTATCATATATAAATGTAGATAGAGAAAGAGGCTAAGCCTACGTAACGCTATGGGAACAGCTTTTTTTGTCCGCTTTCAGCTATGCTATATAGATGCGCTACCTTGTGAAAGAAAACATCATATGTATGTAAGTAGCATCTAGAATCGAATCCAGAGCAGCTAAGAAAAAAAATCGAGTAGCTTGCGGGCCGGTCGTCAGTTCAGACTAGCTGGTCAGTGGGGGTCAGAGAGTGTTCCGTTAGTGTTCTCACAGTCTCAGTGCGACCTTGCTTGGTCAACAATTTGGAGAGTTTGCGAAACGAAGACTTTCGATAACAAATATTAAACCGGGAAGAAAAAAGGGGAAAAAGTAAAGAAAGTAACAATAAGGCGCATATGGCACGAAAAGGAAATTCGATTTCGGTAAGACTCGATCTGAATCGTAGTTCAGATTCAAGTCGGTTCAGTGAGGGCGACCGCGAAAGTCACCGAATGGGTCAGTCTTTTCCTTCAGTTTGTCCTATATATGTTGAATAAAAAAGCTTGGGATGGGAGGACGTAGCAGATGTCCGGGACGGACACGACTTCTTCTAACGCTAGAAGACCACTGGAAGAGACCCGGGACCAGAGCATGTCGTGAAAGAAGCACACCGGGCGTGCGTGCTTCGACCGTGTCTCCGGGGCACAGTTGAATGTAGATATCATGAATGCGAGGTGCAGGATACCAGGCCGAGAAACCCGGCACCCCCTATGTGCCGATCGCTAGCGCATCCAGGGCCCCG
The DNA here is from genome assembly GCA_963966055.1 of Lathyrus aphaca. Lineage (NCBI taxonomy): Eukaryota > Viridiplantae > Streptophyta > Magnoliopsida > Fabales > Fabaceae > Lathyrus > Lathyrus aphaca. Next base: position 313,950,378 of record OZ014519.1, read on the forward strand.
ACGCCCTGCGGAGCTGGAGAGGCCTAGCCTGATCTGAGAAGTGCTAATTCGGTTCGGATAGACTTCATTCAAGAACGCCGGCCGCCGCCCCTGGAATCAATAAGAAAACTAGTGCTAAGTTTCAGATCAGTGAATAAACCGAAACGAAAGAAGAAAGAGACCTTTCTCGCTCGGCGCCTAAAGCGCACTATGCTCCGCTTCAACAAATGAGAGTTTTCGGTGGAACCGGTGAACCACGCGAGCTGGTTAGATGCGTGGGACAGAGGGCTCATAGTACCTGCTAGCACAGCTATGCAGTGGAAGGGAAGGAGCCTAAATCGACCCCCTTATTTTTATTCTTGATTTTTAAAATAAAGAATAAAAAAGTACAAAGAGATTAGACTCTCGGATGAGACTAAGCAGCCACCGACCGTTCCGACGCGCCCCTGACCTATTTTTTTTATTAAGACCGAAAACCTATCTAAAATGGAGCCTAGTTTAGGTTGTCAAACAAATGATAAAATAAAAAAAATTTAATATAACCACAGGGATATGGATGGAGTCTCGCTCAGTAAAGAGAGTTGTAGATTCCTAGAAAAGGAGAGGAGCCTTGACTTTCAATGATGTTCTTAGTCAAGAAGCGCTAACGCTGCAATCTAAAGCAAGAAGCGAGAAAGTTTACTTTGAGAAAGAAGGTGCTTGTTGCCGCTTTCTTCTTTTTTTATAGTAAGTAAACTTGTTTTGTTTTAGTTTATAAGGAGAAAGGTTGCTATTTTTATAATTATTATAGCGTTAGCGCTTTAGTTTTCAATAAGTTTAGGCTTGACTAAGAACATAGAAATGTTGAATCAGGGTGCGCAGGGAACCCTATACAAAGGGCCTTTCCCTTCAAATGACAACTGCCTCTTCCTGCTGGAGGACATGAGGTGTTCCGACATGAGGTGGAGGACATGAGTTATGGCCTCTGAAACCAAAACCCCTTCCACATGATGTTGGTGTTCCGACATCCCGAATCGAGGTGGCTCTAAACTCAGGTTTACCTACCTCTCTAGTTAAAGAGAGAAGATAGGGCTTTGAAATCTAATTTCCTCTCCTAAGTGCTTGCTGGTTCCAGACTCCCTATCTTGGTTGGATGTCATTTCCAGAGGAGTTGGACTGCTTTCCACTGATAGTATCCAACAAGGAGTGAAGAGAGGAAAAGTTATCTCTAGCATATATTTATTTAACGGAATCCATCTTTTGATATCAATTGAACAAAGGCTTAGTTGTGTGATTCATATCCACCAGTGGATCAAGGGTAGGTTCTTAAAAGGCCTTCGAAAGGAAACTCCTGCAAATCCTGGAAGGATAAAAGTGTATGTACCCTTGAGTTAAAGCGCACCCTTGGTCCTATTGCAACTGCTTCTGATTCACTTGCTAACAGCGCTAGTCACCTCTTGACTTAGTAAACTACCCCATTCGTAGTGTCAAGCCTTCCCTTCCTCTACTGCTGGTCGACTAGACTAAGTCAACTTGCTCGTGGAAAGGCAGGAGCCTGGAAGCCAGGAAGAACGAGCCCTTAAATTCTTCTATTCTGACTTCTTCTACCAAATGAGCATAGAAAGAAGGGTAGACGCTCCTTTAGCCATCAATCCATAACGAGACTTAGGTGATCCTATCTCTCTTATAGAGAGGGCGAGAAAGAGCTCCATTGAGCGCCAACTCCAGCATTCACACTAGAATCTACTTCCAACCTTTAACACTTGGTCGAGCAAGTCCAGAACTAGGCCCTTAACAGAACCAGGACTAGCCCTTTAGAGAAAAGCGAGCAAGATCCCTTCATCGGAAGGAAAGAGGAGAACGAGGACAGCTGAGCTGACAACCGCTCCTGCCTTCTGGTACGAGTTTCAATTGGCATAACTTTCATTAAATGGATTAGCCTACCATTTTCCTGAGGGCCTAAAGTTTAGATAGAAAAGTCCTCTCTTTCTATTCATAGAGAATCCATCCTCAAACTAGAGTTCAACTCCGTCGTCCGATCTTAAGATGTTAGGTTCTTTTTAAATTCAAGAAAGCATGAAAAAGGAGGATAGTCATAAAACACAAGTAAGGTAGCATTTCACCAGCAACCATTGTCACTAGATATGGTAGATCCCTAGCTAAGGGAAACTTCCTCTTTTCACGACGAATTGCACGACTAAGCCCCTTGAGCACTTTAGCAAAGGACTTACTTTCAGAGAGGGTGCGTTATAGGGTGATGGAAGAGCTATCGATAGCTATCCTGTACTTGCTTTCTCTTCTTTCTTTTTGAATGACAGTTCATCAAAACAATTGCTAGATCGAGCATGCGACGCGCATAGTCTTAAGTTCAAGAGCGGGTTGTCTCCTCTTCAACATTTCTACTACTTCCTTGCCTCCCCTTTTCAGAGATCTCCTTGTTCTCTTCCCAGATTTTCCTCTACACTTTCGCCGCCTTCTTCATCATGTTGTTCCATCCTTCAGGGATGTTCGGTAGGTGTCCGGGCTTCCTAAAAAATCCTTCCGGCAAGAATGCTGCTTGAACATTGTAAGACATTGAACCGTCTCGCTCTTGTGAACACGGATCATAAGTGGCAAAAGCCGCCGGAATCCTAATGGATTGTCCATAAGCTCTCCTCGCTACTGTAAAAATTGCAAATTTATTTTTATACACTGGCGCAGATGATTGCCCCTAAGGCACCGATGGACCAACGCCTTCGTCTATCACCCTAATTTTTAGTAGTAGTGCCAGATCAAGCAGAGAGCGCTTTCAAGGAACGAAGTCATTTGAGTACTATAGTAGGTAGAGGTAAACTTCGTTCTAAAGAGGTATCCGACTCAACACAATCAGTCACTTAATAGGGCTTCTCACATTGGTCCGCGGCAAAGAAAGAGCAAACCAGGCAGGCAGAAACTAGATATGCTATTAAACACGGGGGGACCTCCCGGGCTTTCTATTCCTATTCCATAATAAGCCCTACCTACTAGTATAGTACTAGGATCAGGCTTCATGTTCGTGTTCCAGAATGGGCAGCTAAAGCCTTTCTTTGAACCTTAGACTCATCTCTCAATCCACTTAATGTACGTGTTAAATTTTCTCCGGATTAAAAACCAAATAAAAAGACGTCCCGATCGATAAAGATAAACATAAAGAAGCGCGGAAAAAGGCTCTACAAATACTCACTAATTAGATAGGATAGGCCCAATCACTATTCAATCCTGGAAGCAAGCATTACGGCCAGTAAGACAACCAAAACTATGCTTCCCAAAAAGACAAGACTGCAACGTTCGGGTTACTTGACTCCAACTCACCAGCACTATAACTACTGCTTGCTTCAATGACTCCCGAACCATCATAGATAGCAAAAGTCATGTCACTCCCGCTCGGCGAATCAATCGCAAGTCCCAACCCAGAAAAAGAGGCAGAGTAAAAGGAAAGGTCGGATAATGGGCTACATGTTGGAATGCCTCTAAGGAGGAACTACACTGGCATTTGATAATCGAAAAAGCCAACCAATTAAAATACAGGGCTTTTGATAGAGCCCTTTACAGGAGGAGATGCTCATGGCGCGATAAAGCTCGTCACGAGACCGAGAAAGCTCATCAGTGGAAGAAATGTGTCACGTAGTCTCGATTTCTCAGTTAATAATTATGAATATCTCCCATAGATTGAGACTTATAGATTTCAAGTAAGGGAGGCCTGCCTTAAGATTGACAACAGGTCGGTCGATATCGGTACTGGTTCAGCCTGTGAGGGATTCATTCAGTAAGGGAGGGGGCTCTAAATCCGCCTAGGGGAGAGAATAAAAGTAAGACCTTTGAGCACTCAAGATGAGAAGAATCCCGCTGTCCTGTCTCATTCCCATTCTCTTTGAAGCACATATCTCATCTCTTTTAAATGCAAAATAAGGGCATTTATCTAAAGTTAGAGAGGGCAAACACACACCTGTCTAACGTCAGTTTCGCTGTACTGGCATTTCGCTCTCATCGATGGAACGAAAAGATTTAGTTGACTTAATGACTGGTCTAGGGTGAGAATAGCATGTGTTCTCTTCAAACTAGGTTTTCATGGGCGGGCTATTGAGAAGAATGAGGTTCTCATATCAGAATCCCTATTCAAACGAGGGGAGAAGGAACTGTTAACGAACAGTAGGTGTTCTCTTCAAAGCAAGCAAGACCGGTTAAAGCGATTCTTTTGAAAAGAGTCTTCGTTGAAGTGAGCTCCTGTCTAATAGTAGACAGGCAGGTACGTGCTCCGATATAAGGGGGTCAGCTCGGCAAGTAAAGGATATAAGGAAAGAAGCTCATAAAGTCATGACATGCCACCGAGCAAATAGAACCTTCCCTCTCTGCAAGCAAAGAAAGAAGAAGGTGAGCGATTGTAAGGGAGAGGAATGGAAGTGAGAAGCGGCGGATGGGTCGGTCTAGTTCAAAGCCTAAGCTAAAATTGGTCTAGTTCAATAAGCGTACGATTGGTGAAGCTATGAATCGACAGATTTTGGAGTGAAATAGACGTTGGAGTGTGAATCAGTAGATTTCCAGTGCGGGAGTTCGAGGTAGTATTTCTTTGATTCTGGTTTCCGATCTAATCATGTGATTCTTTCAATCAGCATGCTCTTCTCCGATGTATTCTTTTAGGCGAAGAAGCGGTTTATCCGAGAGTGGGGTTACTTACCAGAGAGTTTGGCTTGGTCTTGCTTTCTTCTTTGTTGAGCTGTTATCTAATTCGTCCTCATTGCCTTTACTCCTGCTTCAGACCTGTTTAAAGTCTCCGTAATGTCCGAGCGTTAGCAATCCTCTAATTGTGGTCTTAGAGCTCTCTAGAGCCCTTAAGATGTAATGGTTTTGCAATCATGCTCCTCTATCCATTCTCGACTTAATCCTCTAAGGCTTTGGTTCGTATTGGGAGTGTTCTCCTTTTGGCGGGGGCTTGCCTCCCATCTGGTACTTATGTGGTAGGTGGGTTATTGAAGGTGGATGGGTTTTTGTAAGAATAAGTTTAAGGATCAAGATCGGTAGAAAGATCAAGATCGGGAAGAGCTTTTCTTCGAAGGTGCCGCTGAGGAGCTCTGTTCGGGTACCCCCCCCTCCGGCTCTTGAGAAGAGCTTTAGTTTAGGAAAGGGCTAAAGGGGTGCGTGCGATCCCTCTCGTTGAGAGTCAAGGGTCTCCAGGAGTAGAAGGCACATCCTGGATCTATTAAGCCGGCAAGGGTTCAGCATTTTCACGACCGCAAAGGGGCCATCTCTCAGTCGGAGTAGATAGAAAGGATCTTCTGATCAATCCAGAGATAATTTCGATTCCATTAGTAATGAGGATTCGGAATATCACACATTGATCAATCAAAGAGAGATTCAACAACTAAAAGAGAGATCGATTCTTTGGGATCCTTCCGGGAACAAACAGAGATAGAATCAGACCGATTCCCGAAATGCCTTAAAGGATATTCCTTTATGTCCCACCTTTAGTAAGCATCTTGTTGCTTCTTTTTTGCCCGCGCTTAAGAGTGCTTGTAATGATTAACCTCTATCATCGACTTCCGACTCTGTAGGCTTGTAAGCCTCCTCTGTCCCAACTTTATTCTTCTAACTAAGAAAGCATAGGCAAATATCTTATTATAATAGAATTCCTTCAAAGATGCTTTTCTCCTCTAGCCACAGACATGCTTGACTACCACTACCTTCACTATCAAGCCAAGAAGGGGAATTAGTAACACAGGCTCGGTGGCAGAAGATAAGGCCAACTCAGTATTTTAGTAAATAAGCACCTCTACTAATGCGGGTGGGGTTCCAGAAGTGGACCTCGATCCAACCGAAAAACTATTGTGTGAAAAATAAACTCTCTTTTGAAAAGTTCTGTTAGGTTCTTAGTAGCAATAGGTGACCTTATACCAATCCCGATCCATTAGATTTGTTCGGAAAATAAACGATAGACAATAAAACATCTCGGAAATCTGGGGGTCAGTTTTGTGGATATTCTTCGCGCAATGCGCGAAGTTCCCGGAAAAAGGGATATTTTGTCCCCTCTCTATCCAACTGGGCGAGTCGGTTTGTAAGAGTCTCTGGCCGATATTCCCACTTTTTTTTGTTAAAATGGAGTCTCCCAGACCAGAAGGCTGGTTCGGTTTTCAACCCAAAAAGGGTCTGGGTCCAGCTCGGCCATCCGAGATATAACCTTATGAGGTTAATAAAAGTTATAATCTCATCTATGGGGGGCTGCCACCCTCTCTTTTTAGAGGCAGCAAAGAGAAGTCTTGTATTGATCTTCTCAAAGACTTCCCCCAGTGGCCCTTCTGGAACTTGCCCAGGCTGCGCAGCCTCTGGTTGAGGTGCGGGCTCTCCTCCGGGCTGTTCCAAGTCCCTCCCTAAAGATAGACTCCCCGCTTATGCCCGGGGAATTTCTTTCGAGCGCACCAGGAAGCCGCTGCCCGACTCCCTGAGAAGGCTGCGAATTTATTTCTTCCCCAGGTTCGGCGGTATTTTGAAACCAGCCAGAGAGACCCTCAAAAAAAGAATCAGAAGGATTGTCACCCCCCCCCCCCCCCGGCCCCACTAGCATCCATCATCATCGATGTAGAGGGGAGGTCTGTAGGCCTGACGCCTATAGAAATAGACAACCACTCCAACAAAAGATTGAAGGCCGTAACTTCCAACGCACAAAATAGGAACCCCAGAGAGAGGAACACCGAAGCCAAGGCCAGCCAAAGCCCAAAGGAAGACCCACTTGAGTATAGTGTTAATGAAAAAAGTGATAAAGGGGGTTTCGTCTCATTTTCCGGAAAGCCAGTCATACTATTCCACTTTAGCTAAGCTAATGATGAAACGGGATCTGGATTTGTCTGCAGATGATGATGTCCACTCCTGGCTCGATGCGCTTAACGAAAGGGAACGAAGTCTCTAGATTAATTAATAAAGAATTTCCTTCGTCATTAAGCAGCATCCTTTAAGTGAGTAGGGGTGCGCCGGACCGCCGACGAATAATAGGTACCCCCACACCCCAGGCAGAGTTAGTGAGCCGTGTAATAGGCGACCATTTCACGCGGTTCGGGGGGCACTTGAGTCAGCCGCCGGCGCCCGACTGCGTCTTGACCTCTATCCAATTTTTGGGCCAATTCCCCCTTCGTACTACCAAAAAATGAGATTCTTGCCGAATCCGAGTTTGCTGCTCCAACCATTACCAAACTTATACCTATTCTGTTTAGTACTTCAGGTGCTTCTGTTGCGTATAATGTAAATCCCGTAGCGGATCAATTCCAACGAGCCTTTCAAACAAGTACTTTTTGTAATCGACTCTATAGCTTCTTCAATAAACGCTGGTTCTTCGATCAAGTTTTGAATGACTTTCTAGTCAGATCGTTCCTACGTTTCGGATATGAAGTCTCATTCGAAGCTTTAGACAAAGGTGCTATTGAGATATTGGGCCCTTATGGTATATCGTACACATTCCGACGATTGGCCGAGCGGATAAGTCAACTTCAAAGTGGATTTGTTGTGCGAAGAGTGCGTTATGACCCGTGGCCGCCTGCCTGGTCTGGTGGGGTCCTCCGTTGTGGGTAAACGGGAAACCCGACTCTACGAACCCGAGGAAAGGCTGCACAGCAGTAGTAGGGGCGTGAAGACCGGAGCTTTTTGTAGTGCTAGCAGGAATGCAAGTGAATGAATCCCATCCCCTAGCGAGTGAAGTGCTTACGCCCCTTAGATTAGAGATAGGGGCGCGCTAGCGTTATAATAATAATAGAAAGGTTAGGGGGCTGAGAAAAGCTTGCTGTCTACTTCTCTTCACTGCCCCGTTCTGTAACTTCCCTTCTTTAGTCCGTCCACGAGGCTGTAAAAAGAGAGAGGGGCGGCTATATAGCGGGAGTCGTTTCGGTTGTATGCCACGAGGTCCCTATGGACAAGGGGACAAGTGAATCATCGCTTTTGGGCGCAGGCAGCCCTCTACCATCCATCCCATTGCATTCCATCGTCTCGTATTGTACTGTACCGTACCAGATACATCTATTGAGTGAGAGAAAGGTAGCTTCTCTATAGATATATTATTCATTTTTGATATTGATAGGGATCCCCAGATTCCCGTCACTACGGATTGATTGTCTCTACCTAACTACATGGTAGTGGTCTAGGGAGCGCAATTGCTAGAGCACGGGAGAATGAAGAGTAATGATTTCAGCAAGAGCAGCCGGACGGACTACTATAGTGAGTCCTGTGACTACTAGAGTAGAGTTGAGTCAAAAGGTATGGTATAGCAGCCTTTCCGAGCGAGCCTCTGGGATCTCCTGTAAACCCCCATGATGTGGTAAAGGGAGGATATTAGGGGAAACAGTGAGTGGAGATTCCCCTGCAGAGAGCTGGATGAGGGGAGACCTTCACGTCCGGTTCGGAGGGCGGGGATATCCCGACCCTACTATCATTATGCCTTTGCAATGTTACTTGGTTCAACTCTATTTGTGACCTTTTCTCGTATGTGGGACTCTCTATCTTCTTGGGTAGATAATCGATCGTCTTTCATTTTGATAGTTAGTAGTATTTATTATAATAAGTCAATAAATAAGAATAAATAATAATAGAACTGGAGGAGCTAAAAGCCGGGATGGCTTGGTAAGCACGATCAGAATGAAAGTCACGATCAGAATGAAAGGTAGTTCGCTGGGCCTGTATTTTGATCCCAGAGGTGCTGGTTCGACTCCAGCTCGTGAGAAGGCTTTTTTGGTCATATCCCTTTTAAAAGTTAACTTGGATTTTTTTTTTAAAATAACTTGAAGATGAGGTGGAGGCAACAAAAAAAGTCTTGGAAATTTTTTAAATGCAATGTATGATGCGAGCAGTTAGGGGTAAAATTTGGGGTGTGACAGTTGCCCCTATTCAAATAACTTTATCAAATAAAATGAGTGATGTTAATCCTCATAAAATCGGAGTGGAAGGTATTTAAATATAGAAATAACCGAAAATGTTGCCCCTAAATGCAATGACATGCTATGAACTTATGAGAGACTCTTGTTGGGGATATGATATGCGAGATGCAATGAAACCTAGTGTGCCGATTTCTTTTTAATGATGAATATGTTGGATATGGTATGATGAAGACAAATGCAAACGGTGATCTACAGAAACGAAATCGAGGGTGAAGACTCACTGGGGATATCAATATGCTGGGGATGACAAGACGAAAATATGATGTATTCAAAGTGAGATCAACATGTTCAAGTGTAACTGCTGGCACTAAGAATAACAAAAGACGGAAACAAGACAAGAGTCCAGAACACAAGACTAATGAACGGACTGACACCTTAGGATAGCAAAAAAATAGTTCAAAGTAAAAAAACGTAATGGCTTGATGAGACCAAAACAAACACTATGAACAAGAACAAACTATTTGAGGTGATGAGTGTACAAGTTCAAGGGTGGCTGCTGGGGATCCCAATACAGCAACTCGGTGACTGAGAAAAATAGTTGAAATGATATCGACTCGGCGGTCAGGAGAACAAAAAGGCAGACAATGACACGACGCTCGGGAATAAAATAACAGGCGTCGACACGGCGATCGGGAAAGTAAACCCAACACGGCGGTTGAAGAAATAAATAACTGTCATTGACATGGCGGTCGGGAAATAAAATAACGGACGTCGACACGGCGGCCGGGAAATAAAAATAACAGACGTCGACACGGCGGTTGGGAAATAAAAATAACAGACGTTGACACGGCGGTCGGGAAATAAAATAACGGACGTCGACACGGTGGTCGGGGATAAAATTCAACTTGGCGGTTGAAAAAATAAATAATTGTCATCGACGCGGCGGTCGGGAAATAAAATAATAGACATCGACACGGTGGTTGGGAAAACAAAAATCAACACGGCGGTTAAAGAAATAAATAACTGTCATCGACGTAGCGGTCGGGAAATAAACTAACAGACATCGACACGGCGGTCGGTAAATAAAATAACAGACATCGACACGGCTGTCGGGAAAACAAAACTCAACACGACGCTTGAAGAAATAAATAATTGTCATCGACGCGGCGGTCAGGAAATAAACTAACAGACATCGACACGGCGGTTGGGAAATAAAATAACAGACATCGACACGAAGGTCGGGAAAACAAAACTCAACACGGCGGTTGGGAAAACAAAACTCAACACAGCGGTTGAAGAAATAAATAACTATCATTGACGCGGAGGTCGGGAAATAAACTAACAGACATCGACACGGAGGTCGGGAAATAAAATAACAGACATCGGCACGGCGATCGGGAAATAAAAAAACTGTCATCGACACGGCAGTCAGGAAATAAACTAACAGACATCGACATGGCGGTCGGGAAAACAAAACTCAACACGGCGGATGGGAAAACAAAACTCAATACGGCGGTTGAAGAAATAAATAACAGACAAATAATCCAAAGTGGTAAATCAATAGGTTCAAGTGTAACTGTTGCTACCGAGGATAAAGAAAGCAAACACAGTGTTTGGGCAGTGGCTCTGTGCAACCAACTGATAATGGGAGTAGAAAGCAACATACTCAAATATAAATCAACAGCTCTAAACGAATGGCTGGGAATAAAAAGAAATGTTGGAGCTTTAAACAAGATAAACACCCAACCTCGGGAAATTCCCTAAATGAAGAGTTCAAAGAAGAACTTTAGGAACTGTCAGGAAAACACGAATGCGTGTTGAATTAACAGCCTTAAATCTTAAGCAAACAACTTATAGGATTTATGCCAATGATAATTGGGCTTAAAAGAAAATATTGGTGGTACTAAGGTACATATCAAGGAGGACCTCTGCAGGGGATATTCAGTGTTACAGGGAAAAAGACCTTGATTAACCATACTTCGGGACGCCAGCGACAAAGGATTCCCAAAAAAAAAACTGACAGTAATCTGGACTTGGAGTCAGACAAACGACAACTGGGAAGGGAAAAATGATTATGTCAAATGCGTATGATTGAACATGATGCGAATCATCATGATGTGCAAATGATAACTTTAGGGAGACAAGGGGTTTTGACAAAGTAGGGGAGAGTAGGATCTCAATGCCAATACTTAGACGAGCAATACGAAAGATGCTGGGGAATGTCTTTGAAATTGGAACTCAATGTTTGGTCCAAAGATCCATCCAAGAGTGCTACCAGCTTTTAATCCTTTATGGGGAGTTCTGTAATAATGGCATGAGAGTGTTGCTGCAAGCCAAGGGTTTTTTAGAAGACAAAAGATTTTTTCAATATTTCCAAAGTCAAAGAAATTTGAAAGTTTTTCATGTGTTTCCAAAAACAATTTTCTAAAATATTTGTCATTTTCAAAGTTAAATGGTAATTCACTAAAGACATTTCGCATAACAAAAGAAAATAAGAGACTGAAAGGCAAAATTTGAAGGCAAAGGTTGTATTTTATTCAATAATGGTAGCTTGCCAATAGCAAAAGCTCCAGCGGAAATTACAATTTGAAAATGGCAATGGGGAAAGGTCTACATTGAATCCAACAACCGCTATAATCCCTAATAACTAAGACTGCCCAACACTTTACTTCTGACAAGAGCAACTGGATTGGTCTTCAAGTAAAATCTTTAGTAATGGTAAACACCATCTGATACAGTTAAATGCCTTTGTCCCTAATTTTTGCCTGGATCGCCCTTTCGGTTTTTCAATCCACCGGGACGCTCTTTTTGGCCTAAGCCGCCCTTTCGGGTTTTCAACTTAGCAAGCTCTCATTTTTTTATTTTTATCCCTAATTTTTCCTAGATCTCCTTCATAGGTTATGATCCACCGGGATACCCATTTTTGCCTAGGTCGCCATTTCTGGTTTTCGACCTATCAGGCTTTATTTAGGCATAATATGTTTTGACTACATCAGAGTTCACCGGGTGTTTCAATTGTTCACCATCCATAGTTGTGAGGATTAAGGAACCCCCGGAGAATGCCACCTTCACAACATACAGGCCTTCGTAGTTAGGACTCCATTTTCCACGCATGTCTTTGTAGACTGGCAAGATTTTCTTGAGTACAAGATCTCCTTCTTTGAATTCTCGGAGACGGACTTTCTTGTCAAATGCTCTCTTAATGCGTTTTTGGTACAACTGGCCATGGCACATGGCAGTCATTCTCTTTTCATCAATGAGGTTCAGTTGATCATATCTGTTTTGGAACCACTCAGCTTCCTCTAGTTTGGTTTCCATCAAGACTCTTAAAGACGGTATCTCTACTTCGATAGGGAGAACTGCATCCATCCCATACACCAAAGTGAAAGGGGTTGTCCCTGTTGAAGTGCGAATTGATTTTCTATATCCGTGTAAGGCATACGGTAACTTCTCGTGCCAGTCTTTGTAAGTTTTCACCATCTTTTGCAGGATCTTCTTGATGTTCTTATTCGCAACTTCAACGGCTCCCTTTATCTTCAGACGGTACAGGGAAGAGTTATGATGTTCAATCTTGAATGTCTCACACAACTCTTCCATCATCTTGTTGTTCAAATTGGTCTCATTATCTGTGATGATCCGGCTTGGGATCCCATGGTGGCAGATAATTTGGTTCTTGATGAAGCGGGCAACCACTTGCTTTGTCACATTGGCGTAGGAAGTTGCTTCTACCCACTTGGTAAAGTAATCGATCACAACCAAGATAAATCGGTGACCATTGGAAGCTTTAGGCTCAATTGCCCCTATCATGTCAATGCCCCACATCGAGAAAGGCCAAGGCGATGACAGAACATTCAAAAGGGTCGGAGGTACATGCACCTTGTCGGCATAAATCTGTCATTTAGGACACTTCCTGGCGTATTCGAAACAATCTGATTCCATGGTCAACCAGAAGTATCCAGCTCTCAAGATCTTTCTGGACATGGCATGTCCATTGGCATGTGTTCCAAATGATCCTTCATGGATTTCCCTGATCAATAAATCTGCTTCGCGCTTGTCCACACATCTGAGCAGAACCATATCATGATTTCTCTTGTAAAACACATTGTTGCCGAGGAAAAACTTGGACGCCAATCTCCTCAGAGTCTTCTTGTCTATAGTTATTGCATCCGCTAGGTACTCCCGATTTTGCAAGTAGTTCTTGATGTCATAAAACCATGGTTTCTCTTCAGTTTCTTCTTCGATCTAGAGACAGTAGGTTGGTGTAGTTTTTCGCTCGATTGTAATGAGTGGAGCTTCATTAAGAAATATGACTTGAAACATAGAGGCCAAGATAGCCAAGGCGTCTGCTATTTGATTCTCTGCCCTTGGAACGTGATGGAAAGTGACTTCATCAAAGTATTTGATTAGTTCCACAATGCGGGCACAGTACGAGATCAACTTCTCATCACGGGTCTCCCATTCACCTTTGACTTGGTAAATCACCAAAGTTGAGTCTCCATATACTTCAAGGATCTTGATTCTGGTATTAATTGCAGCTTCGATACCCAAAACACATGCTTCATACTCTGCGATGTTGTTTGTACATTCAAAACATAATCTGGTAGTGAAAGGAGTATATCCACCATCAGGATTCATCAAAACAACTCCCACACCATGTCCCATGTAATTAGAGGAACCATCAAACATCATCTTCCAACGAGATCCTGGCTTTGGACCTTCATCTGGATCTAGAACTTCACAATCCTTTACAAACATAATGTCCTCGTCTGGGAAATCAAATTTCAAAGTTTCATAGTCTTCAACAGGTTAATCAGCAAGGTAATCAGACAAAACACTGACCTTGATAGACTTCTGGGTTAGATATTGGATGTCATATTCAGTTAATAGCATGTGCCAATGGCAAGTGTTCTAGTTAAAGCAGACTTCTCAAAAATGTACTTTATTGGATCCATTTTCGAGATCAACAAAGTAGTGTGACAAATCATATACTGCCTGAGGTGTCGAGCAACCCATGCCAAAGCACAACAAGTCTTCTCTAAGAGTGAATATATGCTTTCATAATCTGTACAATTCTTGCTTAAGTAATAAATGGCATGTTCCTTGCGACCAGTTTTGTCCTGTTGGCCTAAAACGCAACCCATAGATCCCTTAAGTACAGTCAGATACATGAAGAGAGGCTTCCCTGGAGTAGGTGGGATTAAGATAGGAGGTTCCTGTAGATAAACCTTAATCTTCTCAAAAGCCTGTTGACAATCAGAGTTCCACTCAATTGCTTGATCCTTTCGGAGCAACTTGAATAAGGGCTCACATGTAGCCTTCATGTTAGAAATAAATCTGGAGATGTAGTTCAAACTTCCGAGGAAACCTCTAAATTTATTTTCTATTCTGGGAGCTGGCATCTCTTGAATTGCTCTGACCTTGTCCGAATCTACTTCAATTCCTTGCTGACTAACAATAAAACCAAGTAACTTTCCTGATCGGACACCAAAGGTACACTTAGCTGGATTCAGACGCAGTTGGAACTTTCTGAGGCGCTTAAATAACTTCAGGAGATGATTCAAATGATCTTCCTCACTCTGTGATTTGGCAATCATATCATCCACGTAAACTTCTATCTCTTTATGCATCATATCGTGGAAAAGGGTGACCATTGCCCTCTGATAGGTGGCTCCTGCATTTCTAAGACCAAATGGCATAACCTTGTAACAATAAGTACCCCATGGTGTGATGAATGTAGTCTTTTCCATATCGTCAGGATCCATCTTGATCTGGTTGTATCCTGAAAATCCTTCCATGAAGGAGAAAACAACAAACTTAGCAGTGTTATTAACCAAAGTATCAATATGCGGAAGAGGGAAACCGTCCTTTGGACTGGGTTTGTTCAAATCCCTATAGTCCACGCACATTCTAACCTTGCCATCCTTCTTGGGGATTGGCACGATGTTAGCTACCCACTCATGGTACTTTGCAACTGCGAGGAATCCAACATCAAACTGTCTTTTGACCTCTTCTCAAATCTTCAAAGCCATGTCCGGTCTTGTTCTTCGGAGCTTTTGCTTTACTGGAGGACAATCTAGTTGGAGAGGTAACTTGTGGACCACTATGTCTGTGTCTAAACTTGGCATATCCTGATACGACCATGCAAACACATCCACATACTCTCTGAGAAGCTTAACCAATATTTCTCTGACGTCTGCCCCAAGTGTTGTATCAATCTTGACTTCCTTCTTGTCTTCATCGGTGCCAAGGTTGATGGTCTCTACCTGCTCCTTATGTGGCTGAAGATTTGTGTACTCATACTCAAGCAATTTTGCCAGTTCTTTGGGAATGTCACAATCTTCCTCACTTTCATCTTCCGCTTGGTAGATGGGCGAATCAAAGTTAGGAGAGAATATAGAGTCATTGGATTCAACAGGGTTTTCATTTATTTTGCATATGGGAATGATTTGCTTTTATTAAAGGTGAAAACAGAGAGATGCAAGAAAAACTTTGATTGGTTTTGAAAGATTGCCATTTTCTTTTTAAAAGTGAAAAGAGAAAAGCAGTAAATAAAACAAAAATAAGAATTTAACAAAATGCCTTCATTGATTAAATAACTTGAAAATGAGAAGGGGCCCTACAAAATGATCCCATAGCCTTGGGCATGGCTAGGGAACTTTGAAACATTTAAAGAAAACAATAAAATACTTTGACAGTGGAAAAAATTATGGGATCTCAACTGCCTCCCAATTGCCCAAAGTTGCTTCACACTGATAAACCAAATGATCCACATCTTCATCTTCAACATCCCCATTAATTGAATTGATCTGATAGCCAGCACTGGAAAACACCTTTTGAATGGTCGTTGGACGTCCTGTTGACGCTCCTTCTTTCATATGAGTTGGTTTGTAACCCAACCCGTAATGATCTAGCTTCTGTTTGACTTCAATGACATCACCCCAACCTTCATAGCTTCCTTCTTTGATAGTGGAAATGGTACTCTTCAGTGACGCAAAAGATGGAATACCCTTCTCCTTTGGTTCCTCTACTTCCATAAGGACAACATTGGCCATCTCTAAAGCTTGGAAAGCAGTTTCCAAAGCGTCTTTATCAGCCTCAATGTAGCTAAAGGAAGAAAGGTTGCTAACCATGAGATCTTCCTCACTAGACACAGTTACCAACTTATTAGCAACCACAAACTTCATCTTTTGATGCAGGGTAGAGGTAACTTCCCCAGCGGCATGAATCCATGGTCTTCCTAGCAAACAACTGTAATTAGGGTTAATGTCCATAACCTGGAAAGTGATTTTGAACACTTGTGGTCCAATCAAGATTGGTAAGTCTACTTCTCCGATAACAGTCCTCCTTGACCCATCAAAAGCTTTCACAATCAGTACATTGGGCCTCATTTCCGCCCCTTGATAAGATAACTTAGCAAGTGTCCTTTTTGGAAAAACATTCAATGAAGATCCTGTATCCACAAGAACTCTTGCTAAAGTATCCTCCTGGCATTTCACATATATATGGAGAGCACGGTTATGGTCCAAGCCAACCTTTGGAAGATCCTCCACACTGAAGCTGAGATTATTACATGCAGTGATGTTGGCAATGACTCCGTCAAACTGATTCACAGTTATGTCATGCGTAACATGAGTTTGGGCTAGTAATTTTTGGAGAGCACCTCGGTGGGCTGGCAAATGCATAAGAAGTGATAAGATAGATATTTTGGAAGGCGTTTGATGTAGCTGATCAATAACCTTGTAATCACTCTTCTTAATGATTCTGAGAAATTATGCATCCTCTTCTTCCAAGACCAAACCTTTATCTTTGTTGGCAACAGCGGGAATGACTTCTTTATGTGGAACGGGTGGAACTATATTGACTTGCTAAGTATAAACGCGACCACTGCGCGTTAAACGACTTGCACCTGTTATGTCAGCACTTGCCACCTTTAAACTTTCCTTCTGACCAGCCTGTTCAAATTTCTGATGAATTCCCCCTGTATCATACTTCCATGGAACTGCTTTGGTATCTTCATAAAGGAAAGGGTTACTTCTTTGCTCCATCCTTGGTTCTGACATATTGAAAATGGGCACCACAGGTTCTGGCATATTGAAGATGGGTTGAACTCTTGGGGATTCAAGCATGTTAAACACTGGTGCCATGGTAGAATCAGATTCAAGCAAGTTGAAAATGGGTTCAATCATTGCCACTTCATTCCTCTTCACATGACCGCTTACTTGTAAAACACCCAGATTAATCAAACTTTGAACATCTCTCAAGACCAGTTCACACCCTTTTGGATTATTAGCACAAACTTCACAATTCTTATGACAGTTCTTCAGCATACCCACCTCTACTAACTTCGTATGGAAGTCTCTAAGCGGGGTTTTAATCTCTGCGGCATCGAAAATCAAATCTTCGCCAGACTCATCAAAAATGGCATTTATGGACCCATGCTTAGGTAAAGGATTATCTTTAACATTCAGACCAGTATTTCCAAATGACAATATTTTTATCCATTAAATCCTTCACAACATACTTCAAAGCGATACAATTTTCCAAATCGTGCCCTGGAGCACCTTCATGGAATAAATAGTGGGTGCTTGAATTGTAACTTGGTGGGAGTGGATCTGGTGGAGGACCCAAAGGCCTTGGAGTAACCAAACCTCTCTTCATCAGTGAGGGGTATAATTCAGTATAGGTCATAGGGATCCGAGGATTGGGAGGCCTTCCTCCTGGTCTTCTATTCTGAAAGTTGGAATTTGTATGAGGAGCTGGAGTCCTCTGCTGATAGGCTGAAGCATTGGGTGCCTGTTGATAGCATGGATTGTTGAGCATTGGTTGATAGGCTGGAATTACTGGAGCTGTTTGTTGATACATCGGTATTGCTTGAGTTGGCTGATACATTGGAACTTGTTGATTATACGATGGTTGAACTGCCGCTACATAGCGATATTGAATGTATTGTGGTAGATAGGCATATTGTTGTTGAGCCATAGGTGGAGGCCTCTGCCAAAGCTGATTTCTCCTTTGACTCGTCATCACTGCATTTGTCTCACCTTCTTTCTTTTTGTGGAAATTGTTGGTAAACTTCTTTACATTGTTTCCATTATGTAAACACCCCAAATTTGCCCTCACTCATTTCACCATGGCTTGTGATTATTTTCATTTGCATAAGTTCAATCATGTCATCTCATATTGCATTTTTGCTTCACTGCATTGGTTCAAAGTCATCTGCATCTAGGGTTTGTGATCTGAGCCATCCCTGAGCCATCTGAGCCACTCCAAGGGGCTTCAATCATATCAAGAGGGTCCATGTATGTTCAAGCATCATATTGTATCCTCACAAGGTCAAGGAAGTCAAAGAATCACAAGAACTGAGAAAGGCATGGAAGCAGAGTCAGGCTTAACTGCATAGATGACCTAGAATTAGGGTTTTGGTTTCAGAGGCCATAACTCCAATTTTTTTTTGTTCATTCTTGTTTCTATTGGACTCTATATGTTCTGAGGATCATGTATATCAATTTTCATGAAGAAATTCAATGGGGAAGGCATCTGATCAAAAGGTGACTTCTTGAACAAGTCAGTGCAAAATCAGGGCATCTGAGGCCCCCAATCATCCAACCAAAGGGTTTTCTCCATCATTTTGAATGTGTATGATCTTTATTTGATCTTAGAAGATGTTAGAAGTTCACAAAATTGAAGAATTTCAAGTCATTTGCAAAGTTGCCATTTTGGGAAAGTGACTTGTAATGAAAACTTGCCATTTTGGGAAAGTTTTTCAATCCCCTCTTTTTGATTCAAAAATGCTTCAAATGAAAAATCTTTGGTCATGAAAGTTGTATATTGTATCCTCCCATTTTCAAAAAGTACAAGAACTCATTCTAATTCATTTTAGATCAAAAGTTATGGCCTTGCAAAGTTGGACAAAATCACTAAAAATTCACTTATGTGCCAAAGAGGGAAACTTGCAAATTCTTGTACCAAGGCAAAATGTGACCTCTAATTGTTGTCTAAGCATTACATGAACATCATATATGACCTAAACTTCAGATTGGCTCAAGAATTTCTTAAGTTCCATGCCTTAAACCTCAAGAATCTCAAAAGGGGCCAAAGTTGGACAAAATTGCAAAATGCCCCATAACCCTTCATCCACTTGTGCCAGCTGCCAAATATGACTTCCATGGACCTCCTTGAAGCAAGCTGATTCGAACCATGCCCTTGTACCATGACTGAACCAGCCCATACCTTCACTTACACAAATGTTGACTTTATGCAACTTGAGCCATACCAATCAAACTGAGCCACACCAACTACTCTGACCAATCACAGCTTCACATACATGCCTCAAGGATCACATTTCACACAATCTGGGAGTCTGAAACCAGAGCATCACCATAGTTCACAAAAAAACCCCTCTTTGCATTTTCATTCGAATCTCAACACACAAGCCTCAAACCTCAAAACAAACTTCACAGAACAACTCACCATGATCCACTGATCATTTCCCAACCATCACTTTGCCCTAAAAAGCCCAGAATCAAAAACACAATTTCCACACTTCATGAACTGAGTTTCTGCCATTTCCATTTTGGGGCCATATAAACTCCAGCTAAGCATCACAAACGTTTGGGGAGGATCATTGGAGCTTGTTTGAAGCAAAGAACTGGCCAGAAAGCACCATTTTCGAAAGCTTCAGTTCAGGTATCATCAAGAACAATTTTTCCAGAAACGTGTTTTTAAGTTACTAATTGATCCTCCATGATTCACTGATGATTTTGATGTGTTTAGTTTTGAAAATAGTCAAGTATTAAGCATGTATTGAACCTCTGAAACTTTCTGCGTTTTTTTCCGTTTGGCTTTGATTCTTGATCTTGAGTGGAAATAAATGAGTTTTAGGGCTGGATTCATGCTTAGGATTGTTAGATGATTGATTCTGGAGAGTTAGAGAGCTTAAGATTGCGTTTTGAGTGAGATTGAAGGATTGGATGGCCGGAGAAGATGACCGGAACACTGTTCCGGTCATCTGAAAGTAATTAGGGTTCAGGATTAGGGTTTAATCATAATTAGTGAGATTTGAATTTCAGCCTTCCGTTAGCGCGCGTAGTCAACTCCCGCCCCCTAGGTTTGAATCTGGGCCTTTAGATCAGCTGACTTTCTCATTTTCTCTTTAATTTCATTTTTATTTCATTTGTTTTATATTTAATTTCCACGAATTTTTAAAAATAGTAAAATACATTAAAAAATTCTGAAAATGTTTATCAAACCTTTTATTAATTTTCAGAACGCAAAAATATTTTTATTTTCATTTTTTGCATTAAAAATTATTTTTAAATCATTTAAATGTTTATTTTTAATTAGTTAATGGAAATTAATTAATTAAAAATGCATTTAGGTATTTAAAAATCACCAAAAAATTCACATTGCATTTTAATACATTTAGAAACATTATCAAACTCTTCAAACAAATTTATTTTTGGTTCTTGAAATATTTTGACATTTTTCTTTGGAATTAAAGTTCTTAAAAGGCAATATTTTTGTTCTAACTTAGAAAAATTCATTCTGCCTAACCATGAAGAGTTTGATGATGGTTCTTCTTGCATTGCATCCTTCATATCATGTAGTTTCTAGGGTAAAATTGGTTTGAATTTATATTTCATTTTCAATTTTATGTGCATTTTTCCTTTTGAAGTGCCTTGAAACCCTAGTTGACTTGAGAAAATCATAACTTCCATTAGGTTAAGGCTTAGGTCCCCTCCTTTGGGCAGTGAACTTATGTAGGGTTAGGGTACTGTAAACACCCCAAATTTGCCCTCACCCATTCACACCATGGCTTGTGATCATTTCATATGCATAAACTCAATCATAGCATCTCATATCACATTTTTGATTCACTGCATAGATTCAAAGTCATCTGCATCTAGGGTTTGTGATCTGAGCAATCCAAAAGCTTCTTGAGCCACTCCAAAGGTCATCAATCACTTCAAAGGGGTCCATGTATGTTAAAACATCATATTATATCCTCTCCAAGTCAATAATGTCAAAAAATCACAAGAACTGAGAATGGTATGGAAGCAGAGCCAGGCTTGACTGCACAGATGACCTAAAATTAGGGTTTTGGTTTCAGAGGCCATAACTCCAAATTTTTTGGTCATTCTTGTTTCTATTGGTCTCTATATGGTATAGGGAGCATGCATATCAATTTTCATGAAGAAATTCCATGGGGAAGTCATCTGATCAAGAGTTGACTTTCTGAGCAAGTTAGTGTAAAATCAGGGCATCTGAGGCCCCCAATGACCCAACCAAAGGGTGTTATTCATCATTTTGATTGTATATGATCTTTATTTGATCATAGAAGAAGTTGTAAGTTCACAAAATTGAAGAATTCCAAGTCTTTTGCAAAGTTGACTTTTTGGGAAAGTTTGACTTTTAATGAAATTGTCATTTTAGGAAACTTTTTCAACCTTTACTTTTTGATTCAAAAATGCTTCAAATGGAAATACTTTGGTCATGAAAGTTGTAGAATGGATCATTCCCTTTTCAAAAAGTACAAGAACATGACCTAATTCATTTTGGATCAAAAGTTATGGCTTGTCAAAGTTGGCTAAAATCACAAAATTTCAAAGTTTCCACCAAAGAGGCAAAGTTGCAAATTCACTTCTCAAGGCAAATTAAGTTATCAAATGGGCTTCTAAACTTCACCACATGATCATACATGACCTAAAATCAGAATTGGCCCAAGGGATTTCTCATTTTTGTGCCTTGATTTTCAAATATCCATAAGTCATTTTTCATAAAAGTGCAAAGAGGGATTCTTGGCAAAATCATTCTCCCATGAATTGTGTGATCACTAGCTGGTTCTAACTCATTGCCATGACCAAATGAAGTATCATACACCAAAATTCAGCAAGGATTATCTCATGTACATAACCAAAAATCATGAAATAACACAAGTGGGCAAGTTGCAAAAACCTCTCTAGCTCATGATCCAAATGCAGCAGACTTTCATGAGCCATCCAAGGGCCATCCTTGACTCAAGCTGAGGCAGGACAAGCCTCTAGACTGCTGCTGCCATAGCCCATGCTGCAAGTACAAATCAACTTGACTTTTTGGCCAAAACTCCCATACCCTTGGAATAGTGATCAGCAGCCTCTACTGACCTGCTCCACAGCCTACTCACACATCATGGGAGTGATATAGCAACTCATTGGCCATTGAAACAAGACACAACACAGCCCTCACAAAATCTGTCAAAAAACTCCTCTTCTTCGAATCTCTCTATACAGCCATCAAACCTTCATTTTTCCTTCACCAATGAATCATACACCCTCCATGGAACAAGAATCAATCATTAAAAGAGCCTGAAACATCACATACAAGAACCTCAAGTTCTGCTACACCAGAACTGGAATCTTCAAACTAGCCACCATCAAAGCGTTCCAAGCATCCCACTAGCTTCAGAAGGGCCAAGGGAGTTCATTTGCACAAGTGGGAGGTTCTGGAAGCTCACCATTGAAGCTTTCCAGCTCAGGTATGGCCAAGAACACTTTCTCACAGAACTTGTTTTTCTTGTTATAAAATGAAAGTGTATGTTGTGCTGATCATAATGATGTGTTTGAAATTGAAAATGAGTGGAAAATAAAGATGTATTGATGCTCTGAAACTTCACCCGTGAAACTTGTTTGATTCGATTCTCTCTGTTTTTGGATGATAAATGTTGTTTGAAGGGTGATTTGAATGGGGTTTGGGTAGAGGGTCTTTTCCCTGGCTTCAATTTGATGAATGGTGGCCTGTAGCATGTTCTAGGGTTTTTGACCCGCCGGAGAAGACGACCGGAACCACTGTTCCGGCCGTCTGAGGTTAGTTTGCCCTAATTAGGGTTTAGCTGAGTCATTAGTGTGTTTTGAATCTGGACCCTAGGATGTTGTTTCCCGCGTGTGGACCAATGGCTTGGATCTTGTCATTAATTCATAATTTCCATTTAACTTAATTAATTAGGTTTAATTAGTTAATTAACCAGATTTGAATTGTGACCATTGGATTACGCGCCAAGTCAACAGCCCCTTCCCCAGTTTCAATCTGATCCGTCCATTGCATATACTTTTCATTTAATTAGTTTTATTTTCATTTTTATTCATTTAATTTGTATAATTTATTTAAAATAGCAAAACAATTTTAAAAATTCTGAAAATTTTTGTACAAACTTTTATTAATTTTCAGAAACCAAAAACATTTTTATTTTTATTTTTTGCATTAAAAAATATTTTTAAATCATTTAAAAGTTTATTTTTAATTAATTAATGAGAATTAATTAATTAAAAATACTTTTAGGTATTTAAAAATCACCAAAAAATTCATGAAACCTTTAAAATCATTTAGAAACATTGTCCAACCCTCAAACCAAATTTCTTTTTTGATCTTGATTCATTTTGATAATTTTCCATGGAATTAATTCAATTTCAAAGCATTATTTTGATCCAATGTTCAAAAAACTCATTTCTGCCTAACCATTGAGAGTTGGACTTTGGTTCTTTTTGCATTGTGTCTTGCATGTCATGTAGTTTGTGAGGTTAAATTGGCATAATTTGATCTTTCATTTTCCATTTGTTTGACATTTTTCTTGTTAAGGTACCCTAAAACCCTAGAAATCTTAGGAATTTCATTACCCTAATTAGGTTAAGAGTTGGAACCTCTCCTTTGGGCAGTGAGTTTATGTAGGTTTAGGGTTCCTTGGAGTGCATTTTCAATTTTTTATCTTGATGTTTGCTTCTGATTTTGGTTTTTGTTTGTTGCATTGATCATAAACCCTAATTTGGGCTTCCTTTTGCATTCATCTTGCATTTGCTTGCATACCATGACTTTCCATAGCATTTTGTGCATCCATTTGATTCATTTGACATCTTAAGACATATTAGAAGCATATTTGATCATTGCATCTTTCATTTGTCATGTTATATGCCATTTGCATTTCATAACTTTTCATGTGTGTTCATGGTTCTAAACTTGCTTCTCTTGCATCCATTTGTTCATATGATCATCCCCATGTCTTGTTTCATGTTTGTATCATCTCATAGCATCATTAACATCATACTTATGCTTCTGGTTTTGATTTGCATCATGTCATGTCATCTCATCTTGCATTGCATTGTATTCCTTTCATTAACTTTTCAGGTGGTAAGTAACTTTGAGAAGTGAATTTTCCTTCACTTCTCACAATTTCTTTTCATCCCTCTTATGCATCATTGCTGCATTTTGTTTTGTGTTTGAGATTGAGCTTGCTCATTCTTCTTTACCTTACTTTCTTTCTTCAAGTGACTTGTCTTCTTAAATGAAGCAAGTGACTTTGCTTCTCTTTGATCCTTTCATCTGCTTCCTGGTGGTTCCTCTGAAGATTTCTCTTGTAAACCTCACAAACCTTAGGAACAACCAAGCATGACAATAATTAGGGTTTGATTAGTCCCCCATTAGTTTTTTTCCTTTGTGTCATCTTTTGAGTATTCTCTTCTCATCTCATAATCAGGGATTAAACCCTAAAGGCTTTAAGGCTTTGTGATTAAGTTTATGCCTGCATCCTTCTATTAGGATGGAGTGTATAACTTTAATCCTAAGTGTTAAACCCTTAATGTGTTTAAATCTCTTAATCAATTCACTTAATAATCATCAAGACATCAAGCTTGTAACTTGGGCCTTGCATTAGGGTTCTATTTCTTCCTTAATTGGTTAAGAAGGACTAACCCTAGTGTTAATGGACAAGTCCCCCTCAAGTTGTCTTACAAACCATAAAACTCACTTCTTCATCATATCATTAAATAAAATCCACTTAACAAAGGCTTTGTTTTGTCATGAGTTTAATCCCTAATCATGGATTAAGTTGAGGAGCCTTCCTCAGCTTAAACATTCTCATCTATCATCCTTCTATTAGGATGGTGTAATGAGTCTGTTTAATCCCTGATTATGGCTTAATCTCATTACTCAACACTAAACAAAAACCACAAAAACATCTAAATAATCACAAGTAGGTTAATGATCTTAATCCTATACCAAAGGTGATTAAGTGTGAGAAGCTGACTTCACACTTAAGGTATTCTCATTACCCCTAATCAGAGGGAAGATGTGATGAGTTTACTAAATCCATTGGTTTAGGCTTAAGCTCATTAACTTATGACAAATCCAAAAAGCAATAAAAGACTGAAAACTCAAAACAAACAATAATCGTCTCCTCCGGGATTCTTTTCTCATCATACTCATTTACAAACGAGAACTAGCTTCTCCCGTCTAATGCAAGACAGTTTGCACCTGAGCAAGACAGGTCATACACTTGAGCATAGACAAGTAAGCAGTTCACAAGTCAATTCATCTTTCAGTCTCTTTGGGTCGAACTACGGTGTTCTGACTTCCTCATTGCACGAGAGGATACGTAGGCATAACCTAACAGTTATCGAACAAAAGTCTCTGTATATTCCCCCTCTTTCCAGCCTTATTTTCTTAGCCTCATTATCGTGAGAATTTCACTCTTATCCTTACACTGACACTGTACATATCACACTCCACTTCTCTTACACTGACACCTGTACATCCTTTTCCAGCCCTTTATACACAAATTGCACTGACACTACCCCTTTAAAACACAAATCTTTTAAGCGTGGATCCCATCGAGTACGGCGGACAATATGGGTGCTAATACCTTCCCAGGTTGTAACCAACCCCCTTTCTCAGTCTCTCTGGTTCGCAACCGTCTTATCCATATCTTTCTAGGTCTATGCAGCATTACCTTTCCTTCGGGATAAAAATGCCTAGCTGGCGACTCTTTTCATTCCCGTGAGTTCACTCCTGTGTGTTCCCACATCCCTCTTTCGCCGACCGTTCGCGTCTGTACCTTTATCTGGGACATTCCCATTTATCGGGAGCGACAGGTACCTTTGATCCCATTTTCAATTTTTTATCTTGTCATTTGCCTCTGATTTTGAATTTTTGCATTGCATATTGTATGTAAACCCTAATTCTTGCCTTCATTTGCATTCATCCTTCATATGCTTGCATACATGAGCTTGCCATGACATGTTGTGCATTCTCATGACATATAAGACATCTTAGGACACATTAGAATCATGTTTGATCTTTGAATCATTCATTTGCCATGTTATGCATTCATATCATTTCATAAACTTTCATGAACTTTCATGGTTCAAAGCATGCCTCATTTACATCCTCATCCTTGTATGATCATCCACAACTCTTGACATGTGTTTGTATCATCTCTTATCATCATTAACATCATGTTTATGCTTCTGTCTTCGGTTTGCATCATTTCATTCATCTCATTTCCACTCCATTTCATTTCTCTTTACTAACTTTTCAGGTGGTAAGTCCTTTGAGAAGTGAATTTGCCTTCACTTCTAATAATCTTTCCTCATTTCTCTTATGCATCCATTTCTGCATTTTCCCTTTGTATTAGAGTGATCTTGCTCATTCATGTTCCCTCCCCTCTTTCTTTCTTCAAACAACTTATCTTCTTAAGTGAAGTAAGTTGTCTTGCTTCTTCTGCTTCTTTCTCCTTTCTTTTGTTTCTTCCTTGGTGGTTTTCCTCTTGAAGACTTCTTGCAAGCCTCATAAACCTTAGGGACAACCAAGCATGATAACAATTAGGGTTTGATTAGTCCCCCAATTAGTTTTACCTTTGTGTCATCTTTGTGTCTTCTCTTCTCATCTCTTAATCAAGGACTAAACCTTAAAGGTTTTAAGGCTTTGTGATTAGGGTTATGCCTGTATCCTTCTATTAGGATGGAGTGTATAACTTTAATCCTAAGTGTTAAACCCTTAATGTGTTTAAATCCTTTAATCAATCCATCTAATAATCACTAAGACATCAAGCTTGTAACTTGGGCCTTGCATTAGGGTTCTAATTCTTCCTTAAGTGGTTAAGAAGGACTAACCCTAGTGTTAATGGACAAGTCCCCCTCAAGTTGTCTTACAAACCATAAAATTAACTTCTTAATCTTACCATTAACTAAAATCCACTTTAATAAAGGCTTTGTTTTGTCATGAGGTTAATCCCTAATCATGGATTAAGTTGAGGAGCCTTTCTTAGCTTAAATGTTCTCATCTATCATCCTTCTATTAGGATGGTGTAATGAGTCCATTAAATCCTTGATTATGGCTTAAACTCATTACTTAACACTAAACAAAAACAACAAAAACATATAAATAATTGCAAGTAGGTTAATGATCTTAATCCTACATCATGGTGATTAAGTGTGAGGTGCTTACTTCATACTTAAGGTATTCTCATTACCCCTAATCAGAGGGAAGATGTGATGAGTTCACTAACCCCTTGGTTTAGGCTTAAGCTCATTTTCTTATGACAAACCTCAAAAGCAATAAAAGATTGAAAGCACAAAAACAAACAATAATCGTCTCCTCCAGGATTCTTTTCTCACCTCATTCATTCACAAACGAGAACTTGCTTCTTCCGTCTAATGCAAGACAGTTTGCACCTGAGCCAGACAGGTCATACACTTGAGCATAGACAAGCAAGTTGTTCATCAGTCAATTTACCTTTCAGTCTCTTTGAGTCGAACTACGGTGTTCTGACTTCCTCATTGCACGAGAGGATACGTAGGCATAACTTAACAGTTATCGAACAAAAGTCTCTGTATATTCCCCCTCTTCCAGCTTTATTCTTTTAACCTCATTATCTTGAGCATTTCACTCTTGTTCTCACACTGACACTTCTCTTATACACTTCACATTTCTTTTTACACTGACACTTCTATTCTTTCCAGCTTTGATACACAGATTGCACTGACACTACCCCTTTTAAACACAAATCCTTTAAGCGTGGATCCCGTCGAGTACGACGGACAATCTGGGTGCTAATACCTTCCCAGGTTGTAACCAACCCCCTTTCTCAGTTTCTCTGGTTCGCAACCGTCTTATCCATATCTTCTTAGGTTTATGCAGCATTACCTTTCCTACGGGATAAAAATGCCTAGCTGACGACTCTTTTCTTTTGAGTTCACCCTTGTGTGTTCTCTCTTCTCTTTCGCCGACCGTTCGCGTCTGTACCCCATTTGACTTAGCCTCATTTGGTGGGAGCGACACATTACTGTTGTTGGAGCTACTGGATGCACCACTCATCTTACCATTCTTCATACCAAGTTCAACCTTGATTCCTACAGCCACAAGATCAGAGAAGCTAGCAGTTATGCTTCCCACCATTCTCTCAAAGAATTCTGGTCACAGAGTGTCAACAAACCAGTCAGCTAATTCTATCTCAGTCAACGGGGGATCTACTTGGGAAGCGGTCCCTCTCCACCTTTGAGCATATTCTTTAAAAGACTCGGAATCTTTCTGGGACATACTCAACATTTGTCTTATGTCGGGAGCAAGGTTCGTATTGTACTTGTATTGCTGAATGAAAGCATCCGTCAGGTCTTGGAAACTACGGATCTTTGACTGATCTAGAGTTAGACACCACTTGGAGGAAATTCCTTTCAGACTATCCTAGAAGCAATGGATCATCAGTTTGTCATTGTCGACTTGCGCTTCCATTCTTCGATAGTACATTAAAAGATGGCTTTTAGGACACGTTGCGCCTTCATACATATCAAAGGTGGGTGTCTTGAACTTGGGAGGTATCACTAGTCCAGACACAAGTCACATTTCTCTGGCAGCAGCAACAAAGATCTGGTCACCTTCAATTGCCCTCAATCTCTTTTCAAGAGTGTTAAAATTCTCTTGCATCTTCTCATGTTTCTCATTTCCGTTTTCAGACATGTCTGGCACATCGTACACCTGAGGATCGTTAAAGTATGGCTGGACACGGGTGTGCACAATATCTGGTGTAAAATTAGTAACCACTTGGTTCTATTCAGTAGTCAAAGGAATAGTTTGCTGAGTAGTAAATCCTTGAGGGGGAGGCACAAAACCTTAGGAAGGAAATGCAAACCCTTGAAAAAGAGGCGCGGAACCTTGAGAAACAAAACCTTGGGACTGAGGGAAGAAACCCTGAGTAGAAAATTCTTGGGAAGGAGGAATATAACTTTGATAAGAAAAACCCTGAGGAGGAGGTACAAAACCGTGAGGAAGCCCAAAAAGAGGCCAGGTTACAGGGGTAGTGACTGATGGTGTAGGCTCAGTCGTTGCGGTGACAATCTCAGAAACCACAGTATGTTGGGTATCCATCTTTGCTCGAATGACTTGCAGCATTTCCATAATCTGGCCCACATTTCCACGAAGATCAGTAAGCTCCTCATTAACTTTGTCCATTTCTGGGTCTCTGTCAGCCATCTTCTTCTTGGCCTGAGCTCGAGCGGAGTATTTGCGTGAGATCTTCAGTATGATAGTCTAGAAAGGAGGTGACGGGAATGAGTTTTTGACAAAATGCAAATGCGAAGATGCACTAATGAGTAAAAAAATGCAAATGCTTTAAGTGACTTGAGAAGTTATTGCAAAATATCAAGGATGGAAAAAACTTTCTTATTATATTTTTTTTAAGAAGTAATAAACTGAAATCCATTCATGGTAAGAAATTATGATGTTTGCAACAAACATCTCTTTGTTCCCTAAAGCTCTTACTAAAATGATGCAATATGATGCTGATATGCAAAGATGCAGGGATGCAAGAATGCAAGGATGCAAGGTGTCACAAGTAAGTCCAGAACCTTCTTAATAGGTGGGCTGTAAGAGATTAGTTCTACATTTTTCTACCCATAAAACCCACTCACAGGGTGGTTTCTATGGTGACGGTTTTAAGGAAACTCAAGGTCACAAATTTTTATCGTATTAACACACCGCCACAGGCTAGCTGCATTTTGACGATAATAACGATAAGGTCTACCTTGAGTGGAGTTCTCATGCTAGGCCCTCAAGAGGCGAGCCCTTGGAGACTAACACTACACAACAACCAATATCGAAACTGGTTCTTAATAGTGGATCCCAGAATCACAGCCCTTTCACGAATCAGGTCACACAACAGGCTAGCTGCGTTGTGACAAGATCTACGAAAAGTCTAACTATCTGGGGGAGCTTTCATGCTAGGCCCTCAAGAAGAGATTTCTTAGAGACTAACACTAATGACTACCTATTCTAACCTAGGTATTCCCTCTTCTTTTTCCACAACTCAGATTTTACTTGCAATGTGACCCCGAGATCCCACATACAAGTAATATAATGAGCAAATAAGAGAAAGCGATAAAAGAACAAGTAAACAAACATAAATAATAAACATAGAGAAGACAAAAAGATAAGATCAAACCAATAAACACACAAATCTAAGTTAGGCTCAACTCTCTCTAGCATGGAGCTATATCCCCAGCAGAGTCGCCAAGCTGTCGTACCTCAAAAAAATATGATACTCGCGATGTGACGCAGAAAGAAACAACAGAGTCGCCACCTAATTCTATTTATTCTACGAGAGAAAAGGGAGATATAGATACAACCTAAAGGAAGGATAAGAAATGGTCTATGAAACCAAATTCTAAGTTCGGGAGTCGGTTATGCTAGGGGAAGATATTAGCACCCCTCACATCCATTGTACTCAACGGGAACCTCTTAGTATAACTATGCGATTAAATGTTGATCTAAGTCTTTGTCTTATAAACGGTTATTAATATGTTTGTTAAAAGGAATAAAAAAGTATTATTATTATTAATATTACAGGGGGAAAATTAAAGTTTTTTATTAGGGTGCTCGCGAAGGATTAAAATACCCGTGCCTACATATTCCCTAGTTCAATGGGAAAGTCATAGCTTCGTAGTTCGTGCTACTACGGTTTGTGATTTTTAATGGAATGATTGTTTAAAACGCATTCTACTGCTAAGCGTTGGCTTATACTCGCGGTGGAGGATGAAGCACTAACTTGTTTGCGAGATATAATGATTTAAACAATGTTCGTTTAAAGAAAAGGTGTTTGACCTTTGTTAAGTGTTTTAAAACGAAAGGCGAATGGACCACAACTCGAGGGATAGCCTCAAGAGTGATTGCATTCAAGGACCCGTGGAGTGCTGGACTCCAGAGTTCAGTTATTCGTTGATTAATTGTAAAGTGATTTGCGTATGTTGGTAAGTTTTAAGTTGTATTCTTTCAAATCCGCCGTGGTTAGGGTTTTTTGTTCTTGCATCCTTCTGTTTGTGATGTTCGCCCCTTTTATAGGCCAAGATTAGGTTTTTTCAATTGAATTCAAACTTGTTAACTAAGTTTGGTCACTGAGTTTTGTTTGATACTGATGTTGAGTCAATTTCGGATTGCAGGTTTAGCTGGTGTGTTGTTTTCAATAGCAGAGCCGTTTCACATATTTGGTATAAACAAGCTGATGCATTTTTTGTTGTTGACCTGTAAGATACCAATCTTATGATTATTGGTGTATCCAAGACAGGAAAGGCAGCCTGCAGCTTCCTCTTTTCCACAATAGGTCTGGATTTCATTTTGACTATATTACTCTTTGCTTTTTTGTGAAAAGGATAGAGTGGTCCCCTGCTGAACTTTGATTAGTTTCAAATGCTGTAAAAAAAACTTTGAATTTTTACTGATATATTCTCTTTGCTTTTTTTTTTGTGATAGTTCTTTCCTATGAACTTGGCAAGGACTCAAGGAAGGCTTTGTCAAAATCACACCATTATCAAAGAAAACCATGTAATGCACCAAATCCACAAGAAAGTTGTATTCTCTTAGAATTTTAGGCACTAATCAGGCTTTGTAAACTCAATTCTGCACTGGTCTTTTGTAAACTGATTTGGAGGAAATCCGTCAGATCTTGGTCTCCCCATGATAGTCACAGCGTTGCATACATGAGGAGTCTTATATACAATCTGGTTTTTATTTGTAAATTTTTTTACAGCAATCCAAGAAAACAGAATTGTAGGATGGCCCATGTTTATGTCACTGTATTTTTTTTACCGGTCTTGCTCACAACTTTTGGACTTAGGGGCTTTTCTTCATGTGACAACTACTATCCTTTGTTATTTGTCTTGGTAGAAAACTTGAGAAACTTATGTGTTTTATTTGACCAACATTAGAACTTGAGACAAAATTGCATAAGAACTGAATTTGAAATGAGCTGGAAGCGTATGACTTGAAGTTTGAACGAAACACACTTATTCTTTTTTGTGAAAGAAAATGAAATAGATTTTTGACATAAAGTATGAATTTTGGGACCTTGAAAAATAATAGAAGCTAGGACTTAAAATTGTAACTAGAACTCAATTATGTATTTGAATTGAGAATTTTGAGTTTGGGATTAAAACTTGAAATGGAAATTGGAATGAGGCTAAAAAAACTTGAAATGGAACTTGAAAATTGAATATAGAGAAAATGAAAATTTGAAATGGAAATTGGAATGGAAAAGACTTAGTAATAAACTTGAAATTAGAGATAAACTTGGAAATTAAATATGGAAATTGGAATGAATTGAAGGTTAGAAAATGAAAATAAATTTAGAAATATCATCTTAAAAATGAATTGAAAATTATAAATAGAAATCAAAATTAAAATTTAGAAATAAAACTTGAAAATGAATTTAAAAAAAAATTAGGAATATAAATTAGAAATTAAATTAGAAATAAAACTTTAAAATAAAATGGAAATAAAATTTAAGTTTAAAATTTAAGAAATGAAAATAGAAATTGGAACAAAGATTAGAAATAGAAGAATTAAAAAAGAAATAAAAAACCCTTAAAAAATAAAATAAGAAAAGAAATAGAAACTAACATGAAAACAAATTTAAATTTTAGAAGTGAAAAATAGAAATTAAATTTAAAAGGTTTGGAAGTGAATAAAAGTTAACTTGGATTTAAAAAAAAAAAACTTGAAGATGAGGTGGAAGCAACAAAAAAAAGTCATGGAAATTTTTTAAATGCAATGTATGATGCGAGCAGTTAGGGGTAAAATTTGGGGTGTGACAGGAGACTTAAAACCCCATATGTTTTCCTTTGTCTTTATTTATGAGCGTTATTTTATTCTGTAAGCCCAAGGGGCAATATTACTTCAAGTTTACTAATAAATGTTTTGTTTTCTTTTGTTTAAACAAATTTAAATCCTGCGGTCCTTGAAAACATTGCATATGCATCTACATACCATCTCATTTCATAACAGGTTTTCACAACAGGTTTCTCAATCTTCTCGCTGTTTATTTCAGCAAAAATGGCTCTCGAACAATCTATCAAAGATCTCCAAGCTCAGAATGATCTGTTTCGAGAAATGATCCTGAATTTGTCCAAGGGGAAAGAAGAGTTGAAAGCATTCCTCTCTATGGATATGAAAATGAGAATCCTGAAGATAGCAAGGATGATCAGTTGGAACAACTGCAAGCTGAGATGGCAAAGATGAGGATCCAGATGAATGGCCAAGTGACTCTTATCCAAAGATTAGTTAAGGGGCAAGAAGAGCTGATAACCTTTGTCCACAAACTTCAAAGTAATGGAGTCGGGAATCTAATCATCAGTCAACCTCCGATAAAACAAGCTAACTTGGTTGAAAGGAAGATAAGGATAAGAGAAGGAAATAGACAAGCTACTACTAATTGTTCTTCAGTTGAAGAGAGAAGACCTTGTAATATTAATCCATTTCGACACAAGGGATATAAAAGACAGTTTATCAAATTCAATACTCCAGTGTCGCAAACTTTGCAATGCTTGTTGGAGATGAAGCTAATTTCCTTGGAAAATTCTCTTCAAAATCCTAATACTTCCTCTTCTCGCTATAATCCCAAGGCAATGTGTATGTATCACTCCAACTGTCCCGGACACGATACTAATAGTTGTTGTGCATTAAAGAAAAGGATTCAAGACCTGATTGACGAAGGAATCCTCGAGGTTACGCCAGAAGGCCAGATTGAGTTCTTCTATCGCCCATCAAACATCAAAGCGCCCATACATCTGGAGTAACCAGTTTAGAGGAAAAGGCTTTGAGAACATTTGAATTTTCATTTGTAATTTCTTTTGTTTGTTTAAACACTTACTATTATGTCAAACTTTTATTTTCATTAATGCATTGCATATGTTTGTCTTGAATTAATCCATTCGTTTCACTATATTTTGAACTATGCTTCATATTTCTACTTTGTGATAATTAACTCCTGATAAAGCTATAAGCCTGTAGAGGGAGGATGACGAAAACAATACCATAATCTTATGCAGTATGTTTTTGAACAAGACTATGCTGACGATTGTAAACACCCCAAATTTGCCCTCACTCATATCACACTATGGCTTGTTATCTTTCATGTTTGCATAAGCATAAGCATACCATCTCACATTGCATATTTGTTTCATCTGCATAGTTCAAGTTCATCTGCATCTAGGGTTTATGATCTGAGCAATCCCAGATTCCATCTGAGCCACACCAAAGGTCTTAAAGCATTCCAAGAGGGTCCATGTGTGTTCTATCATTATATTGTGTCCCTAAAAGTTCATGGAAGTCAAGAGATCATAAGAACTAGCAAAGCATGGAAGCAGAGCTAGGGTTTTCACTGCACAGATGACCAAAATTAGGGTTTTGGTTTCAGAGGCCTCTGTAAACACCCCAAATTTGCCCTCACTCATTCACACCATGGCTTGTGATTATCTCATATGCATAAACACAATCATATCATCTCACATCTCATTTTTGATTCACTGCATAGTTTCTAAGTCATCTGCACCTAGGGTTTGTGATCTGAGCAATCCAAGAGCCTCTTGAGCCACTCCAAAGGCAACCAATCACTTCAAAGGGATCTATGTGTGTTCAATCATCATAATACATCCACTCAAAGTCAAAAATGCCAAAGAATCACAAGAACTGGGATTGGTATGGGTGCAGAGCCAAGTTTGACTGCACAGTTGACCTAAAATTAGGGTTTTGGTTTCAGAGGCCATAACTTCAAATTTTTTGGTCATTCTTGTTTCCATTGGTCTCTATATGGTATAGGGAGTATGCATATCAATTTTCATGAAGAAATTCCATGGGGAAGTCATCTGATCAAGAGTTGACTTTTCAGACAAGTCAGTGCAAAATCAGGGCATCTGAGGCCCCCAATGACCCAACCAATGGGTGATCTTCATCATTTTGAGTGTATATGATCTTTATTTGATCATGGAAGAAGGTTGAAGTTCACAAAAATCAAGAATTACAAGCTTTTGCAAATGTTGACTTTTTAGGGCATGGTTGACTTTTCAAGAATAGGTCATTTTAGGTCATTTTTCAAGCCTTGATTCTTGATCCAAAAAGCTTCAAATGGAAAAACTTTGGTCATGAAAGTTGTAGAATACATTTTTCCCTTTTCAAAAAGTACAAGAACATGATCAAATTCTTCTTGGATCAAAAGTTATGGTGTGACAAAGTTGCCAAAAATCACTTATTTTCAAGACATGCCTCAAATGTGAATTTTGCAAAATCATGAACCAAGGCCATTTGTAACTTCTAGTTCACTTCAAACCAATGTACAAACATCACATGAGTTCTAAAAATCAGAATTGGACCAAATATCACATGTTTATGGTTTGTGTAACAAGGCATTTTCATGAAAAACCAAAATGAGCCAACTTGCAAAACTCATGATCACACTTCACCAACTAGTTGCCTTGGCTGCTGAACCTTCCTAGCATCACACACACATCATGCTGCGCCAGCCCTAGCCATTGTACCAAGCTAGAACCAAGCCCATGCCTCTCTTACAAAAAAGTTGACTTTTGGCAAAAGCAAACATCCCAATCACAGCAGGCCATGTCACATCCTCTGGCCACTTGGAATTGTTTATACTATCCTTTGGCAAGCAAAACATAAGATCAAGCAAGGCTGAAACAGATCACAACATCACATACACCAAACTCACCCCATTTGCATTTCTCTTCGAATCTCTCTTCCCAGTTCACAAACACTCAAGCAAATCTCACTAATCATCTCACCTTGCCACATTGAGCCCAAACCAACAAAGAGCCAGGCCTGAAACAAGCCATAGCATCACTTCACCATTTTCACCCCAAACTGCAGTTTCCTTCGAAACACCTTGTCGCTCCCAAAGATTTGCATCCAGGTACAAGCGCGAACGGTCGGCGAAAGGGACAATGAGAACACACAGCCGTGAACTCACTAGAGATGAATAGAGTCGCCAGCTAGGCATTTTTTATCCCGGAGGAAAGGCAATGCTGCATAGACCTAGAAAAGACGGATAAGACGGTTTGCGAACCAGAGAGACTGAGAAAGGGGGTTGGTTACAACCTGGGAAGGTATTAGCACCCAGATTGTCCGTCGTACTCGACGGGATCCACGCTTAAAAGATTTGTGTTTTAAAGGGGTAGTGTCAGTGCAATTTGTGTGTAACATAGCTGGAAAGAATGTACAGGTGTCAGTGTAAAAGAAATGAAGTGTATAATGTAAAGTGTCAGTGTGAGACCAAGGATGAGATGCTCATGATAATGAGGCTTAAAGGATATTGCTGGAAGGAGGGGGAAATATACAGAGACTTTTGTTCGATAACTGTTAAGTTATGCCTACGTATCCTCTCGTGCAATGAGGAAGTCAGAACACCGTAGTTCGACCCAAAGAGACTGAAAGATGAATTGACTTGTGAACTGCTTACTTGCCTATGCTCAAGTGTATGACCTGTCTGGCTCAGGTGCAAACTGTCTTGCATCAGACGGAAGAAGCGAGTTCTCGTTTATGAGTGAAAGTGATGAGAAAAGAATCCCGAAGGAGACGATTATTGTTTGTTTTTGAGTTTTCAGTCTTTTATTGCTTTTGAGAGTTTGTCATAAGTTAATGAGCTTAAGCCTAAACCAATGGGCTAGTAAACTCATCACATCTTCCCTCTGATTAGGGGTAATGAGGATACCTTAAGTGTGAAGTCAGATTCTCACACTTAATCACCTTTGATGTAGGATTAAGATCATTAACCTACTTGTGATTATTTAGATGTTTTTGTTGTTTTTGTCTAGTGTTAAGTGATGAGATTAAGCCATAATCAGGGATTAAACAGACTCATTACACCATCCTAATAGAAGGATAATAGATGAGAAAGTTTAAGCTGAGGAAAGCTCCTCAACTTAATCCATGATTAGGGATTAATCTCATGACAAAACAAGCCTTTGATTAAGTGGATTTTATTTAATGAGATGATGATGAAGTGTTTTTTATGATTTGTAAGACAACTTGAGGGGGACTTGTCCATTAACACTAGGGTTAGTCCTTCTTAACCAATTAAGGAAGAATTAGAACCCTAATGCAAGGCCCAAGTTACAAGTGTGATGTCTTGATACTTATTAAGTGATTTGATTAAAGGAGTTAAACACATTAAGGGTCTAACACTTAGGATTAAAGTTATACACTCCATCCTAATAGAAGGATGCAGGCATAAGCTTAATCACAAAGCCTTAAAGCCTTTAGGGTTTAGTCCCTGATTATGAGGTGAGGAGAGAAGACTCAAAGAGAGACACAAAGGTAAAAACTATGAGGGGAGACTAATCAAAACCCTAATTCATTGTCATACTTGGTTGGTCCTAAGGTTTGTGAGGTTTTAACAAGAACAATCTTCAAAGGAGCCACCAGGAAGCAGATGAACAAGATCAAGAGAAAGCAAAGTGACTTGCTTCATTCAAGAAGTCAAGTCACTTGAAGAAAGAAGGTAAGAGGAACAAGAATGAGCAAACTCAATCTCATACACAAACAAAAATGCAGCAAAGGATGCAAGAGAGATGAAAAGAAAAGTTATGAGAAGTGAAGGCAAATTCACTTCTCAAGTTTACTTACCACCTGAAATGTTAGAAAGAAATGCAATGCAATGCAAGATGGGATGAAATGGTATGATGCTAGACCAAACCAGACGCATACACATGATGATAATGATGCTATGAGATGCTATACACATGAGACAAGGCATGGAGATGTTCATACAAGATCATGGATGCAAATGATGCAAGCTTAGAAGCATGAATGCACATGAAAAGTTATGAAGCATACAAGGCAAATGACATGGAAAATATGTGATGCAATGATCAAACATGCTTTCTACATGTCTTAGGATGTCAAGTGAATCACAAGAATGCATAAAATGTCATGGCAAGTCATGTTATGCAAGAGAATGCAAGGAGGGTGCAAATGGAAGCCCAAATTAGGGTTCATGAATCAAACAACAGACAAAAACCCAAAACAGAAGCAAACCCTAAGATAAAAAATGGAAAATGCCACTCAAAGAAACCCTAGACCTATACTAAACCAAGGTCCAAAGGGGAGGTCTCAACTCTCAACCAATCTCAAGTTATGATTTTTCTAAGTTATTAGGGTTTTTAGGGCTCCTAAACAAAAGAAATGCCAAACAATTGGAAAATGCAAGATCAAATCATGACCATTTTGTCCTAAAAACTACATGCTAAACACAAAACAATGCAAAAAGAATCAATGTCCAATTCTTCCTAGATAGGCAGAAATGAATTTTTGAACTTTGGATCAAATTAATGCACAAAAATGATTTTAATTCAATGAGAAATTTTTAAAATGCATCAAGATCAAAAAAGAAATTTGGTTTGAAGGTTGGACAATGTTTCTAAATGTCTTAGAACATTTCATGAATTTTTTGGTGATTTTTAAATACCTAAAAGTATTTTTAATAAATTAATTTCCATTAATCAATTAAAAATAATCTTTTAAATATTTAAAAATACTTTTTTAATGATAAAAAATAAAATAAAAATATTTTTGGGTCATAAAAATTAATAAAACTTAAGAGGAAAAGTTTCATAATTTTTAGAAATTTTTTACTATTTTAAAATAATTATGCAATTTAAATGAAAGGAAAATGAATTAAAATTAAATAAAAGGGAAAGTCAAACAAATGGAAGGCTGAGATGCACTCTGGATTCAAATGCATTGACTGGCGCGCTGGTGGAGGGTCCAGATGGCTTCTGACTTAATTATCCTAATTAAAAATTAATTAAAACTAATGAGAGAGATTAGGGCTAAGCAGATTGATCTGGGCCATCCAAACCAGCGGGAAGTCAAACATTTCAACGCAATCAACGCTCAGAATTCAAACTGACCTAATGACACAGATTAGGGCATAATCACATTCAGGCTGCCGGAGAAGACTTCCGGTCGTCTTCTCCGGCGAGCAACTCCCCTGAAAATCCCCAAAACCCCTCAAATCGTAACAAAAATGAAACCTAAACATCCAGAAATGATTCCCATGATCCCCTGAACTAAAACCCTAAGTCAAAACTAATTTATTCTTCCTCAAATCCATGAATCAAGCAAAACAAATTTTAGGGCACGCAGGTTTCAGAAGCTAATTAAATACTCAATTCAAAGCCATTTCAAAAACTAAAAGCACCAGAATACTCAGTGAAGCATAGAGAACAAGTCTATAACATGAGAAACGGTTTCTGGAAAAATAAATTTCAAGCTACCTGAGATTCGAAGCTTTCACTCTGATGACTTTCTGGCCACTTCTCCTTGTGCAATCCACTCCACTTGATCCCCAGATGATGTTTGAATGCTCAAAAGGAATTTATGTTGGCTGGTTGATGAGTTTCGATAGCTTCTGCTCAAACTCAGTCAGAAATGGCCCTGGTGATTCAGGCAGCTTCAGGTCACTGTGAATGGTTCTTTGTGATCCAGATGGTGAGTGGAGAAGGTCTGTGGTGTTTGTTTTGATGTTTGTGAGCTAGGGAGAGAGATTCGAATGGAACTGCAAGTTGTGATGAAGAATGGCAGTGGGGTGTTCTTGCTTGTTTCAGGCCTGGCTCTTGGTGGTTTGAGGTCTATGGAGTATGGTGAGTTGATCTGTGAAGGTGGCTTGGATGTTTTAGCTAGGCAGAGAAAATTCGAAGGCTTATGCAGCTGGGTGTGTTTTTGTGAATGTCTTGAATGAGAGAGTTTCAGCCTTGCCTTCTACATGAAATGGCTTGCAAAATGATAATGTATTTTAATCCTATAGGTCAGATGATGTGACCTGGCCTATAGTGATTGGTAAGTTTGCTTTTGCAAAAAGTCACATTTTGTGTAAGGCAAGCATGGCTCATGATCTAGGCTTGGTACAAGGCATGGGCTATGCGCAGCAAAATGAGGGGAAAGGGCTAGCTTGGTTCAAGGGCCAATGCTGCAAGTTGGTGAAGAGAAATGAGTGGTTTTACAACTTGTTGCTTTTTGGTTCACATGTAATTCCCTTGTCCAACAAACCATAAACCATGGGCATTCTTGGTTCAAATCTGAATTTTATGACTTAGAGAATGTTTGCATACTGGTTTGAAATGAATTAGAGGTTGCAATTGGCCTTGGTCCATGATTTTGCAAAATTCTCATTTGAAGCATGCCTTGAAAATCAATGATTTTGGCCAACTTTGTCACACCATAACTTTTGATCCAAGAAGAGTTTGATCATGTTCTTGTACTTTTTG
The DNA here is from genome assembly GCA_963966055.1 of Lathyrus aphaca. NCBI lineage: Eukaryota > Viridiplantae > Streptophyta > Magnoliopsida > Fabales > Fabaceae > Lathyrus > Lathyrus aphaca. Next base: position 313,990,546 of record OZ014519.1, read on the forward strand.
AAAAGGGAAAGATGAGATCTACAACTTTCATGACCAAAGTTTTTCCATTTGAAGCATTTTTGGGTCAAGAATCAAGGCTTGAAAAATGACCTAAAATGAAGCATTCTTGAAAAGTCAACTATGCCCAAAAAGTCAACATTTGCAAAAACTCCAAATTCTTGATTTTTATGAACTTCAACCTTCTTCCATGATCAAATAAAGATAATATACACTCAAAATGATGAAGATCACCCATTGGTTGGGTCATTGGGGGCCTCAGATGCCCTGATTTTACACTGACTTGTCTGAAAAGTCAACTCTTGATCAGATGACTTCCCCATGGAATTTCTTCATGAAAATTGATATGCATACTCCCTACACCATATAGAGACCAATGGAAACAAGAATGACCAAAAAATTTGAGGTTATGGCCTCTGAAACCAAAACCCTAATTTTCAGTCAACTGTGCAGTCAAACCTGGCTCTGCATCCATCCAAACCCTAGTTCTTGTGATTCCTCTGAAATCTTGACTTTGAGAGGATGTAATATGATAGATGAACACATGTGGATCCCTTTGAAGTGATTGGTAGCCTTTGGAGTGGCTCAAAAAGCCTTTGGATTGCTCAGATCACAAACCCTAGGTGCAGATGACTTAGAAACTATGCAGTGAATCAAAAATGAGATGTGAGATGATATGATTGTGCTTATACATATGAAAATGATCACAAGCCATGGTGTGAATGGGTGAGGGCAAATTTGGGGTGTTTACAGCTGCCCCTATTCAAACATGAGTTAGCTGTGCAGGATGTAAGCTACGGCTTAACAGGCAAACAAGATAACTTGTGGTTGAATACCAAAGACAGTCCAAAATTTGCACTCACAGAATGAAGAAGAAAAGGGATATAGATTGTAAAAAGAAAATAAAGTATTGTAAAGTGTGGGCGACGGAGGACGACCGTCGAGCAGAGGACGACTGCTGAGTGAAGAGCAATGACGGGGACGGCCGACATGCTGGGCAAAGGGTGTGAAGTAAAGCAATGACGGGGACGGCCGACATGCTGGGGATAAAAGTAAAGCTAAGACGGGGACGGCCGACTAGCTGAGAAAAGTATATTATGATGGGGACGGCCATCAAGATAAAGCTGTAAAATCTTCTGGAAAGTAAATGAAACCTGACGGGGACGGCCATCAAGTTCATAAAGCAAGGCAACCGACGATGGGGACGGCCATCGGGCTGAAAAGGAAAAGGGACCACGACGGGGACGGCCATCGGGTTAAAGAATAAATGAAATAAACAGATGATGAGGTACGGTCATCAAAGGTGAAGGACGATCACCTAGCAGGGGACGGCTGCTCTGTTGGGGATAAGATGAGGGACGGTCATCTTAGGTGGAGGACGACCACCAGGCAGGGTACGGCTGCCAAACGTATCAACGATGGGGACGGCCATCGGATAAAAGGTCAACGATGGGGACGGCCATCGGACGAGCATGATGGAGGACGACCATCAAGAGGTGGAGGACGACCACCTAGCAGGGGACGGCTGCTCTCAGGGTTTCTCATGACATAGGACGAATGCCAGATAACCAAAATCAACAATGGGGACGGCCATTGGATAAAATGATGAAGGACGATCATCAAGAGGTGGAGGACCACCACCTAGCAGGGGACGGCTGCTAAAAATCAACGATGGGGACGGCCATCGGATGAGCATGATGGAGGACGACCATCAAGAGGTGGAGGACGACCACCTAGCAGGGTACGGCTGCTCTCAGGGTTATCATAACACAGGACGAGTGTTAGATAAAAAAGAAAAATTTGCTTTGCTGGCGAATCTACTGGGGAGTAGTAAACACGGACGAGTGTTTATATCCAAGAAACAAAAGGTATAAGTGTTAGGTATGTTGTGTATGGATTAAGGTGCGGATGAGCATCCTTAAGACTATGATACGGACGAGTATCATGTAGAAACAAGTACTGACACATGTTCCGAGATGATGATACGGACGAGTATCAACTGGTTAACAGGGAACACGTACGAGTGTTGCATCTGAAGGGACTCCTCTGGGGAATAGTAGACACGGACGAGTATCTATATTCAAGAAGACATAAGTGTTTGACACAGTGTATGGACTAAAGATGCGGACGAGCATCCTTAAGACTATGATACGGACGAGTATCATGTAGAAACAAACACTAGACGCAATGTTCTGAGATGATGGTACGGACGAGTACCAACTGGTTAACAATGAACAAGGACTACTGTCGAATCTGTGGGGATATGAGTGATGGCGTATACAAGATACGGACGAGTATCTGTATAAGTGTACCAATGAGTAGTGAGTATATATATATATATATATGAGTGTTCATCTGCTGGGGAGAGTGACACGGACGAGTGTCAAGAGAGAAAAGTATAATAATATTAACAAGTACATGAAAGTGTAAGCGACTGCGCTGGGGATACGACACGGACGGGTGTCAATCAAAGTGTATATACAAGTATATGTGAGTGCAAAGAGGATGTCTTTGGCTTTCTGCTGGTGATATGACACGGACGGGTGTCAGGAAGTATCTGTAGTACGGGTGATCGTGATTGGGAAGGCAGCTGCTTTTGCTGGGAACTCTGGTGGGGATTTTTGTGCGCTGTATCCTGATGGATGACTATTGTTCACAAGTGTTCAATTCACAACATGACTTATGATTATGCTATGTATTTGATTTTTGCCGTAATGCTCCGTATTTGACGGAATGCTACGCTCTGAGGGGATTATATGATGCGAATGCTATGGTTATGCAAAGAGGTACGGATCCGGGATTCGGATCCCGTTGCTGTGAAGATCTCTGGCTGATCTGTTTGAAATGGACCTCCCAGCTGGGGATGAGATCATTGACGGATCCGATGAGATGTATTTGCTTGGGGATACATGTCACTGGTTGACATATCCTTGTATTATAGGACCCCGCTGGGGTTTGCAGAAGCTTTCCGTACTCTGTTGTGACTTCTTCATGCGTTGCTCTTCCGAATAGAGGCTGAAGATTCCGTGGGGAGATGATTCCCTGATTTCTGCATTCTGCTGAGGAAGAATGGTTGGTACTACAGTTGGGGAATGCTGTTGGTAACTCAGTTGGGGAGAGTAATGAGAGGCAACTCAGCTGGGGAGAAAACACCTTGAGTGCTAAGCCTGTTTGTTGACTTGCCAGCTTGCTGGGATGTAGCTTACATGCCCCAAGCTGCGTTCTGGATACCTGCAATCCTGCAAAGATAAAGAAACGCACAAAAGGTCCCGAGGTATCCTCTATCTGCATGAGTAACTCTTATAATTTCCTGGGAAGACCAGTTCGAGATACTGCTCCCCGGGATCTTTGGACGAATCCAGTTCTCCAGATTGCGCTCCTCTTCCAGCTCGTCTTCCAAATTGTTGATAGCATCGGGGGTGAGCATCCCCCCACTGACAAATCCAGGCTTCTCAGCAGCCTTTGCTTGATGTTGAGTTGGTCTGTAACCCAACCCAAACTTGTCTTTCTTCTCCTCCACAGATACGACCTTGCCCCAGCCTTGGGCAGTTCCTTCTTCAACAACCTTTCGGGCTTGTTGATAAGATGACATGGAGATTCCAGATACAGCAGATGCTTCATTTACATTCAAGGCCTCAAAACCTTGGCTCATTGTTTCATGGATCTCCCCATCCATCTCAATGTATTTATAAGTAGCCAGGTGGCTAACAAATATATCCTCTTCTCCACAGATTGTAACAACTTGGCCTTCCCACTCAAATTTTAACTTCTGGTGAAGGGTAGACATTACAGCGCCAGCGGCGTGAATCCAGGGTCTACCCAACAAACAGCTATAGGTGGGCTGGATGTCCATCACATAGAAGATAGTTGTAAAGGTCTGCGGGCCAATTGTCACAGGCAGCTCAATCTCTCCCAGAACCGACCTCTTAGAACCATCAAAGGCTCTTACCACCAGGTTGCTGGGTCTCAATGCCAATCCATCATATTCTAACTTCACCAGAGCCTTCTTTGGTAAGACATTCAGGGATGAACCTGTGTCTACCAGCACATGAGAAAGGACAGCTCCTTTGCATTCCATGGTTATGTGCAAGGCTTTGTTGTGGTTGCGGCCATCCGCTGTCAAGTCAGTGTTGGTGAACCCTAGCCCATTGCTAGCAGTAACATTTCCAACCACGGTTTCCAACTGGTTGACAGTAATCTCTTCAGGCACGTAAGCTGCGTGCAAGACTTTAAGTAGTGCATTCTGATGGGCTTCGGAGCACATGAGCAGTGAGAGGATAGAGATCTTGGATGGCGTCTGGTGAAGCTGATCCACAATTTTATAATCACTCTTTTTGATGATCCTCATAAACTCATCAACTTCTTGATCGAATGGCGTTTTCAAGGCTTCTTTAACAGCTTGATCTTCCTGCACCGGGCTCTTTCCTTTTGCCTTGGCAGCAGCTTCTGCTTCGGCAGTGGGTTTTTGAATTGGTGGAGCAAAGAGACGTCCGCTTCGGGTGAAGCCTCCGCCTCCTCCCACATTATCTATCTGTGGTGCAGGTGTTGATGTTTCAAGAGTGATTCTTTTCCCTTCACAGTACACGTCAGAGCCATAGTGCCAAGGGATGGCCCTATTGCTTTCATATGGTACTGGTCCAGGCACCGTGACAATGACTGGACTGATTGCTGCTGCTGAAGGGACTGTGATTGTTTGTGGATCATAATAAATTGTAACTGGTGCTCTGATGGGAGCAGCACCTTCTGAATTGTAGGCAGAGTTGCTTTCAGGATCATAGAATATGGTGACAGTAGAGACATCTTCATGATTGGTTGCTGGAGTTGTAGGAGACATTGTCGGAAGTATGGATGTTGTTGTTGTAGGAGATTCGAAATGGAATGAAGCTGAAGTTGTAGCAGGAGAAATTGTTGAAAACTGATCATTTGAGAAAATTGATGAAGTACTTGTTGATGAAGCCGAAGAATTATCGGGAACAATGGTTGCTGCAGTTGTAGGAGGTTCTGAAACCGTTGCTGATGAGATTGCTGGATTTGTTGGAAATGATGTAGTGATCTGGAGCTGGCCACTCTGAATAAGGCCATCAATGCCATTCCTCAGATTATCGCACCCGTTTACTGAGATATTGCAGTATGCACAACCCAATTCACACCCTGGGAACATGTTGCATTCCAAGAGCTGAGCCTTGATTTCCACCAATGGTGTCCTGATCTGTCCCACACAGGTTATTAAATAAGACAGTTTGTCTTCCTCAATAGCGTTAATTCGGGGACCACCATGATTTGGCATAGGATTTTTGTTGACGTTGGGCGGCGGTGCAAAATTCAGAGCTTTCGAGTCCACCAGGTCTTGTACCTTCATGTGCAAGGCTCTGCACTTTTCCGTACTATGGCCAGGTGCGTTTGAATGAAAGGCACACCTAGCGTTGGAGTCGTAGTTCCTGGGTAGACTGTTGGGATCTGGGGGCGCCAACGTCCTTAGCTCAACTAGGTTGAGTTTCAGGAGCTGTGGCAGCAATGTAGCATATGGCATTGGGATCGGATCGATCACTCTGTTAGCTTGAGATGGCCTTTGCTGGAACGTCCTTTGCTGATTATTGTTGGTGTTGCTGTAGTTTCTTGGAGGGTACTGATTCTGTTGTTGATACTGAGGTTGCGGCTGATAGTTTTGCTGAGGAGGTTGATAAACAGGTGGTGGGTGAGCTGGAGCAGGGATAGTGACTGCAGCCACAGATCTTTGAACATATTGGGGCCTACCCCTGTTGGTGTGGATGGCATTAGTCTCACCAGTCCTTCTCGGGCCTGCAAAAGGCTTTCTTGCATTACTGGATGAGCTTGCACCATTGTCTGAGATCTTACCCATTTTCAACAGGCTTTCAATTCTCTCCCCGGCTATAACGACATCTGCAAAGTTGGTGGAGGAGAAGGCAGCTAGCCTATCAATATAGGTTCCCTGAAGGGTGTTCATGAACATATCGGCCATTTCCCGTTCAGACATAGGTGGCTGGACAGCAGCAGCAAGCTGTCTCCATCTTTGAGCATATTCTCTGAAGCTCTCTCTAGATGATTGTGACATTCCCATGAGGAGGGTCCTATTGGGTGCCATATCCAGATTGTACTGATACTGTCTGATGAAGGCCTCTGCCAAGTCCTTCCAGCATCTTATAGTTGCTCTTGTCAGATGGGAATACCATTCCCTTGAAGCTCCAGTCAAGCTATCCTCGAAGTAGAACATCCATAGTTTCTCGTCCATTGTATAAGCTTGTAATCTCCCGAGAAAAGATTGCAGATGGGTTCGGGGAAAGGAAGTCCCATTATACTTTTCAAAACATGGTGGCTTAAACTTATGGGGAATCCTAACCCCGTCTACTAAGCCCATATCCATGACATCGAACCCCAAAGAGTTTTGAGACTCCAAGGATCTTAACTTCTCAGCTATTTCATCCAATCTTCTATCATAAGCCTCTTCCCCGGCTCCCATTACCGTGAACTGGTCTTCTTGATGGTCTTGTTGCAATACTCTCCCGGCTGTAGCAGTTCCTGGAATATTGGCAGGGATATTGGCCTCTGGATGGAGGTGGGGACCAAAGACGGGGGGATTGACGTGTGGTTGGACTCTTTCATTGTTGCTAGTCCCAGCAGTTCCAGGCTGATGGTCTTCTTGATTTCTCCTCTCCACCAGAGCTCTGAGCCTCTCCTGGCTTTGAGCCAAGTTGTTCATTACTTCCATGAACTGGGTTATCTGAGTTCTCATCTCCACCCTTTCGTTGACCATTTGGTTTCTGACCTCAGTAAGGTCTTGCTGCATCTGATCCATCTGAATTCCCGGAAGGTTGTTTCGGGTAGGGTATCTGTGTGGCCTGTTGAGTGGGAACCCTCGTCGACGAGCAATAGTTCCTGAACATCACAACAGAGTTAGCAACAACAAAACAAAAACCTACAAAACAAACAAAGGGTTAGCGTGCAATGCAGTATGCTTATTTGTTCTCAAGGTATCCGACTTGGCATTCAGTTTTGACCCTTCCAGACCCTTGAAGATGCTGTTGATGTTGCTTTTGAAAAACTCAGATGAAGCAAACTAACACAAATATATTACAGAAGGGGAAATAATACAACTTGTTCATTTTACAACACAAGCCCCCTAAGGGGTCAAAATACATCACAAAAAGTAAAAGTACATGGAAAAGAAACTACAACAATCAAATGATCAAACACCAAGTCCAAACTCATCCTCCCGAACTTCCTTGAGAAGCGCTTCGGTCACAGGATCAGCCGGACGCTCCGTAAGATTCCGGATAAGGAGGTTCCGGGTAGCAACAGCTGTAATCAACTTCTTGTTCTGACTTTGGTCCTTAGACCTCTTCACTCCAGCTCTGATTTCTATCTCTGATATTTCCTTCTGGGCTGCTGCCAGGGCTTCTTCCATCTGTTCCATCTTGTCTTGAACTCTCTTGTCCTCCAGGGTACGAGCCTCGGTGATCCTGACCCACCGGGCTTGACTCTCTTTTAGATACAAATCTGTCCTTGCTCTCTGGAACTGGGCTTCTTTGCAAGCATTCTTCAGAATTTGTTCACCAGCCTTAGACTTTTTGATATAATCTCCAGACTTCTCAATCTTAGTCAAGTGTTCCACTCTCAACTTCTCCAATCTCTCAATCTCCCTCACACCTTCACTCCTCTCCCGGAGGGTCTTCTGCAAAGCCTGGGTTAACTTCTCATTCCTTTCTTTCAACTTCTCAAACTCCTCAAAACTGATAGTGGCAGGGGGTGGTGCTGTGGAAGGTCCAGGCATATCTTCAATAGTAAAAGGCATCCCATAGAATTGAGCCCTTGCATAGGACCAATCATAGTATTGTGCTGATGCCACATTGTTACATTTTCCCAAGATGGTTATCCCCTTAGTTTGAACATTATCCCAGGCCCAGGCTGCCTGCCTAACAATTGCCAAACTAATCTTGTTCTCACAGTAAAGGGTCTCCACCAAGTCTTGTGCCCTAGGAGTGTCGACCAGTGCATAGCCCAGTTGTCTTTTGAACAGCAGAGGGTTGTAATTGATGCTTCCTTTAACTCCTACCAAGGGCACATTGGGAAAGTGCCCACAGCTGGTGATGATATCCCTGCCTTTTGTGCTTTGAGTGCACCACCTGATATCAGCTGAAGTGAGAGTGGTAAGCCTTCCAGCCCAGTTTTTCTGTTGATGAGGATTCAAAAATGCGTCTGTCCTGGGTAGATGCCTGAGAAGCCAAGCATGGAATAATGGAGCACAACACCTCACTAATCTCCCCCTCTGCTTCTCATTCCTCTGATGTACTGAGTAGTAGAGATCACCCAATAAAGTTGGCACTGGGTTCCTTAGAATGAACAGGTAAATTGCATTCTTACTGATGAATCGAGGCTCATCTGCAAACAATACAATCCCATAGATACTCAAAGCCAACAAAGCACATACTGCTTTCCATTCTCCTAGAGAAGCCTTCAGAGTAGCTTGAGTAATCAAGAAATCCAGATGCATGCCAGGGATTCCAGCCTTAGAAGTCATGTGCTGTCCAATCAAGACTGATTCCAGATGCAATGCTTTTGCTACCTCTTCATTACTTGGAAAGACCATCTCAGGGTTGAAAGGAACTTCTCTCCTGATAGGTATGCCAACTAATGATGAGTATTCTTCCAATAAGGGCCCCATCTGAAAATCCTGGAAAGTAAAACATCTTAGTGGGGGATCATAAAACTGAAGGCAGGTGTGGATCAGGCTTCTCTGTGAAGGGTCCAGATCCATAACCATATCAAGTATATCTCCATGGTGTTCCCTGAACAATGGCACATGGTCTGGAGTGATCAGGGTCTGAATCCTCCTGATGTCTGACAAGTCTGGCTGGAAGAAGTGGTAGGTGATGTTGCTTTTCTTTGGAGCCATGATGCTGAGACTGAGTAGAGACAAGTGCTGATGAAGATACTGAGGAGTGGGCCACTGATTGGTTGGTGCAGACAGCTGAAAGCTGAAGCAAATACTGATGAAGATGGGTCAATACTGAAGATGGGGTCAAAACCAAAACCAAATGAAGATGGATACCCTGTAAACACAAATAAGCAAATGTTAATATGATGCAATGGTTATGTATGCAAATGATATGCAAGGGTTTGTGACTGAGTTGGATCTGATCAAATGCTCTGGTATAAGTCCCTGTGTAAGAAATCCAGATGGAGGTCTATAGGTCCAGTAACCAAGGTGGGGGGCTCAAGTAAAGAGCCACATGTCCAGGTTTTAGAATCGCAAGAACTGTCCATCATGGAGTATTCTTAATCATATCAAAGTAACTGGGTATTCTGAGGTCAAGGTACCTGCAAACCTGTAAACAGCCCAACCCCCTCACAGGTGGTGATCTAGAACAAGGATCCTCAGACTTGGATCAGTTATGAGAAGTGTAACCACTTCTAACCCGGAGGTACAATGTTTACAATAACCATAACAATTCCTCCTCTAATTCACCCCAGTTTCTGAAGGTCAAAACTAAAAGGTCATCCAGACTTAGCAGGCTTCCCAGATAGCCCTAGCATTGCAGGAAATCTGCAACACAGAGTTCTCAAGAAGAAACCCACATCTGAACCGTGTTTCATATTCCCGCACCAGACCGAAATGGAATGGGAAAGAATATGATTCACTCTAGCCTAGGTGTCACTCAGGTCCCAGGTATAGGACCTTAACTCTCAATGAATCACCCACCCACCAAAACAAAAAAACCAGATCCAGCCAGCAGTATGACAGTATGATATGTACAAAAGCAATAAAGAAAGCAGTAAAGCAACTGTACATAAAGCAAAGATAAAACTAATATACAAGCACAAATAAGCACATAACACCCCAGTAAACACAAATCAATCAAGCGCTAGGAGGAACCCACAAAAAGAACCAGAAGCCCTGGTTGCAGTATAAGGGTCCCCAGCAGAGTCGCCAAGCTGTCGCTCCCAAAGATTTGCATCCAGGTACAAGCGCGAACGGTCGGCGAAAGGGACAATGAGAACACACAGCCGTGAACTCACTGGAGATGAATAGAGTCGCCAGCTAGGCATTTTTTATCCCGGAGGAAAGGCAATGCTGCATAGACCTAGAAAAGACGGATAAGACGGTTTGCGAACCAGAGAGACTGAGAAAGGGGGTTGGTTACAACCTGGGAAGGTATTAGCACCCAGATTGTCCGTCGTACTCGACGGGATCCACGCTTAAAAGATTTGTGTTTTAAAGGGGTAGTGTCAGTGCAATTTGTGTGTAACATAGCTGGAAAGAATGTACAGGTGTCAGTGTAAAAGAAATGAAGTGTATAATGTAAAGTGTCAGTGTGAGACCAAGGATGAGATGCTCATGATAATGAGGCTTAAAGGATATTGCTGGAAGGAGGGGGAAATATACAGAGACTTTTGTTCGATAACTGTTAAGTTATGCCTACGTATCCTCTCGTGCAATGAGGAAGTCAGAACACCGTAGTTCGACCCAAAGAGACTGAAAGATGAATTGACTTGTGAACTGCTTACTTGCCTATGCTCAAGTGTATGACCTGTCTGGCTCAGGTGCAAACTGTCTTGCATCAGACGGAAGAAGCGAGTTCTCGTTTATGAGTGAAAGTGATGAGAAAAGAATCCCGAAGGAGACGATTATTGTTTGTTTTTGAGTTTTCAGTCTTTTATTGCTTTTGAGAGTTTGTCATAAGTTAATGAGCTTAAGCCTAAACCAATGGGCTAGTAAACTCATCACATCTTCCCTCTGATTAGGGGTAATGAGGATACCTTAAGTGTGAAGTCAGATTCTCACACTTAATCACCTTTGATGTAGGATTAAGATCATTAACCTACTTGTGATTATTTAGATGTTTTTGTTGTTTTTGTCTAGTGTTAAGTGATGAGATTAAGCCATAATCAGGGATTAAACAGACTCATTACACCATCCTAATAGAAGGATAATAGATGAGAAAGTTTAAGCTGAGGAAAGCTCCTCAACTTAATCCATTATTAGGGATTAATCTCATGACAAAACAAGCCTTTGATTAAGTGGATTTTATTTAATGATATGATGATGAAGTGTTTTTTATGATTTGTAAGACAACTTGAGGGGGACTTGTCCATTAACACTAGGGTTAGTCCTTCTTAACCAATTAAGGAAGAATTAGAACCCTAATGCAAGGCCCAAGTTACAAGTGTGATGTCTTGATACTTATTAAGTGATTTGATTAAAGGAGTTAAACACATTAAGGGTCTAACACTTAGGATTAAAGTTATACACTCCATCCTAATAGAAGGATGCAGGCATAAGCTTAATCACAAAGCCTTAAAGCCTTTAGGGTTTAGTCCCTGATTATGAGGTGAGGAGAGAAGACTCAAAGAGAGACACAAAGGTAAAAACTATGAGGGGAGACTAATCAAAACCCTAATTCATTGTCATACTTGGTTGGTCCTAAGGTTTGTGAGGTTTTAACAAGAACAATCTTCAAAGGAGCCACCAGGAAGCAGATGAACAAGATCAAGAGAAAGCAAAGTGACTTGCTTCATTCAAGAAGTCAAGTCACTTGAAGAAAGAAGGTAAGAGGAACAAGAATGAGCAAACTCAATCTCATACACAAACAAAAATGCAGCAAAGGATGCAAGAGAGATGAAAAGAAAAGTTATGAGAAGTGAAGGCAAATTCACTTCTCAAGTTTACTTACCACCTGAAATGTTAGAAAGAAATGCAATGCAATGCAAGATGGGATGAAATGGTATGATGCTAGACCAAACCAGACGCATACACATGATGATAATGATGCTATGAGATGCTATACACATGAGACAAGGCATGGAGATGTTCATACAAGATCATGGATGCAAATGATGCAAGCTTAGAAGCATGAATGCACATGAAAAGTTATGAAGCATACAAGGCAAATGACATGGCAAATATGTGATGCAATGATCAAACATGCTTTCTACATGTCTTAGGATGTCAAGTGAATCACAAGAATGCATAAAATGTCATGGCAAGTCATGTTATGCAAGAGAATGCAAGGAGGGTGCAAATGGAAGCCCAAATTAGGGTTCATGAATCAAACAACAGACAAAAACCCAAAACAGAAGCAAACCCTAAGATAAAAAATGGAAAATGCCACTCAAAGAAACCCTAGACCTATACTAAACCAAGGTCCAAAGGGGAGGTCTCAACTCTCAACCAATCTCAAGTTATGATTTTTCTAAGTTATTAGGGTTTTTAGGGCTCCTAAACAAAAGAAATGCCAAACAATTGGAAAATGCAAGATCAAATCATGACCATTTTATCCTAAAAACTACATGCTAAACACAAAACAATGCAAAAAGAATCAATGTCCAATTCTTCCTAGATAGGCAGAAATGAATTTTTGAACTTTGGATCAAATTAATGCACAAAAATGATTTTAATTCAATGAGAAATTTTTAAAATGCATCAAGATCAAAAAAGAAATTTGGTTTGAAGGTTGGACAATGTTTCTAAATGTCTTAGAACATTTCATGAATTTTTTGGTGATTTTTAAATACCTAAAAGTATTTTTAATAAATTAATTTCCATTAATCAATTAAAAATAATCTTTTAAATATTTAAAAATACTTTTTTAATGATAAAAAATAAAATAAAAATATTTTTGGGTCATAAAAATTAATAAAACTTAAGAGGAAAAGTTTCATAATTTTTAGAAATTTTTTACTATTTTAAAATAATTATGCAATTTAAATGAAAGGAAAATGAATTAAAATTAAATAAAAGGGAAAGTCAAACAAATGGAAGGCTGAGATGCACTCTGGATTCAAATGCATTGACTGGCGCGCTGGTGGAGGGTCCAGATGGCTTCTGACTTAATTATCCTAATTAAAAATTAATTAAAACTAATGAGAGAGATTAGGGCTAAGCAGATTGATCTGGGCCATCCAAACCAGCGGGAAGTCAAACATTTCAACGCAATCAACGCTCAGAATTCAAACTGACCTAATGACACAGATTAGGGCATAATCACATTCAGGCTGCCGGAGAAGACTTCCGGTCGTCTTCTCCGGCGAGCAACTCCCCTGAAAATCCCCAAAACCCCTCAAATCGTAACAAAAATGAAACCTAAACATCCAGAAATCATTCCCATGATCCCCTGAACTAAAACCCTAAGTCAAAACTAATTTATTCTTCCTCAAATCCATGAATCAAGCAAAACAAATTTTAGGGCACGCAGGTTTCAGAAGCTAATTAAATACTCAATTCAAAGCCATTTCAAAAACTAAAAGCACCAGAATACTCAGTGAAGCATAGAGAACAAGTCTATAACATGAGAAACGGTTTCTGGAAAAATAAATTTCAAGCTACCTGAGATTCGAAGCTTTCACTCTGATGACTTTCTGGCCACTTCTCCTTGTGCAATCCACTCCACTTGATCCCCAGATGATGTTTGAATGCTCAAAAGGAATTTATGTTGGCTGGTTGATGAGTTTCGATAGCTTCTGCTCAAACTCAGTCAGAAATGGCCCTGGTGATTCAGGCAGCTTCAGGTCACTGTGAATGGTTCTTTGTGATCCAGATGGTGAGTGGAGAAGGTCTGTGGTGTTTGTTTTGATGTTTGTGAGCTAGGGAGAGAGATTCGAATGGAACTGCAAGTTGTGATGAAGAATGGCAGTGGGGTGTTCTTGCTTGTTTCAGGCCTGGCTCTTGGTGGTTTGAGGTCTATGGAGTATGGTGAGTTGATCTGTGAAGGTGGCTTGGATGTTTTAGCTAGGCAGAGAAAATTCGAAGGCTTATGCAGCTGGGTGTGTTTTTGTGAATGTCTTGAATGAGAGAGTTTCAGCCTTGCCTTCTACATGAAATGGCTTGCAAAATGATAATGTATTTTAATCCTATAGGTCAGATGATGTGACCTGGCCTATAGTGATTGGTAAGTTTGCTTTTGCAAAAAGTCACATTTTGTGTAAGGCAAGCATGGCTCATGATCTAGGCTTGGTACAAGGCATGGGCTATGCGCAGCAAAATGAGGGGAAAGGGCTAGCTTGGTTCAAGGGCCAATGCTGCAAGTTGGTGAAGAGAAATGAGTGGTTTTGCAACTTGTTGCTTTTTGGTTCACATGTAATTCCCTTGTCCAACAAACCATAAACCATGGGCATTCTTGGTTCAAATCTGAATTTTATGACTTAGAGAATGTTTGCATACTGGTTTGAAATGAATTAGAGGTTGCAATTGGCCTTGGTCCATGATTTTGCAAAATTCTCATTTGAAGCATGCCTTGAAAATCAATGATTTTGGCCAACTTTGTCACACCATAACTTTTGATCCAAGAAGAGATTGAACATGTTCTTGTACTTTTTGAAAAGGGAAAGATGAGATCTACAACTTTCATGACCAAAGTTTTTCCATTTGAAGCATTTTTGGGTCAAGAATCAAGGCTTGAAAAATGACCTAAAATGAAGCATTCTTGAAAAGTCAACTATGCCCAAAAAGTCAACATTTGCAAAAACTCCAAATTCTTGATTTTTATGAACTTCAACCTTCTTCCATGATCAAATAAAGATCATATACACTCAAAATGATGAAGATCACCCATTGGTTGGGTCATTGGGGGCCTCAGATGCCCTGATTTTACACTGACTTGTCTGAAAAGTCAACTCTTGATCAGATGACTTCCCCATGGAATTTCTTCATGAAAATTGATATGCATACTCCCTACACCATATAGAGACCAATGGAAACAAGAATGACCAAAAAATTTGAGGTTATGGCCTCTGAAACCAAAACCCTAATTTTCAGTCAACTGTGCAGTCAAACCTGGCTCTGCATCCATCCAAACCCTAGTTCTTGTGATTCCTCTGAAATATTGACTTTGAGAGGATGTAATATGATAGATGAACACATGTGGATCCCTTTTAAGTGATTGGTAGCCTTTGGAGTGGCTCAAAAAGCCTTTGGATTGCTCAGATCACAAACCCTAGGTGCAGATGACTTAGAAACTATGCAGTGAATCAAAAATGAGATGTGAGATGATATGATTGTGCTTATACATATGAAAATGATCACAAGCCATGGTGTGAATGGGTGAGGGCAAATTTGGGGTGTTTACACACCTTGCACAGCTCACAAACATCCAAACAAACTCCACAAACCTTCTCCACTCATCATCTGGACCACAAACAACCCTTCACCATTGCCAGAAACAGCCAGAATCACCATCACCATCTTCAACTGAGCTTGAGCAGAAGTTGCTCAAACTCCTCAACCAGCCAACTTAAACTCTTCCTAAGCATTCAAGCATCACCAGAGGGTCAAGTGGAGTGGATTTCACAAAGAGGGGAGGTCAGAAAGTAGCTGGAGTGAAAGCTTCGAATCTCAGGTAGCTCAAGAAATTTTTTTCCAGAAATGGATTTTTAAGTTCTAAACTTGTTCTATATGTCTTCCTGATCATGAATATGCTTTTAGTTTCGAAAATGGTGATGAAATGAGGATTTAATTGCTTCCTGAAACTTTCCTGCCCTAGTTTTTGTTTGCTTCGATTCAGCCATTTCATGAATGATAAATTTGTTTTGGGTGGGGGTTTTGAATCGTGAGCTTGTGGGAATCATTTCTGTGTTTTTGGAATTCATTTTAGATGCGTATGGAGTGAGTTTAGGTTTTGGGGTGAACGGAGAAGATGACCGGAACACTGTTCCGGTCATTTGAGTGTGTTTAACGGCGAGATTAGGGCATAAGCATTGATTAGCTGAGTTTAAATTCTGGCCGTGAGATCTGACGCCAAGTCAACTCCCACGCGTGTAACTTTGAATCTGGTCCCTAGGATTAGCTGACTTCTCATTAATTCATTTAAAATTCATTTAAATTCATTTTCTTTTCATTTGTTTTGCATAATTTATTTAAAATAGCAAAAATTGTCTAAAAATTATGAAACTTTTTCTTAAGAGTTTTAATAATTTTTATGACACAAAAATATTTTTGTTTTTATTTTTATCATTAAAAAAGTATTTTTAAATATTTAAAAGATTATCTTTAATTGATTAATGAAAATTAATTTATTAAAAATACTTGTAGGTATTTAAAAATCACCAAAAAATTCATGAAATGTTCTAAGACATTTAGAAACATTGTCCAACCTTCAAACCAAATTTATTTTTGATCTTGATGCATTTTAAGAATTTCTCATTGAATAAAAATCATTTTTATGCATTAATTTGATCCAAAGTTCAAAAAATCATTTCTGCCTATTCATGAGGAGTTGGACATTGATTCTTCTTGCATTGCATTGTGTTTAGCATGTAGTTTTTGAGATAAAATGGCCATGATTTGATTCTTTATTTTCAATTTGTTTGACATTTCTTTTGTTTGGAAACCCTAAAAACCCCAATATCTTGTAAAATTCATATCTTGAGTTAGGTTAGGAGTTGAGACCTCTCCTTTGGGCTTTGGTTTAGTATAGGATTAGGGTTTCTTTAGGTGGCATTTTCCATTTTTTATCTTAGG
This sequence comes from Lathyrus aphaca, assembly GCA_963966055.1. Lineage (NCBI taxonomy): Eukaryota > Viridiplantae > Streptophyta > Magnoliopsida > Fabales > Fabaceae > Lathyrus > Lathyrus aphaca. The sequence continues at coordinate 314,007,014 of OZ014519.1, forward strand.
GTTTGATTCTGTTTTTGGTTTTTGTTTGATGTATGATTCATAAACCCTAATTTGGGCTTCCATTTGCATCCCTCTTGCATTCTCTTGCATAACATGACTTGCCATGACATTTCAAGCATCCATTTGATTCATTTGACATCATAAGACATATAGAAAGCATGTTTGATCATTGCATCATGTGTTTGCCATGTTGTATGCCATGTGCACTTCATAACTTTTCATGTATATCCATGCTTCTAAGCTTGCTTCATTTGCATTCATAAACTTGTATGATCATCTCCATGCCTTGTTTCATGTTTGTAGCACTTCATAGCATCATTGTCATCATCAACATGCTTCTGGTTTTGTTTTTCATCATGTCATCTCATCCCATTTGGCATTGCATTGCATTTCTTTTCTAACCTTTTCAGGTGGTAAGTGACTTTGAGAAGTGAATTTTCCTTCACTTCTCATAACTTTTCTTTTCATCTCCCTTGCATCCATTGCTGCATCTTTGTTTGTGTTTGAGTTTGAGCTTGCTCATTCTTCTTCTTCTTACTTTCTTTCTTCAAGTGACTTGACTTCTTGAATGAAGCAAGCCACTTTGCTTCTCTTGATCCTTTCATCTGCTTCCTGGTGGTTCCATTGAAGATCTTTCTTGATAAACCTCACAAACCTTAGGAACAACCAAGCATGACAATGATTAGGGTTTTGATTAGTCCCCCACTTAGTTTTTACCTTTGTGTCTCTTTGAGTCTTCACTTCCCATCTCATAATCAGGGACTAAACCCTAAAGGCTTTAAGGCTTTGTGATTAAGCTTATGCCTGCATCCTTCTATTAGGATGGAGTGCATAACTTTAATCCTAAGTGTTAAACCCTTAATGTGTTTAAATCTATTAATCAATCCATCTAATAATTATCAAGACATCACACTTGTAACTTGGGCCTTGCATTAGGGTTCTAATTCTTCCTTAAATGGTTAAGAAGGACTAACCCTAGTGTTAATGGACAAGTCCCCCTCAAGTTGTCTTACAAATCATAAAAATCACTTCATCATCATATCATTAAATAAAATCCACTTAATCAAAGGCTTGTTTTGTCATGAGTTTAATCCCTAATCATGGATTAAGTTGAGGAGCTTTCCTCAGCTTAAACATTCTCATCTATCATCCTTCTATCAGGATGGTGTAATGAGTCTGTTTAATCCTTGATTATGGCTTAATCTCATTACTTAACACTATACAAAAACACCAAAAACATCTAAATAATCACAAATAGGTTAATGATCTTAATCCTATATCAAAGGTAATTAAGTGTGAGAATCTGACTTCACACTTAAGGTATACTCATTACCCCTAATCAGAGGGAAGATGTGATGAGTTTACTAAATTCATTGGTTTAGGCTTAAGCTCATTAACTTATGAAAAACTTTCAAAAGTAATAAAAGACTGAAAACTCAAAAACAAACAATAATCGTCTCCTCCGGGATTCTTTTCTCATCTCATTCACTCATAAACGAGAACTTGCTTCTTCCGTCTAATGCAAGACAGTTTGCATCTGTGCCAAACAGGTCTTACACTTGAGCATAGACAAGCAAGCAGTTCACAAGTCAATTCATCTTTCAGTCTCTTTGGGTCGAACTACGGTGTTCTGACTTCCTCATTGCACGAGAGGATACGTAGGCATAACTTAACGGTTATCGAACAAAAGTCTCTGTATATTCCCCCTCTTTCCAGCATCATTCTTTTAGCCTCATATTCTTGAGCAATTCATTCTCATTCTTTCACTGACACATCATTTATGTACATCACACTTCACCTCTTCTACACTGACACCTGTACATCTTTTTCCAGCTTTTATACACAAATTGCACCAACACTACCCCTCTAAAACACAAATCTTTTAAGCGTGGATCCCGTCGAGTACGGTGGACAATCTGGGTGCTAATACCTTCCCAGGTTGTAACCAACCCCCTTTCTCAGTCTCTCTGGTTCGCAACCGTCTTATCCATCTCTTTCTAGCTGGCGACTCTTTTCATCTCCAGTGAGTTCACGGCTGCGTGTTCTCATTGTCCCTCTCGCCGACCGTTCGCGTCTGTACCCTATTTGACCTAGCTTCATTTAGTGGGAGCGACAGCTTGGCGACTCTGCTGGGGAACCTTATACTGTAACCAGGGCTTCTGGTTCTTTTTGTGGGTTCCTCCTAGCGCTTGTTTGATTTGTGTTTACTGGGGTGTTATGTGCTTATTTGTGTTTGTATATTTGTCTTTATTTTTGCTTTATGTACTGTTGCTTTACTGTTTTCTTTATTGCTTTTGTATATATCATACTGTCATGCTGCTGGCTGGATCTGGTTTTGTTTTGGTGGGTGGGTGATTCATTGAGAGTTAAGGCCCTATACCTGGGACCTGAGTGACACCTAGGCTAGAGTGAATCATATTCTTTCCCATTCCATTTCGGTCTGGTGCGGGAATATGAAACACGGTTCAGATGTGGGTTTCTTCTTGAGAACTCTGTGTTGCAGATTTCCTGCAATGCTAGGGCTATCTGGGAAGCCTGCTAAGTCTGGATGACCTTTTAGTATTGACCTTCAGAAACTGAGGTGAATTAGAGGAGGAATTTTTATGGTTATTGTAAACACTGTACCTCCGGGTTAGAAGTGTTTACACTTCTCATAACTAATCCAAGTCTGAGGATCTTTGTTTTAGAACACCACCTGTGAGGGGGTTGGGCTGTTTACAGGTTTGCAGGTACCTTGACCTCAGAATACCCTGTTACTTTGATTTGTTTTAGAGTACTCCATCTTGGAACAGTTCTTGTGATTCTAAAACCCTGGACATGTGGCTCTTTATTTGAGTCCCCCACCTTGGTTACTGGACTTATAGACCTCCATCTGGATTTCTTACACACATGGACTTATATCAGAGCACTTGATCAGATCCAGCTCAGTCACAAACCCTTTCATATCATTTGCATACATAATCATTGCATCATATTGACATTTGCTTATTTGTGTTTCAGGGTATCCATCTTCATTTGGTTTTGGTTTTGACCCCATCTTCAGTATTGACCTATCTTCATCAGCATCTGCTTCAGCTATCAGCTGTCTACTTCAGTCATCAGTACCATCCAATCAGTGGCCCATTCTTCAGTATCATCATCAGCACTTGTCTCTAGTCAGTCTCAACATCATGGCACCTAAGAAAAGCAACATCACCTACCACTTCTTCCAGCCAGAGCTAGCAGACATCAGGAGGATTCAGACCCTGATCACTCCAGACCATATACCACTGTTCAGGGAACACCATGGAGATATACTTGATATGGTTATGGATCTGGACCCTTCACAGAGAAGCCTGATCCACACCTGCCTTCAGTTTTATGATCCCCCACTGAGGTGTTTCACTTTCCAGGACTTTCAGTTGGGCCCTTTATTGGAAGAATACTCATCATTAGTTGGTATACCTATCAGGAGAGAAATCCCTTTCAACCCCGAGATGGTTTTCCCAAGTAATGAGGAGGTAGCAAAGGCATTGCATTTGGAACCAGCCCTGGTTGGGCAGCATATGACTTCCAAGGCTGGAATCCCTGGCCTGCATCTGGATTTCTTGATCTCTCAAGCTACCCTGAAGGCTTCTCTAGGAGATTGGAAAGCAGTCTGTGCTTTACTGGCCTTGAGCATCTATGGGATTGTATTGTTTGCAGATGAGCCTCGATTCATTAGTAAGAATGCAATCCATCTGTTCATTCTAAAGAACCCAGTGCCAACTTTATTGGGTGATCTCTACTATTCAGTGCATCAGAGGAATGAAAAGCAGAGGGGAAGATTAGTGAGATGCTGTGCTCCCTTGTTCCATACTTGGATCCTCAGGCATTTACCCAAGACAGATGCATTTTTGAATCCTCATCAGAAGAAAAACTGGGCTGGAAGACTTACTACTCTAACTTCAACTGATATCAGGTGGTGCACTCAAAGCACAAAAGGCAGGGATATCATCACCAGCTGTGGGCATTTTCCCAATGTGCCCCTAGTAGGAGTTAAGGGTAGTATTAATTACAACCCTCTGCTGTTCAAAAGACAACTAGGCTATGCACTGGTCCACACTCCTAAGGCACAGGACCTGGCTGAGACTCTTTACTGTGAGAACAAGATTAGTCTGACTGTTGCTAGGCAGGCAGCCTGGGCCTGGGATAATGTTCAAACTAAGGGGATAACCATCCTAGGAAAATGCAACAATGTGGCATCAGCACAATACTATGATTGGTCCTATGCTAGGGCTCAATTCTCTGGGATGCCCTTTACTATTGAAGATGTGCCTGGACCTTCCACAGCACCACCTCCAGCAACTGTCAGCTTAGAGGAGTTTGAGAAGTTGAAAGAGAGAAATGAGAAGTTGACTCAAGCTTTGCAGAAGACCCTCTATGAGAGGAGTGATGGCAGACTGGATATTGAGAGGCTGGAGAAGTTGAAAGAGGAGCACCTGGCTAAGATTGAGAAGTCTGAAGATTACATTAAGAAGTCTAGGGCTGGAGAACAAATCTTGAAGAATGCTTGCAAGGAAGCCCAATTCCAGAAAGCCAGGACAGACTTGTATCTGAAGGAGAGTCAGGCTAGGTGGGTCAGGATCACCGAGGCTCGTACTCTGGAGGACAAGAGGGTCCAAGACAAGATGGAGCAGATGGAAGTTAGTGCAAAAGAACAGCAAGAAGCCCTGGCAGCAGCCCAGAGGGAGATATCAGAGCTGAAGATCAGAGCTGGAGTAAAGAGGTCAAAAGACCAAGGTCAACACAAGAAGCTGGCTGCAGCTATTGCTACAAGGAACCTTCTTATCAGGAACCTTACGGAGCGTCCGGCTGATCCTGTGACCGAAGCACTTCTCAAGGAAGTTCGGGAGGATGAGTTTGGTCTTAGTGTTTGACCATTTGTTTGTTGTTGCTTTCTTTCCATGTACTTTTATTTTTCTTGTAATATATTTTGACCCCTCTGAGGGCTTGTATTTGTAAAACAAACTGTGTACCATTTGGCCTTTTGTAATATATGTATTAGTTTGTTCCATCTGAGTTTACTTCAAAAGCAACATCAACAACATCTTCAAGGGTCTGGAAGGGTCAAAGCTGAATGCCAAGCCGGATACCTTGAGAACAAATAAGCATACTGCATTGCATGCTAACCCTTTGTTTGTTTTGTAGGTTTTTATTGTGTTGTTGCTAACTCTGTTGTGATGTTCAGGAATTATTGCTCGACGACGAGGGTTCCCACTCAACAGGCCACACAGATACCCCACCCGAAACAACCTTCCGGGAATTCAGATGGATCAGATGCAGCAGGACCTTACTGAGGTCAGGAACCAAATGACCAACGAGAGGTTGGAAATGAGAACTCAAATGACGCAGTTTATGGAAGTAATAAACAACATGGCTCAAAGCCAGGAGAGGCTCAGGGCACTGGTAGAAGGGAGAAACCAGGAGGATCATCAGCCAGGGACTGCTGGGACTAGCAACAATGAAAGAGTCCAACCACATGCTAATCCCCCAGTCTTTGGGCCACACCTCCATCCAGAGGCCAACATTCCTGTCAATATACAAGGGCCTGCTACAGCCGGGAGGGTACTACAAGAAGACCCTCAAGAAGACCAGTTCACAGTAATGGGAGCCGGGGAAGAGGCTTATGATAGAAGATTGGATGAGATAGCTGAGAAGTTAAGGTCCTTGGAGTCCCAAAACTCTTTGGGATTCGATGTTATGGATATGGGCTTGGTAGACGGGGTCAGGATTCCCCACAAGTTTAAGCCACCCTGCTTTGAAAAGTATAATGGGACTTCCTGTCCTCGGACTCATCTGCAATCTTTTCTCGGGAGACTAAAGGCCTACACCATGGACGAGAAACTGTGGATGTTCTATTTCGAGGATAGTTTGACTGGAGCTTCTAGGGAATGGTATTCCCATCTGACAAGAGCAACTGTAAGATGCTGGAAGGACCTGGCAGAGGCCTTCATTAGACAGTATCAGTATAATCTGGATATGGCACCCAATAGGACCCTCCTAATGGGAATGTCACAGTCATCTAGAGAGAGCTTCAGAGAATATGCTCAAAGATGGAGACAGCTTGCTGCTGCTGTCCAGCCACCTATGTCTGAAAGGGAGATGGCTGATATGTTCATGAACACCCTTCAGGGAACCTATATTGATAGGCTAGCTGCCTTCTCATCTACCAGCTTTGCAGATGTTGTCATAGCAGGGGAGAGAATTGAAAGCCTATTGAAAATGGGGAAGATCTCAGACAATGGAGCAAGCTCATCCAGTAATGCAAGAAAGCCTTTTGCAGGCCTAAGAAGGACTGGTGAGACTAATGCCATCCACACCAACAGGGGTAGGCCCCAATATGTTCACAGATCTGTGGCTGCAGTCACCATCCCTGCTCCAGCTCATCCACCACCAGTTTATCAACCTCCTCAGCAAAACTATCAGCCACAACCCCAGTACCATCAGCAAAATCAGTATCCTCCAAGAAATTACAACAACAGCACAACAACAATAATCAGCAAAGGCCATTCCAACAGAGGCCATCTCAAGCCAACAGGGTAATCGATCCGATCCCTATGCCATATGCTACATTGCTGCCACAGCTCCTGAAACTCAACCTAGTTGAGCTAATGACGTTGGCACCTCCAGATCCCAACAGTCTACCCAGGAATTACGACTCCAATGCTAGGTGTGCCTTCCATTCGAACGCACCTGGCCATAGTACAGAAAAGTGCAGAGCTTTGCACATGAAGGTACAAGACCTGGTGGACTCAAAAGCTCTGAATTTCGCACCACCACCCAATATCAATAAGAACCCTATGCCGAATCACGGTGGTCCTAGAATTAACGCTATTGAAGAAGACAAGCCGTCTTATTTAATAACCAGTGTGGGTCAGATCCGGACACCGTTGGTAGAAATTAAGGCTCAGCTCTTGGAATGTCAGATGTTCCCAGGGTGTGCGTTAGGGTGTGCTTACTGCAATATTTCAGTAAATGGGTGCGATAACCTGAGGAATGGCATAGATGGCCTTATTCAGAGTGGCCAGCTTCAGATCACTACATCATTTCCAACAAATCCAGCAATCTCATCAGCAACGGTTTCAGAACCTCCTACAACTGCAGCAACCATTGTTCCCGACAATTCTTCGGCTTCATCAACAAGCACTTCATCTATCATCTCAACTGATCAGTTTTCAACAAATTTTCCTGCTACAACTTCAGCTTCACTCCACTTTGAATCTCCTACAACAACAACGTCCATCCTTCCAACAATGTCTCCTACAACTCCAGCAACAAATCATGAAGATGTCTCTACTGTCACAATATTTTATGATCCTGAAAAATAACTCTGCCTACAATTCAGAAAGTGCTGCTCCCATTAGAGCACTAGTCACAGTTTATTACGATCCACAAACAATCACAGTCCCTTCAGCAGCAGCCATCAGTCCAGTCACTGTCACAGTGCCTGGACCAGTACCATATGAAAGCAATAGGGCCATCCCTTGGCACTATGGCTCTGACGTGTACTGCGAAGGAAAAAGAATCACTCTTGAAACATCAACACCTGCACCACAAATAGATAATGTGGGAGGAGGCGGAGGCTTCACTCGAAGCGGACGTCTCTTCGCTCCACAAATTCAAAGACCCACTGCCGAAGCAGAAGCTGCTGCCAAGGCAAAAGGAAAGAGCCCGGTGCAGGAAGATCAAGCTGTTAAAGAAGCTGTGAAAACACCATTCGATCAAGAAGTTGATGAGTTTATGAGGATCATCAAAAAGAGTGATTACAAAATTGTGGATCAGCTTCACCAGACGCCATCCAAGATCTCTATCTTATCCCTGCTTATGTGCTCCGAAGCCCATCGGAATGCACTACTCAAAGTCTTGCACGCAGCTTACGTGCCTGAAGAGATCACTGTCAATCAATTGGAAACCGTGGTTGGAAATGTTACTGCTAGCAACGGGCTAGGGTTCACCAATACTGACTTGACAACGGATGGCCGCAACCACAACAAAGCCTTGCACATCACCATGGAATGCAAAGGAGCAGTCCTTTCCCATGTGCTGGTAGACACAGGGTCGTCCCTTAATGTCTTGCCAGAGAAGGCCCTGGTGAAGCTAGAGTATGAAGGGTTAGCATTGAGACCCAGTAACCTGGTGGTAAGAGCCTTCGATGGTTCTAAGAGGTCGGTTCTGGGGGAAATAGAGCTGCCAGTGACAATTGGCCCACAAACTTTTACAACTATCTTCTATGTGATGGACATTCAGCCTGCCTACAGCTGTTTGTTGGGTAGACCTTGGATTCACGCCGCTGGTGCAGTAACGTCTACCCTTCACCAGAAGTTAAAATTTGAGTGGGAAGGCCAAGTTGTCACTATCTGTGGAGAGGAGGATATATTTGTTAGCCATCTGGCTACTTATAAGTATATTGAGATGGATGGGGAGATCCATGAAACAATGAGCCAAGGTTTTGAGGCCTTGAATGTCAATGAAGCATCTGCTGTATCGGGAATCTCCATGGCATCTTATCAACAAGCCCGGAAGGTTGTTGAAGAAGGAACTGCCCAAGGTTGGGGCAAGGTTTTATCTGTGGAGGAGAAGAAGGACAAGTTTGGGTTGGGTTACAGATCAACTCAACAACATCAAGCAGAGGCTGCTGAGAAGCCTGGTTTTGTCAGTGGGGGGATGCTTACCCCCGATGCTATCAACAATTTGGAAGACGAGCTGGAAGAGGAGCGCAATCTGGAGAATTGGATTCGTCCAAAGATCCCGGGGAGCAGTATCTCGAACTGGTCTTCCCAGGAAATTATAAGAGTTACTCATGCAGAGTAATTATTATTTCCTGTATTTTTATAGCATGCATCAAAGTCTTGCATCTTGCCCAAGATGGCAAGACTCATTTTGTAATCGGGCCATCTGTACTTTTTGTGCAAACAAGATTAAATCAATGAAATATCAGACATCTTTTTGCAAATGAGTCTTTTTTCTTTTCTGCTCACTGTTTTTCCATTTTTCTTTTTGTACAAAAAATAAATGGCGTTGTTTTTCAAAATGATAACTGTATTTCACTTTTCTAAGCAAGATTAAAATCGATCACTAAAATGAACAAACTGAACCCTTGCAGAGAGTGCCTTCCAGACAGCACCGACAACAGCACGGCTGTGACTTCGTATGACTTTGACAATCCAATCAATCAAGCTGATGAAGGGGTTGATGAAGAATATGAGCTTCCTGAAGAGCTAGCCAGGTTGTTGAGACAAGAGGAAAAGGTTATTACTCCTCACCAGGAGGAGGTTGAAGTGATTAATCTTGGTACAGATGAAGACGTGAAAGAGGTTAAAATCGGGGCCTGCCTGCAAGACTCAGTGAAGAGACAACTGATTGATCTGCTTCAAGAATACGTGGACGTGTTTGCTTGGTCGTATCAAGACATGCCAGGGTTGGACACCGACATTGTGGTGCACAGGCTGCCTTTGAGAGAAGAGTGCCCGCCGGTCAAACAGAAACTGCGCCGTACTCGCCCAGACATGGCTATGAAAATCAAGGAGGAGGTACAAAAGCAATGGGACGCCGGGTTCCTTGCTGTAACTAGCTATCCGCCGTGGGTTGCTAACATAGTACCGGTGCCTAAGAAAGACGACAAAGTAAGGATGTGTGTTGACTACCGGGATCTGAACAGAGCCAGCCCGAATGATGACTTCCCATTACCTCACATTGATGTATTGGTGGATAACACGGCTCAGTTCTCGGTATTCTTCTTCATGGACGGATTTTCAGGATACAATCAGATCAAGATGTCACCCGAAGACATGGAGAAGACAACCTTCATCACACCTTGGGGCACGTTCTGTTACAAAGTGATGCCATTCGGGCTGAAGAATGCTGGTGCAACATATCAACGGGCTATGGTGACATTATTCTACGATATGATCCATAAGGAAATAGAATGTTATGTGGATGACATGATCGCCAAGTCCCTTACAGAGGAAGACCACCTGGTAAATCTGCTCAAGTTATTCAAGCGTCTGAGGAAGTACCAACTGAAGCTGAACCCCAACAAATGCACATTCGGGGTGAGATCTAGTAAGCTGCTAGGCTTTATTGTAAGCGAGAAAGGGATTGAAGTTGACCCTGATAAAGTCAAAGCCATTCAAGAGATGCCTGCACCGAAAACTGAGAAAGAAGTTCGAGGGTTCTTAGGTCGATTGAACTACATCTCACGGTTCATATCTCACCTTACAGCAACCTGTGAACCCTTGTTCAAGCTATTGAGAAAAGAACAGACGGTCAGGTGGAATGAAGACTGCCAGAAGGCTTTTGACAAGATCAAAGAATATCTGCAAGAACCTCCAATCCTTATGCCTCCAGTTGAAGGAAGACCTCTGATTATGTACTTGATAGTATTAGAAGAGTCAATGGGGTGTGTGATGGGCCAGCATGACGAGTCTGGTCGAAAAGAGTATGCAATATACTACCTAAGCAAAAAGTTTACCGACTGTGAACAGCGTTATTCACTGCTCGAGAAAACTTGCTGTGCTTTAGCGTGGGCTGCTCGCCGACTGAGACAGTATATGTTGACCCACACTACTTTGTTGATCTCAAAAATGGACTCGGTTAAGTACATTTTCGAGAAGCCGGCCCTTACCGGACGGGTTGCAAGATGGCAGATGATTCTCACAGAATACGACATCCAGTACACCTCTCAGAAAGCCATCAAGGGCAGTGTACTATCTGAATATCTTGCTGAGCAACCTATTGATGACTACCAGCCTGTGAGATTTGACTTCCCTGATGAAGACATCATGTTCATAAAATCAAAAGATCATGAAGAGCCTATTCACACTGAAGGGCCTGACCCGGAAGAAGAATGGACTATGATGTTTGACGGGGCTGTTAACATGAATGGTCGTGGTGTTGGTGCAGTACTCATTACACCCAAAGGAGTTCACATGCCTTTCTCGGCAAAACTCACTTTCAACTGCACTAACAACGAAGCTGAATACGAAGCTTGCATTATGGGTCTTGAGGAAGCCATCGACCTCAGGATCAAGACATTGACTGTATTCGGAGATTCAGCTCTGGTAGTTAATCAAACCAGCGGAAAATGGTACACCCACCAGGATCATCTGATACCTTACAGGGATTATACAAGGAGGTTATTGACTTTCTTCACGACAGTCAAGCTTGAGTATATCCCTCGGGACGAGAATCAGTTTGCAGATGCTCTTGCTACCATTTCATCCATGATCAAAGTTCAAGCTGCTAACTTTGTACCTCAGATTTCAGTATCCAGACTTGATAGACCAGCATACGTATTCGCAGCAGAAGTTGTCAAAGATGATAAGCCTTGGTTCTATGACATTAAGTGCTTCTTGGAGGATCAAACATACCCACCTGGGGCATCTTCCAATGATAAGAAGACTTTGAGAAGGCTTGCTGGTAGTTTCTTTCTGAACACTGATGGATCTTTATACAAAAGGAACTTTGATATGGTACTCCTCAGATGTGTTGACAGGACGGAAGCAGATTTGTTGATGCATGAAGTGCACGAAGGATCCTTTGGTACCCATGCAGGAGGGCATGCCATGGCTAAGAAGTTGTTAAGATCAGGTTATTACTGGATCACAATGGATGCAGACTGTTGTGCTTACGCCAAAAAATGTCACAAATGCCAGATCTACGCAGATAAGGTGCATGTGCCTCCCAATCCTTTGAACATCATGTCTTCACCATGGCCCTTTGCCATGTGGGGCATTGATATGATTGGCAAGATTGAGCCAACTGCTTCGAACGGCCACAGATTCATCCTGGTCGCCATTGACTATTTCACCAAGTGGGTTGAAGCAGCTTCCTATGCCAATGTTACAAGGCAAGTGGTAGCCAGATTTCTGAAGAGAGATATCATCTGTCGATATGGAGTTCCCGAGCGAATCATTACTGATAATGGTTCCAACTTAAACAACAAAATGATGGCTGAATTATGCCGGGACTTCAAGATCCAACATCACAATTCTTCTCCTTACAGGCCAAAGATGAATGGCGCTGTCGAGGCAGCAAATAAAAATATCAAGAAGATTGTGCAGAAGATGGTAGTCACCTACAAAGACTGGCATGAAATGCTACCGTTTGCCTTGCATGGGTACCGCACGTCAATCAGAACATCCACTGGGGAAACACCGTATCAGCTTGTGTATGGTATGGAAGCAGTCCTACCTGTTGAAGTTGAATTACCCTCTCTGCGGGTATTGATGGATGTTAAGCTGAACGAAGCAGAATGGGTTCGGTCCCGATACGAACAACTGAGTCTGATCGAAGAGAAAAGATTGGCTGCAATCTGTCATGGGTAGTTATATCAGAAGAGAATGAAGAAAGCCTTCAATCAGAAAGTCAGGCACCGAGGGTATCAAGTGGGAGATCTTGTGCTGAAGAGAATCCTCCCTCCTCATACAGACCACAGGGGCAAATGGACTCCAAATTATGAAGGACCATTTGTTGTAAAGAAAGTTTTCTCCGGTGGAGCACTGATGCTCAGCACCATGGATGGTGAAGATTTCCCATCCCCTGTGAATTCAGATGCAGTTAAAAAATACTTCGCATAAAGAATGACCCGCTGGACATGAAAACAGAATGTAAGTCCAGGCAAAAATAGGGCATCCCGGCGAGTCAAAAAACAGAATAAAAGACTCGGGCAAAAGTTAGGGAAAATAAACAAAAAATGTACACCGGCTGAGTTGAAAAGCCGCATTGGACAGCTCAGGCAAAAATGGGTATCCCGATGGAATGAAAACCCGAAAGGGCAATCCATGCAAAATAAGGGAATAAGCGAACAACTGCATTCTAAATTCGTCTGTATCACTTACAACTTGGTAAGCTTCAAAAGGATCAAGCTTCAATCGGAATCAGCCTTCTTCAGAAAGCGAGACGAGAAGAACGTCAAAAGTCATACGAGTCATAGCGAAAGAGGAAGCTTCCTGAAAGTGTCATCAACAACGCCAGCACTTTGTTTCTCAATTTGTAACAAATCTTTTCATTTTAGGAGATTTGTTTCCTGGACTGTATCTTGCCAATTCAGGGCACATGAATTAATAAAATCAGATTTTTCAGTCATGTTTCGTCTTATACATTTCTATTTGCAAAGAATGTCTGATGTCTCTAAAAAAAACTGATTGCATAAGTACAGATGCTTTTCTCTAGAAATGATAAAAACACATGCTGGCAGGGAATATATTTACTCTCAAAAATGCTTAACTCCTATGACGGAATCCAGTAAAGGATACCTCGGGACCATTTGCGCGTTTCCTTATCTTTGCAGGATTGCAGGTATCCAGAATACAACTTGGGGCATGCAAGCTACATTCCAGCAAGCTGACAAATCAATACACTCATTCTCAGCATCCGGAGTGCTCTCTCCCCAGCTGAGTTGCCTCTCATTACTCTCCCCAGCTGAGTTACCAACAACTTTCCCCAGCCGAGGTACCAATCCTTCTTCCTCAGCAAGATGCAAAGGTCAGGGAATTACCTCCCCACAGATCCTCAGCCTCTATTCAGAAGAGCAACGCATGAAGGAGTCACAACAGAGAAAGGAAGGCTTCTATAAACCCCAGCTGGGTCCCGTATCATAAGGATATGTCAATCAGTGACCTAGATCCCCAAGCAAATACATCTCACCAGATCTATCAATGATCTCATCCCCAGCTGGGATATTCACTCCGAACAGATCGACCAGAGATCTTCACAGCAACGGGATCCGAATCCCGGATCTGTATCTTTGCATAATCATAGCATTCGCATCATATTCACCCCACAAAGCGTAGCATTCCGTCTAAAACGGAGCATTACGGCAAAAATCAAATACATAGCATAATCATAAGTCGTGTTGTGAATCGAACACTTGAGAATAATAAAACCGTTCATCAGAATACAATACACAAAAATCCCCACCAGGGTCCCCAGCAAAAGCAGTTGCCTCACAAATCACAAACACCAGTATATACTCCTTTGGACACCCGTCCGTGTCGTCATTCCCCAGTAAAGTCGCCTGAACACTCTTTACAAACAAGATCACCCGTATTACAGATACGTCCTGACACCCGTCCGTGTCATACCCCCAGCAGAAAGCCAAAGACATCATCTTTGCACTCACCTATACTTGTATCTACAGTTCTCTTGACACCCGTCCGTGTCATATCCCCAGCGCAGTCGCCTACACTTTTACAACCCATATACTTGTTGATATTATACTTTTCTCTCTTGACACTCGTCCGTGTCACTCTCCCCAACAGTTAAACACTCATCTATACAATACTCATACTCACTACTCATGTTACACTTATACAGGTACTCGCCCGTATCTTGTATACACCACTTATATCCCCACAGATTCAACAATAGTCCTTGTTCTTTGTTAACCAGTTGGTACTCGTCCGTACCATCATCTCAGAACATTGCGTCTAGTGTTTGTTTCTACATGATACTCGTCCGTATCATAGTCTTAAGGATGCTCGTCCGCATCTTTAATCCATACACTGTGTCAAACACTTATGTCTGTTCGAATAATAGATACTCGTTTGTGTCTACTATTCCCCAGAAGAGTTCCTTCAGATTCAACACTCGTCCGTGTTCCCTGTTAACCCGTTGATACTCGTCCGTATCATCATCTCTGAACACGTGTCAGTTTGTTTCTACCTGGTACTCGTCCGTACCGTAGTCTTAAGGATGCTCGTCCGCATCTTTAATCTATACACAATACCTAAACACTTATAATTTCTTTTCTTGGTTGTAAATACTCGTCCGTGTTTACTATATCCCCAGTAGATCGCCAACAAAGCAATTTTTTTCTTTTTATCTAACACTCGTCCTGTGTTATGACAAACCTTAAGAGCAGCCATCCCCTGCTGGGTGGTCGTCCTCCACCTCTTGATGGTCGTCCTCCATCATGCCCGTCCGATGGCCGTCCCCATCGTTGACCCTTTTATCCGGCATTCGTCCTATGTCGCGATACCTTTTGGCAGCCGTACCCTGCCGGGTGGTCGTCCTCCACCTTAGATGACCGTCCCTCATCTTATACCCAACAGAGCAGCCGTCCCCTGCTAGGTGATCGTCCTTCACCTTAGATGACCGTACCTCATCATCTGTTTATTTCATTTATTCTTTAACCCGATGGCCGTCCCCGTCGTGGTCCCTTTTCTTTTTAGCCCGATGGCCGTCCCCATCGTTGGTTACCTTACCTTTATGAACTTGATGGCCGTCCCCGTCATGTTTCATCAATTCCCAGAGAATCTTGCAGCTTTATCTTGATGGCCGTCCCCATCATAATATCTTATTTTTCCAGCTAGTCGGCCGTCCCCGTCTTGGCTTTACCTTTTATCCCCAGCATGTCGGCCGTCCCCGTCATCGCTTTACTTCACACACTTTTCCCAGCATGTCGGCCGTCCCCGTCATTGCTCTTTACCCAGCAGTCGTCCTCTGCTCGACGGTCGTCCTCCGTCGCCCACACTTTACAATACTTTATTTTTTTTTACAATCTATATCCCTTTTCTTCTTCATTCTGTGAGTGCAAATTTCGGACTGTCTTTGATATTCAACCACAAGTTATCTTGTTTGCCTGTTAAGCCGTAGCTTACAACCTGCACAGCTAACTCATGTTTGAATAGGGGCAGCTGTAAACACCCCAAATTTGCCCTCACTCATTCACACCATGGCTTGTGATCATCTCATATGCATAAACACAATCATATCATCTCACATCTCATTTTTGATTCACTGCATAGTTTCTAAGTCATCTGCACCTAGGGTTTGTGATCTGAGCAATCCAAGAGCCTCTTGAGCCACTCCAAAGGCAACCAATCACTTCAAAGGGATCTATGTGTGTTCAATCATCATAATACATCCACTCAAAGTCAAAAATGCCAAAGAATCACAAGAACTGGGATTGGTATGGGTGCAGAGCCAAGTTTGACTGCACAGTTGACCTAAAATTAGGGTTTTGGTTTCAGAGGCCATAACTTCAAATTTTTTGGTCATTCTTGTTTCCATTGGTCTCTATATGGTATAGGGAGTATGCATATCAATTTTCATGAAGAAATTCCATGGGGAAGTCATCTGATCAAGAGTTGACTTTTCAGACAAGTCAGTGCAAAATCAGGGCATCTGAGGCCCCCAATGACCCAACCAATGGGTGATCTTCATCATTTTGAGTGTATATGATCTTTATTTGATCATGGAAGAAGGTTGAAGTTCACAAAAATCAAGAATTACAAGCTTTTTCAAATGTTGACTTTTTAGGGCATGGTTGACTTTTCAAGAATATGTCATTTTAGGTCATTTTTCAAGCCTTGATTCTTGATCCAAAAAGCTTCAAATGGAAAAACTTTGGTCATGAAAGTTGTAGAATACATTTTTCCCTTTTCAAAAAGTACAAGAACATGATCAAATTCTTCTTGGATCAAAAGTTATGGTGTGACAAAGTTGCCAAAAATCACTTATTTTCAAGACATGCCTCAAATGTGAATTTTGCAAAATCATGAACCAAGGCCATTTGTAACTTCTAGTTCACTTCAAACCAATGTACAAACATCACATGAGTTCTAAAAATCAGAATTGGACCAAAGATCACATGTTTATGGTTTGTGTAACAAGGCATTTTCATGAAAAACCAAAATGAGCCAACTTGCAAAACTCATGATCACACTTCACCAACTAGTTGCCTTGGCTGCTGAACCTTCCTAGCATCACACACACATCATGCTACGCCAGCCCTAGCCATTGTACCAAGCTAGAACCAAGCCCATGCCTCTCTTACAAAAAAGTTGACTTTTGGCAAAAGCAAACATCCCAATCACAGCAGGCCATGTCACATCCTCTGGCCACTTGGAATTGTTTATACTATCCTTTGGCAAGCAAAACATAAGATCAAGCAAGGCTGAAACAGATCACAACATCACATACACCAAACTCACCCCATTTGCATTTCTCTTCGAATCTCTCTGCCCAGTTCACAAACACTCAAGCAAATCTCACTAATCATCTCACCTTGCCACATTGAGCCCAAACCAACAAAGAGCCAGGCCTGAAACAAGCCATAGCATCACTTCACCATTTTCACCCCAAACTGCAGTTTGCTTCGAAACACCTTCCACAGCTCACAAACATCCAAACAAACTCCACAAACCTTCTCCACTCATCATCTGGACCACAAACAACCCTTCACCATTGCCAGAAACAGCCAGAATCACCATCACCATCTTCAACTGAGCTTGAGCAGAAGTTGCTCAAACTCCTCAACCAGCCAACTTAAACTCTTCCTAAACATTCAAGCATCACCAGAGGGTTAAGTGGAGTGGATTTCACAAAGAGGGGAGGTCAGAAAGTAGCTGGAGTGAAAGCTTCAAATCTCAGGTAGCTCAAGAACTTTTTTTTCCAGAAATGGATTTTTAAGTTCTAAACTTGTTCTATATGTCTTCCTGATCATGAATATGCTTTTAGTTTCGAAAATGGTGATGAAATGAGGATTTAATTGCTTCCTGAAACTTTCCTGCCCTAGTTTTTGTTTGCTTCGATTCAGCCATTTCATGAATGATAAATTTGTTTTGGGTGGGGGTTTTGAATCGTGAGCTTGTGGGAATCATTTCTGTGTTTTTGGAATTCATTTTAGATGCGTATGGAGTGAGTTTAGGTTTTGGGGTGAACGGAGAAGATGACCGGAACACTGTTCCGGTCATCTGAGTGTGTTTAGCGGCGAGATTAGGGCATAAGCATTGATTAGCTGAGTTTAAATTCTGGCCGTGAGATCTGGCGCCAAGTCAACTCCCGCGCGTGTAACTTTGAATCTGGTCCCTAGGATTAGCTGACTTCTCATTAATTCATTTAAAATTCATTTAAATTCATTTTCTTTTCATTTGTTTTGCATAATTTATTTAAAATAGCAAAATTGTCTAAAAATTATGAAACTTTTTCTTAAGAGTTTTAATAATTTTTATGACACAAAAATATTTTTGTTTTTATTTTTATCATTAAAAAAGTATTTTTAAATATTTAAAAGATTATCTTTAATTGATTAATGAAAATTAATTTATTAAAAATACTTTTAGGTATTTAAAAATCACCAAAAAATTCATGAAATGTTCTAAGACATTTAGAAACATTGTCCAACCTTCAAACCAAATTTCTTTTTGATCTTGATGCATTTTAAGAATTTCTCATTGAATAAAAATCATTTTTATGCATTAATTTGATCCAAAGTTCAAAAAATCATTTCTGCCTATTCATGAGGAGTTGGACATTGATTCTTCTTGCATTGCATTGTGTTTAGCATGTAGTTTTTGAGATAAAATGGCCATGATTTGATTCTTCATTTTCAATTTGTTTGACATTTCTTTTGTTTGGAAACCCTAAAAACCCCAATATCTTGTAAAATTCATATCTTGAGTTAGGTTAGGAGTTGAGACCTCTCCTTTGGGCTTTGGTTTAGTATAGGATTAGGGTTTCTTTGGGTGGCATTTTCCATTTTTTATCTTAGGGTTTGCTTCTGTTTTTGGTTTTTGTTTGATGTATGATTCATAAACCCTAATTTGGGCTTCCATTTGCATCCCTCTTGCATTCTCTTGCATAACATGACTTGCCATGACATTTCAAGCATCCATTTGATTCATTTGACATCATAAGACATATAGAAAGCATGTTTGATCATTGCATCATGTGTTTGCCATGTTGTATGCCATGTGCACTTCATAACTTTTCATGTATATCCATGCTTCTAAGCTTGCTTCATTTGCATTCATAAACTTGTATGATCATCTCCATGCCTTGTTTCATGTTTGTAGCACTTCATAGCATCATTGTCATTATCAACATGCTTCTGATTTTGTTTTTCATCATGTCATCTCATCCCATTTGGCATTGCATTGCATTTCTTTTCTAACCTTTTCAGGTGGTAAGTGACTTTGAGAAGTGAATTTGCCTTCACTTCTCATAACTTTTCTTTTCATCTCCCTTGCATCCATTGCTGCATCTTTGTTTGTGTTTGAGTTTGAGCTTGCTCATTCTTCTTCTTCTTACTTTCTTTCTTCAAGTGACTTGACTTCTTGAATGAAGCAAGCCACTTTGCTTCTCTTGATCCTTTCATCTGCTTCCTGGTGGTTCCATTGAAGATCTTTCTTGATAAACCTCACAAACCTTAGGAACAACCAAGCATGACAATGATTAGGGTTTTGATTAGTCCCCCACTTAGTTTTTACCTTTGTGTCTCTTTGAGTCTTCACTTCCCATCTCATAATCAGGGACTAAACCCTAAAGGCTTTAAGGCTTTGTGATTAAGCTTATGCCTGCATCCTTCTATTAGGATGGAGTGCATAACTTTAATCCTAAGTGTTAAACCCTTAATGTGTTTAAATCTCTTAATCAATCCATCTAATAATTATCAAGACATCACACTTGTAACTTGGGCCTTGCATTAGGGTTCTAATTCTTCCTTAAATGGTTAAGAAGGACTAACCCTAGTGTTAATGGACAAGTCCCCCTCAAGTTGTCTTACAAATCATAAAAATCACTTCATCATCATATCATTAAATAAAATCCACTTAATCAAAGGCTTGTTTTGTCATGAGTTTAATCCCTAATCATGGATTAAGTTGAGGAGCTTTCCTCAGCTTAAACATTCTCATCTATCATCCTTCTATCAGGATGGTGTAATGAGTCTGTTTAATCCTTGATTATGGCTTAATCTCATTACTTAACACTATACAAAAACACCAAAAACATCTAAATAATCACAAATAGGTTAATGATCTTAATCCTATATCAAAGGTAATTAAGTGTGAGAATCTGACTTCACACTTAAGGTATACTCATTACCCCTAATCAGAGGGAAGATGTGATGAGTTTACTAAATCCATTGGTTTAGGCTTAAGCTCATTAACTTATGACAAACTTTCAAAAGTAATAAAAGACTGAAAACTCAAAAACAAACAATATTCGTCTCCTCCGGGATTCTTTTCTCATCTCATTCACTCATAAACGAGAACTTGCTTCTTCCGTCTAATGCAAGACAGTTTGCATCTGTGCCAAACAGGTCTTACACTTGAGCATAGACAAGCAAGCAGTTCACAAGTCAATTCATCTTTCAGTCTCTTTGGGTCGAACTACGGTGTTCTGACTTCCTCATTGCACGAGAGGATACGTAGGCATAACTTAACGTTTATCGAACAAAAGTCTCTGTATATTCCCCCTCTTTCCAGCATCATTCTTTTAGCCTCATATTCTTGAGCAATTCATTCTCATTCTTTCATTGACACATCATTTATGTACATCACACTTCACCTCTTCTACACTGAAACCTGTACATCTTTTTCCAGCTTTTATACACAAATTGCACCGACACTACCCCTCTAAAACACAAATCTTTTAAGCGTGGATCCCGTCGAGTACGGCGGACAATCTGGGTGCTAATACCTTCCCAGGTTGTAACCAACCCCCTTTCTCAGTCTCTCTGGTTCGCAACAGTCTTATCCATCTCTTTCTAGGTTTATGCAGCATTACCTTTCCTCCGGGATAAAAATGCCTAGCTGGCGACTCTTTTCATCTCCAGTGAGTTCACGGCTGCGTGTTCTCATTGTCCCTCTCGCCGACCGTTCGCGTCTGTACCCTATTTGACCTAGCTTCATTTAGTGGGAGCGACAGCCTCAACTCCAAATTTTTGGGCCATTCTTGTTTCTAATGTTCTTAAGATGTTATAAGGATCATGTGTACCAAGTTGGATGAATAAATTCATTGTGGAAGTCATTTGTTCACTGAGTAACTTCTTGAGCAAGTTAAGTCAAAATAAGGGCATCTGAGGCCCCCAGCAATGGAACCAAAGGGGTATTTTCATCAAATTGAAGTTATATGATCTTTATTTGATCTTAGAAGTGGTTGGAAGTTCACAAGATTTAGGAATTTTGAGCCATTTGCAAACTTGCCAAAAATGGAAATGACTTGTAATGGAAACTTTCCATTTAGGAAAGTTTTTCAACCTCCTCTTTCTTGAAAAAAAAATGCTTCAAATGAAAAATTCTTGGTCATGAAAGTTTTAAATTAGGTCTTTCCCTTTTCAAAAAGTACAAGAACATGTCTTGATTCATTATAGAACTCAAGTTATGATCCTTCAAAGTTGGCAAAAATCCTATAATTTTCAAGAATGCACCAAAGAGGGATTTTTGCAAAACCACTTGCCAAGGCCTAAAATGACTTCAAATGTGTACAAACACTTCATAACATGATCAAACAACTTTAAAGCATCAAAATTGGCCCAAGAATTGGATCATTTCATGCCTTGAATCACAAGAAACACCAAAGAGGCAAAATTTGCAAAACACATAGAAACCCTAGCTGCAAGTGTTCCAGCTCATCAATTTCAATCCTATGGCCTTCCTTGATCCATGTTGAGCCCAACCATGCCCATAATCCAGCTCTGACTCGTGCCATGCCTCAAGTACACATAAGCTTGACTTTTTGCAAAACCACCCATACCAATCAAACTGAGCCACACCAAATCCTCTGGCCAATCACAATTGCTTATACTAACCTTATGGATCACAAAGAACAGATCACACAAACCCGAAACTCTCCATAACTCAGATTACACAAAATCCCCTCAAAACTTCATCTCTTCGAATCTCTCAACTCAGCCAACAAAAATCCAAAATTCTTTCACCAATCATCTCCACATAACCCCAGGATCATTTCCCACCCCTCACATTGGCCTGAAACACCCTCTAACCAAAACACGATTTCAGCTTCCCCTGAACTGAAACTCATAAAATAGCCTATATAAACTTGTTTCAAGCTTTCCAGAAGCATCAAGGGGTTCATTGGAGTGGAAAAGCACCAAGGAGGTGGCCAGAAAGCTCCAGATAGTAAAGCTTCATCTCAGATATACCTCAAGAACAATTTTTCCAGAACCTTGATTTCTTGATATAGAATGATTCTATGTGTTGCACTGATCATCCTGATATGTTTAAAATTGAAAATGGTTGAGAAATAAGCATTTCATGATCTCTGGAAGTTTTTTACCTAGAAACGTTTTGATTCGATTCAGCTTTAATACGTGAAATAAATGTGTTTTGGTTGATGATTCTTGTTGTATGATGTCTGGGGTTATTCTGGGCAGAGAGATTGAGTTTTAGAGACCTAGGGAGAGAGTTGAGGTTTTGGCTCGCCGGAGAAGATGACCGGAACATTGTTCCGGTCATCTGAAAGTTGTTAGGGTTAAGCCTCATTAATTAGCCAAGTTTGAATCTCCACCCTTGGATCTTATGTTTACCACGCACATGAATGGTCCAGATCCCTCACTTAAACACTAATCTCTAATTAATTAATTTAATTTAGTTTAATTAGTCAGAGGCAATCCTAGCCTTTAGATCACGTGCCAACCTTAAGTTTAAACACCAGCCTTTAGATGTGCATACCACAAGTCAGTGTAGCTTTGCATCTTGACCACTGGTTTCATTGACTATCAATCTGGGCCCTTGTTTCAGCATACTTTTCATTTTTATTTTATTTCTTTTGTATTTTATTTCTCATATTTATTTAAAATAGTGAAATTCATCAAAAAATTCTGAAATTTTTTATCAAACCTTTTATTAATTTTCAGAACCCAAAAGTATTTTTATTTTTAATTTTTGCATTAAAAACATATTTTTAAATCATTTAAATGTTTTAATTAATTAATTAATTAATTTTAATTAATTAAAAATAGATTTAAGTATTTAAAAATCACAAAAAAATTAGAGAGCATCCTTAGACATTTAGAAACATTTACAAACTCACCTTACAAATTTCTTTTTGGTTATGATCATACTTTGAGATTTTTCAATGAATTAGGGTTCTTAAAAAGTTCATTTTTCTAACCCTAGCTTCAAAAATTCATAACCCTAGAACCAAGTTGAGTTTGTGAATGATTATTTTTGCCTTGCTTTGTACATGTCCTCTAGCATCTAAAAACATTTCTGTTTCATTTTTACCTTGCATTTTCAAATTGTTTGGCATTTTACATTGAAGATCACCCAAAAACCCTAGGTAACTTAGAAAATTCATAACTCCTCCTAGGTTTAGCTTTTGACCTCCCCCTTTGGATGGTAACCTAGTATAGGTTGAAAGTTCCTTTGAGTGCATTTTCAATTTTTTATCTTGTGCATTGCTTCTGTTTTGGTCATGTGCATCTCATACATTCATAAAACCCTAATTTTACATGTTCATTTGCATTCATCATGCATATGCATCAATATATGAACTTGCCATGACATTTCTTGCATTCATATGTCATCTTAGACATCTTAGGACATGCCAAAATCATGCTTGATCATTTCTTCATCCATTTGGTATGCTTTGCATTCATAACATTTCATGAACATACATGTGTTTTCGAGCTTCTAACTTGCCTTTATTTGCATCCATCTCTTGTATGATCATACATATGCATCATGTGTGACTTTGTATCATCTCATGACTCATTTTCCTTGCATATGCACTTCTGACTTTGATCATAGCACCTTTGTTTGTTGCATTTGCATTTCTTTTCTTTCTTTAAGTGTTCAACTAACATTTCAGGGGCTTATGGTAAGTTGTTTAAGGTGTGGATGTGCATCCACATCTAACTTCTCTTTCTTTCTTATTTTTGTACATTATACTTGTGTTTGAAGTGAATTTCACTCACTTGTGCCCCTTCCTTTCTTTTCTTTCTCTTAGGTTTACTTATCTTCTTAAATGAAGTAAGTAACCTTCCTTTCTTCTCTTTCTCTTTTCATCTTGTTTCTTCTTTGGTGGCCTCCTTGAAGACTTCTCTTGAGCCTCACAAACCATAGGATAACCAAGCATGATAACTTTAGGGTTGTATATAGTCCCCCTTTAGTCTTTCACCTTTGAGTCTTCTTTGAGTCTCTCTTCTCATCTCTTAATCAGAGACTAAACTTTTAAAGTTTTAGGACTTAGGAATTAGGGTTATGCCTGCATCCTTCTCTTAGGATGGAGTGTATAACTTTAATCCTAAGTGTTAAACCTTTAATATGTTTAAAACTCTTAATCAAAACACTTAATAATCATTAAGACACAAGCTTGTAATTTGGGCCTTACATTAGGGTTCTAATTCTTCCTTTATGGTTAAGAAGGACTAACCCTAGTGTTTAATGGACAAGTCCTCCTCAAGTTGTCTTACAAACTTAAAATCCACTTCTTAATCTCATCCTTTAATTAAAATCCGTTTAATAAAGGCTTGTTATATAATTAATTTAATCCCTAACCATGGATTAAGTTGAGGTATCTTCCTCAGCTTAAGTGTTCTCATCTATTATCCATCTATTAGGATGGTGTAATGAGCCCACTAATCTGTGATTAGAGATTAAACTCATTACTTAACACTAAACAAAAACCCAAAAACATCTAAATAATCACAAGTAGGTTAATGATCTTAATCCTACATCATCATGGCAATTAAGTTGAGATGCTTATCTCATACTTAAGTATTCTCATTATCCCTAATCACAGGGAGGATATAATGAGTTTACTAGCCCCTTGATTTAAGCTTAAGCTCATTAGCTTATGCAAAACACCAAAAACAATAACAAAACTGAAAACAGAAAAACAAACAATAATCGTCTCCTTCAGGATTCTTTTTTCATCACACTCATTCATAAACGAGAACTTGCTTCTTCCGTCTAATGCAAGGCAGTTAGCACTCGAGCCAGACGAGTCATACACTTGAGCATAGGAAAGTAAGCAGTTCACAGTTAATTTATTTTCCAGTCTCTTTGAGTCGAACTACGGTGTTCTGACTTCATCATTGCATGAGAGGGTACGTAGGCATAACTTAACTATTATCGAACAAAAGTCTCTTTGTCATCCTCCCTATTCCAGTATTCTCTTTTAAAGCCTCAGTTCCTAAGCATTCACCTTTTGCACTGACATTTGTATATTCTTTTCCAGCTTTTGCACACAGATAGCACATACCCTACCCCTTTAAACACAATCTTTTAAGCATGGATCCCGTTGAGTACGACGGACAATCTGGGTGCTAATACCTTCCCAGGTTGTAACCAACCCCCTTTCTCAGTTTCTCTGGTTCGCAACCGTCTTATCCATCTCTTTCTAGGTTTATGCAGCATTACCTTTCCTTCGGGATAAAAATTCCTAGCTGGAGACTCTATTCATTTCATTTCATCTTCTCCTTTCGCCGACCGTTCGCGCTTGTACCGGGATGCAAATCCTCGGGAGCGACAACTTGGCGACTCTGCTGGGGATCTTATCTTGCAACCAGGGCTTCTGGTTCTTTTTGTGGGTTCCTCCTAGCGCTTGCCTGATTTGTGTTTACGGGGGTGTTATGTGCTACTTGTGCTTATTTGTTTATTGCTTTATTTATTGCTTTATGTACAACTTTATTTATTGCTTTCATCTATTGTTTGTATGCATTTCATATTGTTATCATCATCATCTGTGTTGTATCTGTGTTTACCTTGGTGGGAGGGATTTTTGAGTGATTAAGGTTCCATACCGGGGACCTGAGTGACACATAGGATATAGTGGCTTCATATTCTTTCCCATTCCATTTTGGTCTGGTGCGGGAATATGAAACACATTTTAGACATGGGTTTCTTCTTGAGAACTCTGTGCTACGGATTTCCTGTAGTACTAGGGCTATCTGGGAAGCCTGATAAGTCTGGATGACCTTTTATGACCTTCAGCATCTGAGGTAAATTAGAGGAGGATCCTTTATGGTTATTGTAAACACTGTACCTCCGGGTTAGAAGTGTTTACACTTCTCATAACTGATCCAAGTATGAGGATCCTTGTTCTAGAACAATATATGTGAGGGGGTTGGGATGTTTACAGGTTTGCAGGAACCCTTGGCCTCATCATACCCTTGTTACTTGAGTTGTTAATGTTGTATTATTTTGGAAAGTTCTTGTGAAACCCTGGACTTGTGACTCCTTATTTGAGTCCCCCACCTGGTTACTGGTTTTTTAAGCCTTCATCCGGACTTATGAACACACATGGACCCTATCAAGGCAGATAACAGATCCAACACTTGATCACAAACCCTTTGCATATCATTCTGCATACATCATTTTGCATCATTTAACATTTGCCTATTTGTCTTACAGGGTATCCACCTTCTTATCTTTGGTTTGGTTTTGACCTGTTCTACTGCTCAGATTCCTCTAGTTATCTCCATCAGAAGTTCTTCTCCAGCACCTTCATCAGTTTGTCTTCATCAGAGACCCTTCTTCAGCATCTTCTCCAGTTATCTTCATCCGTTTTCAGCAGTTACCTTCATCAGGGCTTCTCCTTAGTATTCTTCACCAGCATCCATTGTCAACATAGACACTTCCAGAAAGAGTAACATCACCTATCACTTCTTTGAGCCCACTCTGACAGGCATCAGACAGATCCAATCTCTCATCACTCCTGATCATGTCCCATTATTCATGGAACATTATGGAGGCATATTGGATATGATCATGGACCTGGATGCATCCCAGAGGAGCATGATCCACACTTGCCTGCAATTTTATGATCCTCCTCTCAGATGCTTCACATTCCCTGATTTTCAGTTGGGACCTTTGCTAGAAGAATTTTCCATGTTGTTAGGTGTCCCTATCAGGAGAGGGATTCCTTTCAACCCTGAGATGGTTGCTCCCAAGAATGAAGATATAGCTATGGAATTGCATTTGGAGCCTGCCCTCATTGATCAGAGCATGACCACCAAGGCTGGAATCCTAGGCCTTCACTTGGATTTCTTGATCTCCCAGGCCACCCTGCATGCTGCAGCAGGGAAGTGGGAAATTGTTTGTGCTCTCCTAGCACTCAGCATATATGGAGATATCTTGTTTGCAGATGAGCCAAAGTTTGTAAGCAAGAATTCTATTCACCTATTCTTATTGAGGAACCCAGTTCCTACCTTGCTTGGAGACTTCTACTATTCAGTGCATCAAAGGAATGAGAAGCAAAGAGGAAGATTGGTCAGATGCTGTGCACCCCTCTTCTACTGTTGGCTGTTAAGACATTTTCCAAAGTCAGACACTTTCCTGAACCCTCATCATCCAAGGAACTGGGAGATCAAGAAATCCAAGTGAAGATATCATCAAAAGACATCAGATGCTTCACTCAGAGTACCAAGGGCAAAGATATCATCACTAGCTGTGGGCAGTATCCCAATGTACCCTTGATTGGAGTAAAAGGTTGCATCAACTACAACCCTTTTCTTTTCAAGAGGAAATTAGGGTATTCTTTGGTTCATCCCCCAAGAGGGCAAGATTGGACAGAAACCCTCTATTGTGACATCCAGCACAACTCTGCTATTGTCAGACATGCAGCCTGGGCCTGGGACAACATTCAGACTATGGGGACAACTATCCTTGGCAAGTGCAACAATATAGCCTCAACACAGTATCTTGACTGGTCTCGTACCAGGGGGAAGATCACTCGGATGCCATTTACCTTAGAGGATGTACCTGGACCATCAACAGTGGAGCCTGCAGCTACTATCAGTTTAGAGGAGTTTGAGAAACTGAAGGAAAGGAATACTCAGCTCTCTGAAGCCTTGAAGAAGACCCTCTGGGAGAGGAATGAAAGCCGTCTAGATAATGAGAGGTTAGAGAAGCTCCAGATTAAGCACTTGACCAATATTGAGAAAACAGAGGACTATATCAGAAAGGCTAGAGCTGGAGAGTTAGTACTGAAGAATGCTTGCAAGGAAGCTAAGACTCAGAAGGCCAGGGAAGAGAATTACTTAGAGGAGAGCTAGGCTAGGTGGATCAGGATCACTGAGGCTCGTGCACAGGAAGATCAGAGAACTCAAGCTAAGATAGAGTAGTTGGAGGCTAGTGAGAAGAAGCATCAGGATACATTATTAGCAGCACATAAGGAGATCTCTGAGTTGAAGCTCCGAGCGGGGTTGAAGAGGTCAAAGGATCAGGATAAGCACAAGAAGTTGACCAGTGCCATTGCCACCAGGAACCTCCTCATCAGGACTATTACAGAGCACCCAGTAGGTCCAGTGACTGAGGCTCTCCTGAAGGAGGTCAGAGAGGGTGACTTTGGATTGGATGTTTGATTTCCTTGTACTTGTATTTCCTTTTGTTTGTACTCTTGATTTTGTTTTTGTATTTTGACCCACCATGGGAACTTTATTGTAATCAAACTATGTATTTTCACATTTTTGTAATATATGGTCTGTATTATTTTGTGGGCTTAATCTCTCTATTGCCATATCGGTATACGCCGTACAATTTCCTTGGTCTATTGCCATTTACCTAAGGTAAACTAGATCCGGGTTAGGATCTTTCACACACAAGAGCACCCAACAGATAAGTATAAAGCAAACAAGGCAAACAATTTTAAAGTGATCTAATTCCTAAGGGTACCCCTCTTTTATTAGATCCCCAACAGAGTCGCCAGTTCTGTAACACGGTGGGAGAACTGACTTTAGTTATGTTGCGGATAGCAAGAGTCGCCACCGACTTTTATTTTATCCAAAAGGAAAGGGCATAAAAGAACAGGAAAGACCTTAAAAGATTTTTGAGTTCGGGGGGTAGGTTATGTAAAGGGAAGGTGTTAGCACCCTTTACATCCATGGTTATCCATGGGCTCTTAGTTACTTAGCTCACTTTAAACTGTTTTGAGAAGTGTAGTGTGTGATTGAAAATTTTCTTAAGTACTTTATAATGATCCTTGTATGGATGTATATAAAGACTTTGTTTTGAAAATTTGTTTGAAAATGTGAAGTGTAATGAAATATTTTGGAAGAAGTGAGCAAGTACTTAAGAGGAACCTACCCTATGTTTAAATATTTACTGTTCTTAAATGTTCTTTCAATGGTAAGACTATCCATATTATTAAGGAATAGGTAGTCATTACCTTGGATGTTATAAGGGACATGTGAAGGGTCATCTGTGTTTAGGCAACTGTAAGGTGTCTTAGCAATACGAAGGGACTTATCATCTTTTATTCGAAGAGACAAGATCATTTACCGTAGGCAACATCGAAGGGACTTGATCTTATAATCTTAAAAGGGACTTGATGATATTTTATGAGAAGGGACTTTGCTTTAAGACACCTTACTTGACCTCTTTGATTTAGGCAACATGAGGGATAACCTTAGGAAGTGAGATGGCGATCAAAGATCGACTTACGTGTGTGCGTTTATATGTTCATATATTTATCTTATTAAATTGGTGATTCTAAATTAATTTTAAAGTACAAACATGTTATCACTCCCTATATTTACTAACCATAGCAAGAATATTTATAAATAAATAAACGATAAAAAAAACTACGACTATTACAACGCTTTTACAGTTACATTTATAATAATAAAAATAATTAAATAATAAATATAAGCAATAAATAAAAAGGGTTAGTGATAAAAATAATTATAAGAAAGAAAAGTTAGCACAAATATAAAGATATATACAAATTAATATAATATATATTTTTTAAAATAATTAAATAAATATGTTTAAAGAATTTTTGAAAGAAGATAATATAATGAGAATAATAAGAAATCATAGAATAAATATTTACAAAGAGAACATCATTAATTATTTAATTAGATATTTAATTAATTTTAAAATTTAAAATTGAATAAGAACTAGGGTTAGAGGTTTAAAAATAAAATTAGGGTTATAATTTTAAATTACAATATTAATTTGGTTATTTACAAAAATAAACTATATGATAATAATATATACATATTTTAATTTAAATAAAAAAACTAGGATTAAAAGTTTAGAAAATAAATTAGAGATTTTTTTAGAAAATATGAAGTTAATATATATATATATATATATATATATATATATAGATATATATTTACATATGATTATTTAAATATATTTTTATTATAAGACATGTAATTAAAATTAATTATAAAACAATAATAATAAAACAAAATAATTAAAAAAATAAAATCAAAACTTACCTGGGGCAGGGATTGAACCCACGCCCTAGGCCTTTCCACCCTTGGACCAGCAAGGCTGCCACCAGGCTAGATGGGTGCTGGTGATAACATTCAGGTAGTAATCCTTTTGTAATTAACCTGCTAAATAAAAGAAATTTTAAGCAAAAAGAATAACCTGGGGATCGAACCCAGGTTTTGTACATCACAAGGGTACGCTGCTACCACTGGACCAAACGCATATCAATTAACATTAATCCACAAGATTTTATTATATAATAAGACGAAATTTAAAAATAGAAACGCGCGCGAACAGTCTTCTTCAACCTTGGAACCCTAAAACCCTAAAAGCTTGGCCGAAACCCTAAAAGCTTGGCCGAAACCCTAGTCATGGCCAAACCCGTATTAGGTGATGAAACTTCAAGAAACCTGTCAAGAATCAGTCTATAACTCATCACAAACAAGAAATTCAAGTCAAAATTCATTGAAAACGAGCAAATATTCAGAATCGAAAATAAAAAAAATATGAATCTTAAGGATCGGTTTATGCATATGAGCACGATTATGATGTTTTTGAAGGTTGGGATAGGTTCAGTGATGTCCAAGGAAGAGATTGGTGCCCTTAATTCACCTGAAAAACTACAAAATCTTAGAATCCGAATTCCAAGTTTTTGATGAATTTTGAAATTTTGAAACTTGTTTTTGAGGCTGTGAATCCGTGTGTTCTTGTATCCCTTAAGTTGTTTATATACTATGCAACAAAATTAGGTCAAAAACATGATAATTCCTTTGGATATTTGGACCTTATGAGATTGAAAAAGATATGATCTAAAAACTTGAATTTTCTTGATCTAACATTGTTATATTGGTATGATCTGAATTATATTGGTATCAATCAAGTTTAAATGGATATTAAGACCTTATAGAATCCAAATCTTTTCCAAATATATGACTTTCATATTTTATTTTAATTTAATTTGTATTTTAATGAATAAAATTCAAATAAATATTAAATAAAATATAAAAAAATCAGAAAATGTGTGGGTTGGGTCGTGCTTGATGATATTGTAAAGATTGGATGGCAATTTTGTGGGCTAATTTAACAAAAATTGGTTTTAAGGCCTTATTTGCTTCATAAATTTCCTAAACATTTCCCAACTTTTCAAGGGCACAAATCCTTCAATTTTAATGCTATGAAGGTGTTCTTGGACATTTTGGAAAGCTTAAAGAGTCCTCTAACCAACCTCTTTGGTCTCATGTCCATATCTTTTACCATTCTCAAGTTATGCTCTTTGGAAGTTGTTGACTTTTTGTTGACTTTTAAAAGGACCTATAATGTCTTAGCTCATACCTTCCAAATGAAGCATTTTTGGGCTTGGCTTGTGAGACACAAAGTTGTAGAGAATTCAATTTCCTTCAAAATGAGATTTGGATGGAAAAAGTTTGATGAAGCATGTGAAAGTTATGGCTGGTCAAAGTTCAGTTGACTTTTCCTGTGAAAACCCTAATTTAGAAACTCCTGATTCTTGATGATCTGAAATCTCCTTGATGAATCATGATCAACCCTTGATCAAATGATGAATTTTACTTCATATACTTGATGTTGGAAAAAAATCATGAAGTTTGACTTTGGTTTGACCACAGTTGACCTCAGTTTGACTTTTTGACTGCCTTGACTGATTTTAACCTATCTGATCATCTGACTGAGCAAACCTTTGGGAAAAGTCTTGAAAATTGACATGGGGATTATTGAACACATATAGGATTCTATGAAGCTCATTTGAAGTCTTGTAAGTCCATTTAGCCCGATGAAAGTCAAAACCCTAGTTTAAGATGCATTGCTTAGGAGGATGCATTGTCTGAGGGAATTGTCAAATTTTATGACTAATTGTGAACTTTGTGAACCTTGTGAACCTCATGAGATGTCTTGTGAACTTTGTGAACCTTGTGAACCTCTTAGTACACAATGTCTTGTCTTGTGGAGGGAAAATTTTGGGGTGCAACACCATTCAACCCCCGATGTCAGAAAGGGAGATGGCAGACATGTTCATGAATACTCTCCAGGGTACCTATATTGACAGATTGGCTGCATTTTCTTCCACCAGCTTTGCAGATGTGGTGATAGCTAGGGAGAGAATTGAGAGCTTACTAAAGATGGGAAAGATTTCCGACAACGGTGCCAGTTCAAGCAATGCAAGGAAGCCATTTGCTGGGCCCCGTAGATCTGGTGAAACAAATTATGTACATGTGGGAAGGGGAATACCCCAATATCTGCCCAGATCAGTTGCTGCCGTCACTACTCCTATTCCACCTCCTCAGTATACTCAACAACCACAACACTTTCCTCAACAACCACAGTTTCCTCAACAGAGATCCTACAACAACAATAACAACAATCAACAACAACGCCCTTTTCAACAACGACCATCTCAGATCAACAAGGTGATTGACCCTATTCCAATGCCATATGCCACACTGCTGCCACAACTCCTAAAGCTCAATCTGGTTGAGTTGAGGACATTGGCTCCACATGATCCCCAGAACCTTCCACGAAATTACGATGTTAATGCTAGGTGTGCTTTTCATTCTAATGCACCTGGTCACTCCATGGAAAAATGCAGGGCTCTGCATATGAAGGTCCAGGATCTGGTAGATTCAAAGGCCCTGGACTTTGTACCACCTCCCAATGTCATGAAAAATACTATGACAAGCCACAATGGGCCAAGGATTAATGCTATAGAGGAAGGCTCACCCATGATTCCCATTAAAGATATTGCAAGTATTCAGACACCTCTGACAGAGGTTAAAGCTCAGCTTTTGAAATGTCAAGTATTTCCAGGTTGTGAGGCCTGTTGTGAATCTTGCAAGGTTTCCAAGAACGGGTGTGAAAGCTTGAGGAATGGAATCAATGGCTTGATCAAAGAAGGCATTCTGCAAATAACCACAACAGCTTCTACAACACCATCAACTCCTTTTACAACAACAAGTGTTTCTTCTACAACTGCAACAACAATTGTTCCTACCGATTCATCTACAACTTCAGTAACCATTTCTTCCTTCCCTTCAACAAACAATAGTTCCATTTAATCTCCTTCTACAACTTCAGCAACCACTAGCAATGATGTTTCCACAGTTACTATTTATTACGACCTGACAACGGTCCCAAACTCCAGCAACTTTCAACAACAATCTCAGCAACAATTTCAGCAACAATCAAGCTTCAATTCATCACCTCCAACAACCACAAGAAGTCTTGTCACCATTTTCTATGATCCACAGACAATAACGGTTCCAACCTCTGCTATAGTTAGCCCGATCACCATCACGGTGCCAGGGCCCATTCCATATGTTAAAGACAATGTTGTACCATGGCATTATGGTGCAGACCTTTACTGCAACGGAGAAAAAGTCCTTCTTGATTCTTCAGTTCCTACCTCACAAGTGGATAATGTCGGGGGAGGCGGAGGCTTCACCCTAAGCGAACACCTCTTCATGTCACAAGCTCCAAGAACTAGTACTGAGGCAGAGGTTACTGCCAAAGCCAAAGGGAAAAGTGTGGCACCTGAAGAACCTGCACCAAAATAGACTCATAAATCATCTTTTGATCAAGATGTGGATGAATTTATGAGGATAATTAAAAGAAGTCACTACAAGTTTGTGGATCAGCTCCACCAGACTCCTTCTAAGATCTCCATCTTATCCCTGCTTTTGTGTTCCGAAGCTCATCGGGATGCACTACTCAAAGTTCTGCACGCTGCCTACGTGCCATAAGAGATCACAGTGAATCAGCTTGAAACAGTGGTGTCTAATGTCAATACTAGCCATGGGCTAGGTTTCACCAATGCTGACTTAACAACAGAAGGATGTCACCACAATAAAGCTTTGCACATCACCTTGGAGTGCAAAGGGGTTGTACTCTCTCACGTTCTTGTAGACACTGGGTCCTCGCTCAATGTCTTACTGAAGAAGGCTCTTGTCAAGCTCGAATATGATGGAATAGCTCTCTGACCAAGCAATATGGTGGTCAGGGCTTTTGATGGCTCCAAGAGATCTGTTCTTGGAGAGGTGGAGCTGCCTGTGATAATCGTTCCGCAGGTCTTTCAGACTACTTTCTATGTGATGGACATTCAGCCGGCCTACAACTGTTTGTTGAGTCGACCATGGATTCACGCCGCTGGCGCAGTAACATCGATCCTTCACCAGAAATTGAAATATGAGTGGAAAGGACAGATTATCACCATCAGTGGTGAAAAGGACATATTTGTTAGCCATCTGGCTACATACAAATACATTGAGATGGATGGTGAAATCCATGAAACTATGAGCCAGGGGTTCGAGGCTCTGAACGTCAATGAGGCGACGACTGAAGTATTTGCTGCATCCCAGGAGGATAGGATGGGTACTTCAATTGTCTCCTATCAGCAAGCCCAGAAGGTTGTTGAAGATGGAAACGCCCAAGGCAGGGGCAAGCTGCTACCGGTGGAGAAGGAGGAGGACATATTCAGGTTGGGTTACAGACCATTCCGACAAGATCAATCAGAGGCTGCAAAGGAGCCCAAGTTCATCAGTGGGGGGATGCTCACCCAGATGCTGTTAACAGCCTGGAAGACGAGGCGGAAAGCGACCTCAACCTGGAGAGCTGGATACGTCCAAGGATCCCGGGGCACCAAGTCCTTAACTGGTCTTCCCAGGAAATTATAAGGGTTACTCCTGCAGAGTAATTATTATTTCCTGCTTTTTTTAGCATGCATCAAGTCCTGCATCTTGCCCAAGGTGTCAGGACTCATTTTGTAATAGGGCCATATTGTAATTTTGTGCAAACGGATCATCAATGAATATCTGACATCTTTTGCAAACAAGTCTCTTTTTAGCTCACTGTCTTTTCATTTTTTTTTTTACTTTTGTACAAAACAATAAAATGACAATGTTTTCAAAATAAATAACTTCATTTTCACTTTTTCTAAACAAGAATAAAATTGATCACTAAATCGAACAAATCTCAACCCTTGCAGAAGTAATCCTCCAGATTGCACCGACAACAACACTACTATGACCTTGTATGACTTCGACAATCCAATTAATCAAGCTGATGAAGGGGTTGAAGAATACTATGAGTTAGCTGAAGAGTTAGCTAGGTTGTTAAGGCAAGAAGAGAAAGAGATCACTCCTCATCAGGAGGAGGTTGAGACAGTTAATCTTGGTACCGAAGAGGATTTGAAAGAAGTGAAGATTGGGGCCAATATGCAGGCGTCAGTAAAAGAACAGCTTATTGACATGCTTCGAGAATACGTCGAGGTCTTTGCTTGGTCCTATCAGGACATGCCAGGTCTAGATATGGATATTGTGATGCACAAGCTGCCATTAAAGGAAGATTTCCCTCCCGTGAAGCAAAAGCTACGCCGTACTCGCCCGGATATGGCCATGAAGATTAAGGAAGAAGTACAAAAACAGTGGGACGCCGGTTTCCTTGCTGTAAATAGTTACCCGCCGTGGGTCGCTAACATTGTACCAGTGCCTAAGAAGGATGGAAAAGTATGGATGTGTGTGGATTACCAGGATCTGAACAGAGCTAGCCCAAAGGATGACTTCCCATTACCTCACATTGATGTATTGGTCGACAACACAGCTCAGATCTCGGTATTTTCTTTCATGGATGGATTTTCTGGGTATAATCAGATCAGAATGTCACCCGAAGACATGGAGAAAACAACCTTCATCACACCTTGGGGCACATTTTGTTACAAGGTAATGCCTTTTGGACTGAAGAACGCATGTGCAACTTATCAATGGGCTATGGTGACATTATTCCACGATATGATCCACAAAGAAATTGAATGCTACGTGGATGACATGATTGCCAAGTCCCTCACTGAAGAAGATCATCTGGTAAATCTGCTGAAGTTGTTCAAGCGTCTGAGAAAATATCAATTGAAGTTGAACCCCAACAAATGTACATTCGGGGTACGTTCTGGTAAGTTGCTGGGATTTATCGTAAGTGAAAAAGGAATTGAGGTTGATCTTGACAAAGTCAAGGCCATTCAGGAGATACCTGCACCTAGGACTGAAAAAGAAGTTCGGGGGTTCTTAGGGAGATTGAACTACATATCAAGATTCATATCTCATCTCACTGCAACCTGTGAGCCCTTGTTCAAATTGTTAAGAAAGGAACAAACGGTCAGGTGGAACGAAGATTGTCAAAAAGCTTTTGACAAGATCAAGGAGTACTTGCAAGAACCTCCAATTCTTATGCATCCAGTTGAAGAAAGACCTCTAATAATGTACCTGACAGTATTAGAAGGATCAATGGGGTGTGTTTTGGGCCAGCATTTCGAGTCTGGTCGAAAAGGGTATGTAATATACTACCTAAGCAAAAAGTTTACCGACTGTGAACAACGTTATTCACTGCTCGAGAAAACTTGTTGTGCTTTAGCGTGGGCTGCTTGCCGACTAAGAAAATATATGTTGACTCACACTACTTTGTTGATCTCAAAGATGGACCCCATCAAGTACATATTTGAGAAGCCAACACTTACCAGAAGGGTTGCAAGATGGAAAATGATTCTGACAGAATATGACATTCAGTACACATCCGAAAAGGCCATCAAGGGCAGTGTATTGTCTACTATCTAGCTGAGCAACCCATTGATGATTACCAACCAATGAGATTTGACTTCCCAGATGAAGACATCATGTACTTAAAAGCAAAAGATCATGAAGAGCCTGTTCACACTGAAGGGCCTGACCCAGAGGAAGAATGGACTATGATGTTTGATGGGGCTGTTAATATGAATGGTCATGGAGTTGGTGCAGTGCTCATTACACCTAAAGGAGTTCATATGCCTTTCTCGACAAAACTCACCTTTTCCTGCACTAACAACGAAGCAGAATACGAAGCATGTATCATGGGTCTTGAGGAAGCTATTGACCTCAGGATCAAGACTTTGAATGTCTTCGGAGATTCAGCTTTGGTGATCAATCAGACTAACGACAAATGGTACACTCACCAAGAGCATCTGATCTCATACCGTGACTACATGAGGAGATTACTGACTTTCTTCACAATAGTCAAACTTGAGTACATCCCTTGAGACGAGAATCAGTTCGTAGATGCTTTAGCTACCATTTCCTCCAATTATGTGCCTCGGATTTCGGTATCCAGACTGGACCAACCAGCTTACGTTTTCTCCGTGGACATTGCTAAAGATGACAAGCCTTGGTTCCATGACATCAAATGCTTCTTAGAGGATCAAACATACCCACCTGGGGCATTATCCAATGACCAGAAGACACTAAGAAGGCTGGCCGATAGTTTCTTCCTCAATGTTGATGGTTCATTATACAAGCGAAACTTCGACATGGTCCTGCTCAGATGTGTTGACAAGAAAGAAGCAGACTTGCTGATGCACGAGGTTCATGAAGGATCTTTCGGTACCCATGCTAGAGGACATGCAATGGCCAAGAAATTGTTAAGATCGGGTTACTACTGGATCACAATGGATACAGACTGTTGTGCCTATGCCAGAAAATGTCACAAGTGCCAGATCTATGCAGACAAGGTGCATGTGCCTCCAAATACTTTGAACGTAATGTCTTCACCTTGGCCCTTTGCCATGTGGGGCATTGACATGATCAGAAAGATCGAGCCGACTGCTTCAAATGGCTATAGATTCATCCTGGTAGCCATTGATTACTTCACCAAATGGGTTGAAGAAGCTTCATATGCAAACGTCACCAGATAAGTGGTAGCCAGATTTCTGAAAAGAGACATCATCTGTCGATATGGAGTTCCTGAGCGAATCATTATTGATAATGGTTCCAATTTGAACAACAAAATGATGGCAGAAC
Source organism: Lathyrus aphaca (assembly GCA_963966055.1). Taxonomy (NCBI): domain Eukaryota; kingdom Viridiplantae; phylum Streptophyta; class Magnoliopsida; order Fabales; family Fabaceae; genus Lathyrus; species Lathyrus aphaca. Next base: position 314,044,782 of record OZ014519.1, read on the forward strand.
TGTGCCGGGACTTCAAAATCCAACATCACAACTCTTCCCCTTACATGCCAAAGATGAATGGCGTTGTTGAGGCAGCTAACAAAAACATCAAGAAGATTATGCAGAAGACGGTAGTTACTTACAAAGACTGGCATGAAATGCTACCATTTTCCTTGCATGGGTATCGAACCTCAATCAGAACGTCTACTGGGGCAACACCTTATCAACTTGTGTATGGTATGGAGGCAGTCCTACCTGTTGAAGTGGAGCTACCCTCCTTACGGGTAATGATGGATGTAAAGCTAGACGAAGCAGAGTGGGTCCGGTCTCAGTACAATCAACTGAATTTGATCGAGGAAAAGAGATTAGCTGTAATTTATCATGGGTAGTTATATCAGAAAAGAATGAAGAAAGCATTTGATCAGAAAGTCAGGCTTCGGGAATACCAAGTGGGAGATCTTGTGCTGAAAAGACTCCTTCCTCCTTATACAGACCACAGGGGAAAATGGACTCCAAACTACGATGGCCCATTCATAGTAAAGAAGTTTTTCTCTGGTGGAGCACTGATGCTCACTACTATGGATGGTGAAGATTTCTTATCCCCTGTGAATTCAGATGCAGTTAAAAAATACTTCGCATAAAATGACCCGCTAGACATAAAAACAGAATGTAAGTCCATGCAAAAATAGGGCATCCCGGCGAGTCAAAAACAGAATAAAAGACTCGGGCAAAAATAAGGGGAAAAAATGTACACCCGCTGAGTTGAAAAGCCGCATTGGACAGCTCAGGCAAAAATGGGTATCCCGATGGATCGAAAACCCGAAAGGGCGGTCCACGCAAAATCAGGGAATAAGCGAACAACTTCATTCTGAATTCGTCTGTATCACTCACAACACGGCAAGCTTAGAAAGGATAAAGCATCAGTCAGAATCAACCTTCTTCAGAAAGCAAGATGAGAAGAACGTCAAGGTCATACAAGTCATAGCAAAGGAAGTTCACCGGAGCATCGTCAACATTGCGAGCACGTTTACTTTTCTCAATTTATAGCAATCTCCTCATTCCAGGGGATTTGTTTCTTTGACTGTATTTGCCAATTCAGGGCACCAAGATTAATAAAATCAGAATTTTCAGTCACATCTCTTTTTGTACATTTTTGTTTCGTTTGCAAAATGTCCAATATTCATAATAAGTACTTGCATAAAACAAATGAGCCATTTTTAATAAATTCTTGCGGGAAATATATTTACTTTCAGGAATATCTAATTTCTATGACAGAATCCGGTAAGGGATACCTCGGGATACTTGTGCGTTTCTCTTGTCTTAACAGATTGCAAGTATTCAATACGCAACATGAAGCATGCCAAGCACACTTCCCCAACATACCTCCTCCCCAAGCAATATCTGGAATGCTTTTCCCCAGTGAAGTTGTCAAAGCCTCCTCATCCCTAGCACAGGTCTACTCAACAGGAGCATCCCCAACCAAGTTCCCCACAACATTTCCATCCTCTCCCCAGAAGATCAATGCCTGAAACTCTTATCCAACAAAGTGATGGAAGTTTCCTTCTCCCCAGCTGAGTTCTCCTTACGAGATAGGTCAATCAATGATCTATTTTCCCAAGCACAGTTATATCTCCTGACAGATCTACCGATGATCTCTTCCCCAGCTGGGACATTCTTCCAAGCAGATCAGCCAGAGATCTTTATAACAGCAGGATCCGAATCCCGGATCGGTTTCTCTTATGCATAATCATAGCATTCACATCATAAATCACCAAAATAAGCGTAGCATTCTGTCTAATACAGAGCATTACGACAAAAAATCAAACATTTGCACGATCACAAATCAAGTTCGAGCCGGTCACTGGCAATTACCATCAGTATTTCATCAGTAATAGATATAAAAGCTCACATCCCCTACAAATAAAAGCCAAAGCGTCCCCTTTGCACTCTCCAACACAAATTCATGTTCATATGTACCCTTTTTGACACTCGTTCATGTCGTATTATTCCCCGCAGATATAAAGCCAAAGCACCTCCTTTGCACTCTCAAAAATAGATATACATGCTATTTTGACACTCGTCCGTGTCACCTTTCCCCAACATGGTTGCCAAATCACTTGGTGCAAACAAAACACTCGTTTATAGCACACTCCTTTCGACACCCGTCCGTGTCATCCTATCCTCACAGGTCGCCAGAACACCTTTTACACTCTCACATACAAGTATTTGTTCATAACTTATACATATTCTCTTTTGACACTCAACCGCGTCATACTTCCCCCAGCAAGTTGAACACTCGTCCGTGTCTTGCTCATACTTCACCAATAAACCAATACTCGCTCATGCTTATACAGAAGTCTCTGATACTCGTCCGTATCTCTTATATATATCACTCCCCAACAGATCTGACACTCGTCTGTGTTCTTTGTTAACCGGTTGGTACTCGTCCGTATCATCATCTCTGAACATGCGTCAGCGTTTGTTTCTACCGATACTCGTCCGTATCGTGGTCCTAAGGGTGCTCGTCCGCATCGTTAATCTATACACATCGTCAAACACTTACACCTTTTTATTTTTAAGCATAAGCACTCGTCCGTGTTTACCAATCCTCAGACATAACAACTTTTCTTCTATCAGACATTCGTCCTATATCGTGATACTTTCAGAAGCCGTCCCCTGCCAGGTGATCGTCCTTCACCTTTGGATGACCGTCCCTCATCCCTTTCCCCAGCAGAATCTGCATTATTGGAACTTTTCTATCCGACATTCGTCCTATGTCGTGATATTTAGCAGCCGTCCCCTGCTAGGTGATCGTCCTTCACCTTTTGATGACCGTCCCTCATCATTTTATCCGATGGCCGTCCCCATCGTTGATCTTGTTATCCGACATTCATCCTATGCTGTGATAAACCCCGAGAGCAGCCGTCCCCTGCTAGGTGATCGTCCTTCACCTCTTGATGATCGTCCTTCATCATGCTTATCCGATGGCCATCCCCATCGTCGACCCTTTTCTATCTGACATTCTTCCTATGTCGTGGTAAAGAGCAGCCGTCCCCTGCTAGGTGATCGTCCTTCACCTTTTGATGACCGTCCCTCATCATTATTTCATTTATTATTTGAACTGATGGTCGTCCCCATCGTTGTTTACTTCACTTTGCAAACCTGATGGCCGTCCCCATCATTGCTTTTATTTTAATTCCCAGAGAATCTTGTTTCCTTACCTGATGGCCATCCCCATCGTGGTCTCTTTATTTTCTCCAGCTTGTCGGTCGTCCCCGTCATTGCTTTACTTACCATTTTATCACCAGCAGACGTCCTCTGCTCGATAGTCGTCCTCCGTCGCCTTCATTTGATGATCATTCTATACTATCTTTCACAATTTATTTCCCTTTTCTTCTTCTATCCAGCGAGTGCAAATTTTGGAATGTCTTTGGTATTCAACCACAAGATATCTTGTTTATCTATTAAGCCAGGCGCTTACATCCTGCACAACTAACTCATGTTTGAATAGGGGCAGCTGTAAACACCCCAAATTTTCCCTCACTCATATCGCACCATGGCTTGTGATCTTTCATGTTTGCATAAGTATAAGCATACCATCTCACATTGCATATTTGTTTCATCTACATAGTTCAAGTTCATCTGCATCTAGGGTTTGTGATCTGAGCAATCCCAGATTCCATCTGAGCCACCCCAAAGGTCTTAAAGCATTCTAAGAGGATCCATGTGTGTTCTATCATCATATTGTGTCCCTCAAATTTCATGGAAGTCGAGAGATCACAAGAACTGGCAAAGCATGGAAGCAGAGCTAGGGTTTTCACTACACAGATGACCAAAATTAGGGTTTTGGTTTCAGAGGCCTCAACTCCAAATTTTTGGCCCATTATTGTTTCTAATATTCTTAAGATGTTATAAGGATCATGTGTACCAAGTTTGATGAAGAAATTCATTGTGGAAGTCATTTGTTCACTGGGTAACTTCTTGAGCAAGTTAAGTCAAAATCAGGGCATCTGAGGCCCCCAACAATGGAACCAAAGGGGTATTTTCATCAAATTGAAGTTATATGATCTTTATTTGATCTTAGAAGTGGTTGGAAGTTCACAAGATTGAGGAATTTTGAGCCATTTGCAAACTTGCCAAAAATGGAAATGACTTGTAATGGAAACTTTCCATTTTGGAAAAGTTTTTCAACCTCCTCTTTCTTGATCAAAAATGCTTCAAATGAAAAATTTTTGGTCATGAAAGTTGTAAATTAGGTCTTTCCCTTTTCAAAAAGTACAAGAACATGTCTTTATTCATTATAGAACTCAAGTTATGATCCTTCAAAGTTGGCAAAAATCCTATAATTTTCAAGAATGCACCAAAGAGGGATTTTTGCAAAACCACTTGCCAAGGCCTCAAATGACTTCAAATGTGTACAAACACTTCATAACATGATCAAACAACTTCAAAGCATCAAAATTGGCCCAAGAATTTGATCATTTCATGCCTTGAATCACAAGAAACACCAAAGAGGGAAAATTTGCAAAACACATAGAAACCCTAGCTGCAAGTGTTCCAGCTCATCAATTTCAATCCTATGACCTTCCTTGATCCATGTTGAGTCCAACCATGCCCCTAATCCAGCTCTGACTCGTGCCATGCCTCAAGTACATATAAGCTTGACTTTTTTCAAAACCACCCATACCAATCAAACTGAGGCCACACCAACTCCTCTGACCAATCATAGTTGCTTATACTAATCTTATGGATCACAAAGAACAAATCACACAAGCATGAAACTCTCCATAGCTCAGATTACACAAAATCCCCTCAAAACTTCATCTCTTCGAATCTCTCAACTCAGCCAACAAAAATCCAAAATTCTTCCACCAATCATCTCCACATAACCCCAGGATCATTTCCCACCCTCACATTGGCCTGAAACACCCTCTAACCAAAACACGATTTCAGCTTCCCCTGAACTAAAACTCATAAAACAGCCTACATAAACCTGTTTCAAGCTTTCCAGAAGCATCAAGGGGTTCATTAGAGTGGAAAAGCACCAAGGAGGTGGCCAGAAAGCTCCAGATAGCAAAGCTTCATCTCAGGTATACCTCAAGATTATATGTGTTGCACTGATCATCCTGATATGTTTAAAATTGAAAATGGTTGAGAAATAAGCATTTCATGATCTCTGAATGTTTTTGACCTAGAAACATTTTGATTCGATTCAACTTTAATACGTGAAATAAATGTGTTTTGGTTGATGATTCTTGTTGTATGATGTCTGGGGTTTGATTCTGGGCAGAGAGATTGAGTTTTAGAGACCTAGGGAGAGAGTTGAGGTTTTGGCTCGCCGGAGAAGATGACCGGAACACTGTTCCGGTCATCTGAAAGTTGTTAGGGTTAAGCCTCATTAATTAGCCAAGTTTGAATCTCCATCCTTGGATCTTATGTTTACCGCGCGCATGAATGGTCCAAATCCCTCACTTAAACCCTAATCTCTAATAATTAATTTAATTTAGTTTAATTAGTCAGAGGCAATCCTAGCCCTTAGATCACGTGCCAACCTTAAGTTTAAACACCAGCCTTTAGATGTGCATACCACAAGTCAGTGTAGCTTTGCATCTTGACCATTGGTTTCATTGACTATCAATCTGGGCCCTTGTTTCAACATACTTTTCATTTTTATTTTATTTCTTTTGTAATTTATTTCTCATATTTATTTAAAATAGTGAAAATCATCAAAAAATTCTGAAATTTTTTATCAAACCTTTTATTAATTTTCAGAGCCCAAAAATATTTTTATTTTTAATTTTTGCATTAAAAACATATTTTTAAATCATTTAAATGTTTTATTTAATTAATTAATTAATTTTAATTAATTAAAAATACATTTAAGTATTTAAAAATCACAAAAAAAATCAGAGAGCATCCTTAGACATTTAGAAACATATACAAACTCACCTTACAAATTTCTTTTTGGTTTTGATCATAATTTGAGATTTTTCAATGAATTAGGGTTCTTAAAAATTTCATTTTTCTAACCCTAGCTTCAAAAATTCATAACCCTAGAACCAAGTTGATTTTGTGAATGATTCTTTTTGCCTTGCTTTGTACATGTCCTCTAGCATCTAAAAACATTTTTGTTTCATTTTTACCTTGCATTTTCAAATTGTTTGGCATTTTACATTGAAGATCACCAAAAACCTCCCCCTTTGGATGGTAACCTAGTATAGGTTTAAGGTTCCTTTGAGTGCATTTTCAATTTTTTATCTTGTGCATTTCTTCTGTTTTGGTCATATGCATCTCATACATTCATAAAACCCTAATTTTACATGTTCATTTGCATTCATCATGCATATGCATTTATATATGAACTTGCCATGACATTTCTTGCATTCATATGTCATCTTAGACATCTTAGGACATGACTAAATCATTCTTGATCATTTCTTCATCCATTTGGTATGCTTTGCATTCATAACATTTCATGAACATACATGTGCTTTCAAGCTTCTAACTTGCCTTCATTTGCATCCACTCTTGTATGATCATACATATGCATCATGTGTGACTTTGTATCATCTCATGACTCATTTTCCTTGCATATGCACTTCTGACTTTGATCATAGCACCTTTGTTTGTTGCATTTGCATTTCTTTTCTTTCTTTAAGTGTTCAACTAACATTTCAGGGGCTTATGGTAAGTTGTTTAAGGCGTGGATGTGCATCCACATCTAACTTCTATTTCTTTCTTATTTTTGTAAATTATACTTATGTTTGAAGTGAATTTCACTCACTTGTGCCCCTTCATTTCTTTTCTTTCTCTTAGGTTTACTTATCTTCTTAAATGAAGTAAGTAACCTTCCTTTCTTCTCTTTCTCTTTTCATCTTGTTTCTTCTTTGGTGGCCTCCTTGAAGACTTCTCTTGAGCCTCACAAACCATAGGATAACCAAGCATGATAACTTTAGGGTCGTATATAGTCCCCCTTTAGTCTTTCACCTTTGAGTCTTCTTTAAGTCTCTCTTCTCATCTCTTAATCAGAGACTAAATTTTTAAAGTTTTTGGACATAGGAATTAGGGTTATGCCTGCATCCTTCTCTTAGGATGAAGTGTATAACTTTAATCCTAAGTGTTAAACCTTTAATATGTTTAAACCTCTTAATCAAAACACTTAATAATTGTAAACACCCCAAATTTGCCCTCACTAAGTTCACACCATGGCTTGTGATCTTTTCATTTGCATAAGTTCAATCATATCATATCATGTTGCATTTTTGCTTCACTGCATTGGTTCAAAGTCATCTGCATCTAGGGTTTGTGATCTGAGAAATCCATGAGCTATCTGAGCCACTCCAAAGGTCTTGAATCATCTCAAGAGGGTCTATGTATGTTCAAACATCATATTATATCTTCCCAAGATCAAGAAAGTCAGAAAATCACAAGAACTGGCAAGGCATGGAAGCAGAGCCAGGTTTAACTGCACAAATGACCTAAAATTGGGGTTTTGGTTTCAGAGGCCATAACTTCAAATTTTTTGGTCATTCTTGTTTCTATTGGTCTCAATATGATATAAGGATCATGCATACCAAGTTTGATGGAAAAGTTCATTGTGGAAGTCATCTGATCACTGGGTAACTTCTTGAGCAAGTCAGAGCAAAATCAGGGCATCTGAGGCCCCCAACATGGAACCAAAATGGATTTTTCATCAAAATGGAGTTATATGGTCTTTATTTGATCATTGAAGTGCTTAGAAGTTCACAAATTTGAAGAAAAGTGGGCAAAACCAAAAGTTGCCAAATATGGAAAAGACTTGTCATGTAAACTTTCCATTTTGGGAAAGTTTTTCAACCTCCTCTTTCTTAACCAAAAGTGCTTCAAATGAAAAATTCTTGGTCATGAAAGTTGTAGATTGGATCATTCCTTTTCAAAAAGTACAAGAACAAGATCTAATTCATTTTAGAACTCAAGTTATGGCCTTCCAAAGTTGGGAAAAATCACATAAAAATCACTTTTGCACCAAAGAGGCATTTTGCAAAATGGCATGATAAGGCATTCTAAAGGCTTCAAATATGCACAAATACTTCACAACATGCTCATGTGACCTCTAAGGATCAGATTTGTGCTTTGAATCATTCCATTCCATGACTTGTACATGAAGAAATCAAGAAAGGGCCAAACCTTGCCAAAATTGCAAAACCCCCCACAACTTCCCAAAAACTTGCCAAATTGCCTCAAACTGATTTCCATGGTTGTCCATGAATCATGTTGCGCAATACATGCCCTTGTCCTTGGCCTGAACTTGCCCATGCCTCAAAGGACACATAACCTTGACTTTTTGCAAAATAAGCCATACCAATCACACTATGCCATTACCAACTTTCTGACCAATCACCTTTGTTTATACTAATCAAATGCAAGCCAAACATAACAAGAACATAGCCTGAGCTCTCCCACAAGCCACCATACACAAAAATCTCCCACTTTGCCTTTTCATTCAAAACTCACAGCAAACTCCACAAAACTTAAAACTTCTTCCACCATTCATCTCAGCTTCACTCACTGGTCATTTCCCACCCTTCAGTTTGCCCTAAAAGCCACCATACCAAAAACACGATTTTGGCCCCCCTTTGAACTGAACTTCAGCAAACTTCAAAAGGAGTTCACAAACACTTCAGCCAAGCATTCCAGAAGCAAGAGGGAGTCAAGAGGAGGGGGAAAACACCAAAGGAGAGCCCAAATAGTGTCATTTTCGAAAGCTCCATTTCAGGTAACTTCAAGAACAAATTTTCCAGAAATGATTTTTTAAGTTCTTAGATGGTTCTCTATGCTTCACTAATCACACTGCACCTTTTGGTTTTGAAAATGATTGAGTATTAAGCATGTATGAAGCTTCTGAAATTTCTGAATAATTTTCCGTTTTGCTTCGAATCTGGATGTTCATGTGAAATAAATGATTTTTGCTGGCTGAATCTTGTTTAGGATGAGTTAGGGATCATTTATGGAGAGTTTGGTGAGTTTATTTTACGAATTGAGTGAGTTTGCAAAAGTGGATGGCCGGAGAAGATGACTGGAACAGTGTTCCGGTCACCTGAGAGCAGTTAGGGCATAATCAATGTAATTAGGGTTAGTTTGAATTGAGGCCGTAGGATCTTGATTGCCCGCTGTAAACACCCCAAATTTGCCCTCACCCATTCACACCATGGCTTGTGATCTTTTCATATGCATAAATTCAATCATAGCATCTCATACCACATTTTTTATTCACTGCATTGTTTCAAAGTCATATGCATCTAGGGTTTGTGACCTGAGGAGTCCATGGGCTATCTGAGCCACTCCAAAGGTCATCAATCACTTCAAAGGGGTCCATGTATGTTCAAGCATCATATTATATCCTCACAAGGTCAAGGAAGCCAAGGAATCACAAGAACTGAGAAAGGCATGGAAGCAGAGCCAGGTTTAACTACACAAATGACCTAGAATTAGGGTTTTGGTTTCAGAGGCCATCACTCCAATTTTTTTTGGTCATTCTTGTTTCTATGGGTCTCTATATGTTATAAGGATCATGCATATCAATTTTCATGAAGAAATTCCATGGGGAAGGCATCTAATCAAGAGTTGACTTCTTGAGCAAGTCAGTGTAAAATCAGGGCATCTGAGGCCCCCAATGACCCAACCAAAGGGTGTTCTTCATCATTTTGAATGTGTATGATATTTATTTGATCATATAAGATGTTAGAAGTTCACAAAATTGAAGAATTTCAAGCCATTTGCAAAATTGCCTTTTTGGGAAAGTGACTTGTAATGGAAACTTGCCATTTTGGGAAACTTTTTCAACCCTTTCTTTTTGATTCAAAAATGCTTCAAATGGGAAAACTTTGGTCATGAAATTTGTAGAATGGATCATTCCCTTTTCAAAAAGTACAAGAACTCATTCTAATTCATTTTGGATCAAAATTTATGGCTTGTCAAAGTTGGGAAAAATCACATAATTTCAAGTTTTGCACCAAAGAGGCAAAGTTGCAAAACCTCTTGCCAAGGCAAATTGTGACCTCAAAGTGACTTCTAACCTTTGCAAAAACATAAACCAATGCCTAAAATTCAGAATGCACCAAGATTTTGTCAATTTTCATTGCTTGTGCTTCAAGTAATCACAAAAGGGGCCAAAAAGTCACAAAGTTGCAAAACCTATCACAAACCCTAATCCACTTGCTGCATTGCTTCTAATCCATTTCCATGGCTCTCCCTAATCTCAGCTGAGCCAAACCATGCCCCTATCACAGCCTCACACTTGCCCATACCTCAAGTACACCTAACTTGGACTTTATGCAAAAACACCCATACCAATCCCACAGTGCCACACCAACTTCTCTGACCCATCCAAATGTGATAAGTGGACCAAAAGGGACTCAACACAATAGACACACAAGCCTGAAACATCCTCCAAGCCATAGCTCCAAGTTTTCACCTCTTATGCATTTTCAGTCGAAACTCATTCCACAAGACACAAACACCAAAACAAACTTCATAAAATCTCTCAGCATGTTACACTGATCATCCCTGACCCTTCACCTTGACTTGAAACTCCCTGAAATCAAAACACGATTTCCCCCCATCTCTGAACAGAACTCCTTCAAACTCACAATCTAGCCAAAATAAACTCCAAACAAGCTTTGCAAACACATGAGGGAGGTCAGTAGAGGTGATTGGAAGCAAGGAGGCAGGCTGAAAGTTCCAAACCGAAAGCTTCACTTCAGGTAGCTTCGAAATTTATTTTTTCCAGAAACCTTGTTTTAAGTTACTAAAATGATCTACATGCTCCCCTGAACGTAATGAGCTTTGAATTTTTGAAAATGATGAAGAAATAAGGATGTATGGTCTGTCTGAAACTTTGCGCGTGAAATTGATTTTTGCTTGTTCTTCATGATTCGTGGAAAATAAATAGGTTTTGTTGTTGGATTCTTGTTTGGGATGTTTGTTTGAGTGAATCTGGAGATTTTGGCACGTTTTAGTGATGTTTTGAGAGAGATAGGTTGAAGGTCTCGCCGGAGAAGACGACCAGAAGTCTTCTCCGGCCACCTGAGGGTCATTAAACCCTAATCTGTGTAATTAATCAACTTTGAATTTGGATCTTGGATTCTGTTGACTTCCTTTGACTCCCGCGCGAATGAACGAACCAGATCCTTCATTAAACCCTAATTCAGATTAATTAGATTAATTAATTAGGTTTAAGTTTGAATTTCCCAGAAGCAATCTCAACCGTCCATGAGCGCGCGCAGTCTTCCCCCCCCCCCCTGAGTTTGAATGCTGGCCTTTGATTGCGTTGACTCTCCGTTTTTATTCATTTTAATTTCTTTTCTTTTCATTTCTTTTCCTCATTTTATTTAAAATAGTAAAAATCATTTAAAAATTATGAAATTTTTTGTCAAAGATTTCATTAATTTTTAAAACCCAAAAATATTTTTATTTTTATTTTTATTTTTTGCATTGAAAATTATTTTTAAATCATTTAAATGTTTATTTTTAATTAGTTAATGAAAATTAATTAATTAAAAATACATTTAAGTATTTAAAAATCACCAAAAAATTCACATTGCATTTAGAAACATTTAGAAACATTGTCCAACTCTCAAACCAAATTTCTTTTTTGTTCTTGATGCCTTTTGATCATTTTCATTGGAATTAATTTCATTTCAAGGCAATATTTTGGTTCAATCTTCAAAAATTTCATTCTGCCTAACCATTGAAAGTTGGATGATGATTCTTCTTGCATTTCACTTTACATAGCATGTAGTTTATAGGGTAAATTTGGTTTGATTTGATCTTGTATTTTCAATTTGTTTGGTATTTTTCTTGATGAGGTACCCCAAAACCCTAGCAATCTTAGGAAATTCATAACTTTCACTAGGTTAAGAGTTGGGTCCTCCCCTTTGGGAAGTGAGCTTGTATAGGTTTAGGGCATCTTTGATTGCATTTTCAAATTTTTATCATGTCATTTTCTTCTGGTTTTGGATTTTTGCTTTGCATGATGCATGTGACCCTAATTTGTGCCTTCCTTTGCATTCATCTTTCATTTGCTTGCATCCAATGACTTGCCATGATATTTTGTGCATTCACATGATTCATAATACATCTTAGGACATATTAGAATCATGTTTGATCATTGCATCTTTCATTTGCCATGTTATATGTCCATTGCATTTCATAACTTTTCATGTATCTTTCATGGTTCAAAGCATGCCTCATTTGCATCCTTATGCTTGTATGGTCATTCTCATCTCTTGTCATGTGTTTGCATCATCTCTTGGCATCATTAACATCATGTTCTTGCTTCTGACTTTGGTTTGCATCATGACATTTCATCTCATTTGCATTTCATTTCATTTCTTTTTGGCTAACTTTTCAGGTGGTAAGTTGTTTTTGAGAAGTGAATTTGCCTTCACTTCTCACAATCTCTTTTCATCTCTTTCATACTTTCTTTGATGCATTTTTTATGTGTATTAGAGTGAGCTTGCTCATTCATGTTCATCTCTTACCTTCTTCCTTCAAGCAACTTGTCTTCTTAAGTGAAGCAAGCTGTTTTGCTTTTCCTTGCTCCTTTCATCTGCTTCCTTCCTGGTGGTTTCTCTGAAGATCTTCTTGCAAACCTCATTAACCCTAGGATCACCCAAGAATGATAACAATTAGGGTTTGATTAGTTCCCCCACTTAGTTTTACCTTTGTGTCATCTTTGAGTCTTCTCTTCTCATCTCATAATCAGAGACTAAACCCTAAAGGCTTTAAGGCTTTGTGATTAAGCTTATGCCTGCATCCTTCTATTAGGATGGAGTGTATAACTTTAATCCTAAGTGTTAAAACCTTAATGTGTTTAAATCCTTTAATCAATTCACTTAATAAATACTAAGACATCAAACTTGTAACTTGGGCCTTGCATTAGGGTTCTAATTCTTCCTTAACTGGTTAAGAAGGACTAACCCTAATGTTAATGGACAAGTCCCCCTCAAGTTGTCTTAAAAACCATAAAATTCATTTCTTAATCTTATCATTAACTAAAATCCACTTAATAAAGGCCTTGTTTTGTCATGAGGCTAATCCCTAATCATGGATTAAGTTGAGGAGTCTTTCTCAGCTTAAATGTTCTCATCTATTATCCTTCTATTAGGATGGTGTAATGGGTCCATTAAATCCTTGATTATGGCTTAAACTCATTACTTAACACTAAACAAAAACAACAAAAACATCTAAATAATCACAAGTAGGTTAATGATCTTAATCCTACATCATGGTGATTAAGTGTGAGGTGCTTACTTCATACTTAAGGTATTCTCATTACCCCTAATTAGAGGGAGGATGTGATGAGTTTTCTAACCCTTGGTTTAGTCTTAAGCTCATTTTCCTATGATAAACTCCAAAAAGCAATAAAAGACTGAAAACTCAAAAACAAACAATAATCGTCTCCTCCGGGATTCTTTTCTCACCACCTTCACTCACAAACGAGAACTCGCTTCTTCCGTCTAATGCAAGACAGTTAGCACCTGAGCCAGACAGGTCATACACTTGAGCATAGAGAAGCAGGCAGTTCACAAATCAATTTATCTTTCAGTCTCTTTGGGTCAAACTACGGTGTTCTGACTTCCTCATTGCACGAGAGGATACGTAGGTATAACTTAACAGTTATCGAACAAAAGTCTCTTTATATTCCCCCTCCTTCCAGCATTATTCTTTAGCCTCATAGTCTTGAGCATTTCACTCATGTTCTTACACTGACACTTCACTTATACACTTCACTTTTCTTTTACACTGACACTTGCATTCTTTCCAGCTATGATACACAAATTGCACTGACACTACCCCTTTAAAACACAAATCTTTTAAGCGTGGATCCCGTCGAGTACGGCGGACAATCTGGGTGCTAATACCTTCCCAGGTTGTAACCAACCCCCTTTCTCAGTCTCTCTGGTTCGCAACCGTCTTATCCATCTTTTTTCTAGGTTTATGCAGCATTACCTTTCCTTCGGGATAAAAATTCCTAGCTGGCGACTCTATTCATTCTTTCCCTTTTCGCCGACCGTTCGCGTCTGTACCCCTTCTGACCAGGTGTCATTTGGTGGGAGCGACAGCTTGGCGACTCTGCTGGGGACCCTTATACTGTAACTAGGGCTTCTGGTTCTTTTTTGTGGGTTCCTCCTAGCGCTTATTTGATTTGTGTTTACTGGGGTGTTATGTGCTAATTGTGTTTATATGTTTGCTTTATTTACTGCTTTATGTACAGATATTTATTGCTTTCTTTACAGCTTTATACATCATACTGTCATACTGTCATCTTGCTGGATCTGTTTTTTGTTTTGGTGGGTGGGGTTCTACTGAGAGTTTGAGCTTCTATACCTGGGACCTGAGTGACACCTAGGCTAGAGTGGTTCATGTTCTTTCCCATTCCATTTCGGTCTGGTGCGGGAATATGAAACACGGTTCAGATGTGGGTTTCTTCTTGAGAACTCTGTGCTACAGATTTCCTGTAGTGCTAGGGCTATTTGGGAAGCCTGCTAAGTCTGGATGACCTTTACTTTGACCTTCAGAAACTGAGGTGAATTAGAGGAGGATCTTTTATGGTTATTGTAAACACTGTACCTCCGGGTTAGAAGTGTTTACACTTCTCATAACTGATCCAAGTCTGAGGATCTTTGTTCTAGAACATCACCTGTGAGGGGGGTTGGGCTGTTTACAGGTTTGTAGGTACCCTTGGCCACATCATACCCTAATATTTGTTTTGTTTAAGAATGCTTCACTTTGGACAGTTCTTGTGATTTAAACCATGGACATGTGACTCTTTATTTGAGTCCCCCTACCTTGGTTACTGGATTTCTGAACCTCCATCTGGACTTCTTGAACATACATGGACTTATATCAAGACAGATAATCAGATCCGGCTTGATCACAAACCCTTGCATATCATTTGCATACTCATCATTTGCATCATTTAACATTTGTTCATTTGTTTTTCAGGGTATCCACATTACATCTGGCTTGGTTTTGACCCCTTCATCTGCAGAGACCTCTGTTTCATCAGTCATCTGCTTCAGCTATCTTCACCAGTTATCTGCTTCAGTTGCCTTCATCACCAGCATCAGCCTATCAGTGGCTCATCTCCAGTATTGACTTTGATCATCATTAGCACTTGTCTTTAGCTCTTCATCAGCACTTGTCTTCAGCACTCATGTCTGCACCCAAGAAAAGCAACATTTCATACCATTTCTTTGAGCCTGTGTTGACTGGTATCAGGCAGGTCCAGTAACTTATCACTCCAGATCACATCCCATTATTCAGGGAGCATTATGGGGGTATCCTGGATATGGTCATGGACTTAGACCCTTCTCAGAGGAGTATGATCCACACCTGCCTACAGTTTTATGACCCTCCTTTGAGATGCTTCACTTTCCTAGACTTTCAGCTAGGACCTCTACTGGAGGAGTTTTCATCATTGATTGGAGTACCTGTCAGGGGTGGAGTCCCCTTCAACCCAAAGATGACTTCTCCCAGCAATGGAGAAGTGGCAAAAGCACTGTACCTAGAGCCTATATTGATTGAGCAGAACATGACAACAAAGGTTGGGATCCCTGGTTTGCACTTAGACTTTCTGACTTCTCAGGCCATCCTGAAGGCCTCCTTGGGAGAATGGAGGGCAATTTGTGCATTGTTAGCCCTTAGTATATATGGGGTTATACTATTTGCAGATGAGCCCAAGTTTATCAGGAAGAATGCCATTCATCGTTTCCTTCTGAGGAACCCCGTACCCACCTTGCTGGGAGATTTCTATTATTCCATTCATCAGAGGAATGAGAAGCAGAAAGGAAAGTTGGTGAGATGTTGTGCTCCTCTATTTCATACCTGGCTGCTCAAACACTTACCTAGGACTGATGCCTTCCTGAATCCTCACCAACAGAAGAATTGGGCTAAGAGACTTATTGCTTTGACTTCAGATGGTGCACCCAGAGTACCAAGGGCAGAGACATAATCACTAGCTGTGGGAAGTACCCCAATGTACCTCTAGTAGGAGTGAAGGGTTGCATCAACTACAATCCTTAGTTGTTTAAGAGATAACTGGGCTATGCTTTGGTCCACCGTCCTAGAGCGCAAGATTTAGCTGAAACCCTGTATTGTGAGATAAAGCCTAATCTAGCTGTTGTCAGACAAACATCCTGGGCTTGGGACAACATCCAGACCAAGGGGATGACCATTCTTGGGAGATGCAATAATGTGGCTTCAGCTCAGTATTATGAATGGTCTCATCCTAGAGCCCAGATTTCTGGGATGCCTTTCACCATTGAGGATATACCTGGACCATCCACAGCACAGCTAGCAGCCACTGTCAGCCTGGAAGAATTTGAGAAGCTGAAGGAAAGGAATGAGAATCTGTCTCAAGCTCTGAAGAAGACCCTCTGGGAGAGGAGTGATGGTCGTCTAGACATTGAAAGATTGGAGAAGCTTAAGGTGGAGCATCTGGCCAAGATTGAGAAAGCAGAGGACTATATCAAGAAATCAAGAGCTGGGGAGCAAATTTTGAAGAATGCCTGTAAAGAGGCCAAGCTTCAGAAGGCTAGGACTGATCTCTATCTGCAAGAAAGTCAAGCTAGGTGGGTCAGGATCACTGAAGCTCGTACTCAAGAAGATAAGAGAACTCAAGCCAGGATTGAGCAGTTGGAGGCCAATGAAAAGAAACAACAGGAAGCTTTGATGGCAGCCTAGAAGGAGATTTCAGAGTTGAAGCTTAGGGCTGGTTTGAAGAGGTCAAAGGACCAAGACAGGCACAAGAAGCTGACCTCTGCCATTGCCACCAGGAATCTCCTCATCAAGACTATTACAGAGCATCCAGCTAGCCCGGTGACTGAAGCACTTTTGAAGGAGGTTAATGAGGATGAGTTTGGACTTGATGTCTGACTTTTTGTTTGTTGTTGCTTTCATTTGATGTACTTTTCTTTCATGTTGTATTTTGACCTCTTAGGGGCATGTGTTGTAAAAAACAGACTATGTTATTCACCATTTGTAATATATTTGTTAGTTTGTTTCCATTTGGGTTTTCTTTTCTCAAGCAACATCAAAGCATCTTCCTTGAGGTCTGGAAAGGTCAAAACCAAGAGCCAAGCCGGATACCTTGGAAAACAAATAAGCATACTGCATTGCATGCTGACTTTTGTCTTGTTTTGTAGGTTTTTGTTTTTATTTGTTTCTAACTCTGTTGTGGTTCAGGAATTATTGCTCGCCGCCGGGTGTTCCCTCTCAATCGTCCGCACCGGTATCCTACCCGCAACAACCTTCCTGGTATCCAAATGGATCAAGTTCAGCAAGACCTGACAGAGGTCAGAACCCAGATGGCTAATGAAAGAGTGGAGATGAGGAACCAAATGGCCCAATTCATGACTGTAATGAGTGGCTTGGCTCAGAGTCAGGAAAGGCTGAGGGCATTGGTAGAAAGACAAAACCCCGAGGAACCCCATCCTGGGACTGGAGGAACAAGCAACAATGAGGGAGGTCAGCCTCATGTTAACCCACCAGTATTTGGACCTCATCTAGATCCGGAAGTCAATATCCCAAGGAATGTATCGGGCAACACTGCTGCAGGCAGGATCTTGCAAGAAGATCCTCAAGAGGAGCAGTTTACTGTAATGGGAGCTGGGGATGAAGTCTATGATAGAAGGTTTGATGAAATTGCTGAGAAATTGATATCTTTGGAGTCTCAAAACTCCTTGGGTTTTGATGTGATGGATATGGGGTTAGTGGATGGGGTAAGGATTCCCCACAAGTTTAAACCCCCATGCTTCGAGAAGTACAATGGAACTTCCTGTCCACGAACTCACCTACAGTCTTTTCTGGGGAGACTTAAGGCATACACCATGGACGAAAAACTGTGGATGTTTTACTTTGAAGACAGTTTGACCGGGGCTTCCAGGGAGTGGTATTCACACTTGACCAGAGCTACTATCAGATGCTGGAAGGACCTAGCTGAAGCCTTCATCAGGCAGTACCAATACAATCTGGACATGGCTCCTAACAGGACCCTTTTGATGGGGATGTCTCAATCCTCCAGGGAAAGCTTCAGGGAATATGCCCAAAGGTGGAGACAGCTTGCTGCTGCTGTCCAGCCACCCATGTCGGAAAGAGAAACGGCCGACATGTTTATGAATACTCTGCAAGGAACATATATTGATAGGCTAGCTGCCTTTTCTTCCACCAGTTTCGCTGACGTAGTTATAGCTGGGGAAAGGATTGAGAGCCTTTTGAAAATGGGTAAGATTTCTGATAATGGTGCAAGTTCATCCAGTAACTCCAGGAAGCCTTTTGTGGGACCTAGAAGGACCGATGAGACAAATGTCATTCATGCCAAAAGGGGCAGGCCTCAGTATGTCCACAGATCAGTAGCAGCTGTCACTATTCCAGCTCCGATTCCTCAGCAACCAGCATATCAACAACCACAACAACCTCATTACCAACAGCAAGTTCAGTATCCGCCACAAAGAACCTACAACAACAATAACATCAATCAACAGCAAAGACCCTTTCAGCAAAGACTATCACAGGAAAATAGGGTGATTGACCCTATCCATATGCCTTATGCTGCCTTACTGCCACAACTCCTGAAACTCAACTTGGTTGAATTAAGGACGTTGGCACCACCAGATCCTTCCAATCTTCCAAGAAATTATGATGTCAACGCCAGATGTGCTTTCCACTCCAATGCACTTGGCCACAATACGGAGAAGTGTCGGGCCTTGCAAATGAAAGTCCAAGACCTGGTGGATTCTAAGGCCCTCAACTTTGCACCCCCTCCAAGTGTCACCAAGAATCCCATGCCCAATCATGGAGGGCCAAGAATTAATGCCATTGAGGAAGACAAGCCATCTTTCTTAATCACCAGTGTTGGACAGATTCGGACACCTCTGGTCGAAATTAAAGCTCAGCTTCTAGAGTGCCAGATATTCCCCGGGTGTGAACTCGGTTGTGGGTATTGCAACATTTCAGTCAACGGGTGTGATAATTTGAGAAGCGACATAGATGGTCTCATCAAAGATGGCATACTTCAGATCTCAACAACGGCGCCTACAAATCCAGCAATTCCTTTGACAACAATTCTTGAGTCTCCTACAACTGCAGCAACAAACATTCCTACCGATTCATCAATATCATCAACAATGGCTTCATCCATCACTTCAGCAAATCAAATGTCAACAACCATTTCTTCTACAACATCAACATCCTTTTTATCAGCAGGATCTTCTACAACACCAACAGAAATTAATGAAGACATCTCAGCTGTCACCATCTACTATGATCCATCAGATGTTCCTCTAAACAACAACTTTCAACAGCAAACAGTGACACCTCCTGCCAGATCACCAGTCACAATTTACTACGATCCACACACCGTTACAGTACCCTCCTCTGCAGCAGTCAGTCCAGTTACCATCACGGTGCCTGGACCCGTTCGATATGAAAGCAGTAATGCCATACCTTGGCATTATGGCTCTGATCTCTACTGCAACGGGGAGAAAATCACTTTGGATTCTTCAACCTCTTCTCCACAGATTGATAATGTCGGGAGAGGCGGAGGCTTCACCAGAAGCGGATGCCTTTTTGCCTCACAAACATAAAGGCCTAATGCCGAAGCAGAAGCTGCTGCCAAAGCGAAAGGAAAGAGTGTGGTATTTGAAGAGCCAGCTGTCAAAGAAAATCAGAGGACATCTTTTGAGCAAGATGTAGATGAGTTCATGAGAATCATAAAAAGAAGTGATTACAAGGTGGTGGATCAGCTTCACCAAACTCCCTCAAAAATCTCCATATTATCCCTGTTGATGTGTTCTAAAGCTCACAGGAATGCGTTATTGAAAGTCCTGCACGCAGCATACGTGCCAGAGGAGATCACTGTTAATCCGCTAGAAACTGTGGTGGCAAATGTCAATACCAGTCATGGACTGGGTTTCACCAATGCTGACTTAACAAGTGAGGGACGTAACCACAACAAGGCTTTACACATCACGCTAGAATGTAAGGGTGCTGTTCTATCCCACGTACTGGTGGACACTGGGTCTTCGCTCAATGTTCTACCAAAGAAAGCCTTAGTGAAGCTGGAGTATGATGGCTTGGCACTGCGTCCAAGTAATTTGGTGGTGAGAGCATTTGATGGCTCTAAAAGATCAGTGCTTGGGGAGATTGATCTACCTGTGATGATTGGCCCGCAGACTTTTAAAATTACCTTCTATGTGATGGATATTCAGCCGGCCTACAGTTGTTTGTTGGGTAGACCCTGGATCCATGCCGCTGGCGCTGTTACGTCTACCCTTCACCAGAAGCTGAAATTCGAGTGGGAAGGTCAGATCATCACCATCTGTGGGGAGGAAGACATCTTTGTTAGCCATCTGGCTATGTATAAGTATATTGAGATGGATGGCGAGATCCATGAAACTATGAGCCAGGGATTTGAGGCCCTGAACATTAATGAAGCATCTGCTGTACTGGGAACCTCCATGACGTCTTATCAGCAAGCCCGGAAGGTTGTTGAAGAGGGTACTGCCCAAGGCTGGGGCAAGTTGCTGCCCGTGGAAAAGAAGGAAGACAGATTTGGGTTGGGTTACAAACCAACTCAACAAGATGAATCAGAGGCTGCTAAGAAGCCCAGTTTTGTCAGCGGGGGAATGCTCACCCCGGATGCAGTAAACAACTTGGAAGACGAGGAGGAAAGCGACCGCAACCTGGAGAGCTGGATACGTCCAAGGATCCCGGGGAGCCAAGTCCTTAACTGGTCTTCCCAGGAAATTATAAGGGTTACTCCTGCAGAGTAATTATTATTTCCTGTATTTGTAAGCATGCATCAAGTTTTGCATCTTGCCCAAGATGACAAGACTCATTTTGTAATCGGGCAATCTTGTAATTTTGTGCAAATGGATTAATCAATGAATATCGGACATCTTTTGCAAATGAGTCTTTTCCTTTTTTCGCTCACTGTTTTTCATTTTTCTTTTCGTACAAAAATAAAATGGCAATGTTTTCCAAAATGAAAACTTCATTTCACTTTTTTTTCTAAACAAGATTAAAATCGATCACTAAAATAAACAATCTAAACCCTTGCAGAGAGTGCCTTTCAGACTGCACCGACAACAACACGGCTATGGCTTCGTATGACTTTGACAATCCAATCAATCAAGCTGACGAAGGGGTTGAAGAAGATTATGAGCTTCCTGAAGAGCTAGCCAGGTTGTTAAGGCAAGAGGAGAAGGTTATCACTCCTCATCAGGAGGAGGTCGAAACGGTTAATCTTGGTACGGAAGAAGATGTGAAAGAGGTTAAGATCGGGGCCTGCCTACAAGACTCAGTGAAGGAACAACTGATTGACATGCTTCGGGAGTATGTGGATGTCTTTTCTTGGTCTTATCAGGATATGCCAGGGTTGGACACCGATATCGTCATGCACAAGCTACCTTTGAAAGAAGACTGCCCGCCAGTAAAACAGAAGTTGCGCCGTACTCGCCTGGATATGGCATTGAAGATTAAGGAAGAGGTACAAAAGCAGTGGGACGCCGGTTTCCTTGCAGTAACTAGCTATCCGCCGTGGGTCGCTAATATTGTACCTGTGCCTAAGAAAAATGGCAAGGTGAGAATGTGTGTGGATTACCGGGATCTGAACAGAGCCAGCCCGAAAGATGACTTCCCTTGACCTCACATTGATGTATTGGTGGATAATACGGCTCAGTTCTCGGTATTCTCCTTCATGGACGGATTTTCAGGATACAATCAGATCAAAATGTCACCTGAAGACATGGAGAAGACAACTTTCATCACACCCCGGGGCACGTTTTGTTATAAGGTGATGCCATTCGGACTGAAGAATGCTGGTGCAACTTATCAACGGGCTATGGTAACATTATTCCACGACATGATCCATAAAGAAATTGAATGTTATGTGGATGACATGATTGCCAAGTCCCTTACAGAAGAAGACCACCTGGTGAATCTGTTGAAGCTATTCAAGCGTCTGAGGAAGTACCAGTTGAAGTTAAACCCCAACAAGTGCACATTTGGGGTGCGATCCGGTAAGCTGCTGGGATTTATTGTAAGTGAGAAAGGGATCGAAGTTGACCCTGATAAAGTTAAAGCCATTCAGGAAATGCCTGCACCGAAGTCTGAAAAAGAGGTTCGGGGGTTTCTTGGTAGATTGAACTACATTTCAAGGTTCATATCTCACCTTACGGCAACCTGTGAGCCTTTGTTCAAGCTGTTAAGAAAAGAACAAACGGTCAGGTGGAATGAAGACTGCCAGAGGGCTTTTGACAAGATCAAGGAATACTTACAAGAGCCTCCAATCCTCATGCCTCCAGTTGAAGGAAGACCTCTAAGAATGTACTTGACAGTATTAGAAGAGTCAATGGGGTGTGTGCTGGGCCAGCATGACGAGTCTGGTCGAAAAGAGTATGCAATTTACTACCTGAGCAAAAAGTTTACCGACTGTGAACAACGTTATTCACTGCTCGAGAAAACTTGCTGTGCTTTAGCGTGGGCTGCTCGCCGACTAATGCAGTATATGCTGACCCACACTACTTTATTGATCTCGAAGATGGACCCAGTTAAGTACATTTTTGAGAAGCCAACACTTACCGGACGGGTTGCAAGATGGCAAATGATCCTCACCGAATATGACATTCAGTACACATCTCAAAAAGCCATCAAGGGCAGTGTATTGTATGATTATCTTGCTGAGCAACCTATCGATGATTACCAGCCTATGAGATTTGACTTCCCTGATGAAGACATCATGTTCATAAAAGCAAAAGATCACGAAGAGCCTATTCACACTGAAGGACCTGACCTAGAAGAAGAATGGACTATGATGTTTGACGGGGCTATTAATATGAACGGTCGTGGTGTTGGTACGGTACTCATTACACCTAAGGGAGTTCACATGCCTTTCTCGGCAAAGCTCACCTTCAACTGCACTAACAACGAAGCTGAATACGAAGCTTGTATTATGGGTCTTGAAGAAGCCATTGACCTTAGGATCAAGACGTTGATTGTGTTCGGAGATTCAGCTCTGGTAGTTAATCAAACCAACGGCAAATGGTACACCCACCAGGATCATCTGATACCTTACTGGGATTATACAAGGAGGTTATTGACTTTCTTCACAACGGTCAAGCTTGAGTATATCCCTCGAGACGAGAATCAGTTTGCGGATGCTCTGGCTACCATTTCATCCATGATCAAAGTTCAAGCTGCCAACTTTGTACCTCGGATCTCAGTGTCCAGACTTGACAGACCAGCATATGTATTTGCAGCAGACGTTGTAAAAGATTATAGGCCTTGGTTCCATGACATTAAGTGCTTCTTGGAGGATCAAACATACCCACCTGGGGCATCTTCCAATGACAAGAAGACACTAAGAAGGCTAACTGGTAGTTTCTTCCTGAATACTGACGGTTCCCTCTACAAGAGAAATTTTGATATGGTACTCCTCAGATGCGTTGATAAGACAGAAGCAGACTTGTTGATGCACGAAGTGCACGAAGGATCCTTTACCCATGCAGGAGGGCATGCCATGGCTAAAAAGTTGTTAAGATCAGGCTATTACTGGATCACAATGGATGCAAACTGTTGTGCCTATGCCAGAAAATGCCATAAGTGCCAGATCTATGCGGATAAAGTGCATGTGCCACCAAATCCTTTGAATGTGATGTCTTCATCCTGGCCTTTTTCCATGTGGGGCATTGATATGATTGGCAAGATTGAACCGACTGCTTCAAACGGCCACAGATTCATCCTGGTTGCTATTGACTATTTTACCAAGTGGGTTGAAGCAGCTTCTTATGCAAATGTTACAAGGCAGGTGGTAGCCCGATTTCTGAAGAGAGACATCATTTCTAGATATGGAGTTCCCGAGCGAATCATTACTGATAATGGTTCCAATTTGAACAATAAAATGATGGCAGAACTGTGTCGGGACTTCAAGATCCAACACCACAATTCTTCTCCTTACATGCCTAAGATGAATGGCGCTGTAGAGGCAGCTAACAAGAATATTAAGAAGATTGTGCAAAAGATGGTGGTCACCTACAAAGACTGGCATGAAATGCTACCGTTTTCCTTACATGGGTACCGAACGTCAATCAGAACATCCACTGGGGCAACACCGTATCAGCTTGTTTATGGTATGGAGGCAGTCCTACCTGTTGAAGTTGAATTACCCTCCCTGCGAGTACTGATGGATGTTAAGTTGAATGAAGCAGAATGGGTCTGGTCCCGATACGAACAACTGAATCTGATTGAAGAAAAGAGATTGGCTGCAATCTGTCATGGGCAGCTGTATTAGAAAAGAATGAAGAAAGCCTTCGATCAAGAAGTCAGGCTCCGAGAGTACCAAGTAGGAGATCTTGTGCTGAAAAGACTCCTCCCTCCTCATACAGACCACAGGGGCAAGTGGACTCCGAACTATGAAGGGCCATTCCTAGTAAAGAAAGTTTTCTCTGGTGGAGCACTGATGCTCAGCACTATGGATGGTGAAGACTTCCCGTCCCCTGTAAATTCAGATGCAGTTAAAAAATACTTCGCATAAAAATGACCCGCTGGACATAAAAACAGAATGTAAGTCCAGGCAAAAATAGGGCATCCCGGCGAGTCAAAAACAGAATAAAAGACTCGGGCAAAAATAAGGGAAATAAAAAAAAATGTACACCCGCTGAGTTGAAAAGCCGCATTGGACAACTCAAGCAAAAATGGGTATCCCGATGGATTGAAAACCCGAAAGGGCGATCCATGCAAAATAAGGGAATAAGCGAACAACTGCATTCTGAATTCGTCTGTATCACTTACAACTTGATAAGCTTTGAAGGGTTCGAGCATCGGTCAGAATCAGCCTTCTTCAAAAGCAAGACGAGAAGAACGTCAAAAGTCATACGAGTCATAGCAAGAGGAAGCTCCTTGAAGCGTCATCGACATTGCCAGCAGCTTGTTGTTTCTCAATTTGTAACAATCTCCTCATTTTAGGGGATTTGTTTCTATGACTGTATCTTGCCAATTCAGGGCCCGTAAATTAATAAAATCAGATTTTCAGTCATGTTTCGTCTCGCACATTTTATTTTCGTTTGCAAAATGTCCGATGTCATTAATATGTTGATCGCATGAATACAGATGCGTCTTTCCTAAATTACATGCTCGCAGGAAATATACTTACTCCCGGGAGTGTCTAAACTCCTATGATGGAATCCAGTAAGGGATACCTCAGGGTACTTGTATGTTTCTTTGTCTTTACAGGATTGCAGGTATCCAAAGCGCAACATGGGGCATGAAAGCTTCACCCCAGCAAGCTGGCAAATCATTATCTACTCAGTCTATCTCCCAATTAGCACCGGAGGTGCTTTCTCCCCAGCTGAGTTGCCAGTCATCATTCCTTCTCGACCAAGTGCAAAGACCGGGAACCATATTCCCACAAAGTTTCAACCTCTATCCAGAAGAACAACGCGTGAAGAAATCACAACAGAGTGAAGAAAGCTTCTACAAACCCCAGCTGGATCCCCCATTGCTGAGGTGGGTCTATCAGTGATTTGTTTCCCCATGCAGATACATCTTATCAGATCTACCAATGATCTTATCCCCAGCTGGGATGTACACTTCAAGCAGATCGTCCGGAGATCTCCACAGCAACGGGATCCGAATCCCGGATCGGTATCTTTGCATAATCATAGCATTCGCATCATATTCTCCCCGCAGAGCGTAGCATTCCGTCTAAAACGGAGCATTACGGCAAAAATCAAACATATTGCATAATCATAAGCCATGTTCTGAATCGAACGCTTGTAATTGCTGACAATCCATCAACAATATACAGTAAACTCCCCAGATTCCCCGGCAGAGAGCCAAGGCACTATCCTTGAAGATACAGATACTTCCTGACACCCGGCCGTGTCATTTCCCCAGTGGAAAGCCAAAGCGTCCCCTTTTCACTCACAGATACACATATATATATACAATTCCCTGACACCCGTCCGTGTCACCTTCCCAGCATAGTGACCTAAACACTTTGTAAACCATACACCTGTTTATATTACACCTTTCTCTTTTGACACTCGTCTGTGTCACCCTCCGCAGCAAGTTAAACACTCGTCTGTACACCACTCATACTGGTTGCTCTTGTTTTTCCCATACAGATACTCGTCCGTATCTTGTATACACCACTTATATCCCCTCAGATCCGACACTAGTCTGTGTTCTTTGTTAACCAGTTGGTACCCGTCCGTATCATCATCTCTGAACATGCGTCAAGCGTTTGTTTCTACCGATACTCGTCTGTATCGTAGTCTTAAGGATGCTCGTCCGCATCTTTAATCTATACACCGTGCCAAACACTTATGTCTTCTTGAATTTAGACACTCGTCTGTGTCTACTATTTCCCAAAAGAGTCCCCGTCGAATCAATACCCGTCCATATTCTTTGTTAACTAGTTGATACTCGTCCGTATCATCATCTCTGAACATGCGTCAAGCGTTTGTTTCTACCTGATACCCGTCCGTATCATAGTCTTAAGGATGCTCGTTCGCATCTTTAATCTATACACCGTGTCAAAACACTTATACCTTTCATTTCTCGGATGTAGACACTCGTCCGTGTTTACTTTTCCCTAGCAAAGTCCCCAACAAAACTTGTTGAACTATTTCCTTTCTATCCGACATTCGTCCTATGTCAGGATACCTTTTCGGCAGCCGTACCCTGCCAGGTGATCGTCCTTCACCTCTTTGATGATCGTCCTTCATCAATCCCCAGTGGAGTCTCTATTCATTAGAACCCCTTATTATCCGACATTCGTCCTATGTCGTGATATCTTTAGCAGCCGTCCCTTGCTAGGTGATCGTCCTTCACCTTAGATGACCGTCCCTCATCTTAACCCCGAGAGCAGTCGTACCCTGCTAGGTGATCATCCTTCACCTCTTGATGATCGTCCTTCATCATGCTTATCCGATGGCTGTCCCCATCGTCGACCTTGTTACCCGACATTCGTCCAATGTCGTGGTACTTTCGGCAGCCGTACCCTGCCCGGTGATCGTCCTTCACCTTAGATGACTGTCCCTCATCTTATCCCCAACAGAGCAGCCGTCCCCTGCTAGGTGATCATCCTTCACCTTTGATGACCGTACCTCATCATTCTATTTCACTTACCTATAATCCCCAAAGAGTCTTATAGCTTTACCTGATGGTCGTCCCCATCATGATCTCTTATATCCCCAGCATGTCGGTCGTCCCCGTCATTGCTCCATCCCCAGAAGTTGTCCTCTGCTCGGAGGTCGTCCTCCGTCGCCCGCACTTTATAATTATACTTTATTTTCTTTTACAATCTATATCCCTTTTCTTCTTCATTCCGTGAGTGCAAATTTTGGACTGTCTTTTGGTATTCAACCACAAGTTATCTTGTTTGCCTGTTAAGCCGCTGCTTACATCCCGCACAGCTAACTCATGTTTGAATAGGGGCAGCTGTAAACACCCCAAATTTGCTCTCACCCATTCACACCCTGGCTTGTGATCTTTTCATATGCATAAATTCAATCATAGCATCTCATACCACATTTTTTATTCACTGCATTGTTTCAAAGTCATGTGCATCTAGGGTTTGTGACCTGAGCAGTCCATGGGCTATCTGAGCCACTCCAAAGGTCATCAATCACTTAAAAGGGGTCCATGTATGTTCAAGCATCATATTATATCCTCACAAGGTCAAGGAAGCCAAGGAATCACAAGAACTGAGAAAGGCATGGAAGCAGAGCCAGGTTTAACTGCACAGTTGACCTAGAATTAGGGTTTTGGTTTCATAGGCCATAACTCCAATTTTTTTGGTCATTCTTGTTTCTATGGGTCTCTATATGTTATAAGGATCATGCATATCAATTTTCATAAAGAAATTCCATGGGGAAGGCATCTAATCAAGAGTTGACTTCTTGAGCAAGTCAGTGTAAAATCAGGGTATCTGAGGCCCCCAATGACCCAACCAAAGGGTGTTCTTCATCATTTTGAATGTGTATGATCTTTATTTAATCATAGAAGATGTTAGAAGTTCACAAAATTGAAGAATTTCAAGCCATTTGCAAAATTGCCTTTTTGGGACATGACTAAATCATTCTTGATCATTTCTTCATCCATTTGGTATGCTTTGCATTCATAACATTTCATGAACATACACGTGCTTTCAAGCTTCTAACTTGCCTTCATTTGCATCCACTCTTGTATGATCATACATATGCATCATGTGTGACTTTGTATCATCTCATGACTCATTTTCCTTGCATATGCACTTCTGACTTTGATCATAGCACCTTTGTTTGTTGCATTTGCATTTCTTTTCTTTCTTTAAGTGTTCAACTAACATTTCAGGGGCTTATGGTAAGTTGTTTAAGGCGTGGATGTGCATCCACATCTAACTTCTATTTCTTTCTTATTTTTGTAAATTATACTTATGTTTGAAGTGAATTTCACTCACTTGTGCCCCTTCCTTTCTTTTCTTTCTCTTAGGTTTACTTATCTTCTTAAATGAAGTAAGTAACCTTCCTTTCTTCTCTTTCTCTTTTCATCTTGTTTCTTCTTTGGTGGCCTCCTTGAAGACTTCTCTTGAGCCTCACAAACCATAGGATAACCAAGCATGATAACTTTAGGGTTGTATATAGTCCCCCTTTAGTCTTTCACCTTTGAGTCTTCTTTGAGTCTCTCTTCTCATCTCTTAATCAGAGACTAAATTTTTAAAGTTTTAGGACTTAGGAATTAGGGTTATGCCTGCATCCTTCTCTTAGGATGAAGTGTATAACTTTAATCCTAAGTGTTAAACCTTTAATATGTTTAAACCTCTTAATCAAAACACTTAATAATTGTAAACACCTCAAATTTGCCCTCACTAAGTTCACACCATGGCTTGTGATTTTTCATTTGCATAAGTTCAATCATATCATATCATGTTGCATTTTTGCTTCACTGCATTGGTTCAAAGTCATCTGCATCTAGGGTTTGTGATCTGAGCAATCCATGAGCTATCTGAGCCACTCCAAAGGTCTTGAATCATCTCAAGAGGGTCTATGTATGTTCAAACATCATATTATATCTTCCCAAGATCAAGAAAGTCAGAAAATCACAAGAAATGGCAAGGCATGGAAGCAGAGCCAGGTTTAACTGCACAGATGACCTAAAATTGGGGTTTTGGTTTCAGAGGCCATAACTTCAAATTTTTTGGTAATTCTTGTTTCTATTGGTCTCAATATGATATAAGGATCATGCATACCAAGTTTGATGGAAAAGTTCATTGTGGAAGTCATCTGATCACTGGGTAACTTCCTGAGCAAGTCAGAGCAAAATCAGGGCATCTGAGGCCCCCCAACATGGAACCAAAATGGATTTTTCATCAAAATGGAGTTATATGGTCTTTATTTGATCATTGAAGTTCTTAGAAGTTCACAAATTTGAAGAAAAGTGGGCAAAACCAAAAGTTGCCAAATATGGAAAAGACTTATCATGTAAACTTTCCATTTTGGGAAAGTTTTTCAACCTCCTCTTTCTTAACCAAAAGTGCTTCAAATGAAAAATTCTTGGTCATGAAAGTTGTAGATTGGATCATTCCTTTTCAAAAAGTACAAGAACAAGATCTAATTCATTTTAGAACTCAAGTTATGGCCTTCCAAAGTTGGGAAAAATCACATAAAAATCACTTTTGCACCAAAGAGGCATTTTGCAAAATGGCATGATAAGGCATTCTAAAGGCTTCAAATATGCACAAATACTTCACAACATGCTCATGTGACCTCTAAGGATCAGATTTGTGCTTTGAATCATTCCATTCCATGACTTGTACATGAAGAAATCAAGAAAGGGCCAAACCTTGCCAAAATTGCAAAACCCCCCACAACTTCCCAAAAACTTGCCAAATTGCCTCAAACTGATTTCCATGGTTGTCCATGAATCATGTTGCGCAAGACATGCCCTTGTCCTTGGCCTGAACTTGCCCATGCCTCAAAGGACACATAACCTTGACTTTTTGTAAAATAAGCCATACCAATCACACTATGCCATTACCAACTTTCTGACCAATCACCTTTGTTTATACTAATCAAATGCAAGCCAAACATAACAAGAACATAGCCTGAGCTCTCCCACAAGCCACCATACACAAAAATCTCCCACTTTGCATTTTCATTCAAAACTCTCAGCAAACTCCACAAAACTTAAAACTTCTTCCACCATTCATCTCAGCTTCACTCACTGATCATTTCCCACCCTTCAGTTTGCCCTAAAAGCCACCATACCAAAAACACGATTTTGGCCCCCCTTTGAACTGAACTTCAGCAAACTTCAAAAGGAGTTCACAAACACTTCAGCCAAGCATTCCAGAAGCAAGAGGGAGTCAAGAGGAGGGGGGAAACACCAAAGGAGAGCCCAGATAGTGTCATTTTCGAAAGCTCCATTTCAGGTAACTTCAAGAACAAATTTTCCAGAAATGATTTTTTAAGTTCTTAGATGGTTCTCTATGCTTCACTGATCACACTACACCTTTTGGTTTTGAAAATGATTGAGTATTAAGCATGTATGAAGCTTCTGAAATTTCTGAATAATTTTTCGTTTTGCTTCGAATCTGGATGTTCATGTGAAATAAATGATTTTTGCTGGCTGAATCTTGTTTAGGATGAGTTAGGGATCATTTATGGAGAGTTTGGTGAGTTTATTTTACGAATTGAGTGAGTTTTCAAAAGTGGATGGCCGGAGAAGATGACTGGAACAGTGTTCCGGTCACCTGAGAGCAGTTAGGGCATAATCAATGTAATTAGGGTTAGTTTGAATTGAGGCCGTAGGATCTTGATTGCCCGCTGTAAACACCCCAAATTTGCCCTCACCCATTCACACCATGGCTTGTGATCTTTTCATATGCATAAATTCAATCATAGCATCTCATACCACATTTTTTATTCACTGCATTGTTTCAAAGTCATATGCATCTAGGGTTTGTGACCTGAGGAGTCCATGGGCTATCTGAGCCACTCCAAAGGTCATCAATCACTTCAAAGGGGTCCATGTATGTTCAAGCATCATATTATATCCTCACAAGGTCAAGGAAGCCAAGGAATCACAAGAACTGAGAAAGGCATGGAAGTAGAGCCAGGTTTAACTGCACAGATGACCTAGAATTAGGGTTTTGGTTTCAGAGGCCATAACTCCAAATTTTTTTGGTCATTCTTGTTTCTATGGGTCTCTATATGTTATAAGGATCATGCATATCAATTTTCATGAAGAAATTCCATGGGGAAGGCATCTAATCAAGAGTTGACTTCTTGAGCAAGTCAGTGTAAAATCAGGGCATCTGAGGCCCCCAATGACCCAACCAAAGGGTGTTATTCATCATTTTGAATGTGTATGATATTTATTTGATCATAGAAGATGTTAGAAGTTCACAAAATTGAAGAATTTCAAGCCATTTGCAAAATTGCCTTTTTGGGAAAGTGACTTGTAGTGGAAACTTGCCATTTTGGGAAACTTTTTCAACCCTTTCTTTTTGATTCAAAAATGCTTTAAATGGAAAAACTTTTGTCACGAAAGTTGTAGAATGGATCATTCCCTTTTCAAAAAGTACAAGAACTCATTCTAATTCATTTTGGATCAAAAGTTATGGCTTGTCAAAGTTGGGAAAAATAACATAATTTCATGTTTTGCACCAAAGAGGCAAAGTTGCAAAACCTCTTGCCAAGGCAAATTGTGACCTCAAAGTGACTTCTAACCTTTGCACAAACATAAACCAATGCCTAAAATTCAGAATGCACCAAGAGTTTGTCCATTTTCATGACTTGTGCTTCAAGTAATCACACAAGGGGCCAAAAAGTCACAAAGTTGCAAAACCTATCACAAACCCTAATCCACTTGCTGCATTGCTTCTAATCCATTTCCATGGCTCTCCCTAATCTCAGATGAGCCAAACCATGCCCCTATCACAGCCTCACACTTGCCCATACCTCAAGTACACCTAACTTGGACTTTATGCAAAAACACCCATACCAATCCCACAGTGCCACACCAACTTCTCTGACCCATCCAAATGTGATAAGTGGACCAAAAGGGACTCAACACAACAGACACACAAGCCTGAAACATCCTCCAAGCCATAGCTCCAAGTTTTCACCTCTTATGCATTTTCAGTCGAAACTCATTCCACAAGACACAAACACCAAAACAAACTTCATAAAATCTCTCAGCATGTTACACTGATCATCCCTGACCCTTCACCTTGCCTTGAAACTCCCTGAAATCAAAACACGATTTCCCCCCCCCCCCCTCTCTGAACAGAACTCCTTCAAACTCACAATCTAGCCAAAATAAACTCCAAACAAGCTTTGCAAACACTTGAGGGATGTCAGTAGAGGTGATTGGAAGCAAGGAGGCAGGCTGAAAGTTCCAAACCGAAAGCTTCACTTCAGGTAGCTTCGAAATTTATTTTTTCCAGGAACCTTGTTTTAAGTTACTAAAATGATCTACATGCTCACCTGAATGTAATGAGCTTTGAATTTTTGAAAATGATGAAGAAATAAGGATGTATGGTCTGTCTGAAACTTTGCCCGTGAAATTGATTTTTGCTTGTTCTTCATGATTCGTGGAAAATAAATAGGTTTTGTTGTTGGATTCTTGTTTGGGATGTTTGTTTGAGTGAATCTGGAGATTTTGGCACGTTTTAGTGATGTTTTGAGAGAGATAGGTTGAAGGTCTCGCCGGAGAAGACTACCGGAAGTCTTCTCCGGCCACCTGAGGGTCATTAAACCCTAATCTGTGTAATTAATCAACTTTGAATTTGGACCTTGGATTCTGTTGACTTCCTTTGACTCCCGCGCGAATGAACGAACCAGATCCTTCATTAAACCCTAATTCAGATTAATTAGATTAATTAATTAGGTTTAAGTTTGAATTTCCCAGAAGCAATCTCAACCGTCCATGAGCGCGCGCAGTCTTTCCCTCCCCCCTGAGTTTGAATGCTGGCCTTTGATTGCGTTGACTCTCCCTTTTTATTCATTTTAATTTCTTTTCTTTTCATTTCTTTTCCTCATTTTATTTAAAATAGTAAAAATCATTTAAAAATTATGAAATTTTTTGTCAAAGATTTCATTAATTTTTAAAACCCAAAAATATTTTTATTTTTATTTTTTGCATTGAAAATTAATTTTAAATCATTTAAATGTTTATTTTTAATTAGTTAATGAAAATTAATTAATTAAAAATACATTTAAGTATTTAAAAATCACCAAAAAATTCACATTGCATTTAGAAACATTTAGAAACATTGTCCAACTCTCAAACCAAATTTCTTTTTTGTTCTTGATGCCTTTTGATCATTTTCATTGGAATTAATTTCATTTCAAGGCAATATTTTGGTTCAATCTTCAAAAATTTCATTCTGCCTAACCATTGAGAGTTGGATGATGATTCTTCTTGCATTGCACTTTTCATAGCATGTAGTTTATAGGGTAAATTTGGTTTGATTTGATCTTGCATTTTCAATTTGTTTGGTATTTTTCTTGATGAGGTACCCCAAAACCCTAGCAATCTTAGGAAATTCATAACTTTCACTAGGTTAAGAGTTGGGTCCTCCCCTTTGGGCAGTGAGCTTGTATAGGTTTAGGGCATCTTTGATTGCATTTTCAAATTTTTATCATGTCATTTTCTTCTAGTTTTGGATTTTTGCTTTGCATGATGCATGTGACCCTAATTTGTGCCTTCCTTTGCATTCATCTTTCATTTGCTTGCATCCAATGACTTGCCATGACATTTTGTGCATTCACATGATTCATAATACATCTTAGGACATATTAGAATCATGTTTGATCATTGTATCTTTCATTTTCCATGTTATATGTCCATTGCATTTCATAACTTTTCATGTATCTTTCATGGTTCAAAGCATGCCTCATTTGCATCCTTATGCTTGTATGGTCATTCTCATCTCTTGTCATGTGTTTGCATCATATATTGGCATAATTAACATCATGTTCTTGCTTCTTACTTTGGTTTGCATCATGACATTTCATCTCATTTGCATTGCATTTCATTTCTTTTTGGCTAACTTTTCAGGTGGTAAGTTGTTTTTGAGAAGTGAATTTGCCTTCACTTCTCACAATCTCTTTTCATCTCTTTCATACTTTCTTTGCTGCATTTTGTATGTGTATTAGAGTGAGCTTGCTCATTCATGTTCATCTCTTACCTTCTTCCTTCAAGCAACTTGTCTTCTTAAGTGAAGCAAGTTGCTTTGCTTTTCCTTGCTCCTTTCATCTGCTTCCTTCCTGGTGGTTTCTCTGAAGATCTTCTTGCAAACCTCATTAACCCTAGGATCACCCAAGCATGATAACAGTTAGGGTTTGATTAGTTCCTCCACTTAGTTTTACCTTTGTGTCATCTTTGAGTCTTCTCTTCTCATCTCATAATCAGAGACTAAACCCTAAAGGCTTTAAGGCTTTGATATTAAGCTTATGCCTGCATCCTTCTATTAGGATGGAGTGTATAACTTTAATCCTAAGTGTTAAACCCTTAATGTGTTTAAATCCTTTAATCAATTCACTTAATAAATACTAAGACATCAAACTTGTAACTTGGGCCTTGCATTAGGGTTCTAATTCTTCCTTAACTGGTTAAGAAGGACTAACCCTAATGTTAATGGACAAGTCCCCCTCAAGTTGTCTTACAAACCATAAAATTCATTTCTTAATCTTATCATTAACTAAAATCCACTTAATAAAGGCTTTGTTTTGTCATGAGGTTAATCCCTAATCATGGATTAAGTTGAGGAGTCTTTCTCAGCTTAAATGTTCTCATCTATTATCCTTCTATTAGGATGGTGTAATGGGTCCATTAAATCCTTGATTATGGCTTAAACTCATTACTTAACACTAAACAAAAACAACAAAAACATCTAAATAATCACAAGTAGGTTAATGATCTTAATCCTACATCATGGTGATTAAGTGTGAGGTGCTTACTTCATACTTAAGGTATTCTCATTACCCCTAATTAGAGGGAGGATGTGATGAGTTTACTAACCCTTGGTTTAGTCTTAAGCTCATTTTCCAAAAAGCAATAAAAGACTGAAAACTCAAAAACAAACAATAATCGTCTCCTCTGGGATTCTTTTCTCATTACCTTCACTCACAAACGAGAACTCGCTTCTTCCGTCTAATGCAAGACAGTTAGCACCTGAGCTAGACAGGTCATACACTTGAGCATAGACAAGCAGGCAGTTCACAAGTCAATTTATCTTTCAGTATCTTTGGGTCGAACTACGGTGTTCTGACTTCCTCATTGCACGAGAGGATACGTAGGCATAACTTAACAGTTATCGAACAAAAGTCTCTTTATATTCCCCCTCCTTCCAGCATTATTCTTTAGCCTCATAGCCTTGAGCATTTCACTCCTGTTCTTACACTGGCACTTCACTTATACACTTCACTTTTCTTTTACACTGACACTTGCATTCTTTCCAGCTATGATACACAAATTGCACTGACACTACCCCTTTAAAACACAAATCTTTTAAGCGTGGATCCCGTCGAGTACGGCGGACAATCTGGGTGCTAATACCTTCCCAGGTTGTAACCAACCCCCTTTCTCAATCTCTCTGGTTCGCAACCGTCTTATCCATCTTTTTTCTAGGTTTATGCAGCATTACCTTTCCTTCGGGATAAAAATGCCTAGCTGGTGACTCTATTCATTCTTTCCCTTTTCGCCGACCGTTCGTGTCTGTACCCCTTCTGACCAGGTGTCATTTGGTGGGAGCGACACCCGCGCGTTTGGATGGTCTGGATTGAGTAATTAAAACCTTAATCTGAATTAATTAATGAATTGATTAGGTTTAGTAAGTTTGAACCTGGGCCGTCCAGATGCGCGCCCAGTCAACCCTCCCAAAGCCCAGATTGAATCTAAACCACCCATTCAGCATACTTTCCATTTAATTGATTTTTATTGTATTTTCTTTATTTAATTTTGTACGAATTTTTAAAAAATAGCAAAAATAGTCTAAAAATTCTGACATTTTTTATCCGAACTATGATTAATTTTCAGAACCCAAAAATATTTTTATTTTTATTTTTAGCATTAATAAATTATTTCTAAATCATTAAAATGTTATTTTTAATTAGTTAATGAGAATTAATTAATTAAAAATATATTTAGGTATTTAAAAATCCCAAAAGAATTCAGAGGACATTTTCAAACATTTAGAAACATTTATAAACTCACCACACAAATTTCTTTTTGGTTTTGATCATACTTTGACATTTTTCAATTGAATTAGGGTTCTTAAATTTGAATATTTTTAACCCTAACTTCAAAAATTCATAATTTTTGAACCAAAGTGAGTTTGTGAATGATTCTTTTTGCATTATGCTATGCATGGTTTCAAGCATCTAAAAACATTTTGTTTCATTTTTATAATGCATTTTCAATGTTTTTGGCATTTTACCTTTAGGGTCACCCTTAAAACCCTAGAAACTTAGAAAAATCATAAGTCCTTCTAGGTTAAGCTTCTGACCTCCCCCTTTGGATGGTGAACTTAGTATAGGTTTAGGGTTCCTTTGAGTCCATTTTTAATTTTTTATCTCATGTTTTGCTTCTGTTTTTGAATGGTGCATCTCACATGTTCATATAACCCTAATTTGCATCTTCATTTACATTCATCTTGCATAAACTTGCATACATGAACTTGCCATGACATTTTGTGCATCCATATGACATATAAGACATATTAGGACATATTGAAATCATATTTGATCATTGCATCATCCATTTTCCATGTTTTGCTTTCATTTCATTTCATGTGCATTCATAAACTTTCATGCCTCTTATATGCTTCATTTGCATTCCCATCCTTTGTATGATCATCTTCATCTCATGACATACATTTATATAATACCTTTGAATCATTAGCATCATGAACATGCTTCTGATTTTGGTTTCCATCTTTGCATTTCATTTCATTTTCATTCCATTTCACTTCCTTTTGCTAACTTTTCAGGTGGTAAGTGTTTGAGAAGTGAATTTGCCTTCACTTCTCACAATCTCTTCTCATCTCTCTTATGCATTCATTGCTGCATTTTACTTTTGTATTAGAGTGAGCTTGCTCATTCATGTTCTCTCCTCACTTTCTTTCTTCAAGCAACTTATCTTCTTAAGTGAAGTAAGTTGTCTTGCTTCTTTCTGCTTCTCCTCCTTCCATCTTTCTTCTTCCTTGGTGGCTCTTCCTGAAGATCTTCTTGCAAACCTCATAAACCCTAGGAATACCCAAGCATGATAACAATTAGGGTTTGATTAGTCCCCCATTAGTTTTACCTTTGTGTCATCTTTGTGTCTTCTCTTCTCATCTCATAATCAAGGACTAAACCTTAAAGGTTTTAAGGCTTTGTGATTAAGCTTATGCCTGCATCCTTCTATTAGGATGGAGTGTATAACTTTAATCCTAAGTGTTAAACCCTTAAAGTGTTTAAATCCTTTAATCAAATCATCTAATAATCACTAAGACATCAAGCTTGTAACTTGGGCCTTGCATTAGGGTTCTAATTCTTCCTTTATTGGTTAAGAAGGACTAACCCTAGTGTTAATGGACAAGTCCCCCACAAGTTGACATACAAACCATAAAATTCACTTCCTAATCTTACCATTAACTAAAATTCACTTTAATAAAGGCTTTGTTTTGTAATGAGGTTAATCCTTAATCATGGATTAAGTTGAGGAGCCTTCCTCAGCTTAAATGCTCTCATCTATCATCCTTCTATTAGGATGGTGTAATGGGTCCATTAAATCTTTGATTATGGATTAAAATCATTACTTAACACTAAACAAAAACTCCAAAAACATCTAAATAATTACAAATAGGTTAATGATCTTAATCCTACATCATGGTGATTAAGTTTGAGGTGCTTACTTCACATTTAAGGTATTCTAATTACCCCTAATCAGAGGGAGGATGTGATGAGTTTACTAAGCCTTGGTTTAGGCTTAAGCTCATTTTCTTATGACAAACTCAAAAAGCAATAAAAGATTGAAAACATCAAAAACAAACAATAATCGTCTCCTCCGGGATTCTCTTCTCATCTCATTCACTCACAAACGAGAACTCGCTTCTTCCGTCTAATGCAAGACAGTTTGCACCTGAGCCAGACAGGTCATTCACTTGAGCATAGACAAGTAAGCAGTTCATCAGTCAATTCACCTTTCAGTCTCTTTGAGTCGAACTACGGTGTTCTGACTTCCTCATTGCACGAGAGGATACGTAGGCATAACTTAACAGTTATCGAACAAAAGCCTCTGTATATCCCCTCTCTTCCAGCATTATTCTTAAAGTCTCATTGTCTTGAGCTTTGCACTCTTTTCCTGCACTGACACTATTTCATTTCACTTCACACTGATTTTAAACTGACACTTGAATTCTTTTCCGGATTTTGCACACAGAATAGCACTGACACTACCCCTTTAAACACAAATCTTTCAAGCGTGGATCCCGTCGAGTACGACGGACAATCTGGGTGCTAATACCTTCCCAGGTTGTAACCAACCCCCTTTCTCAGTTTCTCTGGTTCGCAACCGTCTTATCCATCTCTTTCTAGGTTTATGCAACATTACCTTTCCTTCGGGATAAAAATGCCTAGCTGGCGACTCTTTTCAGTTCATCTTCATGTTCTCTCTTTCGCCGACCGTTCGCGTCTGTACCCCTTCTGGCCCGGTGTCATTTGGTGGGAGCGACAATAATCATTAAGACACAAGCTTGTAACTTGGGCCTTACATTAGGGTTCTAATTCTCCCTTTATGGTTAAGAAGGACTAACCCTAGTGTTTAATAGACAAGTCCTCCTCAAGTTGTCTTACAAACTTAAAATCCACTTCTTAATCTCATCCTTTAATTAAAATCCATTTAATAAAGGCATGTTATATAATGAATTTAATCCCTAAACATGTGTAAACACCCTAAATTTGCCCTCACCCATTCACACCATGGCTTGTGATCATTTCATATGCATAAGTCCAATCATAGCATCTCATACCACATTTTTGATTCACTGCATTGGTTCAAAGTCATCTGCATCTAGGGTTTGTGATCTGAGAAATCCAAGAGCTTCTTGAGCCACTCCAAAGGTCATAAATCACTTCAAAGGGGCCCATGTATGTTCAAGCATCATATTATGATCTCTCAAAGTCAAGAATGTCAAAAAATCACAAGAACTGAGAATGGCATGGAGGCAGAGCCAGGTTTGACTGCACGGATGACCTAGAATTAGGGTTTTGGTTTCAGAGGCCATAACTCCAAATTTTTTGGTCATTCTTGTTTATATTGGTCTCTATATGGTATAGGGAGCATGCATATCAATTTTCATGAAGAAATTCCATGGGGAAGTCATCTGATCAAGAGTTGACTTTCTGGGCAAGTCAGTGTAAAATCAGGGCATCTGAGGCCCCCAATGACCCAACCAAAGGGTGTTCTTCATCATTTTGATTGTGTATGATCTTTATTTTATCATAGAAGATGTTAGAAGTTCACAAAATTGGATAATTTCAAGTCATTTCAAAGTTGACTTTTTGGGAAGTTTGACTTTTAATGAAAATTGCCATTTTGGGAAACTTTTTCAACCCTTGCTTTTTGATTCAAAAATGCTTCAAATGAAAAAACTTTGGTCATGAAAGTTGTAGAATGGATCATTCCCTTTTCAAAAAGTACAAGAACATGACCTAATTCATTTTGGATCAAAAGTTATGGCCTTGCAAAGTTGGGCAAAATCATTGAAATTCCACTTTTGCACAAAATGGAAAACTTGCAATTTCTCATGGCAAGCCTTTATGTGACTTCAACATGACCTCTAATCATCATACCAATGCAATGCATGACCTAAAATCAGAATTGGCCCAAGGGATTTCTCATTCATTTGCCTTGATCTTCACATAGCCATAAGTCATTTTTCATGAAAATGCAAAGAGGGATTTTTGGCAAAATCATTCCCCAAGGAGTTGTATGATCACTAGCTGGTTTTAATGCATTGTCATGAACTAATGAGGCATCCCACATCAGAAATCCAGCAAGGGTCCTCACATTCACATAGCCAAAATCATGAAATGTCACAAGTGGGCAAGTTGCAAAAACTCCTCTAGCTCATGATCCAGATGCAGCAGCCTTTCATGAGCCATCCAAGGGCCATCCTTGACTCAAGCTGAGGCAGGACAAGCCTCTAGACTGCTTCTGCCATAGCCCATGCTGCAAGTACAAATCAACTTGACTTTTTGGCCAATCCTCCCATACCAATCCCACAGTGCACACCTGCCCTCCTAGATTGCTGGGATTGTTTATGGATTGCCTAAGGGTCATAAAACAAGAGAGAAGCAAGCCTGGAACACACACATTGCAGCACACTCCAAAAACTGTCAAAACTTTCCTCTCTTTGAATCTCCTTCCACAGCCATCAAACATTCATTTTTTCTTCACCAATCAACCATAAATCATCCATAGAACAAATCCCACCCCTCACAATGATCTGAAATAGCCCACACAAGAACCTCATTTTCTGATACACCAGAACTGAACCTCTCAAAACAGCCTGTCTAAACTCCATTCAAGCTTGTCATTAGCACAAGGGGGATCATTGGAGTCAGTTTGCATAAGAGAAAAGCCCAGAAAGCCCAGAACCTGAAGGTTCCATCTCAGGTATAGCTCAAGAACTTTTTTCTCAGAACTTCATTTTCTTGTTACAAATTGAATCTATAAGTTGCACTGATCATCTGGATGTATTTAGATTTGAAAATAAGTAAGGGATGACCATTTCATGTCTCTCTGAAAGTTTGCCCGTGTTTCATATTTGTCTTCGATTCAAGCTTGTCAATGAAAATAAATGATTTTTGAAAGAGGGGTTAGGTTTAGATGGGGGCAGGATCATTTCTGTGGAAGAAATTTCATGTTTGGTGACCTATAGCAAAATCTAGGGTTTTGGTTCGTCGGAGAAGACGACCGGAAGTCTTCTTCGGCCACCTGAAGTTGATTAGCCCTAATCTGAGTGATTAATGAGGTTTGAATGAGGAGCGTTGGATGGTCTCTCCCGCGCGTGATTGAATGGCTGGGATGTGTCATTAGAAACCCTAATCCCTGATTACTTATTTTAATTTCTGTTTAATTAATTCATAAGTCAAATTAGCCAGGTTTGAATCTGGGCCCTTGGATCTGGCGCGCAGTCAACCAGACCAAGCCCATATCAAATCCTGGCCTTCCCTTTTAATTACTTTCATTTTATCCTATTTTTTATTTCATTTAATATCATTTCTTTTCTCCATTTAATTTAAAATAGCAAAAATTGTGCAAAAATTCTGAAAATTTTTATTGAACCCTTTATTAATTTTCAGAAACCAAAAACATTTTTATTTTTATTTTTTGCATTAAAAAATATTTTTAAATCATTTAAAAGATTATTTTTAATTAATTAATGAGAATTAATTAATTAAAAATACTTTTAGGTATTTTAAAATCACCAAAAAATTCATGAAACCTTTAAAATCATTTAGAAACATTGTCCAACTCTCAAACCAAATTTCTTTTTTGATCTTGATGTCTTTTGACAATTTTCCATGGAATTAATTTCATTTCAAAGCATTATTTTAATCCAATGTTCAAAAATTCATTTCTACCTAGTCTTTAAGAGTTGGACTTTGATTCTTTTTGCATTGCATCTTGCATATCATGTAGTTTATAGGATTAAATTGGCATGATTTGTCTTGCATTTTCAATTTGTTTGACATTTTTCTTGACAAGGTACCTTAAAACCCTAGAAATCTTAAGAAATTCATAACCCTCATTAGGTTAAGAGTTAGAACCCCTCCTTTGGGCAGTGAGTTTGTATAGGTTTAGGGTTCCTTTGAATGCATTTTCAATTTTTTATCATGATGTTTGCTTCTGGTTTTGATTTTTGTTTTGTGCATTGATCATAAACCCTAATTTGGGGCTTTCATTTGCATCCACCTTCCATTTGCTTACATACTATGACTTGCCATGGCATTTTGTGCATCCATTTGATTCATGACACATCTTAGGACATATTAGAATCATGTTTGATCATTGCATCTTTCATTTGCCATGTTGTATGTCATTTGCATTTCATAACTTTCATGTATGTTCATGGTTCTAAGCATGCTTCTCTTGCATCCATATGCTTGTATGATCATTCCCATCTCTTGTCATGTGTGTACATCATCTCTTAGCATCATTATCATCACACTCATGCTTCTGGTTTTAGTTTGCATCATCCCATTTCATCTCATTTTGCATTGCATTGCATTCCTTTCACTAACTTTTCAGGTGGTAAGTAACTTTGAGAAGTGAATTTGCCTTCACTTCTCACAATCTCTTTTCATCCCTCTTATGCATCATTTCTGCATTTTATCTTGTGTTTGAGATTGAGCTTGCTCATTCTTCTTCATCTTACTTTCTTTCTTCAAGTGACTTGTCTTCTTAAATGAAGCAAGTTACTTTGCTTCTCTTTGTTCCTTTCATCTGCTTCCTGGTGGTTTCTCTGAAGATGTCTCTTGCAAACCTCACAAATCTTAGGAACAACCAAGCATGACAATGATTAGGGTTTTGATTAGTTCCCCATTTAGATCTTACCTTTGTGTCTCATTGAGTCTTCTCTTCCCATCTCATAATCAGGGACTAAACCCTAAAGGCTTTAAGGCTTTGTGATTAAGCTTATGCCTGCATCCTTCTATTAGGATGGAGTGGATAACTTTAATCCTAAGTGTTAAACCCTTAATGTGTTTAAATCCTTTAATCAATTCACTTAATAATCACCAAGACATCAAGCTTGTAACTTGGGCCTTGCATTAGGGTTCTAATTCTTCCTTATTTGGTTAAGAAGGACTAACCCTAGTGTTAATGGACAAGTCCCCCTCAAGTTGTCTTACAAAATCATAAAACTCACTTCTTCATCATATCATTAACTAAAATCCACTTAATAAAGGCTTTGTTTTGTCATGAGTTTAATCCCTAATCATGGATTAAGTTGAGGAGCTTTCCTCAGCTTAAACATTCTTATCTATTATCCTTCTATTAGGATGGTGTAATGAGTCTGTTTAATCCCTGATTGTGGCTTAATCTCATTACTTAACAATAAACCAAAAACACCAAAAACATCTAAATAATCACAAGTAGGTTAATGATCTTAATCCTACACCATGGTGATTAAGTGTGAGAAGCTGACTTCACACTTAAGGTATTCTCATTACCCCTAATCAGAGGGAAGATGTGATGAATTTACTAAATCCATAGGTTTAGGCTTAAGCTCATTAACTTATGACAAACTTTCAAAAGCAATAAAAGATTGAAAACTCAAAAACAAACAATAATCGTCTCCTACGGGATTCTTTTCTCACCTCATTCACTCATAAACGAGAACTAGCTTCTTCCGTCTAATGCAAGACAGTTTGCACCTGAGCCAGACAGGTCCTACACTTGAGCATAGGCTAGTAAGTAGTTCACAGGTCAATCCATCTTTCAGTCTCTTTGGGTCGAACTACGGTGTTCTGACTTCCTCATTGCACGAGAGGATACGTAGGCATAACTTAACAGTTATCGAACAAAAGTCTCTGTATATTCCCCCTCTTTCCAACATTATTCTTTTAGCCTCATGATCTTGAGCATTTTATTCTTGTTCTCACACTGACACTGTATATTTATACACTTCACATTCTTTTACACTGACACTTGCATCCTTTTCCAGCTCTTTTACACACAAAATGCACTGACACTACCCCTTTAAAACACAAATCTCTTAAGCGTGGATCCCGTCGAGTACGACGGACAATCTGGGTGCTAATACCTTCCCAGGTTGTAACCAACCCCCTTTCTCAGTCTCTCTGGTTCGCAACCGTCTTATCCATGTCCTTTCTAGGTCTATGCAGCATTGCCTTTCCTCCGGGATAAAAATGCCTAGCTGGCGACTCTTTCTTTTCCCTTGAGTTCACTCCTGTGTGTTCTCATTTCATCCTTTCGCCGACCGTTCGCGTCTGTACCTTTATTTGGGTTATTCTCATTTATCGGGAGCGACAGCTTGGCGACTCTGCTGGGGACCCTTATACTGTAACCAGGGCTTCTGGTTCTTTTTGTGGGTTCCTCCTAGCGCTTGTTTGATTTGTGTTTACTGGGGTGTTATGTGCTATTTGTGTTTGTATATTTGTTTTATTTATTGCTTTATGTATAGTTTGTTTACTGCTTTCTTTACAGCTTTATATACATCATACTGTCATACTATTCTGGCTGGATCTGGTTTTGTTGCTTTGGTGGGTGGGTGTTCTATTGAGAGTTTAAGGTCCTATACCTGGGACCTGAGTGACACCTAGGCTAGAGTGGTTCATGTTCTTTCCCATTCCATTTCGGTATGGTGCAGGAATATGAAACACGGTTCAGATATGGGTTTCTTCTTGAGAACTCTGTGCTACAGATTTCCTGTAGTGCTAGGGCTATCTGGGAAGCCTGCTAAGTCTGGATGACCTTTATTATGACCTTCAGAAACCGAGGTGAATTAGAGGAGGATCTTTTATGGTTATTGTAAACACTGTACCTCCGGGTTAGAAGTGTTTACACTTCTCATAACTGATCCAAGTCTGAGGATCCTTGTTCTAGAACATCACCTGTGAGGGGGTTGGGCTGTTTACAGGTTTGCAGGTACCCTTGACCTCAGCATACCCTGATACTTTGTTATGTGTGAGAATGCTTCACTTTGGACAGTTCT
This sequence comes from Lathyrus aphaca, assembly GCA_963966055.1. Taxonomy (NCBI): domain Eukaryota; kingdom Viridiplantae; phylum Streptophyta; class Magnoliopsida; order Fabales; family Fabaceae; genus Lathyrus; species Lathyrus aphaca. The sequence goes on from OZ014519.1 coordinate 314,089,522, forward strand.
TGTGATTTAACACAGGACATGTGACTCTTTATTTGAGTCCCCCACCTTGGTTACTGGACTTATGAACCTCCATCTGGATTTCTTGAACATACATGGACTTGTACCAAGGCAGTAATCAGATCCAGCTTGATCACAAACCCTTGCATATCATTTGCATACATCATCATTGCATCATTTAACATATGTTTATTTGTTTTTCAGGGTATCCATATTACATTTGGCTTGGTTTTGACCCCTTCATCTGCATAGATCCTTGTTCATCAGTATCTGCTTCAGCTATCTTCATCAGCTACCTGCTTCAGTCACCTACATCACCAGTATCAGCCTGTCAGTGGCCCATCTCCAGTGTTAGTCTCCATCATTAGCATCTGTCTCAGCTCTTCATCACCAGACATGGCACCCAAGAAGAGCAACATCTCATATCATTTCTTTGAGCCTGAGCTGGCTGGCATCAGGAAGGTCCAGACCCTTATTACTCCAGACCATGTACCACTATTCAGAGAACATTATGGAGGCATCCTTGATGTGGTTATGGATTTGGACCCTTCCCAGAGGAGCTTGATTCATACTTGCCTGCAGTTCTATGACCCCCCTCTGAGGTGCTTCACCTTCCAGAATTTTCAGTTGGGACCCTTGTTGGAAGAGTATTCATCACTGATTGGTGTACCTATCAGGGGTGGAGTCCCCTTCAACCCTGAGATGGCTTTTCCTAGTAATGAAGAGTTGGCAAAGGCATTGTATCTGGAACCAATTCTGATTGAGCAGAACATGACAGCAAAGGCTGGAATCTCTGGTCTACACTTGGATTTCTTGACCTCTCAGGCTATCCTAAAGGCCTCCTCGGGGGAATGGAAGGCAGTCTGTGCATTATTAGCCCTTAGCATATATGGGGTTATATTATTTGCAGATGAGCCCAAGTTTATTAGCAAGAATGCAATCCATCTTTTCATTCTGAGGAACCCAGTGCTCACCTTACTGGGAGATTTCTACTACTCTGTTAACCAAAGGAATGAAAAGCAAAGAGGAAGATTGGTGAGGTGATGTGCTCCCTTGTTCCATACCTGGTTACTCAAGCACTTGCCCAAGACTGATGCATTCCTGAATCCTCACCAACAAAAGAATTGGGCTAGGAGGCTTGTTGCTCTGACCTCAGATGACATCAGATGGTGCACCCAGAGCACCAAGGGCAGGGACATCATTACTAGTTGTGGGCAGTTCCCCAATGTACCTCTGATAGGAGTGAAGGGTTGCATCAACTACAACCCTCTTCTATTCAAAAGACAACTGGGCTACGCATTGGTCCACCCTCCTAGAGTACAAGATCTAGCTGAGACCCTTTATTGTGAGATCAAGCCTAATCTGGCTATTGTCAGGCAAGCATCCTGGGCTTGGGACAATGTCCAGACTAAAGGGGTAACCATTCTTGGGAGATGCAACAATGTGGCCTCAACTCAGTATTATGAGTGGTCTCATGCTAGGGCTCAAATTTCTGGGATGCCCTTCACCATTGAAGATGTACCTGGACCATCCACAGCACCACCTCCAGCCACTATCAGCCTGGAGGAATTTGAAAAGCTAAAAGAGAGGAATGAGAATTTGTCTGAAGCCTTGAAGAGAACCCTCTGGGAGAGGAGTGATGGTCGTCTGGACATTGAAAGGTTAGAAAAGCTTAAGGTGGAGCATCTAGCCAGGATTGAAAAGTCAGAGGACTACATCAAGAAGTCAAGGGCTGGAGAATAGATTTTAAAGAATGCCTGTAAAGAGGCTCAGTTCCAGAAGGCCAGGACTGACCTCTATCTGAAGGAAAGCCAAGCTAGGTGGGTCAGGATCACTGAAGCTCACACTCAAGAGGATAAAAGAACTCAGGACAAGATTGAGCAGTTGGAGGCTAATGCAAAGGAGCAACAGGAAGCCCTATTAGCAGCCCATATGGAGATCTCAGAATTGAAGCTCAGGGCTGGTGTGAAGAGGTCAAAGGACCAAAGCAGACACAAGAAGCTAACCACTGCTATCACCACCAGGAATCTTCTCATCAGGAACCTCACGGAGCATCCAGCTAATCCTGTGACTGAAGCACTTTTGAAGGAAGTCCAGGAGGATGAGTTTGGTCTTGGTGTCTGACTTTTGCTTGTTGTTGTTTTCATTTCATGTACTTTTATTTTATGTTGTATTTATTGACCCCTCAGAGGGCATGTATTGTAAAAAACAAACTATGTATGCTTTTCCATTTGTAATATATTCATTAGTTTGTTTTATCTGAGTTCTTTTTCTCTCAAGCAACATCAAAGCACCTTCCTCAGGGGTCTGGAAAGGTCAAAACCAAATGCCAAGCCGGATACCTTGGAAACAAATGAGCATACTTCATTGCATACTAACTTTTGTTTTGTTTTGTAGGTTTTTTTGTTTTGTTGTTACTAACTCTATTGTGATTCAGGAACTATTGCTCGACGTCGGGTGTTCCCACTCAACCGTCCACACAGATATCCCACTCGCAACAACCTTCCGGGTATACAAATGGACCAAGTACAACAGGACCTTACAAAGGTCAGGACTCAAATGGCCAATGAGAGACTGGAGATGAGAAATCAGATGACCCAGTTTATGGAGGTGATGAATGGATTGGCACAGAGCCAGGAGAGATTAAGGGCATTAGTAGAAAGGCAGACCCAGGAGGAACCCCATCTAGGGACTGGGGGAACAAGCAACAATGAGAGGATTCAACCCCATGTTAATCCTCCAGTGTATGGGCCTCACCTTCACCCAGAGATCAACATCCCTGCTAATGTGCAAGGTAATGCCACTGCAGGCAGAGTATTATAGGAAGACCCCCAAGAGGATCAATTCACTGTGATGTGAGCTGGGGATGAAGCCTATGACAGAAGGCTAGATGAAATTGCTGAAAAATTGAGATCCTTGGAGTCCCAAATTCCTTGGGCTTTGATGTTATGGACATGGGTCTAGTGGACGGGGTAAGGATTCCCCACAAGTTTAAACCTCCGTGCTTCGAAAAGTACAACGGAACTTCCTGTCCCCGAACCCACTTATAATCCTTTCTGGGGAGGCTGAAGGCATATACCATGGATGAAAAGCTATGGATGTTTTATTTTGAAGATAGCTTAACAGGAGCTTCAAGGGAATGGTACTCTCACTTGACTAGAGCATCCATCAGATGCTGGAAGGACCTAGCTGAGGCCTTTATCATACAATACCAGTACAACTTGGATATGGCTCCTAACAGGACCCTCCTGATGGGAATGTCTCAATCATCCAGGAAAAGCTTCCGAGAGTACGCCCAGAGGTGGAGACAGCTTGCTGCTGCTGTCCAGCCACCCATGTCGGAAAGGGAAATGGCCGACATGTTTATGAACACCCTCCAAGGGACATACATTGACAGGCTAGCTGCCTTTTCTTCCACCAGCTTCGCTGACGTAGTCATAGCTGGAGAAAGGATTGAAAGCCTGTTAAAGATGGGCAAAATTTCTGACAACGGTGCAAACTCGTCCAGCAACCCCAGAAAACCTTTTGTAGGTCCAAGAAGAACCGGTGAGACTAATGCTATTCAGGCCAGCAGGGGCAGACCACAATATGTTCATAGGACAATGGCAGCAGTCACCATTCCCACTCCAATTCCTCAGCAACCAGCATATCAACCACAATAACAACCCCATTACCAGCAACAAACTCAATATCCGCCTCAGAGAAACTACAACAACAACAACAACAATCATCAAAGACCATTTCAACAGAGACCATCTCAGGCCAATAGGGTGATTGATCCAATCCCTATGCCTTATGCCGCTTTACTGCACAGCTCCTGAAGCTCAACTTGGTTGAGTTAAGGACGTTGGCACCACCAGATCCTTCTAGTCTGCCAAGAAATTATGACGCCAACGCCAGATGTGCTTTTCACTCCAATGCACCTGGCCACAGTACATAGAAATGTAGGGCTCTACAAATGAAGGTACAAGACTTGGTAGATTCAAAAGCTCTGAACTTTGCACCCCCGCCAAATGTTAACAAAAACCCCATGCCTAACCACGGAGGACCAAGAATCAATGCTATTGAGGAAGATAGGCCATCTTTCTTAATAACCAGTGTTGGGCAGATCCGGACACCCCTGGTAGAGATTAAAGCTCAACTCCTTGAATGCCAGATATTCCCTGGGTGTGAGCTCGGGTGCGGTTATTGCAACATTTCGGTAAATGGATGTGATAACTTGAGAAGCGGCATAGACAGTCTTATCCAGAATGGTTTACTTCAAATCACAACATCAATACCTTCAAATCCGGCAATCCCTCCGACAACAGTTCCAGAGTCTCCTACAACTGCAACAACAATTATTCCAAACAATTCTTCAGTTTCATCAACAAATGCTTCAAATATCACTTCAACAAGCCAGATATCAACAAACATTACTTCTACAACATCAGCACCCCTCTATTCAGAATCTTCTCCTACAACACCAGCAAATATCTCAGCAGTCACTATTTATTATGATCCGTCAAGTATTCCTCCAAACAACAAGTTTCAACAACAAGCAGTGGCACCTCCTGCCAGGACACCGGTCACCATCTACTATGATCCACATACTATTGCAACACCCTCCTCTGCTGCAGTCAGCCCGGTTACCGTCACGGTACCTGGGCCTGTTCCATATGAAAGCAGTAATGCCATCCCTTGGAATTATGGCTCTGACCTGTACTGCAATGGGGAGAAAATCACTCTTGACTCTTCAACTTCTTCTCCACAGGTTGACAATGTCGGGGGAGGCGGAGGCTTCACCAGAAGCGGACGCCTTTTTGCCTCGCAATCACAAAGGCCTAATGCCGAAGCAGAAGCTGCTGCCAAAGCAAAGGGAAAGAGTGTAATAGCTGAAGAGCCCATTCTCAAAGAAACACAGAAGACATCTTTTGAACAAGATGTAGACGAGTTTATGAGAATTATCAAGAGGAGTGACTACAAGGTGGTGGACCAGCTTCACCAAACTCCCTCGAAAATCTCCATTTTGTCCTTGCTGATGTGTTCCGAAGCTCACCGGAACGCATTACTAAAAGTCTTGCACGCAGCATATGTGCCGGAGGAGATCACCGTTAATCAGCTGGAGACCGTGGTAGCAAATGTCAATACCAGCCATGGATTGGGTTTTACCAACGCTGATTTAACAACGGAGGGTTGTAACCACAATAAGGCTTTACACATCACCCTGGAATGCAAGGGTGCTGTTCTATCACATGTACTGGTAGACACTGGGTCTTCGCTCAATGTCTTACCAAAGAAAGCCTTGGTGAAGCTGGAGTATGATGGCTTGGCATTGCATCCAAGTAATTTGGTGGTGAGGGCATTTGACGGCTCTAAGAGGTCAGTGCTAGGAGAGATTGATCTGCCTGTGATGATTGGACCACAGACGTTTAAAATAACCTTCTATGTGATGGACATTCAGCCGACCTACAGCTGTTTGTTGGGTAGACCTTGGATTCATGCCGCTGGCGCAGTTACGTCTACCCTTCACCAGAAGTTAAAATTCGAGTGGGAGGGCCAGATCATCACCATTTGCGGTGAAGAAGATATTTTTGTTAGCCATCTGGCTACGTACAAATATATAGAGATGGATGGGGAGATCCGTGAAACCATGAGCCAGGGTTTTGAAGCCCTGAACATTAACGAAGCATCTGCTGTACTTGGGACTTCCCTAACATCTTACCAGCAAGCCAGGAAGGTTGTTGAAGAGGGGAATGCTCAAGGCTGGGGCAAGCTGTTTCCCGTAGAGAAGAAAGAGGACAGATTTGGGTTGGGTTACAAACCAACTCAACAAGATCAATCAGAGGCTGCTAAGAAGCCCAGTTTTGTTAGTGGGGGGATGCTTACCCCTGATGCTGTAAACAACTTGGAAGATGAGTCGGAAGATGAGCGCAACCTGGAGAGATGGATACGTCCAAGGATCCCGGGGAGCCGTATCTCAAACTGGTCTTCCCAGGAAATTATAAGGGTTACTCCTGCAGAGTAATTATTATTTCCTGTATTTTTGAGCATGCATCAAGTCTTGCATCTTGCCCAAGATGACAAGACTCATTTTGTAATCGGGCCATCTTGTAATTTTGTGCAAACAGATCAATCAATGAATATCGAATGTCTTTTGCAAATGAGTCTTTTTCTTTTCTGCTCACTGTTTTTCATTTTTCTTTTTGTACAAAAATAAAATGGCAATGTTTTCAAAATGATAAACTTCATTTCACTTTTTCTAAACAAGATTAAAATCAATCACTAAAATGAACAATCTAAACCCTTGCAGAGAGTGCCTTTCAGACCGCACCGACAACAGCACATCTATGGCTTCGTATGACTTTGACAATCCAATCAATCAAGCCGATGAAGGGGTTGAAGAAGATTTTGAGCTTCCTGAAGAGCTAGCCAGGTTGTTAAGGCAAGAGGAGAAGGTTATCACTCCTCATCAGGAGGAGATTGAAACAGTTAATCTTGGTACGGATGAAGACGTGAAAGAGGTTAAGATCGGGGCCTGCCTACAAAACTCAGTGAAAGAACAACTGATTGATCTGCTTCGGGAGAATGCGGATGTGTTTTCTTGGTCTTACCAGGATATGCCAGGGTTGGACACCGATATCGTCATGCACAAGCTGCCTTTAAAAGAAAACTGCCCACCAGTAAAACAGAAGTTGCGCCGTACTCGCCCAGATATGGCAATGAAGATAAAGGAAGAGGTACAAAAACAGTGGGACGCCGGGTTCCTTGCTGTAACTAGCTATCCACCGTGGGTTGCTAATATAGTACCTGTGCCTAAGAAAGACGGCAAAGTGAGAATGTGTGTTGACTACCGGGACCTGAACAGAGCCAGTCCGAAAGATGATTTCCCATTACCTCACATTGACATATTGGTTGATAATACGGCTCAGTTCTCGGTGTTCTCCTTCATGGACGGATTTTCAGGATACAATCAGATCAAAATGTCACCTGAAGACATGGAGAAGACAACTTTCATCACACCCTGGCGCACGTTCTGTTACAAGGTGATGCCATTCGGACTGAAGAATGCAGGTGCAACATATCAACGGGCTATGGTAACATTATTCCACGATATGATCCATAAAGAAATCGAGTGTTATGTGGATGACATGATTGCCAAGTCCCTCACAGAAGAAGACCACCTGGTAAATCTGCTGAAACTATTCAAGCGTTTGACGAAGTACCAACTGAAGTTGAACCCCAACAAGTGCACATTCGGGGTGCGATCTGGTAAGCTGCTGGGTTTTATTGTAAGCGAGAAAGGGATTGAGGTTGACCCTGATAAAGTCAAAGCCATTCAAGAAATGCCTGCACCGAAGTCAGAAAAAGAAGTTCGAGGGTTTCTAGGTAGATTGAACTACATTTCCAGGTTCATATCTCACCTTACAGCAACCTGTGAACCTTTGTTCAAGCTGTTAAGAAAAGATTAGACGGTCAGGTGGAACGAAGACTGCCAGAGGGCTTTTGACAAGATCAAGGAGTACTTGCAAGAACCTCCAATCCTTATGCCTCCAGTTGAAGGAAGACCTCTGATAATGTACTTGACAGTATTAGAAGAGTCAATGGGGTGTGTGTTGGGCCAGCATGACGAGTCTGGTCGAAAAGAGTATGCAATTTACTACCTGAGCAAAAAGTTTACCGACTGTGAACAACGTTATTCACTGCTCGAGAAAACTTGCTGTGCTTTAGCGTGGGCTGCTCGCCGACTGAGACAGTATATGTTGACCCACACTACCTTATTGATATCCAAAATGGACCCAGTTAAGTACATTTTTGAGAAGCCAGCACTTACCGGACGGGTTGCAAGATGGCAAATGATCCTTATGGAATATGACATCCAATACACGTCTCAGAAAGCCATCAAGGGAAGTGTATTGTCTGATTATCTTGCTGAGCAACCTATTGACGATTACCAGCCTATGAGATTTGACTTCCCTGATGAAGACATCATGTTCATAAAAGCGAAAGATCATGAAGAGCCTATTCACACTGAAGGGCCTGACCCGGAAGAAGAATGGACTATGATGTTTTATGGGGCTGTTAATATGAATGGTCGTGGTGTTGGTGCAGTACTCATTACACCTAAGGGAGTTCACATGCCTTTCTCGGCAAAGCTCACCTTCAACTGCACTAACAACGAAGCTGAATACGAAGCTTGCATTATGGGTCTTGAGGAAGCCATTGACCTCAGGATCAAGACTTTGACTGTATTCGGAGATTCAGCTCTGGTAGTTAATCAAACCAACGGCAAATGGTACACCCACCAAGATCATCGCATACCTTACAGGGATTATACAAGGAGGTTATTGACTTTCTTTACAACGGTCAAGCTTGAGTATATCCCTCGAGACGAAAATCAGTTTGCAGATGCTCTGGCTACCATTTCTTCAATGATCAAAGTTCAAACTGCCAACTTTGTGCCTCAGATTTCGGTGTCCAGACTCGACAGACCAGCATATGTATTTGCAGCAGATGTTGCTAAAGATGATAAGCCTTGGTTCCACGACATTAAATGCTTCTTGGAGGATCAAACATACTCACCTGGGGCATCTTCCAATGATAAGAAGACATTAAGAAGGCTTGCTGGTAGTTTCTTCCTGAATACTGATGGCTCCCTATACAAGAGAAACTTTGATATGGTACTCCTCAGATGCGTTGATAGAACAGAAGCAGACTTGTTGATGCACGAGGTGCACGAAGGATCCTTTGGTACCCATGCAGGAGGGCATGCCATGGCTAAGAAATTGCTAAGATCGGGCTATTACTGGATCACAATGGATGCCGACTGTTGTGCATATGCCAGAAAATGCCATAAATGCCAGATCTATGCGGATAAGGTGCATGTGCCTCCCAATCCTCTGAATGTGATGTCTTCACCCTGGCCCTTTGCTATGTGGGGCATTGACATGATTGGCAAGATTGAACCGACTGCTTCAAATGGCCACAGATTCATCCTGGTTGCCATTGACTATTTTACCAAGTGGGTTGAAGTAGCTTCCTATGCAAATGTTACAAGGCAAGTGGTAGCCCGATTTCTGAAGAGAGACATCATCTGTCGATACGGAGTTCCCGAGCGAATCATTACTAATAATGGTTCCAACTTGAACAACAAAATGATGGCAGAGCTATGCCGGGACTTCAAGATCCAACACCACAATTCTTCTCCTTACAGGCCAAAGATGAACGGCGTTGTAGAGGCAGCTAACAAGAATATCAAGAAGATTGTGCAGAAGATGGTAGTCACCTACAAAGACTGGCATGAGATGCTACCGTTCGCCTTGCATGGGTACCGCACGTCAATCAGAACATCCACTGGGGAAACACCGTATCAGCTTGTGTATGGTAAGGAGGCAGTCCTACCTGTTGAAGTTGAATTACCCTCCCTGCGGGTACTGATGGATGTTAAGCTAAGTGAAGCAGAATGGGTCCGATCCCGATACGAACAACTGAGTCTGATTGAAGAGAAAAGATTGGCTGCAATCTGTCATGGGCAGTTGTATCAGAAGAGAATGAAGAAAGCCTTCGATCAGAAAGTCAGGCTCCGAGAGTACCAAGTAGGAGATCTTGTGCTGAAAAGACTCCTCCCTCCTCATACAGACCACAGGGGCAAATGGACTCCGAACTATGAAGGACCATTTGTAGTAAAGAAAGTTTTCTCTGGTGGAGCACTGATGCTCAACACCATGGATGGTGAATACTTCCCGTCCCCTGTGAATTCAGATGCAGTTAAAAAATACTTCGCATAAAAAATGACCCGCTGGACATAAAAACAGAATGTAAGTCCAGGAAAAAATAGGGCATCCCGGCGAGTCAAAAACAGAATAAAAGACTCGGGCAAAAATAAGGGAAATAAATAACAAATGTACACCCGCTGAGTTGAAAAGCCGCATTGGACAACTCAGGCAAAAATGGGTATCCCGATGGATTGAAAACCCGAAAGGGCGATCCATGCAAAATAAGGGAATAAGCGAACAACTGCATCTTGAATTCGTCTGTATCACCTACAACTTGGTAAGCTTCGAAAGGATCAAGCCTCTTTCAGAATCAGCCTTCTTCAGAAAGCGAGACGAGAAGAACGTCAAGTGTCATACGAGTCATAGCAAGGGGGAGCTCCTTGAAGCGTCGTCAACATTGCCAACATTTTGTTTTCTCAAGCAATCTCCTCATTTCAGGGGATATGTTTCTTTGACTGTATCTTGCCAATTCAGGGCATATGAATTAATAAAATCAGATTTTCAGTCATGTCTCGTCTCGTACATTTTATTTTCATTTGCAAAATGTCCGATGTCTTTAAGATACTGATTGCATAAACACAGATGTTTCCTTTCTAAAGAATGTGTGCTTGCAGGGGATATATTTACTCCCGGGAGTGTCTGAACTCCTATGATGGAATCCGGTAAGGGATACCTCGGGATTACTTGTACGTTCCTATCTTTGCAGGATTGTAGGTATTCAAAACACGACATGGGGCATGAAAACTTCACTCCCAGCAAGCTGGCAAATTAATACTCACTCAGCCTTAGCACCAGAAATGTTTTCTCCCCAGCTGAGTTGCCACTTGTTGTTTCTCCCTAGCCGAGTTACCATTTACTATTCCTCCACAGTCAAGGCAGGGAACCATCTCCCCACAGAGTGTCAATCTCTACCCGGAAAGACAACACACGAAAGAATCACAACAGAGTGACGAAGGCTTCTACAAACCCCAGCTGGGTCCCTCATTACCAAGAATGGGTCTATCAGTGACTTGTTCCTCCAAGCAGATACATCTCAATGGTCTCATCCCCAGCTGGGATGTCCACTTCAAACAGATCGGCCAGAGATCTTCGCAGCAACGGGATCCGAATCCCGGATCGGTATCTTTTGCATAATCATAGCATTCGCATCATATTCACCCCACAAAGTGTAGCATTCCGTCTAACACGGAGCATTACGGCAAAAATCAAACATGTTGCATAATCATAAGTCATGGTCTGAATCAAACACTTGTGAATAATGACAATCCGTCAACAATATACAGAATGCTCCCCAGATTCCCCAGCAAAGAGCTAAAGCAGTTGCCTTACACTCACAAACATCAGTACATACTCTTTGTGGCACCCGTCCGTGTCATATCCCCAATAGAAAGCCAAAGCATCCCCTTTGCACTCACAAATATATATATATATAATTTTCTTGACATCCGTCCGTGTCACTTTCCCCAGCATAATTACCTAAACACTTTGTATATCAAATACTTGTTTACTATACTTTTCTCCTTTTGACACTCGTCTGTGTCACTCTCCCCAGCAGGTTGAACACTCAACTATATACCACTCATACTCTTATTTCACATATACAGATACCCGTCCGTATCTCGTATATACCACTCAAAACCCCTCATATTCGACACTCGTCCGTGTTCTTTGTTAACCAGTTGATACTCGTCTGTACCATCATCTCAGAACATGTGTCAAGCGTTTGTTTCTACCTGATACTCGTCCGTATCATAGTCTTAGGGATGCTCGTCCGCATCTTTAACCCATACACTGTGTCAAACCCTCTTGTCTTCTTGAATTTAGACACTCGTCTGTGTCTACTTTTCCCCAGAAGAGTCCCCTCAGAATCAACACTCGTCCGTGTTCTTTGTTAACCAGTTGATACTCGTCCGTATCATCATCTCTGAACATGTGTCAGTGTTTGGTTCTACCCAATACTCGTCAGTATCGTAGTCTTAGGGATGCTCGTCCGCATCTTTAATCTATACACAATACCTTTTATTTCTTGGATGTAAACACTCGTCCGTGTTTACTATTCCCCAGCAGATCGCCCGCAAAGCAAAATTTCTTTTCTATCTGACATTCGTCCTATGTCATGATAAACCTTGAGAGCAGCCGTCCCCTGCTAGGTGATCGTCCTTCACCTCTTGATGATCGTCCTTCATCATGCTCATCCGATGGCCGTCCCCATCGTCGACCTTTTATCCGACATTCGTCCTATGTCGTGATATTTAGCAGCCGTCCCCTGCTAGGTGATCGTCCTTCACCTCTTGATGAGCGTCCTTCATCATTTTATCCGATGGCCGTCCCCGTCGTTGATCTTGTTATCTGACATTCGTCCTATGTCATGATAAACCTAGAGAGCAGCCGTCCCCTGCTAGGTGATCGTCCTTCACCTCTTGATGATCGTCCCTCATCATGCTCGTCCGATGGCCGTCCCCATCGTCGACCTCTTTTATCCGGCATTCGTCCTATGTCGCGATACTTTCGGCAGCCGTACCCTGCCAGGTGATCGTCCTTCACCTTAGATGACCGTCCCTCATCTTATCCCCAACAGAGCAGTCGTCCCCTGCTAGGTGATCGTCCTTCACCTTTGATGATCGTCCCTCATCATTATTTCATTTATTCTTTAACCCGATGGTCGTCCCCGTCGTGGTCCTTTTTTCTTTTCCTGATGATCGTCCTTCATCAATTTAGCCCGATGGCCGTCCCCATCGTTGTTTGCATTACTTTATGAACCTGATGACCGTACCTCATCATTTACTTTTTTTTCATACTCCCCAGAGAATCTTACAGCTTTACTTGATGGCCGTCCCCATCATAACCCCTTTTATCCCCAGCATGTCGGTCGTCCCCTTCATTGCTTTATTTCCCACACTTCCCCCAGCAGTCGTCCTCTGCTCGACGGTCGTCCTCCGTCGCCCGCACTTTATATTATACTTTATTTTCCTTTACAATCTATATCCCTTTTCTTCTTCATTCTGTGAGTGCAAATTTTGGACTGTCTTTGGTATTCAACCACAAGTTATCTTGTTTGCCTGATAAGCCGTCGCTTACATCCTGCACAGCTAACTCATGTTTGAATAGGGGTAGCTATAAACACCCCAAATTTGCCCTCACCCATTCACACCATGGCTTGTGATCATTTCATATGCATAAATCCAATCATAGCATCTCATACCACATTTTTGATTCACTGCATTGGTTCAAAGTCATCTGCATCTAGGGTTTGTGATCTGAGCAATCCAAGAGCTTCTTGAGCCACTCCAAAGGTCATCAATCACTTCAAAGGGGCCCATGTATGTTCAAGCATCATATTATGATCTCTCAAAGTCAATAATGTCAAAAAATAACAAGAACTGAGAATGGCATGGAGGCAGAGCCAGGTTTGACTGCACAGATGACCTAGAATTAGGGTTTTGGTTTCAGAGGCCATAACTCCAAAAATTTTGGTCATTCTTGTTTCTATTGGTCTCTGTATGGTATAGGGAGCATGCATATCAATTTTCATGAAGAAATTCCATGGGGAAGTCATCTGATCAAGAGTTGACTTTCTGGGCAAGTCAGTGTAAAATCAGGGCATCTGAGGCCCCCAATGACCCAACCAAAGGGTGTTCTTCATCATTTTGATTGTGTATGATCTTTATTTGATCATAGAAGATGTTAGAAGTTCACAAAATTGGAGAATTTCAAGTCATTTGCAAAGTTGACTTTTTGGGAAGTTTGACTTTTAATGAAAATTGCCATTTTGGGAAACTTTTTCAACCCTTGCTTATTGATTCAAAAATGCTTCAAATGAAAAAACTTTGGTCATGAAAGTTGTAGAATGGATCATTCTCTTTTCAAAAAGTACAAGAACATGACCTAATTCATTTTGGATCAAAAGTTATGGCCTTGCAAAGTTGGGCAAAATCATTGAAATTCCACTTTTGCACAAAATGGAAAACTTGCAATTTCTCATGGCAAGCCTTTATGTGACTTCAACATGACCTCTAATCATCATACCAATGCAATGCATGACCTAAAATCAGAATTGGCCCAAGGGATTTCTCATTCATTTGCCTTGATCTTCACATAGCCATAAGTCATTTTTCATGAAAATGCAAAGAGGGATTTTTGGCAAAATCATTCCCCAAGGAGTTGTATGATCACTAGCTGGTTTTAATGCATTGTCATGACCTAATGAGGCATCCCACATCAGAAATCCAGCAAGGGTCCTCACATTCACATAGCCAAAATCATGAAATGTCACAAGTGGGCAAGTTGCAAAAACTCCTCTAGCTCATGATCCAGATGCAGCAGCCTTTCATGAGCCATCCAAGGGCCATCCTTGACTCAAGCTGAGGCAGGACAAGCCTCTAGACTGCTTCTGCCATAGCCCATGCTGCAAGTACAAATCAACTTGACTTTTTGGACAATCCTCCCATACCAATCCCACAGTGCACACCTGCCCTCCTAGATTGCTGGGATTGTTTATGGATTGCCTAAGGGTCATAAAACAAGAGAGAAGCAAGCCTGGAACACACACATTACAGCACACTCCAAAAACTGTCAAAACTTTCCTCTCTTCGAATCTCCTTCCACAGCCATCAAACATTCATTTTTTCTTCACCAATCATCCATAAAACAAATCCCACCCCTCACAATGATCTGAAACAGCCCACACAAGAACCTCATTTTCTGATACATCAGAACTGAACCTCTCAAAACAGCCTGTCTAAACTCCATTCAAGCTTGCCATTAGCACAAGGGGGATCATTGGAGTCAGTTTGCATAAGAGAAAAGCCCAGAAAGCCCAGAACCTGAAGGTTCCATCTCAGGTATAGCTCAAGAACTTTTTTCTCAGAACTTCATTTTCTTGTTACAAATTGAATCTATATGTTGCACTGATCATCTGGATGTATTTAGATTTGAAAATAAGTAAGGGATGACCATTTCATGTCTCTCTGAAAGTTTGCCCGTGTTTCATATTTGTCTTCGATTCAAACTTGTCAATGAAAATAAATGATTTTTGAAAGAGGGGTTAGGTTTAGATGGGGGGCAGGATCATTTCTGTGGAAGAAATTTCATGTTTGGTGACCTATAGCAAAATCTAGGGTTTTGGTTCGCCGGAGAAGACGACCGGAAGTCTTCTCCGGCCACCTGAAGTTGATTAGCCCTAATCTGAGTGATTAATGAGGTTTGAATGAGGAGCGTTGGATGGTCTCTCCCGCGCGTGATTGAATGGCTGGGATGTGTCATTAGAAACCCTAATCCCTGATTACTTATTTTAATTTCTGTTTAATTAATTCATAAGTCAAATTAGCCAGGTTTGAATCTGGGCCCTTGGATCTGGCGCACAGTCAACCAGACCAAGCCCAGATCAAATCCTGGCCTTCCCTTTTAATTACATTCATTTTATCCTATTTTTTATTTCATTTAATATCATTTCTTTTCTCCATTTAATTTAAAATAGCAAAAATTGTGCAAAAATTCTGAAAAATTTTATTGAACCCTTTATTAATTTTCAGAAACCAAAAACAGTTTTATTTTTATTTTTTGCATTAAAAAATATTTTTAAATCATTTAAAAGATTATTTTTAATTAATTAATGAGAATTAATTAATTAAAAATACTTTAAGGTATTTTAAAATCACCAAAAAATTCATGAAACCTTTAAAATCATTTAGAAACATTGTCCAACTCTCAAACGAAATTTCTTTTTAGATCTTGATGTCTTTTGACAATTTTCCATGGAATTAATTTCATTTCAAAGCATTATTTTAATCCAATGTTCAAAAATTCATTTCTGCCTAGTCTTTAAGAGTTGGACTTTGATTCTTTTTTCATTGCATCTTGCATATCATGTAGTTTATAGGATTAAATTGGCATGATTTGATCTTGCATTTTCAATTTGTTTGACATTTTTCTTGACAAGGTACCTTAAAACCCTAGCAATCTTAAGAAATTCATAACCCTCATTAGGTTAAGAGTTAGAACCCCTCCTTTGGGCAGTGAGTGTGTATAGGTTTAGGGTTCCTTTGAATGCATTTTCAATTTTTTATCTTGATGTTTGCTTCTGGTTTTTGTTTTTGTTTTGTGCATTGATCATAAACCCTAATTTGGGCTTTCATTTGCATCCACCTTCCATTTGCTTGCATACTATGACTTGCCATGGCATTTTGTGCATCCATTTGATTCATGATACATCTTAGGACATATTAGAATCATGTTTGATCATTGCATCTTGCATTTGCCATGCTGTATGTCATTTGCATTTCATAACTTTTCATATATATCCATGGTTCTAAGCATGCTTCTCTTGCATCCATGTGTTTGTATGATCATTCCCACATCTTGTTTCATGTTTGCATCATCTCATAGCATCATTAACATCATGTATATGCTTCTGGTTTTGGTTTGCATCATCCCATTTCACCTCCTTTTGCATTGCATTGCATTCCTTTCACTAACTTTTCAGGTGGTAAGTAACTTTGAGAAGTGAATTTGCCTTCACTTCTCACAATTTCTTTTCATCTCTCTTATGCATCATTGCTGCATTTTATCTTGTGTTTGAGATTGAGCTTGCTCATTCTTCTTCATCTTACTTTCTTTCTTCAAGTGACTTGTCTTCTTAAATGAAGCAAGTTACTTTGCTTCTCTTTGCTCCTTTCATCTGCTTCCTGGTGGTTTCTCTGAAGATGTCTCTTGCAAACCTCACAAACCTTAGGAACAACCAAGCATGATAATAATTAGGGTTTGATTAGTCCCCCATTTAGCTTTTACCTTTGTGTCTCATTGAGTCTTCTCTTCTCATCTCATAATCAGGGACTAAACCCTAAAGGCTTTAAGGCTTTGTGATTAAGCTTATGCCTGCATCCTTCTATTAGGATGGAGTGTATAACTTTAATCCTAAGTATTAAACCCTTAATGTGTTTAAATCCTTTAATTAATCCACTTAATAACCATCAAGACATCAAGCTTGTAACTTGGGCCTTGCATTAGGGTTCTAATTCTTCCTTAATTGGTTAAGAAGGACTAACCCTAGTGTTAATGGACAAGTCCCCCTCAAGTTGTCTTACAAACCCTAAAAATCACTTCATCATCCTATCATCAGTTAAAATCCATTTAATAAAGGCTTTGTTTTGTCATGAGTTTAATCCCTAATCATGGATTAAGTTGAGGAGCTTTCCTCAGCTTAAACACTCTCATCTATTATCCTTCTATTAGGATGGTGTAATGAGTCTGTTTAATCCTTGATTATGGCTTAATCTCATTACTCAACACTAAACAGAAACCACAAAAACATCTAAATAATCACAAGTAGGTTAATGATCTTAATCCTACACCATGGGGATTAAGTGTGAGAAGCTGACTTCACACTTAAGGTATTCTCATTACCCCTAATCAGAAGGAAGATGTGATGAGTTTACTAAATCCATTGGTCTAGGCTCAAGCTCATTAACTTATGACAAACTTTCAAAAGCAATAAAAGACTGAAAGCACAAAAACAGACAATAATCGTCTCCTACGGGATTCTTTTCTCACCTCATTCACTCATAAACAAGAACTAGCTTCTTCCGTCTAATGCAAGACAGTTTGCACCTGAGCCAGACAGGTCCTACACTTGAGCATAGGCTAGTAAGCAGTTCACAAGTCAATTCACCTTTCAGTCTCTTTGGGTCGAACTACGGTGTTCTGACTTCCTCATTGCACGAGAGGATACGTAGGCATAACTTAACAGTTATCGAACAAAAGTCTCTGTATATTCCCCCTCTTTCCAGCATTATTCTTTTAGCCTCATGATCTTGAGCATTTTATTCTTGTTCTCACACTGACACTGTATATTTATACACTTCACATTCTTTTACACTGACACTTGCATCCTTTTCCAGCTCTTTTACACACAAAATGCACTGACACTACCCCTTTAAAACACAAATCTCTTAAGCGTGGATCCCGTCGAGTACGACGGACAATCTGGGTGCTAATACCTTCCCAGGTTGTAACCAACCCCCTTTCTCAGTCTCTCTGGTTCGCAACCGTCTTATCCATGTCCTTTCTAGGTCTATGCAGCATTGCCTTTCCTCCGGGATAAAAATGCCTAGCTGGCGACTCTTTCTTTTCCCTTGAGTTCACTCCTGTGTGTTCTCATTTCATCCTTTCGCCGACCGTTCGCGTCTGTACCTTTATTTGGGTTATTCTCATTTATCGGGAGCGACAACATGGATTAAGTTGAGGTATCTTCCTCAGCTTAAGTGTTCTCATCTATTATCCTTCTATTAGGATGGTGTAACGAGCCCACTAATCTGTGATTAGAGATTAAACTCATTACTTAACACTAAACAAAAACCCAAAAACATCTAAATAATCACAAGTAGGTTAATGATCTTAATCCTACATCATCATGGTAATTAAGTTGAGATGCTTATCTCATACTTAAGTATTCTCATTATCCCTAATCACAGGGAGGATATAATGAGTTTACTAGCCCCTTGATTTAAGCTTAAGCTCATTAGCTTATGCAAAACACCAAAAACAATAACAAAACTGAAAACACAAAAACAAACAATAATCGTCTCCTTCAGGATTCTTTTCTCATCACACTCATTCATAAACGAGAACTTGCTTCTTCCGTCTAATGCAAGACAGTTAGCACTCGAGCCAGACGAGTCATACACTTTAGCATAGGAAAGTAAGCAGTTCACAGTCAATATATTTTCCAGTCTCTTTGAGTCGAACTACGGTGTTCTGACTTCCTCATTGCACGAGAGGATACGTAGGCATAACTTAACTGTTATCGAACAAAAGTCTCTTTGTCATCCCCCTCTTCCAGCATTCTCTTTTAAAGCCTCAGTTCCTGAGCATTCACCTTTTGCACTGACACTTGTTTATTCTTTTCCAGCTTTTGCATACAGATAGCACATACCCTACCCCTTTAAACACAATCTTTTAAGCGTGGATCCCGTCGAGTACGACGGACAATCTGGGTGCTAATACCTTCCCAAGTTGTAACCAACCCCTGTAAACACCCCAAATTTGCCCTCACCCATTCACACCATGGCTTGTGATCATTTCATATACATAATCTCAATCATGGCATCTCATACCGCATTTTTGATTCACTGCATTGGTTCGAAGTCATTTGCATCTAGGGTTTGTGATCCGAGCAATCCGGAAGCTTCAAGAGCCACTCCAAAGGTCTTCAATGTTCAAGCATCATATTGTATGCCCTCAAAGTCAAAAGAATGCCAAAGAATCACAGGAACCGGAAATGGCATGGAAACGGAGCCAGGCTATGAGGATCGCGCATATCAAAGTTTCACGAAGAAATTCCATGGGAAGGGTATCTAATCAAGGGATGACTTCTGGAACATGCCAGTACAGAATCAGGATATCTGAGGCTCCCGAGGACCCGACCAAAGGGTATACTTCGTTATTTGGATCGCATGTGGTCTTTATTTGATCATATGGGATGCCAGAAGTTCACAAGACTGAAGAGTTTCGAGCCACTTTGCAAAATGACCTTGAATTGAAGAACTTGCAAATTCTCATGGCCAGCTTTTGTGTAACTCCAGTGCGACTTCCAATCATCACACAAGCATGAATCAGGGCTTTAAATTTTGAATGCACCAAAGAATCTCCAAGTTTCACGACTATGCCTCCACTCATTGCAATTTCCCAGGATTTGATCATGGGCCTGTGCCACACCAGCTTTTCTTACCCATCAAAGACCTTACAGATACGTTTCTCGCAAATCATTTCAATCAATTGGAGTCTTATTGATGATTAAGCGTCATTAGAGTTTCAAAATGGTTTTAAGTTGTTTTGAATTTATTTTCAATAAATTGATAAGCCATGGGTTAATCTTATTGCACTTTTTGTTAAGAAGAATAATAAGTGTGACTTCATTGGTTCATTGATTTCGAAAAATAAAAAGGAAAAAGAACTTCCTGGTATCATGTTGGACTCGGATTCAAAAGGGATTTCATGGGCATTTTGTGGTATTATGTTGGATTTGGATGCACATATGTTTGGAGTTATGGTTCATTTGTTATTGCTATTTGTTACTAAGGTACATTGTTTTCAAGTTTTATAAGAGGTTGAAGTTTTGATTGGTGCATTGTCAAGAAATGGAAAATGAAAGAAAATCAAAACCAGAAGTAGCGGTTGCCAACAACCAAATCATCATCATCATCATCACAGTTTCTTTCGGATTTTTCTTTTGGCGAATCACTTGTGTTGCAACTGGGGTTTAATATCGGTGTCTGTTTGATATGCCGATGAAAGGTGGAATTCATCAAATGATGATATTTTATGAGCCAACCAGTAGACTTTGAAATGCAATTGTGACTTGTTTTGAAAGCATATACTGGAGTGTGTAAATACTAAATGCTGACTTAGTTGGTTGTTAAAATAGGTTGTACTTGAGCAATAAGAGGACCAAGAAGTAACTAATGTGTGTACTCTGTTTTCATAGATGTGTAAGCAAGATTTTTTTTCCAAAATGTGAACAGAACATTATTACTCAAACCAAAGAGGCCTGAACGTTACTTTCAAAGAATACAACAAGTTGACAGCAAAAATGGGTAACAAAGACCACAATTTCAGAGAAAAAAACAACATCAGCACTGTCAAATTAATAGCATGATGCAGACAACCAATAATTGAGAAATAAACAAGCAAAATAAAGCACAATAAATGGTGAACCAAGGCTACAGCAGTAACGATCCGGGACTGATACCGGCGGTAACGTCAACAGCAGCAGCACCCCCAATTTGACCCTGCAAAGACGAAATGCCCCCAACAGTCAAAGAGATTACATGAAGATTGAAACCAACGGCTAATACGCAGCATGAGACAAATTCACAGAAAGAAGCAGTAAAGGCGAAGCCCGTAGTGTTTTCACAATAGAAATTGATGATTGCTAGCTGTTACCTTCATTTCAGCCCAAAGGCATGGTCGAATATACTCTTCGCCCAAGTTTCGTCATTGCTTCACTGAACGTCATAAAGCAAAGAGAGATGGAGTTTGGTACTTGTCTTCTCATCTCCATTAGCCTTCCATTCCGCGTCATCATCAGTAGGAATGCGCCAATTCACCGTCACCACCAACAAGGATCATAGCACAATGAACCAAAGCCATCACAGTTTCTTCTCCTAGCTGCAAATAAACCAGACAAACTCAACATCAATTCCGTATTCTACTAGCTATATGCCACTAAATTTATGAGAAAACAAGGTTACACAAGCCATTGATGGGAGTCTGGTTCGGAGAAATTGGAAAGAACAAAATAATGATTTAAAGAAAGATTCTTTCACCAGCCAGCCAAGATGCATTGGTTCTTGCTCTTATCGGCAGTGATGTACCTCACCAGATTGCTTTGGTGTCTCAGGATGAACACAAGCATGATGAGCCTCATGAAGACCTCCAGAAACGAAATTGTCCAGTCAGCTACAAGCCTCAAGCCTACGACTAAAACCGAAAACCTGCACAAATTGAGAACATATTAATACAACCAGTGAACATGGTAGAGACAGTCATTCAATCATGTCGTGCAGAACAGAGGTCCATCTTTTACATTGGCAAATCAATTGTTTCTGGACTACATCGTGGAATTACTACAAGCATTGCATTTGATTGCTCAATGTGTGGCTGTTCTATGCCTTGCCGCAGGTGATCAGAAGTGCACATTTACTGTGAAAATGCTCACTGACATCCTCAAGGTACGAACAAGCAGTCCGGCTGCATTTACTCGCGCTACTGTTGTTATAGCTGTGAAGTACTCTATTGTTGAACGTCCAGGAAGAGGATGCGATCCCTATGCAGAATGGTAGTGATAATAGCATGCCTGATGTTGGGAACTTGGAGCAGACTAGGGCCTTGGATGCATCGCTTGAGGCTTGGTTTGAGATTCTCTAAATGTATAGCAGCCACCAAAACAAAGATTTGATGTTAAAAACTCACTCCCAGCAAACAACATCAGATATAAACACAGCAGCCAGCTATCCCAAACCTCTTCACCCTTTCTCATCACACTGGCCTTTACACCCTTCACATTGAACCTGCAAGACAAGACCAAAAGAAAAACCATCATCAATAACAAGTCAAGGAAAGCCACCCCCTTCATCTACCACAACCACACATTTAAAATACCCAAAAGTTCAAACCATACAAAACTAGCAGCTATCCTCCAACACAAAGCAGTCAGCATACTAAACCACAATTTCATACACCAAAAAAAAAAAAAAAAAAACAAAAAAAAAAAAACAAAACAAACAGAAGCAAAAACTGTGAAACTTTGAAACCTGCAAACAGAAGCAATAACTGCCATATATGCTGTTCACCCTACTCCAGGAACCATAGCAGCTGACCTGATTAATAAATCCCTCAGTTCTGTTTTTAAGGACTGTGGTGTTAGTGACGTTGGCACTAGTAGCAGCATTCCAATCACAGTTCATGAAGCAAAGCTGTGTAGATGTTTACCTGTCATAAGTCATATTGCCATGAATCAATTGGTCTATATTGAATCATGTGGCCGTAAAATTCAGAAGCCTAATTTGACAGCACAAAACCAATATCTTTTCAGGCGATTCTGTGGCAGTTGGTTCTGTTGTTACTCACAATGCTGAAGTTCCTGCTAGACGGGTTTGGGAACCTTCAAGTTTGTCCTTCAAGTTACTTGCCCTTCAAGTTTGTTATTTCTTTCTCCCAAGGTGCCCCATCAACCTGTCATGAGCATTCACCAACAAACATGTTCAGAAATTTTAAACAGACAAGCTGTACAGCAGTAAAAAAGAAATGAAACTTATCTAGCAGCAAAGGTCACAACACAGAAGTATGAAATTGAATCCAACAGGTGTTCTTCGAGTTGTTTAGAATGATGTACTTCTGATAGACGAAGTCTTGCCGGAAGCAACTCTCTCTAACCATTCTCTTCAGGCTGCAAGTGCTGTTGTTACGGTGTATGTTAGAAGTGCATTTTCTCATCTTCTCCAAGACATCTCAGATTCCTTCCTACAAGTCCTGAAAAAGGATGGAGCAGAGCAGTACTCTCTTGAAGCTGTTCTTGATGCTAGTACGAAAGCAGTTCTGCAAGGAGGCATGAACATCTTGCTAGACTTCCGCAAAGTTTTAAATGATGACTCCAGGATCTTAGTTAGTCTCACTTATCCTGAAGAAGAGTTTTACACCGCCTAATTGGGTTAAGCATAAGGAGCTGAAGAGGAGGATGCCTTTGTGGTATTCTTTCATCTCGTGTAGAATTAGTGATAGTTATGGAAGTTGAAGCGGGGAAATTTGAAGCATCTGAATGCTTATCACCTCAGTAGGATTGAACATGGTATTTGACCCTGCCAAAATTCAAAAATATCACATGGTTAGCAGTTAAAAAATTGAGTTTACGGCGGTAAAAAGAATGACTAATTCAGTCAAAGCACAACCAAATCCAGTTCCATTTCAAAGAAACTAGTTCAACCAGTGCAGTACCAAGGGGCATAAGCAGACAAAAATCCATAGCAGGAATGTCAGTAAGACTGCAGGGCAACATTTCACAGAATGGCAAAACATTTTTCTGTTACAGAAAAGGAGAAGGAAAACATAGCCAGATTGGGATTGCAAACCCTAATTTTTCACTATAAGAATTGAGGGAATTCATGAATCAAAAGAGGAACATTCACAGCCGCAACTGGAAAAAAAACTCAAATACAAAGTTCACAAAAAGGGAACCTAGAAGAACCCTAATCGCAACTCACCGAGAAGAACCATAATCGCCACACACAGAAAAAACCCTAAGCTACTTCTATCAGAAGAAAAGCATAGTTGAGAGAACAAAACTCTACCTTGAAGCAGACTCGAATCACGCTGAGGTAACTCCCCTTATCCTCATTTTGTTGCTTTTGAAACTTTGCATTGTGTGATGTAAATCGATTAAATTGGGGGTTAGGGTTTCGAATGTAGGATAAAATCTAATTTTTGGTGTGTGTACATTCGGCTGAGTATTGAGAGGATGGTTTGATGTTTATGTTGAGAGGAAGATCCAAGAATCCATATGTGGTTTGCTCTTGTGAGTGTTTGTTTGAGATTTGTTCACAATATTGCGATGGTGATATCCGGTGAGGTTTGAATCTCTCTTGATGAAAGGGAACTGAGTTTGGAGTTCTTCCTGTTGTTTTTAGTTTTGAGAGATAACGTTGACGAAGAGAGAGGTCAGGGATGGAGAAGAGCGTGTTCTAGTTTTTTTTGTTGAGAGGGTGACGCGCAAAGGAGAAGCACTGGATCAAGCCATGTTTTGTTTCTCTCTGAGTTTTCTTGCGCGAAGAAGAATGAGGACAGGGGGGGGGTTGCGTCAACCCTAATTTTTCTTTCCCCTTTTGGGAAGACAACCGGGCCGGGTCTGGGTCGGCTTGACCCGACCGGCATTCACCTTTCCAGCCCCTGTTGGGCTTTTCCTTGTTGGGTTTGGATCCCTCCCAACTTCTGTTTGTTTTTATAATTAGTTTTTTTTTTTTAGGAAAAAACACAAAAAAGAAGGGGGCATACTTCAATTTATTTAGTTTTCTTTTTCTTTTTTTGAACATTTAACATTTCTATTTTCTTCAACAAAAAATAATATCTTGAGAATATCCTTAGTTAATTATTTTGTTTTATTAATTTTGTTAGTTAGATTAGGTTAATAGTTTAAGTATATAAAATATAAAAAAATAATAAAAAATGGGATAAGTGTCATATTTAGGTGAGAATTGTTCTAGCTAATTTGTTAATTGTTCGTTTAATCAATCTAGTTGGTGGTATTTTGCTTATTTTCACCCGTACAATAATCCGTGTCATCTTCGGTTTGCACCCTAATATCAAGTTCATTTTCACTTTATTTATTTCTTTCGTGCTAACTCTTCTTTTCAGGTGGTAAGTACTCCGAGAAGTGAATTTGCCTTCACTTCTCGTATTTCTTTTTCATCTCCTTTGTACATGTTTGTTATATCTGCTTGTATGGTTATTGGAGTGAGCTTGCTCCTCCCTGTTTATTGTTTCTTCCCCCTTCAAGCAACTTGACTTCTTGAGTGAAGCAAGTTGTTTGCTTCTCTTCACTTCCTGATCCTTTCATCTGCTTCCTGGTGGCTCTCCTTGAAGATATCTCTAAAAAACCACACAAACCCTAGGGTTTCCAAGCATGTTAACAATTAGGGTTGATTAGTCCCCCCATTTAGCTTTTACCTTTGTGTCATCTTTGAGTCTCCTTTTCTCACCTCATAATTAGGGACTAAACCCTAAAGGTGTTAAGACTTTGTGGTTAGGGTTATGCCTGCATCCTTCTCTTAGGATGGAGTGTATAGCTTTAATCCTAAGTATTAAACCCTCAAGGTGTTTAAATCTCTTAATCAATTCACATAATAATTATCAAGACATTACACTTGTAACTTGGGCCTTGCATTAGGGTTCTAATTCTTCCTTAAATGGTTAAGAAGGACTAACCCTAGAGTTAATGGACAAGTCCCCCTCAAGTTGTCTTACAAATCATAAAAAACACTTCATCATCATACCATTAATAAAATCCATTTAATCAAATGCCTGTTTTGTCATGAGTTTAATCTCTGATCATGGATTAAGTTGAGGAGCTTTCCTCAGCTTAAGCATTCTCATCTATTATCCTTCTTTTAGGATGGTGTAATGAGTCTGTTAAATCCTTTATTATGGCTTAACCTCATTACTTAACACTAAACAAAAACCACAAAAACATCTAAATAATCACAAGTAGGTTAATGATCTTAACCCTATACCAAAGGTGATTAAGTGTGAGAAGCTGACTTCACACTTAAGGTAATTCTCATTACCCCTAATCAGAGGGAAGATGTAATGAGTTTACTAAATCCATTGGTTTAGGCTTAAGCTCATTATCTTACGACAAACTTTCAAAAGCAATAAAAGACTGAAAACACAAAAACAAACAATAATCGTCTCCTCCGGGATTCTTTTCTCATCACCTTCACGCACAAACGAGAACTCGCTTCTTCCGTCTAATGCAAGACAGTAAGCACCTGAGCCAGACAGGTCATACACTTGAGCATAGACAAGTAAGCAGTTCACAAGTCAAATCACCTTTCAGTCTCTTTGGGTCGAACTACGGTGTTCTGACTTCCTCATTGCACGAGAGGATACGTAGGCATAACTTAACGGTTATCGAACAAAAGTCTCTGTACATTCCCCCTCCTTCCAGCTTCATTCTTTAGCCTCATTATCATGAGCATTTCACCTCTTTCTCTTTTACACTGACACTGTATATATCACACTTTTCACTTCTTTTGCACTGACACCTGTACATTCTTTTCCAGCTATTTTACACACAGATTGCACTGACACTACCCCTTTAAAACACAAATCTTTTAAGCGTGGATCCCGTCGAGTACGGCGGACAATCTGGGTGCTAATACCTTCCCAGGTTGTAACCAACCCCCTTTCTCAGTCTCTCTGGTTCGCAAACCGTCTTATCCATCTCTTTCTAGGCCTATGCAGCATTGCCTTTCCTCCGGGATAAAAATGCCTAGCTGGCGACTCTTTTCATTCTCCGGTGAGTTCACGGCTGTGTGTTCTCACTGTTCCCTTCGCCGACCGTTCGCGTCTGTACCCTTATCTGACCCTGGCGTCACTTATCGGGAGCGACAGCTTGGCGACTCTGCTGGGGACCCTTATACTGCAACCAGGGCTCCTGGTTCTTTTTGTGGGTTCCTCCTAGCGCTTGTTTGATTTGTGTTTATTAGGGGTGTTTTGTGTTATTTGTGTTTGTGTATTTGCTTTATTTACTGCTTTCTGTACAGCTTTGTTTATTGCTTTCTTTACAGCTTTCCATATATCATATTATCATACTGTACTGCTGGCTGGATCTGGTTATTTGCTTTGGTGGGTGGGTGATTTATTGAGAGTTAAGGTCCTATACCTGGGACCTGAGTGACACCTAGGCTAGAGTGAATCATATTCTTTCCCATTCCATTTCGGTCTGGTGCGGGAATATGAAACACGGTTCAGATATGGGTTTCTTCTTGAGAACTCTGTGTTGCGGATTTCCTGCAATGCTAGGGCTATCTGGGAAGCCTGCTAAGTCTGGATGACCTTTTAGTTTTGACCTTCAGAAACTGAGGTGAATTAGAGGAGGAATTGTTATGGTTATTGTAAACACTGTACCTCCGGGTTAGAAGTGTTTACACTTCTCATAACTGATCCAAGTCTGAGGATCCTTGTTCTAGATCACCACCTGTGAGGGGGTTGGGCTGTTTACAGGTTTGCAGGTACCTTGACCTCAGAATACCCTGTTACTTTGACTTTGTTAAGAGTACTCCATGTTGGATAGTTCTTGTGATTCTAAAACCCTGGACTTGTGGCTCTTTATTTGAGTCCCCCACCCTGGTTACTGGATTTATAGACCTCCATCTGGAATTCTTGGACACACATGGATCTATACCAAGGCAGTTAATCAGATCCAGCTCAGTCACAAACCCTTGCATTTCATCTGCATACATACTCATTGCATCATATTAACATATGCTTATTTGTGTTTCAGGGTATCCACATTCATCTGGTTTTTTTGGTTTTGACCCCATCTGCAGTATTGACCTATCTCCACCAGCATTTGCTTCAGTTTTTCAGTTACTTGCATTAGCCAGCCAGTGGCCCACTTCTCAGCATCTTCATCAGCACTTATTCTACTCAGTCTTCAGCACTCATGGCTCCAAAGAAAAGCAATATCACTTATCATTTCTTCCAACCAGACTTGTCAGATATCAGGAGGATCCAAACCCTGATCACCCCAGATCACATACCTCTGTTCAGAGATCATTATGGGGATATACTTGACTTGGTCATGGATCTGGACCCATCTCAGAGGAGCCTAATCCATACCTGCATTCAGTTCTATGACCCCCCATTGAGATGTTTCACCTATCAAGACTTTCAGTTGGGACCTCTCTTGGAAGAATACTCATCATTGATTGGTTTGCCTATCAAGAGGGAAATCCCTTTCAACCCTGAAATGGTCTTTCCCAGCAATGGAGAGGTAGCAAAGGCTTTGCATTTGGAGCCTGTTTTGGTTGAGCAGCACATGACCTCTAAAGCTGGGATCCCTGGCTTTCATCTGGACTTCCTAATTTCTCAAGCTAGTCTGAAGGCCTCCCTGGGAGAGTGGAAAGCTGTTTGTGCTCTGTTGGCCTTAAGTGTATATGGGATGGTGTTGTTTGCAGATGAGCCTCGATTCATCAGCAAGAATGCAATCCATTTGTTCATCCTGAAGAACCCAATGCCAACTCTATTGGGTGATCTCTATTACTCAGTACATCAGAGGAATGAGAAGCAGAGGGGTAAGTTAGTGAGGTGTTGTGCTCCGTTATTCCATGCTTGGCTTCTCAGGCATCTACCGAGGACAGATGCATTTCTAAATCCTCACCAGCAAAGCAACTGGGCTAAGAGACTCGCTGTCCTAACTTCAGCAGATATCAGATGGTGTACTCAAAGCACCAAGGGTAGAGATATAATCACTAGCTGTGGACACTTCCCCAATGTGCCCTTAGTAGGAGTTAAGGGAAGTATCAATTACAACCCTCTGCTGTTCAGGAGGCAATTAGGCTATGCACTGGTCCACACTCCTAGGGTACAAGATTTGGTGGAGACCCTCTACTGTGAGAACAAGATTAGTCTGGCAACTGTTAGGCAGGCTGCCTGGGCCTGGGATCATGTTCAAACCAAGGGAGTCACCATTTTGGGGAAGTGCAATAATGTGGCATCAGCCCAATATCTTGATTGGTCCCGTGCTAGGGCCCAATTCTCTGGATTACCCTTCACCATAGAAGACATGCCTGAGTCATCTTCAGCACCACCCCCTGCCACTGTCAGCATGGAGGAATTTGAGAGCTTGAAGGAAAGAAATGAGAAGTTATCCCAAGCCTTGCAGAAGACCCTCTATGAGAGGAAGGATGGAAGATTAGATATTGAGAGGCTGGAGAAGTTGAAGAAAGAGCATCTGGCTAAGATTGAGAAGTCTGAAGATTATATTAAGAAGTCTAGGGCCGGAGAACAAATCCTGAAGAATGCTTGTAAAGAAGCTCAGTACCAGAAAGCTAGAACAGACTTGTATCTGAAGGAGAGTCAGGCTAGGTGGGTCAGGATCACCGAGGCTCGTACTCTAGAAGACAAAAGAGTTCAAGAAAAGATGGAGCAGATGGAAAAAGCCCTGGCAGCAGCCCAGGAGGAAATATCAGAGCTGAAAATCAAAGCAGGATTGAAGAGGTCAAAGGACCAAAATCAGAATAAGAAGTTGACTGCAGCAGTTGCAATAAGAAACCTTCTCATCAGAAGTCTCACGGAGCATCCGGCTGATCCTGTGACCGAAGCACTTCTCAAGGAAGTTCGTGAGGATGAGTTTGGCCTTGGAGTTTGATTATTTGCTTGTTGTTGTTCCTCTTCCATGTACTTTTGCTTTTTGTGATGTATTTTGACCCCTTTGAGGGCTTGTGTTGTAAAATGAACAAGTTGTATTATCTCACCTTTGTAATATATTTGTGTTGGTTTCCATCTGAGTTCACTTCAAAAGCAACTTCAACAGCATCATCTTCAAGGGTCTGGAAGGGTCAAAACTGAAGGCCAAACCGGATACCTTGAGAGCAAATAAGCATAACTGCATTGCATACTAACCCTTTTGTTTGTTTTGTAGGTTTTGTTTTATTGTTACTAACCTCTGTTGTGACATTCAGGAATTATTGCTCGCCGCCGGGTATTTCCTCTCAACAGGCCACACAGATACCCAACTAGAAACAACCTTCCGGGAATTCAAATGGACCAGATGCAACAAGACCTAGCAGAGGTCAGGAACCAGATGGCCAACGAAAGGTTGGAGATGAGAACTCAGATGACGCAGTTCATGGAAGTTATGAACAACATGGCTCAGAGCCAGGAAAGACTAAGAGCCTTGGTAGAGAGGCAGACTCGGGAAGATGCCCATCTAGGGACTGGCGGAACAAGCAACAATGAGGGGGGTCAGCCTCAGGTCAACCCACCTGTATTCGGCCCTCACCTTCATCCGGAGGTCAATATCCCTGCTAACGTGCAAGGGAATGCTGCTACAGGAAGGGTACTCCAAGAAGACGCCCAAGAAGACCAGTTCACAGTAATGGGAGCTGGGGATGAGGTCTACGATCGGAGGCTAGATGAAATTGCCGAGAAATTAAGATCCTTGGAGTCTCAAAACTCCTTGGGTTTTGATGTCATGGACATGGGGCTGGTAGACGGGGTCAGGATCCCCCACAAGTTTAAACCTCCGAGCTTCGAAAAGTACAACGGAACCTCTTGTCCACGGACCCACTTGCAATCATTTCTGGGAAGGCTGAAGGCCTATACAATGGATGAGAAGCTCTGGATGTTCTACTTCGAAGATAGCTTGACTGGAGCCTCTAGGGAATGGTATTCCCATTTGACAAGGGCAACAATTAAATGCTGGAAGGACCTGGCAGAGGCCTTCATCAGACAATACCAGTATAACCTGGACATGGCACCCAATAGGACTCTCCTAATGGGCATGTCACAGTCGACAAAGGAAAGTTTCCGAGAATATGCCCAGAGATGGAGGCAATTGGCTGCTGCCGTTCAACCACCAATGTCTGAGAGAGAAATGGCAGACATGTTTATGAACACTCTTCAGGGAACGTATATTGACAGGTTGGCTGCTTTCTCTTCCACTAGCTTCGCAGATGTTGTCATAGCTGGGGAGAGAATTGAAAGCCTGTTGAAAATGGGTAAGATTTCCGATAATGGTGCCAGCTCGTCCAGTAGTACAAGAAAGCCTTTTACAGGCCCAAGAAGAACTGGCGAGACCAATGCCGCTTACACCAACAGGGGTAGGCCCCAATATGTTCAAGGGTCAATAGCAGCAGTCACCATTCCTGCTCCGGCTCATCCTCAGCCAGTCTATCAACCTCCGCAACAAAACTTCCAACAACAACCTCAGTATCAGCAAAATCAATATCCTCCAAGGAACAACAACAACTACAACAACAACAATCAACAGAGGCCATTCCAGCAGAGGCCCTCCCAAGCTAACCGAGTAATTGACCCGATTCCGATGCCGTATGCTGCCTTGCTGCCGCAGCTTCTGAAACTCAACCTGGTTGAGCTAAGAACGTTGGCACCTCCGGATCCCAACAGTCTACCAAGAAACTATGACTCCAATGCTAGGTGTGCTTTTCATTCAAACGCACCTGGTCACAGTACAGAAAAATGCAGGGCTCTGCATATGAAGGTACAAGACTTGGTAGACTCCAAGGCTCTGAATTTTGCACCTCCGCCCAATGTCAATAAAAACCCTATGCCAAACCATGGTGGTCCCCGAATTAATGCTATTGAAGAAGACCAACAGTCTTATTTGATAACTAGTGTGGATCAGATCAGGACACCATTGGTGGAAATCAAAGCTCAACTCCGTGAAAATCATATATTTCCAGGGTGTGAACTAGGATGCCCCTATTGCAATATCTCATGGAATGGGTGTGAGGACTTAAGGAATGGCATTGACAGCCTTATTAAGAGTGGCCTCTTACAGATTACCACATCATTTCCGACCAATCCGGCAACTCCATCCACAACGGTTTCAGATCCTCCTACAAATACAGCAACTATTGTTCCCGACAATTCATCAGCACCATCAACAAGTACTTCACCTGCCCTTCCAATTGATCAGTTTTCAACAGTTTCTCCTGCTACAACTTCAGCTTCATTCCATTTCGACTCTCCATCAACAATAACAACAGTCCTTCCAACGGAACCTCCTACAACACCAACAATCAATCATGAAGATGTCTCCACTGTTACCATATTCTACGATCCTGAAAACAACTCCGCTTACCATTCAGAAGGTGCTGCTCCCGCCAGGGCACCAGTTACAATCTTTTATGATCCACAAACAATTACAGTCCCTTCAGCAGCCGCAATCAGTCCAGTCACTGTCACGGTGCCTGGACCTGTACCATATGAAAGCAATAGGGCCATCCCTTGGCACTATGGCTCTGACGTGTACTGTGAAGGGAAAAGAATCACTCTTGAAACAACAACACCTGCACCACAAGTAGATAATGTGGGGGGAGGCGGAGGCTTCACTCGAAGCGGACGTCTCTTCGCTTCACAAGTCCAAAGACCTACTGCCGAAGCAGAAGCTGCTGCCAAGGCAAAGGGAAAAGGCCCGGTGCAGGAGGACCCAGCTGCCAAAGAAACCCTGAAGACTTCATTTGATCAGGAAGTTGATGAGTTCATGCGAATCATCAAGAAGAGTGATTATAAAGTCGTGGATCAACTTCATCAGACGCCGTCCAAAATCTCCATCCTCTCACTGCTTATGTGCTCCGAAGCCCATCGGAATGCACTACTTAAGGTCCTGCACGCAGCTTACGTGCCTGAGGAGATTACTGTCAACCAATTGGAAACCGTGGTTGGAAACGTCACTGCTAGCAATGGGCTAGGCTTTACCAATTCTGACTTGACAGCGGATGGCCGCAACCACAACAAAGCCTTGCACATAACTATGGAATGCAAAGGAGCTGTCCTTTCTCATGTGCTGGTGGACACAGGTTCTTCCCTGAATGTCTTACCAAAGAAGGCTCTGGTGAAGCTTGAATATGATGGACTGGCATTGAGACCCAGCAACCTGGTGGTACGAGCCTTTGATGGTTCGAAGAGATCGGTTCTGGGAGAGATCGAGCTGCCTGTGACAATTGGCCCGCAGACCTTTAAAACTATCTTTTATGTGATGGACATTCAGCCCGCCTACAGCTGTTTGTTGGGTAGACCCTGGATTCACGCCGCCGGCGCAATAACGTCTACCCTTCACCAAAAGTTAAAATTTGAGTGGGAAGGCCAAGTTGTCACAATCTGTGGGGAGGAGGATATATTTGTTAGCCATCTGGCTACTTATAAGTATATTGAAATGGATGGGGAGATCGTTGAAACAATGAGCCAAGGTTTCGAAGCCTTGAATGTGAATGAAGCAACTGCTGTATCGGGGATCTCCATGTCATCATACCAACAAGCCCGGAAGGTTGTTGAGGAAGGAACTGCCCTAGGCTGGGGCAAGGTCTTAGCTGTGGAGGAAAAGAAGGACAAATTTGGGTTGGGTTACAGACCAACTCAACATCAAGCAAAGGATGCTGGAGAGCCTGGTTTTGTCAGCGGGGGGATGCTTACCCCCGATGCTATCAACTGCCTGGAAGACGAGCTGGAAGAGGAGCGCAATCTGGAGAATTGGATTCGTCCGAAGATCCCGGGGAGCAGTATCTCGAACTGGTCTTCCCAGGAAGTCATAAGAGTTACTCGAGCAGAGTAATTATTATTTCCTGTATTTTGTTGCATGCATCAAAGTCTTGCATCTTGCCCAAGATGACAAGACTCATTTTGTAATCGGGCCATCTGTACTTTTTGTGCAAACAAGATTAATTAATGAAATATCAGACATCTTTTTGCAAACAAGTCTTTTTCTTTTCTGCTCACTGTTTTTCCATTTTTCTTTTTGTACAAAAAATAAATGGCGATGTTTTCAAAATGATAACTTTTATTTCACTTTTTCTAAGCAAGATTAAAATCAATCACTAAAATGAACAAACTGAACCCTTGCAGAGAGTGCCTTCCAGACAGCACCGACAACAGCACGGCTATGACATCGTATGACTTTGACAATCCAATCAATCAAGCTGATGAAGGGGTTGATGAAGAATATGAGCTTCCCGAAGAGCTAGCCAGGTTATTGAGACAAGAGGAAAAGGTTATTACTCCTTACCAGGAGGAGATTGAAGTGATTAATCTTGGTACAGAGGAAGACGTGAAAGAGGTTAAAATCGGGGCCTGCCTGCAAGACTCAGTGAAGAGACAACTGATGGATCTGCTTCAAGAGTATGTTGATGTGTTTGCTTGGTCGTATCAAGACATGCCAGGGTTGGATACCGACATTGTTGTGCACAAGCTGCCTTTGAGAGAAGAGTGCCCGCCAGTCAAACAGAAGCTGCGCCGAACTCGCCCAGACATGGCTATGAAAATCAAGGAAGAGGTACAAAAGCAGTGGGACGCCGGTTTCCTTGCTGTAACTAGCTATCCGCCGTGGGTTGCTAACATAGTACCTGTGCCTAAGAAGGATGGAAAAGTAAGAATGTGTGTTGATTACCGGGATCTGAACAGAGCCAGCCCGAAAGATGATTTCCCATTACCTCACATTGATGTATTGGTGGATAATACGGCTCAGTTCTCGGTATTCTCCTTCATGGATGGATTTTCGGGATACAATCAGATCAAGATGTCACCTGAAGACATGGAGAAGACAACATTCATCACCCCTTGGGGCACGTTCTGTTACAAAGTAATGCCATTCGGACTGAAAAATGCTGGTGCCACATATCAACGGGCTATGGTGACATTATTCCACGATATGATCCATAAGGAAATCGAATGTTATGTGGATGACATGATTGCCAAGTCCCTTACAGAGGAAGACCACCTGGTAAATCTGCTCAAGTTATTCAAGCGTCTGAGGAAGTACCAATTGAAGTTGAACCCCAACAAGTGCACATTCGGGGTGCGATCTGGTAAGCTGCTGGGCTTTATTGTAAGCGAGAAAGGGATTGAAGTCGACCCTGATAAAGTCAAGGCTATTCAAGAAATGCCTGCACCAAGGACTGAGAAAGAAGTTCGAGGGTTTTTAGGTCGATTGAACTACATTTCGAGGTTCATATCACACCTTACAGCAACCTGTGAACCCTTGTTCAAGCTGTTAAGAAAGGAACAGACGGTCAGGTGGAACGAAGACTGCCAGAGGGCTTTTGACAAGATTAAGGAATACTTACAAGAACCCCCAATCCTTATGCCTCCAGTTGAAGGAAGACCTTTGATAATGTACTTGACAGTATTAGAAGAGTCGATGGGGTGTGTGCTGGGCCAGCATGACGAGTCTGGTCGAAAAGAGTATGCAATATACTACCTGAGCAAAAAGTTTACCGACTGTGAACAACGTTATTCACTGCTCGAGAAAACTTGCTGTGCTTTAGCGTGGGCTGCTCGCCGACTGAGACAGTATATGTTGACCCACACTACCTTGTTAATCTCAAAGATGGACCCAGTTAAGTACATTTTCGAGAAGCCAGCTCTTACCGGACGGGTTGCGAGATGGCAAATGATTCTCACGGAATATGACATTCAGTACACATCTCAGAAAGCCATCAAGGGCAGTGTGTTGTCTGAATATCTTGCTGAGCAACCCATTGATGATTACCAGCCTATGAGATTTGACTTCCCTGATGAAGACATCATGTTCCTGAAAGCAAAAGATCATGAAGAGCCCATTCACACTGAAGGGCCCGACCCGGAAGAAGAATGGACTATGATGTTTGACGGGGCTGTTAATATGAATGGTCGCGGTGTTGGTGCAGTACTCATTACACCCAAAGGAATCCACATGCCTTTCTCGGCAAAACTCACTTTCGACTGCACTAACAACGAAGCTGAATACGAAGCTTGCATTATGGGTCTTGAGGAAGCCATTGACCTCAGGATCAAAACATTGGCTGTATTCGGAGATTCGGCGCTAGTAATCAACCAGACCAACGGCAAATGGTATACACACCAAGGTCATCTGATACCTTACAGGGATTATACGAGGAGGTTATTGACTTTCTTTACAACAGTCAAGCTTGAGTATATCCCTCGGGACGAGAATCAATTTGCAGATGCCCTTGCTACCATTTCGTCCATGATCAAAGTTCAGACCGCTAACTCCGTATCTCAGATTCCAGTGTCCAGACTTGATAGACCAGCATATGTATTTGCAGCAGATGTTGTGAAAAACGATAAGCCTTGGTTCCATGACATTAAATGCTTCTTGGAGGATCAAACATACCCACCTGGGGCATCTTCCAATGATAAGAAGACTTTGAGAAGGCTTGCTGGTAGCTTCTTTCTGAACACTGATAGTTCCCTATACAAGAGAAACTTTGATATGGTACTCCTCAGATGCGTCGATAGAACAGAAGCAGACTTGTTGATGCATGAAGTGCACGAAGGATCCTTTGGTACCCATGCTGGAGGGCATGCCATGGCTAAGAAATTGCTAAGATCAGGTTATTACTGGATCACAATGGATGCAGACTGTTGTGCCTATGCCAGGAAATGCCACAAATGCCAGATCTACGCAGATAAAGTGCATGTGCCTCCCAACCCTTTGAACATCATGTCTTCACCATGGCCCTTTGCCATGTGGGGCATTGACATGATTGGCAAGATTGAACCGACTGCTTCGAACGGCCACAGATTCATCCTGGTCGCCATCGACTATTTTACAAAGTGGGTTGAAGCAGCCTCATATGCAAATGTCACAAGGCAAGTGGTAGCCCGATTCCTAAAGAGAGATATCATCTGTCGATATGGAGTTCCCGAGCGAATCATTACTGATAATGGTTCCAACTTGAACAACAAAATGATGGCTGAGCTATGCCGGGACTTCAAGATCCAACACCACAATTCTTCTCCTTACAGGCCAAAGATGAACGGCGCTGTTGAGGCAGCTAATAAGAATATCAAGAAGATTGTGCAGAAGATGGTAATCACATACAAAGACTGGCACGAAATGCTACCGTTTGCCTTGCATGGGTACCGCACATCAATCAGAACATCCACTGGGGCAACGCCGTATCAACTTGTGTATGGTATGGAAGCAGTCCTACCGGTTGAAGTTGAATTACCCTCTCTACGGGTATTGATGGATGTTAAGCTGAACGAAGCAGAATGGGTTCGGTCCCGATACGAGCAACTGAGTCTGATTGAAGAGAAGAGATTGGCTGCGATCTGTCATGGGCAGCTATATCAGAAAAGAATGAAGAGAGCCTTCGATCAGAAAGTCAGGCACCGAGAGTACCAAGTAGGAGATCTTGTGCTGAAAAGAATCCTCCCTCCGCATACAGACCACAGGGGCAAATGGACTCCAAATTATGAAGGACCATTCGTGGTAAAGAAAGTTTTCTCTGGTGGAGCACTGATGCTCAGCACCATGGATGGTGAAGACTTCCCGTCCCCTGTGAATTCAGATGCAGTTAAAAAATACTTCGTATAAGAATGACCCGCTGGACATAAAAACAGAATGTAAGTCCAGGCAAGAATAGGGCATCCCGGCGAGTCAAAAACAGAATAAAAGACTCGGGCAAAAATAAGGGAAATAAATAAACAAAAATGTACACCCGCTGAGTTGAAAAGCCGCATTGGACAACTCAGGCAAAAATGGGTATCCCGATGGATTGAAAACCCGAAAGGGCGATCCATGCAAAATAAGGGAATAAGCGAACAACTGCATTCTGAATTCGTCTGTATCACCTACAACTTGGAAAGCTCCAAAAGGAACAAGCTTCGATCAGAATCAGCCTCCTTCAGAAAGCAAGACGAGAAGAACGCCATTGTCATACGAGTCATAGCAGAAGAGGAAGCTCTTTGAAAGCGTCGTCAACATCGCCAGCATTTTGTTTCTCAATTTTTAACAATCTCCTCATTTCAGGAGATATGTTTCTTTGACTGTATCTTGCCAATTCAGGGCACATGGATTAATAAAACCAGATTTTCAGTCATGTCTCGTTTTTACATTTATGTTTTGCAAAGAATTGTCTGATATCTCTAAAATACAATTGCATAAGTACAGATGTTTTCTCTAAAAAAATAAAAACACATGCTTACAGGGAATATGCTTACTCGCAAGAGTATTTAACTCTTATGACGGAATCCAATAAAAGATACCTCGGGACCTTTTGTGCGTTTCCTTATCTTTGCAGGATTGCAGGTACCCAGAACGCTACTTGGGGCATATAAGCTACAGTCCAGCAAGCTGGCGAATCAACAAACAGGCTTAACACTCAGGATGTTTTCTCCCCAGCCGAGTTGCCTCCCGTCATTCTCCCCAGCTGAGTGACCAACAACCTTCCCCAGCCTCTATTCAGAAGAGCAACGCACGGAGAAGTCACAACAGAGTACAGAAAGCTTCTACAAACCCCAGCTGGGTTCCATATTATAAGGATATGTCAATCGGTGACCTATATCCCCAAACAGATACATCATTAGATCTACCAATGATCTCATCCCCAGCTGGGATGTTCATTTCAAGCAGATCAACCAGAGATCTTCGCAGCAACGGGATCCGAGTCCCGGATCTGTGCCTCTTTGCATAATCATAGCATTCGCATCATACTATCCCCCCAGAGCGTAGCATTCCGTTTAATACGGAGCATTACGGCAAAAATCAAATGCATAGCATAATCATAAGTCATGTTGTGAATTGAACACTTGTAAAAGATGTAATCTGTCGGCATACAGAATACTTTCCCCAGAGATCCTCCAGGGTCCCCGCAAAAGCAGTTGCCTCTCCAATCACAAACGCCAGTATATACGCCTTTGGACACCCGTCCGTGTCACATCACCAGCAGAAAGCCAAAGGCATCCTCTTTGCACTCACATGTACTTGTATATACCCTTTCTTGACACCCGTCCGTGTCATATCCCCAGCGCAGTCGCTTACACTTTTACAACCCATATACTTGTTGATATTATACACTTTTCTCCTTTTGACACTCGTCCGTGTCACTCTCCCCAGCAGATAAACACTTACATATACATATATTCACTACTCATTGGTACACTTATACAGATACTCGTCCGTATCTTGTGTACATCATTTATACCCCCACAGATGCAACGCTCGTCCGTGTTCTTTGTTAACTAGTTGATACTCGTCCGTATCATCATCTCTGAACATGTGTCAGTTTGTTTCTACATGATACTCGTCCGTATCATAGTCTTAAGGATGCTCGTCCGCATCTTTAATCTATACACAATACCAAACACTTATACCTTTGTTTCTTGGATGTAAACACTCGTCCGTGTTTACTACATCCCCAGTAGATCACCAACAGATTTCTTTTCTTATCTAACACTTGTCCTGTGTTATGATAACTTTGAGAGCAGCCGTACCCTGCTGAGTGGTCGTCCTCCACTTCTTGATGGTCGTCCTCCATCATGCTCATCCGAGGGCCGTCCCCATCGTTGATTTTAGCAGCCGTCCCCTGCTAGGTGGTCGTCCTCCACCTTGTGATGATCGTCCTTCATCACTTTATCCAATGGCCGTCCCCATTGTTGATTTTGGTTATCTAATACTCGTCCTGTGTTATGATAAACCTCGAGAGCAGCCGTCCCCTGCTGAGTGGTCGTCCTCCACTTCTTGATGGTCGTCCTCCATCATGCTCATCCGATGGCCGTCCCCATCGTTGACCTTTTCTATCCGATGGCCGTCCCCATCGTCGATATTTTCGGCAGCCGTACCCTGCCAGGTGGTCGTCCTCCACCTTTGATGGCCGTCCCCATCATATTTCTTTTATTCCCAACAGAGCAGCCGTCCCCTGCTAGGTGATCGTCCTTCACCTTTGATGGCCGTACCCCATCATCTGTTTATTTCATTTATTCTTTAACCCGATGGCCGTCCCCGTCGTGGTCCCTTTTCCTTTTTAGCCCGATGGCCGTCCCCATCGTTGGTTACTTTACTTTATAATTTGATGGCCGTCCCCGTCATGTTTCACTATTCCCAGAGAATCTTATGACTTTATCTTGATGGCCGTCCCCATCATAATTTTATTTTTTCCAGCTAGTCGGCCGTCCCCGTCTTAGCTTTACCTTTTATCCCCAGCATGTCGGCCGTCCCCGTCATTGCTTTATTTTCCTACGCTTTTCCCAAGCGTGTCGGCCGTCCCCGTCATTGCCCTTTACCCAGCAGTCGTCCTCTGCTCGACGGTCGTCCTCCGTCGCCCACACTTTACAGTATACTTTATTTGCTTTTACAATTTATATCCCTTTTCCTCTTCATTCTGTGAGTGCAAATTTTGGACTGTCTTTGATATTCAACCACAAGTTATCTTGTTTGCCTGACAAGCCGTCGCTCACAGCTAACTCATGTTTGAATAGGGGCAGCTGTAAACACCCCAAATTTGCCCTCACCCATTCACACCATGGCTTGTGATCATTTCATATACATAATCTCAATCATGGCATCTCATACCGCATTTTTGATTCACTGCATTGGTTCGAAGTCATTTGCATCTAGGGTTTGTGATCCGAGCAATCCGGAAGCTTCAAGAGCCACTCCAAAGGTCTTCAATGTTCAAGCATCATATTGTATGCCCTCAAAGTCAAAAGAATGCCAAAGAATCACAGGAACCGGAAATGGCATGGAAACGGAGCCAGGCTATGAGGATCGCGCATATCAAAGTTTCACGAAGAAATTCCATGGGAAGGGTATCTAATCAAGGGATGACTTCTGGAACATGCCAGTACAGAATCAGGATATCTGAGGCTCCCGAGGACCCGACCAAAGGGTATACTTCGTTATTTGGATCGCATGTGGTCTTTATTTGATCATATGGGATGCCAGAAGTTCACAAGACTGAAGAGTTTCGAGCCACTTTGCAAAATGACCTTGAATTGAAGAACTTGCAAATTCTCATGGCCAGCTTTTGTGTAACTCCAGTGCGACTTCCAATCATCACACAAGCATGAATCAGGGCTTTAAATTTTGAATGCACCAAAGAATCTCCAAGTTTCACGACTATGCCTCCACTCATTGCAATTTCCCAGGATTTGATCATGGGCCTGTGCCACACCAGCTTTTCTTACCCATCAAAGACCTTACAGATACGTTTCTCGCAAATCATTTCAATCAATTGGAGTCTTATTGATGATTAAGCGTCATTAGAGTTTCAAAATGGTTTTAAGTTGTTTTGAATTTATTTTCAATAAATTGATAAGCCATGGGTTAATCTTATTGCACTTTTTGTTAAGAAGAATAATAAGTGTGACTTCATTGGTTCATTGATTTCGAAAAATAAAAAGGAAAAAGAACTTCCTGGTATCATGTTGGACTCGGATTCAAAAGGGATTTCATGGGCATTTTGTGGTATTATGTTGGATTTGGATGCACATATGTTTGGAGTTATGGTTCATTTGTTATTGCTATTTGTTACTAAGGTACATTGTTTTCAAGTTTTATAAGAGGTTGAAGTTTTGATTGGTGCATTGTCAAGAAATGGAAAATGAAAGAAAATCAAAACCAGAAGTAGCGGTTGCCAACAACCAAATCATCATCATCATCATCACAGTTTCTTTCGGATTTTTCTTTTGGCGAATCACTTGTGTTGCAACTGGGGTTTAATATCGGTGTCTGTTTGATATGCCGATGAAAGGTGGAATTCATCAAATGATGATATTTTATGAGCCAACCAGTAGACTTTGAAATGCAATTGTGACTTGTTTTGAAAGCATATACTGGAGTGTGTAAATACTAAATGCTGACTTAGTTGGTTGTTAAAATAGGTTGTACTTGAGCAATAAGAGGACCAAGAAGTAACTAATGTGTGTACTCTGTTTTCATAGATGTGTAAGCAAGATTTTTTTTCCAAAATGTGAACAGAACATTATTACTCAAACCAAAGAGGCCTGAACGTTACTTTCAAAGAATACAACAAGTTGACAGCAAAAATGGGTAACAAAGACCACAATTTCAGAGAAAAAAACAACATCAGCACTGTCAAATTAATAGCATGATGCAGACAACCAATAATTGAGAAATAAACAAGCAAAATAAAGCACAATAAATGGTGAACCAAGGCTACAGCAGTAACGATCCGGGACTGATACCGGCGGTAACGTCAACAGCAGCAGCACCCCCAATTTGACCCTGCAAAGACGAAATGCCCCCAACAGTCAAAGAGATTACATGAAGATTGAAACCAACGGCTAATACGCAGCATGAGACAAATTCACAGAAAGAAGCAGTAAAGGCGAAGCCCGTAGTGTTTTCACAATAGAAATTGATGATTGCTAGCTGTTACCTTCATTTCAGCCCAAAGGCATGGTCGAATATACTCTTCGCCCAAGTTTCGTCATTGCTTCACTGAACGTCATAAAGCAAAGAGAGATGGAGTTTGGTACTTGTCTTCTCATCTCCATTAGCCTTCCATTCCGCGTCATCATCAGTAGGAATGCGCCAATTCACCGTCACCACCAACAAGGATCATAGCACAATGAACCAAAGCCATCACAGTTTCTTCTCCTAGCTGCAAATAAACCAGACAAACTCAACATCAATTCCGTATTCTACTAGCTATATGCCACTAAATTTATGAGAAAACAAGGTTACACAAGCCATTGATGGGAGTCTGGTTCGGAGAAATTGGAAAGAACAAAATAATGATTTAAAGAAAGATTCTTTCACCAGCCAGCCAAGATGCATTGGTTCTTGCTCTTATCGGCAGTGATGTACCTCACCAGATTGCTTTGGTGTCTCAGGATGAACACAAGCATGATGAGCCTCATGAAGACCTCCAGAAACGAAATTGTCCAGTCAGCTACAAGCCTCAAGCCTACGACTAAAACCGAAAACCTGCACAAATTGAGAACATATTAATACAACCAGTGAACATGGTAGAGACAGTCATTCAATCATGTCGTGCAGAACAGAGGTCCATCTTTTACATTGGCAAATCAATTGTTTCTGGACTACATCGTGGAATTACTACAAGCATTGCATTTGATTGCTCAATGTGTGGCTGTTCTATGCCTTGCCGCAGGTGATCAGAAGTGCACATTTACTGTGAAAATGCTCACTGACATCCTCAAGGTACGAACAAGCAGTCCGGCTGCATTTACTCGCGCTACTGTTGTTATAGCTGTGAAGTACTCTATTGTTGAACGTCCAGGAAGAGGATGCGATCCCTATGCAGAATGGTAGTGATAATAGCATGCCTGATGTTGGGAACTTGGAGCAGACTAGGGCCTTGGATGCATCGCTTGAGGCTTGGTTTGAGATTCTCTAAATGTATAGCAGCCACCAAAACAAAGATTTGATGTTAAAAACTCACTCCCAGCAAACAACATCAGATATAAACACAGCAGCCAGCTATCCCAAACCTCTTCACCCTTTCTCATCACACTGGCCTTTACACCCTTCACATTGAACCTGCAAGACAAGACCAAAAGAAAAACCATCATCAATAACAAGTCAAGGAAAGCCACCCCCTTCATCTACCACAACCACACATTTAAA
This sequence comes from Lathyrus aphaca, assembly GCA_963966055.1. Taxonomy (NCBI): domain Eukaryota; kingdom Viridiplantae; phylum Streptophyta; class Magnoliopsida; order Fabales; family Fabaceae; genus Lathyrus; species Lathyrus aphaca. The sequence continues at coordinate 314,132,404 of OZ014519.1, forward strand.
ATACCCAAAAGTTCAAACCATACAAAACTAGCAGCTATCCTCCAACACAAAGCAGTCAGCATACTAAACCACAATTTCATACACCAAAAAAAAAAAAAAAAAAAAAAAAAAAAAAAAAACAAAACAAACAGAAGCAAAAACTGTGAAACTTTGAAACCTGCAAACAGAAGCAATAACTGCCATATATGCTGTTCACCCTACTCCAGGAACCATAGCAGCTGACCTGATTAATAAATCCCTCAGTTCTGTTTTTAAGGACTGTGGTGTTAGTGACGTTGGCACTAGTAGCAGCATTCCAATCACAGTTCATGAAGCAAAGCTGTGTAGATGTTTACCTGTCATAAGTCATATTGCCATGAATCAATTGGTCTATATTGAATCATGTGGCCGTAAAATTCAGAAGCCTAATTTGACAGCACAAAACCAATATCTTTTCAGGCGATTCTGTGGCAGTTGGTTCTGTTGTTACTCACAATGCTGAAGTTCCTGCTAGACGGGTTTGGGAACCTTCAAGTTTGTCCTTCAAGTTACTTGCCCTTCAAGTTTGTTATTTCTTTCTCCCAAGGTGCCCCATCAACCTGTCATGAGCATTCACCAACAAACATGTTCAGAAATTTTAAACAGACAAGCTGTACAGCAGTAAAAAAGAAATGAAACTTATCTAGCAGCAAAGGTCACAACACAGAAGTATGAAATTGAATCCAACAGGTGTTCTTCGAGTTGTTTAGAATGATGTACTTCTGATAGACGAAGTCTTGCCGGAAGCAACTCTCTCTAACCATTCTCTTCAGGCTGCAAGTGCTGTTGTTACGGTGTATGTTAGAAGTGCATTTTCTCATCTTCTCCAAGACATCTCAGATTCCTTCCTACAAGTCCTGAAAAAGGATGGAGCAGAGCAGTACTCTCTTGAAGCTGTTCTTGATGCTAGTACGAAAGCAGTTCTGCAAGGAGGCATGAACATCTTGCTAGACTTCCGCAAAGTTTTAAATGATGACTCCAGGATCTTAGTTAGTCTCACTTATCCTGAAGAAGAGTTTTACACCGCCTAATTGGGTTAAGCATAAGGAGCTGAAGAGGAGGATGCCTTTGTGGTATTCTTTCATCTCGTGTAGAATTAGTGATAGTTATGGAAGTTGAAGCGGGGAAATTTGAAGCATCTGAATGCTTATCACCTCAGTAGGATTGAACATGGTATTTGACCCTGCCAAAATTCAAAAATATCACATGGTTAGCAGTTAAAAAATTGAGTTTACGGCGGTAAAAAGAATGACTAATTCAGTCAAAGCACAACCAAATCCAGTTCCATTTCAAAGAAACTAGTTCAACCAGTGCAGTACCAAGGGGCATAAGCAGACAAAAATCCATAGCAGGAATGTCAGTAAGACTGCAGGGCAACATTTCACAGAATGGCAAAACATTTTTCTGTTACAGAAAAGGAGAAGGAAAACATAGCCAGATTGGGATTGCAAACCCTAATTTTTCACTATAAGAATTGAGGGAATTCATGAATCAAAAGAGGAACATTCACAGCCGCAACTGAAAAAAAAACTCAAATACAAAGTTCACAAAAAGGGAACCTAGAAGAACCCTAATCGCAACTCACCGAGAAGAACCATAATCGCCACACACAGAAAAAACCCTAAGCTACTTCTATCAGAAGAAAAGCATAGTTGAGAGAACAAAACTCTACCTTGAAGCAGACTCGAATCACGCTGAGGTAACTCCCCTTATCCTCATTTTGTTGCTTTTGAAACTTTGCATTGTGTGATGTAAATCGATTAAATTGGGGGTTAGGGTTTCGAATGTAGGATAAAATCTAATTTTTGGTGTGTGTACATTCGGCTGAGTATTGAGAGGATGGTTTGATGTTTATGTTGAGAGGAAGATCCAAGAATCCATATGTGGTTTGCTCTTGTGAGTGTTTGTTTGAGATTTGTTCACAATATTGCGATGGTGATATCCGGTGAGGTTTGAATCTCTCTTGATGAAAGGGAACTGAGTTTGGAGTTCTTCCTGTTGTTTTTAGTTTTGAGAGATAACGTTGACGAAGAGAGAGGTCAGGGATGGAGAAGAGCGTGTTCTAGTTTTTTTTGTTGAGAGGGTGACGCGCAAAGGAGAAGCACTGGATCAAGCCATGTTTTGTTTCTCTCTGAGTTTTCTTGCGCGAAGAAGAATGAGGACAGGGGGGGGGGTTGCGTCAACCCTAATTTTTCTTTCCCCTTTTGGGAAGACAACCGGGCCGGGTCTGGGTCGGCTTGACCCGACCGGCATTCACCTTTCCAGCCCCTGTTGGGCTTTTCCTTGTTGGGTTTGGATCCCTCCCAACTTCTGTTTGTTTTTATAATTAGTTTTTTTTTTTTTAGGAAAAAACACAAAAAAGAAGGGGGCATACTTCAATTTATTTAGTTTTCTTTTTCTTTTTTTGAACATTTAACATTTCTATTTTCTTCAACAAAAAATAATATCTTGAGAATATCCTTAGTTAATTATTTTGTTTTATTAATTTTGTTAGTTAGATTAGGTTAATAGTTTAAGTATATAAAATATAAAAAAATAATAAAAAATGGGATAAGTGTCATATTTAGGTGAGAATTGTTCTAGCTAATTTGTTAATTGTTCGTTTAATCAATCTAGTTGGTGGTATTTTGCTTATTTTCACCCGTACAATAATCCGTGTCATCTTCGGTTTGCACCCTAATATCAAGTTCATTTTCACTTTATTTATTTCTTTCGTGCTAACTCTTCTTTTCAGGTGGTAAGTACTCCGAGAAGTGAATTTGCCTTCACTTCTCGTATTTCTTTTTCATCTCCTTTGTACATGTTTGTTATATCTGCTTGTATGGTTATTGGAGTGAGCTTGCTCCTCCCTGTTTATTGTTTCTTCCCCCTTCAAGCAACTTGACTTCTTGAGTGAAGCAAGTTGTTTGCTTCTCTTCACTTCCTGATCCTTTCATCTGCTTCCTGGTGGCTCTCCTTGAAGATATCTCTAAAAAACCACACAAACCCTAGGGTTTCCAAGCATGTTAACAATTAGGGTTGATTAGTCCCCCCATTTAGCTTTTACCTTTGTGTCATCTTTGAGTCTCCTTTTCTCACCTCATAATTAGGGACTAAACCCTAAAGGTGTTAAGACTTTGTGGTTAGGGTTATGCCTGCATCCTTCTCTTAGGATGGAGTGTATAGCTTTAATCCTAAGTATTAAACCCTCAAGGTGTTTAAATCTCTTAATCAATTCACATAATAATTATCAAGACATTACACTTGTAACTTGGGCCTTGCATTAGGGTTCTAATTCTTCCTTAAATGGTTAAGAAGGACTAACCCTAGAGTTAATGGACAAGTCCCCCTCAAGTTGTCTTACAAATCATAAAAAACACTTCATCATCATACCATTAATAAAATCCATTTAATCAAATGCCTGTTTTGTCATGAGTTTAATCTCTGATCATGGATTAAGTTGAGGAGCTTTCCTCAGCTTAAGCATTCTCATCTATTATCCTTCTTTTAGGATGGTGTAATGAGTCTGTTAAATCCTTGATTATGGCTTAACCTCATTACTTAACACTAAACAAAAACCACAAAAACATCTAAATAATCACAAGTAGGTTAATGATCTTAACCCTATACCAAAGGTGATTAAATGTGAGAAGCTGACTTCACACTTAAGGTAATTCTCATTACCCCTAATCAGAGGGAAGATGTAATGAGTTTACTAAATCCATTGGTTTAGGCTTAAGCTCATTATCTTACGACAAACTTTCAAAAGCAATAAAAGACTGAAAACACAAAAACAAACAATAATCGTCTCCTCCGGGATTCTTTTCTCATCACCTTCACGCACAAACGAGAACTCGCTTCTTCCGTCTAATGCAAGACAGTAAGCACCTGAGCCAGACAGGTCATACACTTGAGCATAGACAAGTAAGCAGTTCACAAGTCAAATCACCTTTCAGTCTCTTTGGGTCGAACTACGGTGTTCTGACTTCCTCATTGCACGAGAGGATACGTAGGCATAACTTAACGGTTATCGAACAAAAGTCTCTGTACATTCCCCCTCCTTCCAGCTTCATTCTTTAGCCTCATTATCATGAGCATTTCACCTCTTTCTCTTTTACACTGACACTGTATATATCACACTTTTCACTTCTTTTGCACTGACACCTGTACATTCTTTTCCAGCTATTTTACACACAGATTGCACTGACACTACCCCTTTAAAACACAAATCTTTTAAGCGTGGATCCCGTCGAGTACGGCGGACAATCTGGGTGCTAATACCTTCCCAGGTTGTAACCAACCCCCTTTCTCAGTCTCTCTGGTTCGCAAACCGTCTTATCCATCTCTTTCTAGGCCTATGCAGCATTGCCTTTCCTCCGGGATAAAAATGCCTAGCTGGCGACTCTTTTCATTCTCCGGTGAGTTCACGGCTGTGTGTTCTCACTGTTCCCTTCGCCGACCGTTCGCGTCTGTACCCTTATCTGACCCTGGCGTCACTTATCGGGAGCGACAACCCCCTTTCTCAGTTTATCTGGTTCGCAACCGTCTTATCTATCTCTTTATAGGTTTATGCAATATTACCTTTCCTTCGGGATAAAAATGCCTAGCTGGCGACTCTATTCAGCTCATTTCATCTTCTCCTTTCGCTGACCGTTCGCGCTTGTACCGGGATGCAAATCCTTGTGAGAGACAATGATGTACATGCATTGTTTCAATTCCTAAATAGTGGAGATATAAGGAAGTTAATCCCTAGTCAACCCTTTTGAGCCTATGAAGTAGGAGTTTTATTCTCACGCAAATTAAAACCCTCAATTATAACCTGGGGCAGGGTAGTACTTTGGTTAACTCAATTATGCCAGTTGTCCTTCTTGTACACAACTAATGATGGTTCCCTGTAATCATTAAGTTTGACAGTTAATATTTATCAAAAGAGAAGCTCACTAAGTCAAAACCTATGAAGGAGACTTAGTAAAAAAAATTAAGACATCTCGCTGACTGTAACCTTGAAATAAACAGTTCAGGCAAAAAGAAGGGATAACAAAGTCTAAAGAAAAAGAGGTCACTACAAATCCTCAACAAAAAAAAGGGATGACTTTTAAAATAAAGTTATGGTTTCTGAATCATCTCAAATGTCAATGTTACGATTCCAAACACCTTTGGAGCCTCAATGCATAAGTTAACCGAACATAGGACTGAAGAACATCATGAAGAATGGGTTGGGTACAAATAAAATTTGAGTCTCTATCCTTTGTTTTTAAAACCGTGAACCAGGCCACGTTATAATCCTTTAAAAGTCCTAACTGAAGTATGGTTAGTTCAAAAGTGTACTGCTACAAAAAGGTATCTTGACTCCTTTAGGGCTTATTATAAATCTTGAGTTAATATCACAGTTTTTACAAACATTTTCTTACTAAAATAATTCTTTTTTCAAAATTTCAAGACAGACATAAGCATTGCATTTTGAACATCATTGTTTGCATATAACTAAGCGTTTGACAGCAAAGAAGTTTACATGATGGATATTCAATAAACTAGAGTCCTTCTGACAAACAAAAGTTGCTTCTTGGATCAAAGCCAATGTATACAAAGGGGCATAACCACTATCTTCCACTCAAAGGGGCATGCCATATTACTGTCCAATCCAGTTGGGGCAATAAGGTTAAGATTCAACAATGCTTAATAGTCAGGGGGCCAATATCTCCATTTGAAGTACCAAAAGTGACACTACTGAGTTCACGATGCCAAGGGCATATTATTGTGGGGAATTTTGGTTGTTCCTCTTGTGGTAGATTTTTCAAAACATTGCTATTCTGAGACAAGTCATCCTTAGCTAGGGGTGTAAAACCCCAAATTTTCCCTCTTCATTTTAAGCATCATAATACACCATTTGCATCATAATCATATCATATATATAACATTATCTCAGGTTACTTTGAAGATTCTTAAGGGCTCGTCTGCTCTCTGCACCTGGCGTCACAGATCATTCGAAGACTCGTCCGTCTTATGATTCATCAGAACCTTTGGTTTCGTTGGAAGGAGCTTGTCTGCTCATCTCTCAACTCAGTCGAAACGTCATTGGATTAGGTTTATTTCCCATTTCTTGTTTTCTGCATCAGAGCGCAAATTTCCGTTTTTCTTGGGTATTCAACCACAGTTTATCTTGAACGGCCGAAAGCGGAAGCAATCGTCCTTTTCAGATCAACAGTTGCTTGAATAGGGGCAGCTGTAAAACCCCAAATTTGCCCTCTTCATCTTAAGCATCATAATACACCATTTTCATCATAAGCATATCATATATATAGCATTATAACATAGAAAAATAAAGCATGACAAGCATCAAGCCCTAGCATGAGGCATATGGCCATCTGGGGAGGTGTTGAAGGCCATTTAAGCCAAGACAAGGGTTCCAATGGATTTGTGAGAGGCCTATGATGAGTCTAGAATCCTTTGGCAAGGCCAAGTTCACTTGCAAAAGCTCAGAAGATTGCTTAATCATCACAAGTTTCAAGACAATGCAAGGCTCCTAGGCAGTGCGACCAAATTAGGGTTTTGGTTTCAAGGGCTTTAACCTCATAATTGTGGCCAACTCTTTTGGGCAATTTCTTCTATATGATAAGAGGTTCCTACATGTCAATTTTCATGGAAAAATTCCAAGTGGAAGTCAGTCACTGCCTCAGTTACTTGCAGATGAGGCAGAAAGTCAACTGGGCCCAGAAAAAGTCAATTGTGCCATTCCAAGGGGTCCAACCCAACGTTTTTGGCCAAATGAGGTCTATTCAATGTTATAAGATGTTTGGTGAGCTTAAAGTCCAAGAATTTTGGTGGTTTGAGGGTTTTTGGCAAAAGTGCACAAATTTGGTTATGGAAAAGTTACTATTTTTGGCTATTTTGACCTAAAACTTCACAAGGCCTTAACTTGATCAAAAAATCTTCAAATGGACCAAAGGTAAACATGAAATTTGGAGAGTAAGGGCTTCCATTTTCAAAAAGTACAAGATCATTTTCTGGAGATTCATAGATTTTCCTCTAAGGCCTTCGAAAAAATGGCTATCCTAGGGCAAAATTCAAAAATTCAAGGCCAAGCCATTTGCACGAAGGCTCAAAAGTGGATAGTTTGCTATGCCATGTCCAAAGTAAGTTTACACAATCAAAATGCATCTCATTTAGGTCATTTTGCTCAAAGAAAAGTGGCAAAATTCGTGCACATGAGAAAGTTCCATAAAACTTGCATTTTACACTTGGATTTGCACAAGGCATGACAATTGTGTGATAGCTTACATCCAAGGGCTGAAATTGTTTGCTTTGAATCATTGGTGGGATGGTGAATTCACATGCAAAAGAGGCCAACAAATCATGAGCTTGGCATGCTTATGGCACACTTGGGCCAAATTTGCATTTTCACAAAAATCAGCTCTCTCTCACGGGCAATTGATCTAATCCTTTTGCATTGACTTATCCATTCCATAACAACCAGAATTATGGTTAGAGGCAGCCAGAATACACACTCACTCTCTCATTCTCATCTCTTGTGCAAAATTGCTCATTCTCCACAAATTTTGCTACAAGACTCCATTCACAAAACTCTTGCTAGATTCTTGATCCTCATCACTCATAGATCATTTCCATACCATTTGTTTGGGTTATTCTTCAAGAATCATCCATTTCCCATTTCTTGTGCACATTTGCATTTTTTGCCATAACTTTTGATCTAGGCAAGCTTTCTTCAATCCAAGACCATATCCATACTCCTCTCATCTCAAGGATCATTAAGCACCCATGGATCTAGATTTATAGTTGAGTTTGCTCAAATGGCCATTTGAAGAGCTTTGGAGCACAAGGAGGCTTATTGCTGGATTCACAAGCTTGCAAAGCCTTAGATGCATTTATTTTGCATCTAAGGGGATAAGGAGACCATTTGCCATCATTCTATACCACTCTTGACTCCTAATTTTGGACAACACCTCAGGTATACTCAAAATTCGCATCTAATAGAAATGTGTTTGATTGTGTGCTTTAGAATCCTCATGTTGCGCTGGTTATCCTGCTGTTTGTAGTTTGTGAAATGGTTAAGTATTCACAAAGTTATGTTGATTTAAAGTTTGGTGGACAATTTTGTTTTCACTCATATCTTTAAATTCTTTGAGTTTTGTTCCAATCCAAGCATGTGTTCGTGTTTAGGGATGTTAGATTATCCATTCTGGAAAGTTTGATGGCTTGCCGTGGCTTGGTTTGGGTTTTCGTATGGCTGGGGTTAGGGTTAGGGTTCATAGTTCATTAATGGTGGAGAAGCTTAGGTTTAGGGTTTGCATGAAGGAGAAGGTTCAACAGCCATTAGTTCTATCCTCACCTCCCCTGCAAGGCCCATTGAGAATTTTAACTGGGCGCAGCTGCTTTTAACACCCCCTGGCCCATTTGTTTATTTTTATTTCTTTTTTCTCTACCAATTTATTTCATTTGCTTTTAATTCATTTTAAATAATTCCTTAACTCTAAAAAATCCAAAAAAATTCATATACACTCCTTGATTCATCTAGTTTTTATCATGATTTTTCCAAATTTTTATTTTCATCCCACGTGGCCAAGTAAATTCAACATTGAGCATTGCTTTCTTGTAAACTCTCATAGACCAATCTGCCTTGTCCAATTTCTATTTTTCTCATCCTTTAAGCTATGAACCCCATTCTTTTTGCACTCAAATCCTAAGACACTATAATATCTTCATGATTTATCTTGGATTTTTCACAAACTTCCTTGCTAGACTTTGCTTGAGTTACTTGTGCCTTAAGTTTCAAAACTCTAAATGGAGATACCTTGCATCCTTGAGCTTCATTGACCTAGTTTGGTGTTGTATCTTTGCAAACCCTTTTGGATTCTCATTTCCTTTTGTTTGGAGAGTGCTTTTCTGCTTGGGTAGAATTTATAAGTGCTTGGATCTTTTTCTTGGGTATTTTCTTCCTCACCTTGCCTTGTTTTGCATCCTTTGAGTCTTCTAGTCTCTTTTAAGCTTAGAAGGGCACTTGTGCCAACTTCTCTTCATATTTTGGGGTCCTTTAGAGGTCTATGGTTGCTCCTGGTCTTAGGATAGGGTTTGAATCTCCTTGAGTCTTGGTGTTGGGTCTCTTTTATGTGCTTTATTTCTTTAAGTGTTATGCATGCCTTCTTTGCATTTGTTTCACTTCTAATCATCTCAATATGATCTTGTGTTGCTTTGCTTATCATTTTGTGAACTCTTTGCCATGCCTATATGCTTGTGTAGCTTCTGACTTGTGGGTTTATGCCTTGATTTTATGTTATTACACTAACCTTGCAGGGGCTATGGTAAGTTTGAGATGTGGGAATTGAGTTCCACATCTCCATTTCTCATCTCTTCTCATATTGTTTATATGGACTAACATCTTCTTGTTGGGCTTAGGCCTTTCTCATCTCTCCTCTTATCTTCTTCTTCTTCTCTTGAGATCTTTTTTAGGTTAGGAAGACCTCACAAACCCTAGGAACTCCATGCATGCTAACTTAGGATAGAAACTTCCCCCTAGTTTTTCCTTTTTGCTCCTTTGGTTCTCTTTCTCTTCTCATCTTCAAACTTAACCTCAATTCACTTAATAAAGGTTGAGTACCTTCATGTGACATGAGACTTTTCTATGAGATGCTTGCACGCGTTCCATTTCGGGGCGAGGTGTAAGTCATCACTCCTGGTGGATAGGTCTTAGCATGAGGACCTCACAAACAAAACCCTAAAAAACACTTCTTAACTCAAAAACAACAAAAACACTTAATAATGTCAATGGGCCAGTGTGCTTGAGCCTTAACTTAGGGGACTAGACTTGGAGATTTCCTCCATGGATAGGTGTGTTTCTTGCGCATTCCATTTCGGGATGATGTGAGATGTACACATCCCATTGAGTAAGACTTAGGTACACTTACCTATGCAAACTTTCACTCATAAAAGCTTCTAAAAAACACTAAACAAACAATAAGCGTCTTTCCTTCGGGAATTCTTTTCTCACCTCATTCGCTCCGTACGCGAACTTGCTCCTACTTGTCACCTTGCAAGACGGTTACGCACTCGTCGTCCGAGTCTGCAACACCTGATCAATGACATAGGCAGTTCAAGCCCTTATTCATAAGCAATTTTCCTTTGTTACCCCTAGTTAGGGGAACTACGGCGTCTCTGATCCTCATTATCCTGATGAGGTACGTAGGCAGCGGGGTAGGGCCCGTTCGAGCACAATCTTTATTTTCCCTACATTTTTCCTTTCTTTTCTTTTCCAGTTCCTTTTTCAGTTCTTTTATCCATTTCTGTTCCTTTTCTTTGCAGCAGCCTTCATTTCTTCACCCTTTGAAGCATTTTCTTTGCAAGCGTGGATCCCGTCGGGTACGGCGGACGATCTGGGTGCTAATACCTTCCCAGGTTGTAACCGACTCCCAAAATCATTCTCTTTGGTTCGCAGGACCTGTGTCCTTCCTTTTCTTTTCTTTTTTCTGGTTTGTGCAGCATTACCATTCCCGTTCCTTCGGGATAAAAATGTCTGGCTGGCGACTCTATTCTTTTTCCGCGCCACTTTCGCGTTTGTACCAGGATGGAAATCCGGGGAGCGACAGCTGGCGACTCTGCTGGGGAAAACAAGAGTGCGAATCTCTGGTTCCCCATTGAGAGTCATTCCTAGCGCTTGTGTGTTGCTGCTTTATGGGGTGTTTACTTGACTGTTGTGTGTATATGTTTGTGTGTTTACATTTATTTGCAGCTTTCTGTATTTACTTTCCGCATCATGTATATATGTCATACTGGACTGTCTGGATATTGGTTTTCTGTTTGGCGGGATTGGGTGTTACTGAGAGATAAGCCAAGTACCCGGCTTGAGAGCACCATAGGACTAGAGTGGACATATTGTACTCGCATGTGACATGATGAGTGGCAGTGTGTTTCACGCCCAGGTTGCGACCGTCTTGGAAATATCTTGTGTGGGGATTTCCTCCACTTCGGGATAGGACCTTGATAGTTATGTGCAGCTGGGGACCGATCTTCGAGAACCTTGTGGAATTATCCCTCTTTAGTGTTGACAGTGGCATACCACATTCTATGGCAAACCCATTCGCACCCGAGGGCCCACCTGGTAATCGCATAGGATGGCCTTGTTTCTCGGACTCAGCTGAGACCTCCCTGAGTGGCTGATAATGCCACACCTATTCCCTGATTTGGTCGTGAGCCATTTCTCGGAAATGGTGGACGTATTATCCCTACCCAGTGTGGGAGTCCGTGATGTGCGACCCGGAGCTTATACCTATGAGATGGGGGGTGTTTACAGGTATGCAGGAACCCATGACCTCTACATACCCTCACTATCAGTACATCTTATTCAGAGATCTGGTTTTCTTAGTTCTGGTTTTCTTAGTTCTGGTTTTCTTGGGCCGTTGGTTATGAGGTTTTCTATCAGTTATGGTTCAGTGGGTCTTGGGCTTTCTATCAGACAGTTGTGATGCAGTGGTTCTGGTTTTCTTGAGGCTTTGCAGTTCAGTGTCCAGACAGTCCCAGATGGCCATTTGCATTTGCATATGCATTGCATCATCACATCATTAATCATTGTTTTGTTTTCATTCAGAGGTTCATATCTCTGCTCCCGGTTCCGGTATTGTTTTCAGAGATGGAAGATCCTCGCAAGCAGAACATTCACTTCAAGTTCTTCGATACCAAGGTTGGGCTGTTAAAGAAGATGGTGAAGCTGATCACGCCTAATCAGATAGAGAGATTCAAGAAGGCTTACGGAGGTATTCTTGATGTGGTGATAGAGCTAGATCCTTCCGAGAGGAGTGCCATTCATACATTGCTTCAGTATTATGACCCTCAGCTCCGTTGCTTCACCTTTCCTGATTTTCAGTTGGGCCCTATGCTGGAGGAGTATGCTCTGATCCTGGGTGTGCCGGTTCGAGACCAAGTTCCTTTCAATTCTGAGATGAGTAGACCGGCACCTGAGGCTATTGCTAAGGCTCTTTATTTGAGCCCTTCTGCTGTGAAGTCTTTGACCATTATTAAAGGAGGTGTGTCTGGGTTTTCTTTGGAGGCTCTGGTGAAGAAGGCGGAAGAATTGGCTGTTGAAGGAGAATAGGATGCTGTCTGTGCTATCTTGGCTCTTTCTATCTATGGCATCATCTTGTTTTCTGATATGGAGAAGTTCATAGATATAAACGCCATACATCTCTTTTTGCTGAAGAATCCTGTGCCTACCTTACTCGGGGATTTGTATTACTCAGTTCATTACAAAACTGAGAAGAAGAGAGGAGGTTTGGTCCATTGCTGCGCTCCGTTATTTCACATGTGGTTCATGAGGCATTTGCCTAGTACGGGAGTGTTTAGTGACCACAGCTTGGTATGGGCTCAGAAGTTGGAAAAGTTGCTTGCCAAGGATGTTAGATGGTTCACTCAAAGGCTGCAAGGTGCACGTTTCATCACCAGCTGCGGGAGTTATCATAGTGTGCCTTTGTTGGGAATAATTGGATGGATTAATTACAATCCAATCCTGTTAAGAAGACAATTAGGATACGCCTTGAGAGATGTGCCTGAAGATTTGAAGATGACCCATATTTTCTACTTCTCAGTGAAAGATAATATGCCCTTAGTGAGGAAGGTTGCGGGAGCTTGGAAGTGCATTAAAGGAGAAGGAATAGCTAGCTTTGGGAAGTGCAACAATCAGACATCCCCAGAGTACGAAGCTTGGTTGAAAGACAGAGCCAGAAGAGTTTTGTTACCATTTTCAACACCAGTTCCCCCAGTTGCTGAGTCCATTGATATTGTGCCTCTAGAGGAATTCAAGAAGTTGGAAGCCCAGCTACATGCAGTTAGAGTTGAAAATACTGAGATGGTAAACCTGTATCACCAAGCCAACAGGGCCAAGATTGAAGCTGAAGAGAAGTTGCTGAAGATGCAGACGACTTTGGAGGCTAAGGAGAAGGACTTTGCAGGTAGAGAAGCACATTTCCGCAGGTTAGGGATGATGGAAGCCCAAAGAGAAGCTGAGCGCAAGAAGAAGTCAAAGACCCTCAAAGATGCTCGTCAGTCTATTGTCTGGTTGAAGGGACAGAGAGAGTAAGAGCTGAAGCAATATAAGGAAAAAGAAGAGTTCTTTGAAGTTCAGATGGCTTACAAAAAAGAAGAGGTGGAGCAGGTCCACAAGATTCGCAGAGAGAAGACCCAACAACTCGCAGATAGCCAACAAGCCCTCAAAGCAGCACTTAAAGAGATTGAAGACCTCAAGTTGATGGCGGGAGTCAAGAAGGTCAGGTCTGATGATGGATTTTCAGGATCCTCAGGCGGTGGTTATGCTTCTTAGTTTGTTTTCTTTGTATCTGGATTACCTACAGGCATGTTGTAGGAGTCCTAGCTGTTTGTTTCTCCTCTGTAAGAACTTGTACCCTATGGGGACTTCTGTTTTATTGTTCCTAATGGGATGATCTATGTTATGACTGTTTTTCACCATTTCTTGGTTTGCCTGCTGTTATGGTTTGAATGTGGTTTCCCGCAAAGGTTTCTAAAAGTCGAGGATCAGTGCCCATCTGGTTTTCTTTGCTAAATACCGGAACCGGGGCATGAATGACCTGTGATTGGGAACATAAACAACTGCATTGCATCCATATAACCTGTTTGTTGTTTTGCAGGTAGTGTCTCAGTTACTAATGTGTTTTGTGTAACAGGCACTATATCTCCTCGTAAAGTTCGGGAACAACCAGCAGTGCACAGATATCCTACCAAGATTAACAGAGAACGAGCCATGGACCAGATGCAAGCGGACTTGGCAGATCTGAGGCAGAGAATGGATAACTTTATGACGTTAATGGCCGACATGGGGCAGAACCAAGAGCGTCTGCGGGAGATGGTTGAGAATCAGAACAGGAACACTGCTGCTGCCGCTAATGCTGATAATCGTACCGGTGCGGGCGCACGTCAGGTTGAACCTCCTGTTACACAGCCAGGAGTGACTATTACCAACGATGGGTTGCACAACATTCAGATGGATAATCATGATGACCAGTTCACTTTACTTGACGAAGCTGAAGGTCAAGGAGCAGAGATGAACAAGAGGTTCGAAGAGATGGCGGAGCAAATCAAGGCTATTTAGTCCTAGAGCTCTTTGGGATTCGACATAACCGACTTGGGCTTGGTTCCTGGGGTCAGGATCCCGTATAAGTTCAAAGTTCCAACCTTTGAGAAGTATAATGGCACTGCTTACCCGAAGACCCATCTACAATCATTTGTTGGGAGAATTGCCGCTCACACAGATGATGAGAAACTTTGGATGTATTATTTTCAGGATAGCTTTGTGGGAGCATCTCTTGAATGGTACATGAAGCTCAGCAGGGTCAATATCAAGAGTTGGAAGGATCTAGCCGAAGCCTTTGTGAGGCAGTATCAATATAACATGGACATGGCTCTGAATCGCATGCAGTTGCAACACATGGCTCAGACGGCAAAAGAAGGTTTCAAAGAATATACCCAGAGGTGGCGCCAGCTAGCTGCCAGGGTGCAACCACCCCTCTTAGAAAACGAAATGGCCGACATGTTAATGGGCACTCTCCAAGGTGTTTTTCTGGAGAGGTTGGCGTCTAGCTCGGCCACCAAGTTCAATGATATAGTGATTGCTGGAGAGAGAGTTGAGACTCTGTTAAAGATGGGGAAGATTCAGGACCCTAATACTGCTAGTAGTTCTGGAGGAGTGAGGAAAGCCTTTGGCGGACCTCCTAGAAGAAGAGAAGGGGAAGCTAACGCAGTATATGGCCGAGGCAGAGGCAGAGGTTATAGACGAGAATACAATCAGATAGATGCAGTCACAATTTCCACTACACTAATTCAACTAGCTCAACAGGCTCTACAACAGCCTCAGCAACAACAGCAGCGCAACTATCAACAGAGACCGTATCAGCAGAGGCCGCCACGCCAAGCTGATAGGGTTATTGATGTGATCCCAATGACTTACACAGCTTTACTCCAGAGATTGTTGGAACTAAACTTAATTCAACTGAGGACCTTGGCTCCACCGAATGGAACTCTTCCTCCAGGTTACGACGCCAATGTTCGATGCGCTTTCCATTCTGGGGCACCCGGGCACTCAACGGAGAAGTGCAGGGCTTTGCACTATAAAGTTCAGGATTTGATCGACTCCAAAGCAATCAATTTTGCGCCGCCTCCGAATGTCACGACTAACCCTATCCCTAATCATGGGGGAGCCAGGGTTAATGCTATTGAGATGGAGGAGAGGCTGAACTTGGTGGAGAGGGTTGAAGAAGTGAAGACCTCCTTGTTGCTGGTCAATGAGAGATTGTTGAAGGGTCAGGTTTTCCCGGGTTATGGGCTCGATTGCAAAGACTGTGCTGAGTCGAAGAATGGTTGTGACAGATTGAAGACTGGTTTACAGAGACTGATGGATGATGGGCTGTTACAGTTCGACAAGGCTGATAAGAGGACTGATGAAGTGTCAACGGTGACCATATACTATGATCCTACTGAAATGCCAGCGCGAGGAGAGCCGGTTACTATTTATGTCCCGGAAGTAAGTCCCGTCACCATCACGGTGCCTGGGCCTATTCCGTATTCAGATGAGAAGGCTATTCCGTGGCATTACGGATCAGAAGTGTATGTCGGAGGACAAAAAATGGAAGATAAGACAGTAACCATTGACCCAGCTGTGATGAATGTTGGGGGAAGTGGAGGTTTCACGAGAAGTGGTCGCTTATTCGCTCCCCAGACTTTGAGAGGAGACACTGATGCTGAGGCTTCTGCTAAAGCCAAAGGGAAGAAAATAGAAACTGACGATAATGCCACTCCCGCTACTGGTCAAAGTACTTTCGAGAAGGAAATGGAGGAGTTCATGAGGATTATTAAGAAGAGCGACTACAAGGTAGTCGAGCAGCTAAATCAAACTCCCTCCAAAATCTCTATCTTGTCACTGCTGATGTGCTCACCAGCTCATAGAGAAGCCCTTCTGAAGGTGTTGCAGATGGCGTATGTTCCTCAGGAGATTACTGTGAATCAGTTAGAAGCTGTGGTGGGAAGTGTAAATGCGAGCCATGGTCTGGGCTTTACTGATAGAGACCTTACTACTGAAGGGAGGAATCATAACAAGGCTCTCCACATCACAATTGAGTGCAAAGGGGCTGTGCTGTCCCATGTCCTGGTTGATACTGGGTCATCTCTTAATGTCTTGCCGAAGAAGGCGTTAATGAAACTCAATGTGGAAGGGGTTATTTTGAGGCCAAGTGATTTGGTGGTAAAGGCTTTCGACGGTTCTCGGAGGTCTGTCTTTGGAGAGGTTGAGTTGCCAATCAAGGTTGGGTCGCAAGTGGTTAAGAGCACGTTCTACGTGATGGACATCCAACCTGCTTATAGCTGTCTACTTGGTCGACCCTGGATTCATGCCGCAGGGGCTGTGACGTCAACCTTGCACCAGAAGCTCAAGTACGTAGCGGATGGTCAAGTTGTGACTGTGTGCGGTGAAGAGGACATATTTATGAGCCATTTATCTACATTCAAATATGTGGAGATGGATGGTGAAATTCATGAAACCCTGTGTCAGGCATTCGAAGCAGTGAATGTTAGTTCCTTGTCTCCTCTGAGTAGGGCTGAAGATAAAGAAGGTACGTCTAATACCTCCTACAAGCAGGCCAAGGAGGTTGTGCAATCAGGCAGTGCCCAGGGCTGGGGCAGACTACTGGAGCTGGAAAAGAAGGAAGACAAGTTTGGGCTTGGGTATCAGCCTGATGGGCTCGTCCGTTCATCAGACAACAAGACCATTACCTTTACTAGTGCTGGGTTGCTGGACCGCAACCATATCTGTGCTACCAGCGAAGACGGAGATAGCGAGTGCGATCTGGATAATTGGATCCGCCCGTGTGCACCGGGAGAGGAGCTGCCCAATTGGTCTGCGGAAGACATCGTCGAAGTCACCTAGATCACAAAGTAATTGTTTATTTGTCATTTTTCTACATACTGCATGTCAAATCCTGTACTCTGCCCAAGGTACAAGGATCCATTGTATGGGCCTCCATGTTTTGAAAGCATTTATTTGTCATAAATAAAGGACTTTTTCAATCAAATCGTTCCTTTTCTTTCAATTTTAATTTTTGCACAAATAAAGAAAATGGCAATGTGTTTTTTTTCTTTCTTGCTTTTGGTGTGCGTTTTCTCTAAACAGATTCTGAATGAGCACATCACTTGTGTAGTGTCGATCAACCAGATTCCACTAACAACTCTCCTGCTATGACTGAGCATAACTTCGACAATCCAATCTACCAAGTTGATGAAGGGGTTGAGGAAGACTGTGACCTCCCTGAAGAGTTGGTCAGATTGTTGAAGCAAGAGGAAAGAGCTATTCAGCCTCATCAGGAGGAAATCGAGGTTATCAACATCGGCACAGAAGAGGTTAAGAAGGAAATCAAGATAGGTGCCAGCCTGCAGACTGAAGTTAAGAAGGGGTTGATTGAAATGTTGCGTGAATATGTTGACATCTTTTCCTGGTCATATCAGGACATGCCAGGGTTGGATACAGACATAGTTGTGCATCGACTACCGTTAAAAGAAGACTGTCCTCCTGTTAAGCAAAAACTGAGAAGAACTCGCCCTGACATGGTGATGAAGATCAAAGAGGAGGTACAGAAACAGTGGGACGCCGGGTTCCTTGCCGTGACTAGTTACCCACCTTGGGTAGCTAACATTGTTCCAGTGCCAAAGAAGGACGGCAAGGTCCGGATGTGCGTCGATTACCGGGATCTGAACAGAGCGAGCCCTAAAGATGATTTTCCTCTACCACACATTGACGTGTTGGTAGACAATACCGCTCAGTTCTCGGTGTTTTCATTCATGGATGGCTTCTCCGGTTACAACCAAATCAAAATGGCACCGGAAGACATGGAGAAAACGAAGTTCATTACCCCGTGGGGTACGTTTTGCTACAAAGTGATGCCCGTTGGACTGAAGAACGCAGGGGCAACTTATCAGCGGGAAATGGTCACGTTGTTCCACGACATGATTCACAAAGAGATTGAATGCTATGTGGAAGACATGATCGCTAAGTCCCGTGACGAAGAAGAGCATCTGGTTAATCTCAGGAAGCTTTTTGATAGACTGATCAAGTATAAGCTGAGATTGAACCCGAACAAGTGCACTTTCGGAGTGCGTTCCGGGAAATTGCTGGGTTTCATTGTAAGTCAAAGAGGAATCGAGGTGGATCCTGCAAAAGTCAAATCTATTCAAGAAATGCCTGCACCAAGGACCGAAAAAGAAGTACGTGGGTTCTTAGGGAGGTTAAACTACATTTCACGGTTTATCTCTCACCTAACAGCCACATGTGAGCCAATATTCAAGTTATTGCGCAAAGAGCAAACGGTCAGGTGGAACGAAAACTGCCAACAAGCTTTTGACAAGATCAAAGAATACTTACAAACACCTTCGATTCTGATGCCTCCAGTTCCAGGATGGCCATTGATCATGTACTTGACCGTTCTAGACGGGTCAATGGGGTGTGTTCTCGGACAGCATGACGAGTCTGGTCGAAAAGAGCATGCAATCTATTACCTTAGCAAAAAGTTTACCGACTGTGAATCTCGTTATTCACTGCTCGAGAAAACTTGTTGCGCTTTGGCATGGGCTGCTCGCCGACTGAGACAGTACATGCTGACTCACACCACATTGCTAATTTCCAAGATGGACCCCGTCAAGTACATCTTCGAGAAACCAGCATTGTCCGGAAGGGTTGCCCGGTGGCAAATGATTCTCACAGAGTATGACATACAATATACTTCTCAGAAGGCCATCAAAGGAAGTGTATTGTCAGAATATCTTGTCGGGCAACCGCTTGATGACTATCAGCCAATGAAGTTTGACTTCCCTGATGAGGACATCATGTACCTCAAAGCTAAAGATTGCGAGGAACCACTTCTGGAGGAGGGGCCTGACCCTGAATCCAAATGGAGGTTGATGTTTGATGGGGCCGTTAACATTAATGGACGTGGAGTTGGTGCTGTACTTATTACTCCTGAAGGTGTTCATTTTCCCTTTGCTGCCAGAATCACTTTTGGCTGCACCAACAATGAAGCGGAATACGAGGCGTGTATAATGGGAATAGAGGAGGCTATTAATCTTCGGATTAAGACCCTCGATATATTCGGTGATTCAGCCCTCGTCATTAATCAGATTACCGGCAAGTGGTATACGCACCAAGAGCATTTAATTCCATACCGGGATTATGCTAGAAGATTGCTAACGTTTTTCACAACTGCTAAGTTGCAGTATATACCACGTGATGAAAATCAGTTTGCCGATGCATTGGCTACGCTCTCTTCGTCAATTAAAGTCTTGTGTTGGAATTATGTGCCCAGAATCGACATTTCTAGGCTTGACATACCAGCATATGTGTTCTCTGTAGACGTTGTGTCTGATGAAAAGCCATGGTATTTTGATATCAAGCGATTCCTGGAATGTAAAGAATATCCAGATGGGGCAACTTCCAACGACAAGAAAACCATGCGACGACTTGCAGCAAGTTTCTTCTTAAACACAGACGGGGTCCTGTATAAGAGGAACTTTGATATGGTTCTGCTCAGATGCATGGATAGACACGAAGCAGACCAGTTGATGCAAGAAGTCCATGAAGGTTCTTTCGGTACCCATGCAGGCGGACATGCCATGGCAAAGAAATTATTGAGGTCGGGATATTACTGGCTTACAATGGATTCTGACTGTTGTACGTATGCACGAAAGTGCCACAAGTTCCAGATTTACGCAGATAAGGTGCATGTTCCTCCCATCCCACTCAATGTCATGTCATCTCCTTGGCCTTTTTCTATGTGGGGCATTGACATGATCAGGAAAATAGAGCCAACGGGGTCAAACGGACATCGCTTCATCTTGGTCGCGATTGATTACTTCACCAAATGGGTAGAAGCTGCATCTTATGCCAATGTTACTCGCCAGGTGGTAGCAAAATTCCTGAAAAGAGATATCATATGCAGATATGGAGTGCCCGAGCGAATCATTACTGATAATGGTTCTAATCTGAACAACAAGATGATGGCAGAACTGTGTCGGGACTTCAAAATCCAGCATCACAATTCCTCTCCTTACCGACCAAAGATGAACGGTGCGGTAGAGGAAGCTAACAAGAATATCAAGAGGATTGTACAGAAAATGTTTATCACCTACAAAGATTGGCATGAGATGCTACCGTTTGCGTTACATGGTACCGAACGTCAGTCAGGACGTCAACTGGGGCAACCCCCTTCTCTTTAGTCTACGACATGGAGGCAGTCTTGCCTGTTGAAGTGGAAATCCCTTCACTGCGGGTGTTGATGGATGTCAAGCTTGATGAGGCTGAATGGGTGCGTGCTCGATACGATCAACTATGCCTAATTGAGGAAAAGAGATTAGCAGCTATCTATCATAGCCAGCTTTATCAAAGGAGAATGAAGCGAGCCTTCGACCAACGAGTACGTACTCGGGAGTACCAAGTAGGCGAGCTTGTACTCAAGAGGATCATTCCTCCCAGTTTAGATCACAGGGGCAAGTGGACCCCAAATTATGAAGGACCATTCATAGTGAAGAAAGTATTCTCAGGCGGAGCACTGATGCTCACCACTATGGATGGCGAAGACTTCCAATACCCTGTTAACTCGGACGCAGTTAAAAAATACTTCGCATAAAAGACCCGCTGGACACAAAAACAGAATTATAGTCCAGGCAAAAAAACGGGCATCCCGGCGAGCTAAAAACAGAATAAAAGCTCGGGCAAAAATTAGGGAAAAAATAAAAAAATGTACACCCGCTGAGTTGAAAAGCCACATCGGACAACTCAGGCAAAAAAGGGTAGCCCGGTGGATTGAAAACCCGAAAGGGCGATCCACGCAAAATCAAGGAATAAGCGAACAACTGCGCTCCGGGTTATCTGAACCACATCACCGCTTCAAACAGCTTGACCATATCAGAAGGGTAGAGATCAGCCCCCTCATTCTCTTCAGAAGGCCGAAGACGGAATGGAAAGTCTTGAGGATATGCCAGTCATAGCAGGAAGGAAACTCTTTGGAATGTCGTGCCATTGCCATTAGGATAGTTTCTTTTCTCAATTTTACAGTAGCTACCTCTTTCCAGGTGGTTACTTCCTGATGTAAAATTTTGCCTATTCAGAGGCCAATCAATAAAAAGAATATTCAGTCAAACACCGTGTTATGTTTATTTTGTTTGCAAAAATGTCCTGAATTTTTAACAAATAATATTGCATGCGAAACATGTTGCTTTTCAAACTGATAAAAATGACATTGCAGAGACACTTAACATCGCTTTGAGTGTCAGGTGACGGCAGATGAATAGATCAGGCCATACCAATCTTTGTGCATACGTGTGTATTCTGTTATTGTAGGTTTCACAGGTTATCCCCGTATCTCGAACAGAATCTTTTCTCAGCAGTTGCCAGAGCTGCAAAATAATTTTCTTCCTTAGCGGGCCCCGGAGCTGCAAAAAAATATTTACTCCTTAGCAAGTTACCAGAACTTTCAGAAGGAGACTTGTTTCCCAACAGTCACCAGGGTTGCAAGATCAAGCTGTCTCCCCAGCAGTTGCCAGAGCTGTACGAGCATTTGCCTCCCAGGGCAATCCCCAAGCAGAAGAGGGTTATTCTCCAAGCAGAGGTATTTCCCCGGCAGAGCGCCTGTCTACAAGTGACTTATTCTCAGCAGGTATCTGAACACCTGCACTCCCCAGAGGTCGGGTCAATCTCCAGCAGGAGTTAGTAGAAGTCTCCCATCCTCAGTGGAGTTATCAGAAGTTTATTATCCACAACGGAATCGCTAGAAGTTCTCCTTGCCCAGCAGAGTTGCAGGTAACTTCATTTCCCCACAAAGTCATCGGGATTCTCATTTCCAGGGGAGTTCCCCAGCAGAACAAGAAGTAGTCTCTTCCCCAGCAGAACAAGAAGTAGTCTCTTCCCCAGTAGAGCAAGAAGAAGTTCTCCCCAGTGGAGTCAGAGCAGGGTGATCAGATCCTCAGTAGATGTTCAAAGCAGTTGAACGAAGTATACCCTACGCAGAGTCGTCTTTCTTCCAGTGAAAGCTTCTCCAGCAAGCATCAGGTTGCCAGCACTTCGTTCCAATTAGAGTTAAAAGTTTTGAGTCCCCAGCAGGTTTCCGGAATCTTCTCCCACAGGTCGCCAGGACTTCATTCCCCAGCCAGAGTGGAATTGTCTACTTCCCCAACATAATCAGCCCTTGTCTGTGTTGATGCTTATTCAGTGTTCGTTCGCACTCTTAGACACTTAACTGATGATTCAGTTTGCTCATCCGCAGTCTCCAGAAGAATTAGCACCTTGTGGCACTCGTCTGTGCACTTTCCCCAGTAGAGTTTATATCTATTAGCACTCGTCTGTGCTCGCATCTTTATTTGATGCTCATCCTCTTTCAGCACTTGTCCGTGCCTTTTCCTCAGCAGATTCCTCTTTATTTGAGGTATTCCCCAACACTCGTCCGTGCTAGCATCTTTATTTGATGACCGTCCGCAGCTCTCGGCACTCGTCCGTGCTTACTAGTTCTTTGAAGTTTTAGATCAGCGAAGTTGCTTGTACTCGTCTGTGCGCGCATCTTCATTTGGTGCTCGTCCGCATCCCTGCAGCACTCGTCTGTGCATTTTTATTTCCGATTCCTCTTTATTTGAGGCATATCCCCAAGAAAGTCGCCAGTACTCGTCCGTGCTCGCATCTTTATTTGATGCTCGACCGCATCTCTTAGCACTCGTACGTGCTTGTTACTCCTTTGAAGATTGCTCGTCCGCATCCTTCGACACTCGTCCGTGCCTATTACTTATCTAATGCTCGTCTGCACGCCCCGACACTCGTCCGTGTTTGGTATTTTCTTTTTAAGATCGTTTGAAATAAGTTGATACTCGTCTGTATCTTTTTTGACACTCGTCTGTGTTAGATTGTTCCCTATTGAAGATTCCAATACTCGTCTGTGTTAGATTTCTGGTATTCGTCTATACCAGTGATTGATACTCGTCCGTATCATTATCAGAAGCACTCGTCCGTGTTTCTTGGATCATCGTCCGGTACTCGTCCGTATCGTCGACTTATGACACTCGTCTGTGTTTCTTTGATGATTATTCCAATGCTCGTCCGCATTGAAGAGGTTGAAAATCCTGACGGTGGGATTAAAACGTCAAAACGATTACCGGTACTTGCGTAAGAGTTATCCGAAGAAGACTCGTCTGTCTTATGCCACTTATCCGCGTAAGGATTCGTGAAGAGGGTTCGTCTATCCTATATTGTTGAACCTGGCGTCACAGGTTGTTGGAAGACTCGTCTGTCTCAACTCATATATTTTCAGGAAATATATGTAGAGGATTCGTCTATCCTAGGTGCATGTCTATCCCACAGACTTATATGCATTTCCGGAACCTGCGTAAGGGTTATCCGAAGAAGAATCGTTCGTCTTATTCCACTTATCTGCGTAAGGATTAGTGAAGGAGATTCGTCTATCTCAGGTTACTTTGAAG
This sequence comes from Lathyrus aphaca, assembly GCA_963966055.1. NCBI lineage: Eukaryota > Viridiplantae > Streptophyta > Magnoliopsida > Fabales > Fabaceae > Lathyrus > Lathyrus aphaca. Next base: position 314,155,915 of record OZ014519.1, read on the forward strand.
ATTCTTAAGGGCTCGTCCGCTCTCTGCACCTGGCATCACAGATCATTCGAAGACTCGTCCGTCTTATGATTCATCAGAACCTTTGGTTTCGTTGGAAGGAGCTTGTCTGCTCATCTCTCAACTCAGTCTAAACGTCATTGGATTAGGTTTATTTCCCATTTCTTGTTTTCTACATCAGAGCGCAAATTTCCGTTTTTCTTGGGTATTCAACCACAGTTTATCTTGAACGGCCGAAAGCGGAAGCAATCGTCCTTTTCAGATCAACAGTTGCTTGAATAGGGGCAGCTGTAAAACCCCAAATTTGCCCTCTTCATCTTAAGCATCATAATACACCATTTTCATCATAATCATATCATATATATAGCATTATAACATAGAAAAATAAAGCATGACAAGCATCAAGCCCTAGCATGAGGCATATGGCCATCTGGGGAGGTGTTGAAGGCCATTTAAGCCAAGACAAGGGTTCCAATGGATTTGTGAGAGGCCTATGATGAGTCTAGACTCCTTTGGCAAGGCCAAGTTCACTTGCAAAAGCTCAAAAGATTGCTTAATCATCACAAGTTTCAAGACAATGCAAGGCTCCTAGGCAGTGCGACCAAATTAGGGTTTTGGTTTCAAGGGCTTTAACCTCATAATTGTGGCCAACTCTTTTGAGCAATGTCTTCTATATTATAAGAGGTTCCTACATGTCAATTTTCATGGAAAAATTCCAAGTGGAAGTCAGTCACTGCCTCAGTTACTTGCAAATGAGGCAGAAAGTCAACTGGGCCCAGAAAAAGTCAACTGTGCCATTCCAAGGGGTCCAACCCAACTTTTTTGGCCAAATGAGGTCTATTAAATGTTATAAGATGTTTGGTGAGCTTAAAGTCCAAGAATTTTGGTGGTTTGAGGGGTTTTGGCAAAAGTGCACAAATTTGGTTATGGAAAAGTTACTATTTTTTGCTATTTTGACCTAAAACTTCACAAGGCCTTAACTTGATCAAAAAATCTTCAAATGTACCAAAGGTAAACATGAAAGTTGGAGAGTAAGGGCTTCCATTTTCAAAAAGTACAAGAGCATTTTCTGGAGATTCATAGATTTTCCTCTAAGGCCTTCGAAAAAATGGCTATCCTAGGGCAAAATTCAAAAATTCAAGGCCAAGCCATTTGCACGAAGGCTCAAAAGTGGATAGTTTGCTATGCCATGTCCAAAGTAAGTTTACACAATCAAAATGCATCTCATTTAGGTCATTTGGCTCAAAGAAAAGTGGCAAAATTCGTGCACATGAGAAAGTTCCATAAAACTTGCATTTTACACTTGGATTTGCACAAGGCATGACAATTGTGTGATAGCTTACATCCAAGGGCTGAAATTGTTTGCTTTGAATCATTGGTGGGATGGTGAATGTACATGCAAAAGAGGCCAGAAAATCATGAGCTTGGCATGCTTATGGCACACTTGGGCCAAATTTGCATTTTCACAAAAATCAGCTCTCTCTCACGGGCAATTGATCTAATCCTTTTGCATTGCCTTATCCATTCCATAACAACCAGAATTAGGGTTAGAGGCAGCCAGAATACACACTCACTCTCTCATTCTCATCTCTTGTGCAAAATTGCTCATTCTCCACAAATATTGCTACAAGACTCCATTCACAAAACTCTTGCTAGATTCTTGATCCTCATCACTCATAGATCATTTCCATACCATTTGTTTGGGTTATTCTTCAAGAATCATCCATTTCCCATTTCTTGTGCACATTTGCATTTTGTGCCATAACTTTTGATCTAGGCAAGCTTTCTTCAATCCAAGACCATATCCATACTCCTCTCATCTCAAGGATCATTAAGCACCCATGGATCTAGATTTATAGTGGAGTTTGCTCAAATGGCCATTTGAAGAGCTTTGGAGCACAAGGAGGCTTATTGCTGGATTCACAAGCTTGCAAAGCCTTAGATGCATTTATTTTGCATCTAAGGGGATAAGGAGACCATTTGCCATCATTCTATACCACTCTTGACTCCTAATTTTTGACAACACCTCAGGTATACTCAAAATTCGCATCTCATAGAAATGTGTTTGATTGTGTGCTTTAGAATCCTCATGTTGCGCTGGTTATCCTGTTGTTTGTAGTTTGTGAAATGGTTAAGTATTCACAAAGTTATGTTGATTTAAAGTTTGGTGGACAATTTTGTTTTCACTCATATCTTTAAATTCTTTGAGTTTTGTTCCAATCCAAGCATGTGTTCGTGTTTAGGGATGTTAGATTATCCATTCTGGAAAGTTTGATGGCTTGCCGTGGCTTGGTTTGGGTTTTCGTATGGCTGGGGTTAGGGTTAGGGTTCATAGTTCATTAATGGTGGAGAAGCTTAGGTTTAGGGTTTGCATGAAGGAGAAGGTTCAGCAGCCATTAGTTCTATCCGCACCTCCCCTGCAAGGCCCATTGAGAATTTTAACTGGGCGCAGCTGCTTTTAACACCCCCTGGCCCATTTGTTTATTTTTATTTCTTTTTTCTCTACCAATTTATTTCATTTTCTTTTAATTCATTTTAAATAATTCCTTAACTCTAAAAAATCCAAAAAAATTCATATACACTCCTTGATTCATCTAGTTTTTTATCATGATTTTTCCAAATTTTTATTTTCATCCCACGTGGCCAAGTAAATTCAACATTGAGCATTGCTTTCTTGTAAACTCTCATAGACCAATCTGCCTTGTCCAATTTCTATTTTTCTCATCCTTTAAGCTATGAACCCCATTCTTTTTGCACTCAAATCCTAAGACAATCTACTATCTTCATGATTTATCTTGGATTTTTCACAAACTTCCTTGCTGGACTTTGCTTGAGTTACTTGTGCCTTAAGTTTCAAAACTCTAAATGGAGATACCTTGCATCCTTGAGCTTCATTGACCTAGTTTGGTGCTGTATCTTTGCAAACCCTTTTGGATTCTCATTTCCTTGTGTTTGGAGAGTGCTTTTATGGTTGGGTAGAATTTATAAGTGCTTGGATCTTTTTCTTGGGTATTTTCTTCCTCACCTTGCCTTGTTTTGCATCCTTTGAGTCTTCTAGTCTCTTTTAAGCTTAGAAGGGCACTTGTGCCAACTTCTCTTCATCTTTTGGGGTCCTTTAGAGGTCTATGGTTGCTCCTGGTCTTAGGATAGGGTTTGAATCTCCTTGAGTCTTGGTGTTGGGTCTCTTTTATGTGCTTTATTTCTTTAAGTGTTATGCATGCCTTCTTTGCACTTGTTTCACTTCTAATCATCTCAATATGATCTTGTGTTGCTTTGATTATCATCTTGTGAACTCTTTGCCATGCCTATATGCTTGTGTAGCTTCTGACTTGTGGGTTTATGCCTTGATTTTATGTTATTACACTAACCTTGCAGGGGCTATGGTAAGTTTGAGATGTGGGAATTGAGTTCCACATCTCCATTTCTCATCTCTTCTCATATTGTTTATATGGACTAACATCTTCTTGTTGGGCTTAGGCCTTTCTCATCTCTCCTCTTATCTTCTTCTTCTTCTCTTGAGATCTTTTTTAGGTTAGGAAGACCTCACAAACCCTAGGAACTCCATGCATGCTAACTTAGGATAGAAACTTCCCACTAGTTTTTCCTTTTTGCTCCTTTGGTTCTCTTTCTCTTCTCATCTTCAAACTTAACCTCAATTCACTTAATAAAGGTTGAGTACCTTCATGTGACATGAGACTTTTCTATGAGATGCTTGCACGCGTTCCATTTCGGGGCGAGGTGTAAGTCATCACTCATGGTGGATAGGTCTTAGCATGAGGACCTCACAAACAAAACCCTAAAAAACACTTCTTAACTCAAAAACAACAAAAACACTTAATAATGTCAATGGGCCAGTGTGCTTGAGCCTTCATTTAGGGGACTAGACTTGCAGATTTCCTCCATGGATAGGTGTGTTTCTTGCGCATTCCATTTCGGGATGATGTGAGATGTACACATCCCATTGAGTAAGACTTAGGTACACTTACCTATGCAAACTTTCACTCATAAAAGCTTCTAAAAAACACTAAACAAACAATAAGCGTCTTTCCTTCGGGAATTCTTTTCTCACTTCATTCGCTCCGTACGCGAACTTGCTCCTACTTGTCACCTTGCAAGACGGTTACGCACTCGTCGTCCGAGTCTATAACACCTGAGCAATGGCATAGGCAGTTCAAGCCCTAATTCATAAGCAATTTTCCTTTGTTACCCTTAGTTAGGGGAACTACGACGTCTCTGATCCTCATTATCCTGATGAGGTACGTAGGCAGCGGGGTAGGGCCCGTTCGAGCACAATCTTTATTTTCCCTACATTTTTCCTTTCTTTTCTTTTCCAGTTCCTTTTTCAGTTCTTTTATCCATTTCAGTTCCTTTTCTTTGCAGCAGCCTTCATTTCTTCACCCTTTGAAGCATTTTCTTTGCAAGCGTGGATCCCGTCGGGTACGGCGGACGATCTGGGTGCTAATACCTTCCCAGGTTGTAACCGACTCCCGAACTCAGTCTCTTTGGTTCGCAGGACCTGTGTCCTTCCTTTTCTTTTTTTTCTGGTTTGTGCAACATTACCATTCCCGTGCCTTCGGGATAAAAATGCCTGGCTGGCGACTCTATTCTTTTTCCGCGCCACTTTCGCGTTTGTACCAGGATGGAAATCCGGGGAGCAACAAGGGGCAATGCTCTCTTTTCAAGCATAATTGGATCAAATTTAGTTGCAAGCCCCTTAATTGTTTACCAAGGTATACACGATCCACTGCATATTACATAGCCTTGATATTGGATTCTCAGCAGAAACCAAGGCGAAAGTTAATTATTTGTGCCAGTAATATCATATGGTGTCAGTATCATGTCTTCAGATTCAGTCATGAGAATCCCTAAAACATTACTCGGGGAAGTCGAGAATCTCAGAAGTTCTAAAGCCATTGGTTACCTTGAATGAGTATCTACTTTCAAAATTGATACGATTTTGTTCTCGGATTCAGGTTTACTTTTCCCTCTTTACTCAAGTAAGAAATGTTTTCCGAATTCAGGTTTACTTTTCCCCATTTACTCAGGCGAAAATGTTCGTTGATTATTGTAACACCCCAAATTTTCCCTCTTCACTTTAAGCATCATATGACATAATATTCATCATGAACATATCATTTTCATAGCATCATATCATGGAAAGATGAGGCATAACATCCTTCATGTCCTAGCTTCAAGCATATGGTCCTCTATGGAGGTCCTTGAAGCATTTCAAGCCATGACAAGGGTCCCAATGGTTGTATACAAGTCCTATGGTGAGTCTACACTCCATTTACAAGATTAAGTCCATTGGCAAGAGCTCAGAAGATTGCATGATCATCAGAGATCTCAGGACAAGGCAAAGCTCCTATACAAGGCATCCAAATTAGGGTTTGATATTCAAGCATCAAAACCTCAAAAATTTGGCCATTTCATTTAGGTAAAGTATTCTATATGTTAAGAGGATCCTAGGTGTGAATTTTCATGAGAAAATTCCATGTGGAAGTCAGACAATTCCTCAGTTGCTTGCAGATGAAGTAAAAAGTCAATTGTGTCCTTAAAAAGTAAAATGTGTGATTTCAAGGGGTCTAACCCAAATATTTTGGCCAAGAGGGGTCCTTACAATGTTATAACAGGTTTTGAATGATCAAAGTTCAAGAATCATGGAGGTTTGAAGGGATTTGCAAAAATGGTACAAAGTTGGTTTTAAGGAATTTCCAAATTTGGCAACTTTTGCCCTAATTTTCAAATGGCCTTAACATGATCAAAAATTATTCAAATGGACCAAAGTCAAACATGAAAGTTGGAGATTAAGGGCTCCCATTTTCAAAAAGTACAAGTACATTTTCATAGTATTTGTAGTTTTTCCTCTAGCCTCTTTGAAAATATCATGTAAATTAGGGCAAATTCACATTTCAAGCATGCAACCAAAAGCAAAAGGCCTCAAAACTGAATTGTATGACTTGGTATTGGTTCAAACTTGTTTCAAACTTAAAATTCATCACATTTGAATTTTTTTCTCCAAAGAAAATCACGTTTTCGTGCATTATGAGAAAATCACTCCAAACATGCAAAATTGGCCAAAACATGAGAAGTGTGTGATGCTTGGATCTAAAGGCCAGGATTGATTGGATTTGAATCAAGGGTGGTAAATGAATTGCACATGTGCTGAGAGGCCCAAGGAAGCATGAGCATTGCATGCTTATCTCACATGTTGCAAAAATTGCAAATTCACACAAATCACATGACCTACTCGTGCATTTCATCTCATTCTTTCAGCAAGGGTTTGTGACCTCATACAAAAGCAATTAGGGTTTCAGATTGCCTCATATCTCTCTCATTATCTCATTTCCAACTTTGTGCACCATTTTAATTTTCACACAAATCTCTTCATTCTCTCACATTCTTCACAAATCTCTTCCACATTCTTGATCAGTGAGTGATATAGATCAAGATTCTACCATTCATTTGAGCTTAAGGTGCAAAAATAGAAAGGTGCCATTGAGAAGCAACTTACTTTGAAGCTTCAGATCCAAGTCCCACTAAGCTTCCTCTTGCATTTATTTTGCAAGAGGAGATCACAAGAGCTAGATCTGCAGCTTTGGAGGCATTTCTTGGTGATTTTGAAGGATCTACAACTCAGGTATGCTCTGATATCTTTGGATCTGGAAATGAAATTGTATGTGTGATTCTTGATCCTTGTGTCTTGCTTATCATGTTGCACTCTTTAGATTATAAAATGATGCATCATAGTGAAAGATATCTTGAATTCAGTTTTGATGGTGCAAGTTGTTTTGGTTCGACCCCTTAGATTCATTAAGTTTTAGAGGTTTTGGAGCTCATATTTGAATTCAGGGATGTTGATTTGGTCAATCTGGGCAGTTTTTATCCCTTAATTTGTTTGTTTAGGGTTCTGGTATGAATTCCGGTACCGGAGCCCTAGCTCCGGCCACCAGAAACTGGGTTTTGCAGCTTAGGGTTTGTTCACGAAGAAGACAAAGCCCCAGCCCTTGGATCCAGCCTCATACGCCTTGGATCTGTGCCACATGTCCCTGCATATCTCTCTCCCATTCGTGAGTTTTATTTTTCATTTTAATGTACAATGTTGTGCAGCCCACTCTAATAACCATACACTTTCCATTCACAATCAGCCAAACTGCCACCTCAATTAATGAAGGAGGCACCAGATGCGTCCAATTGATCTAACGAATCTCTTATTTTCCAGTTTTTTATTCATAAATCCCACCCTAGTTCACATATTCCTGCTCAGAATTGGGCTTAGTCAGTGATATTCGCACCCCCAGTGTTCTCAGCCCAAACCATTTCAACATACAATCCTTACTCTTCACACCTCCTCACCATTTCTTCTTTATTCTTTTTCATCTTTTTTTTTCTTCTTTTTATTCATTTCAATTTCAATTTATTTAAAATACTTCCCTTCATATAAAAATTTTCAAAAAAATCATGAGCCTTATTTAAAGTGTCTTTTATTTACTCATATTTTTATTTTCTTTTTTTTCCATTTCCACGTGTCATTATTAAATCATTGTTTCACTTAACTTCTTTTTAAGTTCTTCTTGACCACACTGCCTTGTCAATTTTCCATACACTTCATTATTTTGATTTTTGATCCCTTTCTTTTTGCTCTGGATTCCTAAGACATTGTACTTCTTGTGTGAGTTTTATCTTGATATTTAGAAATTTATTTCTTGAGTCTTGGTCCTTTGACTTGTGGTGGAAGTTTGTAACCCTAGCTTGTGTTCAAGCCTCCATTTGACCTAGTTTTCTTCTGAATTTTTCAAACCACTTTTGGCCCATTGATATAACATGTTTGAAGATCACTTGACTTGAGTTATGGAATTTTTAGATGCTTGGTTGATTTGATTGGAATTTTACTTTGAACCTTGTCCCATTTTGTTTCTTTTGGTCCTTTAGGTCTCATATAAGCTTAGAAGGGCACTTGTGCCAACTTCTCTTTCTCATTTGGGATTCTTTTGGGGTATGGTTACCTCCCTGGTCCTAGTTTAGGGTTTGAGTCTTAGGATTTTTTGTGTCTTGTTTCTTTTCAAGTTCTTTCTTTCCTTAAGTGTTTCCATCTCATTTCCTTACTTCTTTCACTCCCATTTTGTATTTGTTTGGTATTGTGTGACCTCTCTCTTCATCTTGTTGAATTCTTAAGCCCTTCTTCATCTTGTTTTGGTTCTGGTTGTGTGCATTGTGTCCATGTTTATGCATATTTGCTTTGCATCCTCCTTAAGTGTGCATTTGTTTTCATATATGTTCATGTTGCATCTTTTGCTTATAAGCTTCATCTCCTCATCCCTTTCAGTTGCATTTGCATTGTGCACTTGGTCATATCATTTCACTTCTGATTGTGTGATGTTAGCATGTTGTCTTGCTCATTGTGTTTCATTTGTGTTCACTTTACTAACCTTGCAGGGGCTATGGTAAGTGTGAGGTGTGGGAATTGAGTTCCACATCTCCAAATCTCATCTTATCTCTTCCTCTTATGTTTATGTGCACTAACCCTTTTTTGTTGGGCTCAGGCCTTTCTCATCTCATCTCTTCTTCTTTTTCTCTTCTTCTTCCTTCTTCATTAGGATAGAAACCTCACTAACCCTTAGGACATCCATGCATGTTAACACTTAGGATCATTTAGTCCCCTTTAGAATTTTGCCTTTGAGATATTTTGGTGCTTTCTCTTCTCACCTTCAAACTCAATTCTAATTCACTTAATAAAGGTTGAGTTTTTTCATGTGACATGAGACTTTGCTATGAGATACTTTCACGCGTTCCGTTTCGGGGCGAGGTGTGAGTTATCACTCGTGGTGGATAGGTCTTAGCATGAGTACATCACAAAGAAAGTTAAAAAGACACTTCTTAACAAAAAAAACACAAAAATACTTAATAATGGTAATAGGTGTCGCTCCCGATAAATGGGAATGGCCCAGATAAGGGAACATACGCGAACGGTCGGCGAAAAGGAGGGTGTGAGAACACATAGGAGTGAACTCAAAGGGAATGAATAGAGTCGCCAGCTAGGCATTTTTATCCCGAAGGAAAGGTAATGCTGCATAGACCTAAGAAAAGATGTGGATAAGACGGTTGCGAACCAGAGAGACTGAGAAAGGGGGTGTGTTACAACCTGGGAAGGTATTAGCACCCAGATTGTCCGCCGTACTCGACGGGATCCACGCTTAAAAGATTTGTGTTTTAAAGAGGTAGTGTCAGTGCAATTTGTGTATAAAATAGCTGGAAAAGGATGTACAGGTGTCAGTGTAAAGGAAATGTGAAGTGTATAAATGTACAATGTCAGTGTAAGAACAGGAATAAAATGCTCAAGACTATGAGGCTTAAAGAATGATACTGGAAAGAGGGGGAATATATAAAGACTTTTGTTCGAAAACTGTTAAGTTATGCCTACGTATCCTCTCGTGCAATGAGGAAGTCAGAATACCATAGTTCGACCCAAAGAGATTGAAAGATAAACTGACTTGTGAACTGCTTACTTATCTATGCTCAAGTGTATGACCTGTCTGGCTCAGGTGCAAACTGTCTTGCATTAGACGGAAGAAGCAAGTTCTCGTTTATGAGTGAATGAGATGAGAAAAGAATCCCGGAGGAGACGATTATTGTTTGTTTTTGAGTTTTCAGTCTTTTATTGCTTTTTGAAGTTTGTCGTAAGTTAATGAGCTTAAGCCTAAACCAATGGATTAGTAAACTCATCACATCATCCCTCTGATTAGGGGTAATGAGAATACCTTAAGTGTGAAGTCAGCTTCTCACACTTAAACACCTTTGGGGTAGGTTTAAGATCATTAACCTACTTGTGATTATTTAGATGTTTTTGTGGTTTTTGTTCAGTGTTAAGTAATGAGATTAAGCCATAATCAAAGATTAAACAGACTTATTACACCATCCTAATAGAAGGATAATAGATGAGAATGTTTAAGCTGAGAAAGACTCCTCAACTTAATCCATGATTAGGGATTAACCTCATGACAAAACAAAGCCTTTATTGATGGATTTTAGTTAATGGTAAGATAAAGAAGTGAGTTTTATGATTTGTAAGACAACTTGAGGAGGACTTGTCCATTAACACTAGGGTTAGTCCTTCTTAACCAGTTAAGGAAGAATTAGAACCCTAATGCAAGGCCCAAGTTACAAGCTTGATGTCTTGATGATTATTAAGTGAATTGATTAAAGGATTTAAACACATTAAGGGTTTAACACTTAGGATTAAAGTTATACACTCCATCCTAATAGAAGGATGCAGGCATAAGCTTAATCACAAAGCCTCAAAGCCTTTAGGGTTTAGTCCTTGATTGTGAGATGAGAAGAGAATACTCAATGAGATACAAAGGTAAAATCTAAATGGGGGGCTAATCAAAACCCTAATTATTGTCATGCTTGGTTGTTCCTAAAGTTTGTGAGGTTTATAAGAGAAATCTTCAGAGGAACCACCAGGAAGCAGATGAAAGGATCAAAGAGAAGCAAAGTCACTTGCTTCAATTAAGAAGGCAAGTCACTTGAAGAAAGAAAGTAAGATGAAGAAGAATGAGCAAGCTCAATCTCAAACACAAAACAAAATGCAGCAATGATGCATAAGAGGGATGAAAAGAAATTGTGAGAAGTGAAGGCAAATTCACTTCTCAAAGTTACTTACCACCTGAAAAGTTAATGAAAGGAATGCAATACAATGCAAGATGAGATGAAATGACATGATGCAAATCAAAACCAGAAGCATATATGAGATGATAATGAAGTCATGAGATGGTGCAAAACATGAATCAAGGCATGAGGATGATCATATGAACATATGGATGCAAGAGAAGCATGCTTAGAACCATGATCATACATGAAAAGTTATGAAGTGCAAATGGCATACAACATGGCAAATGCAAGATGCAATGATCAAACATGATTCTAATATGTCCCAAGATGTAATATGAATCAAATGGATGCATAAAATGTCATATCAAGTCATGGTATGCAAGCAAATGCAAGATGAATGCAAAAGGAAGCCCAAATTAGGGTTTATGATCAATGCACCAAACAAAAACCAAAACCAGAAGCAATCATCAAGATAAAAAATTGAAAACACATCCAATGGAACCCTAAACCTATACAAACTCACTGCCTAAAGGAGGGGTTCTAACTCTTAACCTAGTGAGGGTTATGAGTTTCTTAAGAATGCTAGGGTTTTAAGGTACCTTGTCAAGAAAAATGTCAAACAAATTGAAAATGCAAGATCAAATCATGCCAATTTAATCCTATGAACTACATGATATGAAAGAAACAATGCAAAAAGAATCAAAGTCCAACTCTCAATGGTTAGGCAGAAATGAATTTTGGAAGTTTGGAACAAAATATTGCCTTGAAATAGAATTAATTCCATGAAAAATTGTCAAAAGACATCAAGATCAAAAAAGAAATTTGGTTTGAGGGTTGGACAATGTTTCTAAATGGTTTTAAAGGTTTCATGAATTTTTTGGTGATTTTTAAATACCTAAAAGTATTTTTAATTAATTAATTCTCATTAATTAATTAAAAATAAACTTTTAAATGATTTAAAAATATTTTTAAATGCAAAAAATAAAAATAAAAATGTTTTTGGTTTCTGAAAATTAATTGAAACTTTGACAAAAAATTTCAGAATTTTTAGAGATGTTTTACTATTTTTTATAAAATGAACAAAACAAATGCATTTAAATGAAAAATAAAATGAATTTAAACTGAAAATGGGAAAGTATGCAAGATCAAGGGACAGGATTCAAACTCACACGCGCGGGAGTGGACCTGGCGCGCATCTGGACGGCCCACATTCAAATTCACGCAATTAAGACTAAACCCTAATTAATTAACCCTAATGACTTTCAGACAACCGGAACACTGTTCCGGTCGTCTTCTCCGGCCAGCCACTCAAGCTATCTCTCTTAATACGCATCCCCAGGCCCTAAAACTCTCCAAAAATGATCCTCTCCCCAACCCCAACAAGAATCAGCCATCAAAATTCATTTAATCATCATCAAATCCATGAATCGAAGCAAAACGGAAAATGACACAGAAATTTTAGAAGCTCATGAAATACTCATTTCTCAACTATTTTCAAAACTAAACACATCATGACAACCAGTGAAGCATGTAGAATCATTCTATAACATAAAATGAGAGTTCTGGAAAAATAAATGCCATGGCTACCTGAGCTTGAGCTTTCGAATCAGGGACTTTCTGGCCAGTTCTTTGCTTCAAATCCACTCCAATGATCCTCCTAAGAAGCTTGCAATGCTTGGTTGGAGTTTAAATAGCCTCTGGAGAGAGTTTGCAGAATCTCAGTTCATGAAATGTGAAAATCGTGTTTTTGATTGTGGAGGTTTTAGGGCAAAATGAGGGCAGGGAAATGATCAGCAAGGTTTATGGAGTTGAGTGGTGGAAAAAGTTTGAAGGTTTGATGGATGAATTAAAGGATTCGAAAGCTTTTGCAAATGTGAGGATTTTTGAGTATGCTGTCTTCTTGGAGTTTTCAGGCTTGTGTGTGTTATGAGAATGAAGCCTTGGGATGTGTTTGTAAAGTCTGGATTGGGCAGAGAGTGGTTGTGTCACTGTGGGATTGGTATGGCTTCATGTTGCAAAAAGTCAAGCAAGTTGTACTTGGAAGTATGGGCAAGTGGCAGGCTAGGATAGGAGCATGGTTGAGTTCAGCAAGGATCAAGGAATGCTTTTGGATCAGATTTTGTGAACTGAGGGTAGTGGATGAGAAGCTTTGATCCCTTTTGCAAATTGTCACAACTTTGGCCCCTTTTGTAATTCTTGAAGTTTAAGGCATAGAACTTAAGAAATCCTTGGGCCAATCTGAAGTTTAAGTCATGTATGATGTTTGTGTAAAGGTTAGACATCAATTAGAAGTCACCAATTGCCTTGGTACAAGAATTTGCAAGTTTCCCTTTTTGGTGCATAACTTGAAATTATGTGATTTTAGCCAACTTTGACAAGCCATAACTTTTGATCCAAAATGAATTAGGTCATGTTCTTGTACTTTTTGAAAAGGGAATGATCTATTCTACAACTTTCATGACCAAAGTTTTTTCATTTGAAGCATTTTTGAATCAAAAAGTAAAGGTTGAAAACGTTTCCTAAAATGGCAATTTCATTAAAAAAGTCAACTTTCCCAAAAAGTCAACTTTGCAAAAGACTTGAAATTCTTCAATTTTGTGAACTTCCAACTTCTTATATGATCAAATAAAGATCATATACAATCAAAATGATGAAGAACACCCTTTGGTTGGGTCATTGGGGGCCTCAGATGCCCTGATTTTACACTGACTTGCTCAAAAAGTCAACTCTTGATCAGATGACTTCCCCATGGAATTTCTTCATGAAAATTGATATGAATACTCCCTATACCATATAGAGACCAATAGAAACAAGAATGACCAAGAAATTTGGAGTTGTGGCCTCTGAAACCAAAACCCTAATTTTGGGTCATCTGTGCAGTCAAGCCTGACTCTGCTTCCATGCCATTCTCAGTTCTTGTGATTTTTTTGATATTCTTGACTTTGAGAGGATATAATATGATACTTGAACATACATGGACCCCTTTGAAGAGATTGATGGCCTTTGGAGTGGCTCAAGAAGCTCTTGGATTGCTCAGATCACAAACCCTAGGTGCAGATGACTTTGAATCAATGCAGTGAATCAAAAATGTGGTATGAGATGCTATGATTGAGTTTATGCATATGAAATGATCACAAGCCATTGTGTGAATGGGTGAGGGCAAATTTGGGGTGTTTACAGCTGCCCCTATTCAAACATGAGTTAGCTGTGCAGGATGTAAGCGACGGCTTATCAGGCAAACAAGATAACTTGTGGTTGAATACCAAAGACAGTCCAAAATTTGCACTCACAGAATGAAGAAGAAAAGGGATATAGATTGTAAAATAAAGTATATTATAAAGTGGGCGACGGAGGATGACCGTCGAGCAGAGGACGACTGCTGGGGAAAAGGCAATGACGGGGACGACCGACATGCTGGGGATACAGGCGATTATGATGGGGACGGCCATCAAGTAAAGTTGTAAGATCCTCTGGGGATTAATGAAAAATGATGGGGACGGCCATCAAGTTCATAAAGTAATGCAAGCAACGATGGGGACGGCCATCGGGCTAAACTGATGAAGGACGATCATCAGGAAAATGAAAAGGGACCACGACGGGGACGGCCATCGGGTTAAAGAATAAATGAAATAATGATGAGGGACGATCATCAAAGGTGAAGGACGATCACCTAGCAGGGGACGGCTGCTCTGTTGGGGATAAGATGAGGGACGGTCATCTAAGGTGAAGGACGATCACCTGGCAGGGTACGGCTGCCGAAAGTATCGCGACATAGGACGAATGCCGGATAAAAGGTCAACGATCGGGACGACCATCAGACGAGCGTGATGAAGGACGATCATCAAGAGGTGAAGGACGATCACCTAGCAGGGGATGGCTGCTCTCAAGGTTTATCATGACATAGGACGAATGTCAGATAACAAGATCAACGATGGGGACGGCCATCGGATAAACATGATGAAGGACGATCATCAAAAGGTGAAGGACGATCACCTAGCAGGGGACGGCTGCTAAAGATATCACGACATAGGACGAATGTCGGATAAAAGGTCGACGATGGGGACGGCCATCGGATGAGCATGATGAAGGACAATCATCAAGAGGTGAAGGACGATCACCTAGTAGGGTACGACTGCTCTCAGGGTTTATCATGACATAGGACGAATGTCAGATAGAAAAGAAATCTTGCCTTGCTGGCGACCTACTGGGGAATAGTAAACACGGACGAGTGTTTATATTCAAGAAAATAAGAGTATAAGTGTTTGGTATTCGTGTATAGATTAAAGATGCGGACGAGCATCCCTAAGACTACGATACTGACGAGTATCGGGTAGAAACAAATACTGACACATGTTCAGAGATGATGATACAGACGAGTATCAACTGGTTAACAAGGAACACGGATGAGTGTTGATTCTGAGGGGACTCTTCTGGGGAAAAGTAGACATAGACGAGTGTCTAAATTCAGAAAGACAAGAGTGTTTGACACGTGTATGGATTAAAGATGCGGACGAGCATCCTTAGGACTATGATACGGACGAGTATCAGGTAGAAACAAACGCTTGACGCATGTTCTGAGATGATGGTACGGACGAGTACCAACTGGTTAACAAAGAACACGGACTAGTGTCGAATCTGCGGGGATACAAATGGTGTATACAAGATACAGACGAGTATCTGTATAAATAAAATAAGTATGAGTGGTGTGTAGATGAGTGTTCAACCTGCTGGAGAGAGTGACACGGACGAGTGTCAAGAGGTATATTATAAACAAGTATATGCTTTACAAAGTGTTTAGGTAAATATGCTGGGGGGGGTGACACGGACGGGTGTCAAGAAAGTTATATATAAGTATCTGTGAGTGCAAAGGGGACGCTTTGGCTTTCTACTGGGGATGTGACACGGACGGGCGTCACAAGGAGTATGTACTGGTGTTTGTGGGTGTAAGGCAACTGCCTTAGCTTTAGCTCTCCGCTGGGGAATCTGGGGAGCATTTCTGTATATTATTGATGGATTGTTGATATTCACAAGTGTTTGATTCAGAAAATGGCTTATGATTATGCAACATGTTTGATTTTTGCCGTAATGCTCCACATTAGACGGAATGCTACGCTTTGTGGGGTGAATATGATGCGAATGCTATGATTATGCAAAGATACCAATCCGGGATTCGGATCCTGTTGTTGTGAAGATCTCTGGTCGATCTGTTTGAAGTGGACATCCCAGTTGGGGATGAGATCATTGGTAGATCTGATGAGATGATTCAGCTTGGGGAAATGGGTCAATGATAGACCTATTCCCGTAAATGAAGGACCCAACTGGGGTTTGTAGAAGCTTTCGTCACTCTGTTGTGATTCCTTCGTGTGCTGCTCTTCTGGATAGAGGCTGAGACTCTGTGGGGAAGTGGTTCCCTGGCTTTTGTGCTTAGCTGAGGAAGCATTATTGGCACCTCGGCTGGGGAGAAAATAACAAGTGGCAACTCAGCTGGGGAGAAAACACTTTGGGTGCTAAGACTGAGTGTTGATTTTCCAGCTTGCTGGGATGAAACTTTCATGCCTCATGTTGTGCTTTGAATGCCTGCAATCCTGAAAGGATAGAGAAACATACAAGCAATCCCGAGGTATCCCTTACCGGATTCCATCATAGGAGTTTAGACACCCCCGGGAGTAAGTATATTTCCTGCAAGCACGTGTTTTAAGAGAAGCATCTGTATTTATGCAATCAATATCTTAAGGACATCGGACATTTTGCAAATGAAAATAAAATGTACGAGACAAAACATGACTGAAAATCTGATTTTATTGATTTATACGCCCTGAATTGGTGAGATACAGTCAGAGAAATAGATCCCCTAAAATGAGGAGATTGTTACAAATTAAGAAACAAAATGTTGGCAATGTTGACGACGCTTCAAGGAGCTTCCCTTGGCTATGACTTGTATGACTTTTGACGTTCTTCTCGTCTTGCTTTCTAAAGAAGGCTGATTCTGAAAGAGGCTTGATCCTTTCGAAGCCTACCAAGTTGTAAGTGATACAGACGAATTCAGAATGCAGTTGTTCGCTTATTCCCTTATTTTGCATGGATCGCCCTTTCGGGTTTTCAATCCATCGGGATTCCCATTTTTTCCTGAGTTGTCCAATGCGGCTTTTCAACTCAATGGGTGTACATTTTTTGTTTATTTTCCCTTATTTTTGCCCGAGTCTTTTTATTCTGTTTTTGACTCGCCGGGATGCCCTATTTTTGCCTGGACTTACATTCTGTTTTTATGTCCAGCGGGTCATTTTTATGCGAAGTATTTTTTAACTGCATCTGAATTCACAGGGGACGGGAAGTCTTCACCATCCATGGTGCTGAGCATCAGTGCTCCACCAGAGAAAACTTTCTTTACCACGAATGGTCCTTCATAGTTTGGGGTCCACTTGCCCCTGTGGTCTGTATGAGGAGGGAGGATTCTCTTCAGCACAAGATCTCCCACTTGGTACTCTCGGAGCCTGACTTTCTGATCGAAGGCTTTCTTCATTCTTTTCTGATACAACTGCCCATGACAGATTGCAGCCAATCTTTTCTCTTCAATCAGACTCAGTTGTTCGTATCGGGATCGGACCCATTCTGCTTCGTTTAGCTTAACATCCATCAGTACCCGTAGGGAGGGTAGTTCGACTTCAACCGGTAGGACTGCTTCCATACCATACACAAGCTGATACAGTGTTGCCCCAGTGGATGTTCTGATTGACGTGCGGTACCCATGCAAGGCGAACGGTAGCATCTCATGCCAGTCTTTGTAGGTGACTACCATCTTCTGCACAATCTTCTTGATATTCTTGTTAGCTGCCTCAACAGCGCCGTTCATCTTTGGCCTGTAAGGAGAAGAATTGTGGTGTTGGATCTTGAAGTCCCGGCACAGCTCTGCCATCATTTATTGTTTAAGTTGGAACCATTATCAGTAATGATTCGCTCGGGAACTCCGTATCGACAGATGATATCTCTCTTCAGAAATCTGGCTACCACTTGCCTTGTAACATTGGCATAGGAAGCTGCTTCGACCCACTTGGTAAAATAGTCAATGGCTACCAAGATGAATCTGTGACCGTTCGAAGCAGTCGGCTCAATCTTGCCAATCATGTCAATGCCCCACATAGCAAAGGGCCAGGGTGAAGACATCACGTTCAGAGGATTGGGAGGCACATGCACCTTATCCGCATAGATCTGGTATTTATGGCATTTTCTTACATAGGCACAACAGTTAGCATCCATGGTGATCCAGTAATAACCTGATCTTAGCAATTTCTTGGCCATTGCATGCCCTCCTGCGTGGGTACCAAAGGATCCTTCGTGCACCTCGTGCATCAACAAGCCTGCTTCTGTTCTATCAACGCATCTGAGGAGTACCATATCAAAGTTTCTCTTGTACAGGGAACCATCAGTGTTCAGGAAGAAACTACCAGCAAGCCTTCTTAAAGTCTTCTTGTCATTGGAAGATGCCCAGGTGGGTATGTTTGATCCTCCAAGAAACACTTAATGTCATGGAACCAAGGCTTATCATCTTTGACAACATCTGCTGCAAATACATATGCTGGTCTGTCAAGTCTGGATACTGAAATTTGAGGTACAAAGTTGGCAGCTTGAACTTTGATCATAGATGAAATGGTAGCCAGAGCATCTGCAAACTGATTCTCGTCCCGAGGGATATACTCAAGCTTGACCGTTGTGAAGAAAGTCAATAACCTTCTTGTATAATCCCTGTAAGGTATCAGATGATCCTGGTGGGTGTACCATTTGCCGTTGGTTTGATTAACTACCAGAGCTGAATCTCCGAATATAGTCAATGTTTTGATTCTGAGGTCAATGGCTTCCTCAAGACCCATAATGCAAGCTTCGTATTCAGCTTCGTTATTAGTGCAGTTGAAGGTGAGTTTTGCCAAGAAAGGCATGTGAAATCCCTTAGGTGTAATGAGTACTGCACCAACACCACGACCATTCATATTAACAGCCCCATCAAACATCATAGTCCATTCTTCTTCCGGGTCAGGGCCTTCAATGTGAACAGGCTCTTCATGATCTTTCGCTTTTATGAACATGATGTCTTCATCAGGGAAGTCAAATCTCATAGGCTGGTAATCATCAATAGGTTGCTCAGCAAGATAATCAGACAATACACTGCCCTTAATGGCTTTCTGAGACGTGTACTGGATGTCATATTCTGTGAGGATCATTTGCCATCTTGCAACCCGTCCGGTAAGAGCTGGCTTCTCGAAAATGTACTTAACTGGGTCCATTTTGGATATCAATAAAGTAGTGTGGGTCAACATATACTGTCTCAGTCGGCGAGCAGCCCACGCTAAAGCACAGCAAGTTTTCTCGAGCAGTGAATAACGTTGTTCACAGTCGGTAAACTTTTTGCTTAGGTAGTATATTGCATACTCTTTTCGAACAGACTCGTCATGCTGGCCCAACACACACCCCATCGACTCTTCTAATACTGTCAAGTACATTATCAGAGGTCTTCCTTCAACTGGAGGCATAAGGATTGGTGGCTCTTGTAAGTACTCCTTGATCTTGTCAAAAGCCCTCTGGCAGTCTTCATTCCACCTGACCGTCTGTTCTTTTCTTAACAGCTTGAACAAGGGTTCACAGGTTGCAGTAAGGTGAGATATGAACCTTGAAATGTAGTTCAATTTACCTAGAAACCCTCAAACTTCTTTCTCAGTCTTTGGTGCAGGCATTTCTTGAATGGCTTTGACTTTATCAGGGTCAACCTCAATCCCTTTCTCGCTTACAATAAAGCCCAGCAGCTTACCAGATCGCACCCCGAATGTGCATTTGTTGGGGTTCAACTTCAGTTGGTACTTCCTCAGACGCTTGAATAGCTTCAACAAATTCACCAGGTGGTCTTCTTCTGTGAGGGACTTGGCAATCATGTCATCCACATAACATTCGATTTCTTTATGGATCATATCGTGGAATAATGTTACCATAGCCCGTTGATATGTTGCACCAGCATTCTTCTATCCGAATGGCATCACCTTGTAACAGAACGTGCCCCAGGGTGTGATGAAGGTTGTCTTCTCCATGTCTTCAGGTGACATTTTGATCTGATTGTATCCTGAAAATTCTTCCATGAAGGAGAATACCGAGAACTGAGCCGTGTTATCAACCAATACATCAATGTGAGGTAATGGGAAATTATCTTTCGGACTGGCTCTGTTCAGATCCCGGTAGTCAACACACATCCTTACCTTGCCGTCTTTCTTTGGTACAGGTACAATATTAGCAACCCACGGCGGATAGCTAGTCACAGCAAGGAAACCGGCGTCCCACTGCTTTTGTACCTCTTCCTTTATCTTCATTGCCATATCTGGGCGAGTACGGCGCAGCTTCTGTTTTACTGGCGGGCAGTCTTCTTTCAATGGCATCTTGTGCATGACGATATCGGTGTCCAACCCTGGCATGTCTTGGTAAGACCAAGCAAACACATCCGCATACTCCCGAAGCAGATCAATCAGTTGTTCTTTCACTGAGTTTTGTAGGCAGGCCCCGATCTTAACTTCTTTCACGTCTTCATCCGTACCAAGATTAATTGTTTCAATCTCCTCCTGATGAGGAGTGATAACCTTCTCCTCTTGCCTTAACAACCTGGCTAGCTCTTCAGGTAGCTCGTAATCTTCTTCAACCCCTTCATCAGCTTGATTGATTGGATTGTCAAAGTCATACGAAGTCATAGCCATGCTGTTGTCGGTGCGGTCTGGAAGGCACTCTCTGCAAGGGTTCAGTTTGTTCATTTTAGTGATTGATTTTAATCTTGTTTAGAAAAAGTGAAATGAAGTTCATCATTTTGAAAACATTGCCATTTATTTTTGTACAAAAAGAAAAATGAAAAACAGTGAGCAGAAAAGAAAAAGACTCATTTGCAAAAGATGTCTGATTATCATTGATTGATCTGTTTGCACAAAATTACAGATGGCCCGATTACAAAATGAGTCTTGTCATCTTGGGCAAGATGCAAGACTTGATGCATGCTTAAAATATACAGGAAATAATAATTACTCTGCAGGAGTAACCCTTATAATTTCCTGGGAAGACCAATTTGAGATACGGCTCCCCGGGACCCTTGGACGTATCCAGCTCTCCAGGTTGCGCTCATCTTCCGACTCATCTTCCAAGTTGTTTACAGCATCAGGGGTGAGCATCCCCCCACTAACAAAACTGGGCTTCTTAGCAGCCTCTGGTTGATCTTGCTGAGTTGGTTTGTAACCCAACCCAAATCTATCCTCTTTCTTTTCCACAAGAAACAGCTTGCCCCAGCCTTGAGCATTCCCCTCTTCAACAACCTTCCTGGCTTGCTGGTAGGATGTCATGGAAGTCCCAAGTACAGCAGATGCTTCGTTGATGTTTAGGGCTTCAAATCCCTGACTCATGGTTTCATGGATCTCCCCATCCATCTCAATGTATTTGTATGTAGCCAGATGGCTAACAAAAATATCCTCTTCTCCACAAATAGTAACGACTTGGCCCTCCCACTCGAATTTTAACTTCTGGTGAAGGGTTGAGGTCACGGCGCCAGCGGCGTGTATCCATGGTCTACCCAATAGACAGCTGTAGGCAGGCTGTATATCCATCACGAAGAAGGTCGTTTTGAAAGTCTATGGGCCAATCGTTATAGGCAACTCAATTTCTCCCAGAACTGATCTCTTAGAACCGTCAAAGGCTCTTACTACCAAGTTGCTGGGGCGTAATGCCAATCCTTCATACTCCAGCTTCACAAGGGCTTTCTTAGGTAGAACATTGAGGGATGACCCTGTGTCCACCAATACATGAGAAAGAACTGCACCCTTACACTCCAAGGTAATGTGCAAAGCCTTGTTGTGATTGCGGCCTTCCATTGTCAAATCAGTGTTGGTAAATCCTAGTCCATGACTAGCGTTAACATTTCCAACTACAGCTTCCAACTGATTGACGATAATCTCCTCTGGCACATAAGCTGCGTGCAAGACTTTTAATAGCGCGTTCCGATGAGCCTCGGAGCACATTAGCAATGATAAGATGGAGATCTTGGAAGGTGTCTGGTGAAGCTGGTCCACTATCTTGTAATCACTTTTCTTGATGATTCTCATGAATTCATCAACCTCTTGATCAAAAGGGGTCTTTAAAGCTTCTTTAGCAACTTGTTCTTCTTGCACCATGCTCTTCCCTTTTGCCTTGGCAGCAGCTTCTGCTTCAGCAATGGGTCTTGGAATTTGTGGGGCAAAAAGACGTCCGCTTCGAGCGAAGCCTCCGCCTCCCCCCACATTGTCTATTTGTGGTGAAGAAGTTGATGATTCAAGAGTGATTTTCTGCCCTTCGCAGTATAGATCTGAGCTGTAATGCCAAGGGATGGCATTACTGCTTTCATATGGAACGGGCCCAGGTACCGTGATGGTAACCGGGCTGAGTGCAGCAGAGGAGGGTGTTGCAATAGTATGTGGATCATAGTAGATAGTAACTGGTGATATGGCAGGAGATGCCGCTGCTTGAAAATTGCTGTCCGGAGGAATACTTGACGGATCATAATAAATAGTGACTGCTGAGATGTTTGCTGGTGTTGTAGGAGAAGATTTTGAATAGAGAGGTGCTGACGTTGTAGAAGAGATGTTTGCTGATGTCTGACTTGTTGAAGTGATAAATGAAGCATTTGTTGATGAAACTGAAGAATTGTTTGGAATAATTGTTGTTGCCGTTGTAGGAGATTCTGGAATTGTTGTTGGAGAGATTGCTGGATTTGAAGGTATTGATGTTGTGATTTGAAGTAGACCATTCTGGATAAGACTGTCTATGCCGCTTCTCAAGTTATCACATCCATTCACCGAAATGTTGCAATAACCGCACCCGAGTTCACACCCAGGGAATATCTGGCATTCAAGGAGTTGAGCTTTAATCTCTACCAGGGGTGTCTGGATCTGCCCAACACTGGTTATCAAGAATGACGGAATATCTTCCTCAATAGCATTAATTCTGGGCCCTCCATGGTTGGGCATAGGGTTTTTGTTAACATTTGGCGGGGGTGCAAAGTTTAGAGCCTTAGAATCTACCAAGTCTTGCACCTTCATCTGTAAAGCTCTGCACTTCTTCGTACTGTGGCCAGGTGCGTTAGAATGAAAAGCGCATCTGGCGTTGGCGTCGTAATTTCTTGGCAAACTGGAAGGATCTGGTGGTGCCAATGTTCTTAACTCAACCAGGTTGAGCTTCAGGAGCTGTGGCAGTAAAGCGGCATAGGGCATAGGGATTGGATCAATCACCCTATTGGCCTGAGATGGTCTCTGTTGGAATGGTCTTTGCTGACTGTTGTTGTTGTTGTTGTAGTTTCTCTGAGGAGGGTACTGAGTTTGTTGCTGGTAATGGGTTTGTTGCTGTGGTTGATATACTGGTTGCGGAGGAAGTGGAGAGGGAATGGTGACTGCTGCCACTGACCTATGAACATATTGTGGTCTGCCCCTGCTGGCCTGAATAGCATTGGTCTCACCAGTTCTTCTTGGACCTACAAAAGGTTTTCTGGGGTTGCTGGACGAGCTCGCACCATTGTCAGAAATCTTGCCCATCTTTAATAGGCTCTCAATTCTTTCCCCGGCTATGACCACGTCAGCAAAGCTAGTGGAAGAAAAGGCAGCTAGCCTGTCAATGTATGTCCCTTGGAGGGTGTTCATAAACATATCAGCCATTTCCCTCTCTGACATGGGTGGCTGGACAACAGCAGCAAGCTGTCTCCACCTCTGGGCGTACTCCCGGAAGCTTTCCCTGGATGATTGAGACATTCCCATCAGGAGGGTCCTATTAGGAGCCATATCCAAGTTGTATTGGTATTGTCTGATAAAGGCCTCAGCCAGGTCCTTCCAGCATCTAATGGTTGCTCTAGTCAAGTGAGAGTACCATTCCCTTGAAGCTCCTGTTAAGCTATCTTCAAAATAAAACATCCATAGCTTTTCATCCATGGTATATGCCTTCAGCCTCCCCAGAAAGGATTGTAAATGGGTTCGGGGACAGGAAGTTTCGTTGTACTTCTCAAAGCACGGAGGTTTAAACTTGTGGGGAATCCTTACCCCGTCCACTAGACCCATGTCCATAACATCAAAGCCCAAAGAATTCTGGGACTCCAGGGATCTCAGTTTCTCAGCAATTTCATCTAGCCTTCTGTCATAGGCTTCATCCCCAGCTCCCATCACAGTAAATTGATCTTCCTGGGGGTCTTCCTGTAATACTCTGCCTGCAGTGGCATTCCCTTGCACATTAGCAGGGATGTTGATCTCTGGATGAAGGTGGGGTCCATAGACTGGAGGATTCACATGAGGCTGAACCCTCTCATTGTTGCTCGTTCCCCCAGTCCCTAGATGGGGTTCCTCCTGGGTCTGCCTTTCTACTAGTGCCCTTAATCTCTCTTGGCTCTATGCCAATCCATTCATCACCTCCATAAACTGGGTCATCTGATTTCTCATTTCCAGTCTCTCATTGGCCATTTGAGTCCTGACCTCTGTAAGGTCCTGCTGTACTTGGTCCATTTGTATACCCGGAAGGTTGTTGCGGGTGGGATATCTGTGTGGACGGCTGAGTGGGAACACCCGACGTCGAGCAATAGTTCCTGAATCACAACAGAGTTAGTAACAACAAAACAAAAAACCTACAAAACAAAACAAAAGTTAGTATGCAATGCAGTATGCTCATTTGTTTCCAAGGTATCCGGCTTGGCATTTGGTTTTGACCTTTACAGACCCCGAGGAAGATGCTGTTTGATGTTGCTTAGGAGAGGGAGATTCAAATGAAACAAACTAATGAATATATTACAAATGGAAAAAACATACATAGTTTTTTTTTTTTACAATACATGCCCTCTGGGGGGTCAAAAATACAACATAAAAGAAAAGTACATGAAATGAAAAGCAACAACAAGCAAAAGTCAGACACCAAAACCAAACTCGTCCTCCTGGACTTCCTTCAAAAGTGCTTCAGTCACAGGATTAGCTGGATGCTCCGTGAGGTTCCTGATGAGAAGATTCCTGGTGGCAATAGCTGCAGTTAGCTTCTTGTGTCTGCCCTGGTCCTTTGACCTCTTCACACCAGCCCTAATCTTCAACTCTGAGATCTCCCTCTGGGCTGCTTGCAGGGCTTCCTGTTGCTCCTTTGCATTAGCCTCCAACTGCTCAATCTTGTCCTGAGTTCTCTTATCTTCCTGAGTGCGAGCTTCAGTGATCCTGACCCACCTAGCTTGGCTCTCCTTCAGATAAAGATCAGTCCTGGCTTTCTGGAACTGGGCCTCTTTACAGGCATTCTTCAAAATCTGTTCTCCAGCCCTTGACTTCTTGATGTAGTCTTCTGACTTCTCAATCCTGGATAGATGCTCCACCTTTAGCTTTTCTAACCTCTCAATATCCAGAAGACCATCACTCCTCTCCCAGAGGGTCTTCTGTAGAGCCTGGGTCAGATTCTCATTCCTTTCTTTGAGCTTTTCAAACTCCTCCAGGCTGACAGTGGCTGGAGGTGGTGCTGTGGATGGTCCAGGCACATCTTCAATGGTGAAGGGCATCCCAGAAATTTGAGCCCTGGCATGTGACCACTCATAATACTGAGCTGAGGCCACATTATTGCATCTCCCAAGAATGGCCATCCCTTTAGTCTGGACATTGTCCCAAGCCCAGGATGCTTGCCTGACAATAGCCAGATTAGGCTTAATCTCACAATAAAGGGTCTCAGCTAGATCCTGTACTCTAGGAGGGTGGACCAATGCATAGCCCAGTTGTCTTTTGAACAGCAGAGGGTTGTAGTTGATACAACCCTTCACTCCTATCAGAGGTACATTGGGAAATTGCCCACAACTAGTAATGATGTCCCTGCCCTTGGTGCTCTGGGTGCACCACCTGATGTCATCTGAGGTCAAAGCAACAAGCCTCCTAGCCCAGTTCTTTTGTTGGTGAGGATTCAAGAATGCATCAGTCTTGGGCAGGTGTTTGAGTAACCAGGTATGGAACAAAGGAGCACAGCATCTTACTAATCTTCCCCTTTGCTTTTCATTCCTTTGGTGAACAGAGTAGTAGAAATCTCCCAGTAAAGTGGGAACTGGGTTCCTCAGAATGAAAAGATGGATTGCATTCTTGCTAATAAACTTATGCTCATCTGCAAATAATATAACCCCATATATGCTGAGGGCTAATAATGCACAGACTGCCTTCCACTCCCCCAAGGAGGCCTTCAGAATAGCTTGAGAGGTCAAGAAATCCAAGTGTAAACCAGAGATTCCAGCCTTTGCTGTCATGTTCTGCCCAATCAGAACTGGTTCCAGATACAATGCCTTTGCCACCTCTTCATTACTAGGAAAAGCCATCTCAGGGTTGAAAGGGACTCCACCCCTGATAGGTACACCAATCAGTGATGAATACTCTTCCAACAAGGGTCCCAACTGAAAATTCTGGAAGGTGAAGCACCTCAGAGGGGGATCATAGAACTGCAGGCAAGTATGAATCAAACTCCTCTGGGAAGGGTCCAAATCCATAACCACATCAAGAATGCCTCCATAATGTTCTCTGAATAGTGGTATATGGTCTGGAGTAATCAGGGCCTGGACCTTCCTGATGCCAGCTAGCTCAGGCTCAAAGAAATGATAGGAGATGTTGCTCTTCTTAGGTGCCATGTTGCTGAAGAAAAGCTGAAACTGATGCTGATGATGATGACTGATACTGGAGATAGGCTATTGACAGACTAATACTGATGGTGCAGGTGACTGAAGCAGGTAGCTGATGAGGAATAGCTGAAGCAGATACTGGTGAAGATAGGTCTATGCATATGAAGGGGTCAAAACCAAGCCAAAATACAGTATGGATACCTTGAAAAACAAATAAGCAAATGTCAAATGATGCAATGATGATGTATGCAAATGATATGCAGGGGTTTGTGATCAAGCTGGATCTGATTAACTGCCTTGATATAAGTCCATGTATGTTCAAGAAATCTAGATGGAGGTTCATAAGTCCAGTAACCAAGGTGGGGGACTCAAATAAAGAGTCACATGTCCAGGGTTAAAAATCACAAGAACTGTTCCAAAATGGAGTACTCTTAATCAAAACAAAGTAACAGGGTATGTTGAGGTCAAGGGTACCTGCAAACCTGTAAACAGCCCAACCCCCTCACAGGTAGTGTTCTAAAACAAGGATCCTCAGACTTGGATCAGTTATGAGAAGTGTAAACACTTCTAACCCGGAGGTACAGTGTTTACAATAACCATAAAAGATCCTCCTCTAATTCACCTCAGTTTCTGAAGGTCAATACTAAAGGTCATCCAGACTTAGCAGGCTTCCCAGATAGCCCTATCACTACAGGAAATCTGTAGCACAGAGTTCTCAAGAAGAAACCCATATCTGAACCGTGTTTCATATTCCCGCACCAGACCGAAATGGAATGGGAAAGAACATGAACCACTCTAGCCTAGGTGTCACTCAGTTCCCAGGTATAGGACCTTAAACTCTCAATAGAACAACCCACCCATCAAAGCAACAAAACCAGATCCAGCCAGAACAGTATGACAGTATGATGTATATAAAGCTGTAAAGAAAGCAGTAAACAAACTGTACATAAAGCAATAAATAAAACAAATATACAAACACAGATAGCACATAACACCCCAGTAAACACAAATCAAACAAGCGCTAGGAGTAACCCACAAAAAGAACCAGAAGCCCTGGTTACAGTATAAGGGTCCCCAGCAGAGTCGCCAAGCTGTCGCTCCCGATAAATGGGAATGGCCCAGATAAGGGTACAGACGCGAACGGTCGGCGAAAAGGAGGGTGTGAGAACACACAGGAGTGAACTCATAGGGAATGAATAGAGTCGCCAGCTAGGCATTTTTATCCCAAAGGAAAGGTAATGTTGCATAGACCTAAGAAAAGATGTGGATAAGACGGTTGCGAACCAGAGAGACTGAGAAAGGGGGTTGGTTACAACCTGGGAAGGTATTAGCACCCAGATTGTCCGTCGTACTCGACGGGATCCACGCTTAAAAGATTTGTGTTTTAAAGGGGTAGTGTCAGTGCAATTTGTGTATAAAATAGCTGGAAAAGGATGTACAGGTGTCAGTGTAAAAGAAATGTGAAGTGTATAAATGTACAGTGTCAGTGTAAGAACAGGAATAAAATGCTCAAGACTATGAGGCTTAAAGAATGATACTGGAAAGAGGGGGAATATACAGAGACTTTTGTTCGATAACTGTTAAGTTATGCCTACGTATCCTCTCGTGCAATGAGGAAGTCAGAACACCGTAGTTCGACCCAAAGAGACTGAAAGATAAACTGACTTGTGAACTGCTTACTTATCTATGCTCAAGTGTATGACCTGTCTGGCTCAGGTGCAAACTGTCTTGCATTAGACGGAAGAAGCAAGTTCTCGTTTATGAGTGAATGAGATGAGAAAAGAATCCTGGAGGAGACGATTATTGTTTGTTTTTGAGTTTTCAGTCTTTTATTGCTTTTTGAAGTTTGTCGTAAGTTAATGAGCTTAAGCCTAAACCAATGGATTAGTAAACTCATCACATCATCCCTCTGATTAGGGGTAATGAGAATACCTTAAGTGTGAAGTCAGCTTCTCACACTTAAACACCTTTGGGGTAGGTTTAAGATCATTAACCTACTTGTGATTATTTAGATGTTTTTGTGGTTTTTGTTCAGTGTTAAGTAATGAGATTAAGCCATAATCAAAGATTAAATAGACTCATTACACCATCCTAATAGAAGGATAATAGATGAGAATGTTTAAGCTGAGAAAGACTCCTCAACTTAATCCATGATTAGGGATTAACCTCATGACAAAACAAAGCCTTTATTAGATGGATTTTAGTTAATGGTAAGATAAAGAAGTGAGTTTTATGATTTGTAAGACAACTTGAGGAGGACTTGTCCATTAACACTAGGGTTAGTCCTTCTTAACCAGTTAAGGAAGAATTAGAACCCTAATGCAAGGCCCAAGTTACAAGCTTGATGTCTTGATGATTATTAAGTGAATTGATTAAAGGATTTAAACACATTAAGGGTTTAACACTTAGGATTAAAGTTATACACTCCATCCTAATAGAAGGATGCAGGCATAAGCTTAATCACAAAGCCTCAAAGCCTTTAGGGTTTAGTCCTTGATTGTGAGATGAGAAGAGAAGACTCAATGAGATACAAAGGTAAAATCTAAATGGGGGGCTAATCAAAACCCTAATTATTGTCATGCTTGGTTGTTCCTAAAGTTTGTGAGGTTTACAAGAGAAATCTTCAGAGGAACCACCAGGAAGCAGATGAAAGGATCAAAGAGAAGCAAAGTCACTTGCTTCAATTAAGAAGGCAAGTCACTTGAAGAAAGAAAGTAAGATGAAGAAGAATGAGAAAGCTCAATCTCAAACAGAAAACAAAATGCAGCAATGATGCATAAGAGGGATGAAAAGAAATTGTGAGAAGTGAAGGCAAATTCACTTCTCAAAGTTACTTACCACCTGAAAAGTTAATGAAAGGAATGCAATACAATGCAAGATGAGATGAAATGACATGATGCAAATCAAAACCAGAAGCATATATGAGATGATAATGATGTCATGAGATGGTGCAAAACATGAATCAAGGCATGAAGATGATCATATGAACATATGGATGCAAGAGAAGCATGCTTAGAACCATGATCATACATGAAAAGTTATGAAGTGCAAATGGCATACAACATGGAAAATGCAAGATGCAATGATCAAACATGATTCTAATATGTCCTAAGATGTAATATGAATCAAATGGATGCATAAAATGTCATAGCAAGTCATGGTATGCAAGCAAATGCAAGATGAATGCAAAAGGAAGCCCAAATTAGGGTTTATGATCAATGCACCAAACAAAAACCAAAACCAGAAGCAATCATCAAGATAAAAAATTGAAAACACATCCAAGGGAACCCTAAACCTATACAAACTCACTGCCCAAAGGAGGGGTTCTAACTCTTAACCTAGTGAGGGTTATGAATTTCTTAAGAATGCTAGGGTTTTAAGGTACCTTGTCAAGAAAAATGTCAAACAAATTGAAAATGCAAGATCAAATCATGCCAATTTAATCCTATGAACTACATGATATGCAAGACACAATGCAAAAAGAATCAAAGTCCAACTCTCAATGGTTAGGCAGAAATGAATTTTGGAAGTTTGGAACAAAATATTGCCTTGAAATAGAATTAATTCCATGAAAAATTGTCAAAAGACATCAAGATCAAAAAAGAAATTTGGTTTGAGGGTTGGACAATATTTCTAAATGGTTTTAAAGGTTTCATGAATTTTTTGGTGATTTTTAAATACCTAAAAGTATTTTTAATTAATTAATTCTCATTAAATAATTAAAAATAAACTTTTAAATGATTTAAAAATATTTTTAAATGCAAAAAATAAAAATAAAAATGTTTTTGGTTTATGAAAATTAATTGAAACTTTGACAAAAAATTTCAGAATTTTTAGAGATGTTTTACTATTTTTTATAAAATGAACAAAACAAATGCATTTAAATGAAAAATAAAATGAATTTAATTTGAAAATGGGAAAGTATGCAAGATCAAGGGACAGGATTCAAACTCACACGCGCGGGAGTGGACCTGGCGCGCATCTAGACGGCCCACATTCAAATTCACGCAATTAAGACTAAACCCTAATTAATTAACCCTAATGACTTTCAGACGACCGGAACACTGTTCCGGTCGTCTTCTCCGGCCAGCCACTCAAGCTATCTCTCTTAATACGCATCCCCAGGCCCTAAAACTCTCAAGAAATGATCCTCTCCCCAACCCCAACAAGAATCAGCCATCAAAATTCATTTATCCATCATCAAATCCATGAATCGAAGCAAAACGGAAAAGGACACAGAAATTTCAGAAGCTCATGAAATACTCATTTCTCAACTATTTTCAAAACTAAACACATCATGACAACCAGTGAAGCATGTAGAATCATTCTATTACATAAAATGTGAGTTCTGGAAAAATAAATGCCATGGCTACCTGAGCTTGAGCTTTCGAATCAGGGACTTTCTGGCCAGTTCTTTGCTTCAAATCCACTCCAATGATCCTCCTAAGAAGCTTGCAATGCTTGGTTGGAGTTTAAATAGCCTCTGGAGAGAGTTTGCAGAATCTCAGTTCATGAAATGTGAAAATCGTGTTTTTGATTGTGGAGGTTTTAGGGCAAAATGAGGGCAGGGAAATGATCAGCAAGGTTTGTGGAGTTGAGTGGTGGAAAAAGTTTGAAGGTTTGATGGCTGAATTAAAGGATTCGAAAGCTTTTGCAAATGTGAGGATTTTTTAGTATGCTGTCTTATTGGAGTTTTCAGGCTTGTGTGTGTTATGAGAATGAAGCCTTGGGATGTGTTTGTAAAGTCTGGATTGGGCAGAGAGTGGTTGTGTCACTGTGGGATTGGTATGGCTTCAAGTTGCAAAAAGTCAAGCAAGTTGTACTTGGAAGTATGGGCAAGTGGCAGGCTAGGATAGGAGCATGGTTTAGTTCAGCAAGGATCAAGGAATGCTTTTGGATCAGATTTTGTGAACTGAGGCAAGTGGATGAGAAGCTTTGATCCCTTTTGCAAATTGTCACAACTTTGGCCCCTTTTGTAATTCTTGAAGTTTAAGGCATAGAACTTAAGAAATCCTTGGGCTAATCTGAAGTTTAAGTCATGTATGATGTTTGTGTAAAGGTTAGACATCAATTAGAAGTCACCAATTTCCTTGGTACAAGAATTTGCAAGTTTCCCTTTTTGGTGCATAACTTGAAATTATGTGATTTTAGCCAACTTTGACAAGCCATAACTTTTAATCCAAAATGAATTAGGTCATGTTCTTGTACTTTTTGAAAAGGGAATGATCTATTTTACAACTTTCATGACCAAAGTGTTTTCATTTGAAGCAATTTTGAATCAAAAAGTAAAGGTTGAAAAAGTTTCCTAAAATGGCAATTTCATTTAAAAAGTCAACTTTCCCAAAACGTCAACTTTGCAAAAGACTTGAAATTCTTCAATTTTGTGAACTTCCAACTTCTTCTATGATCAAATAAAGATCATATACAATCAAAATGATGAAGAACACCCTTTGGTTGGGTCATTGGGGGCCTCAGATGCCCTGATTTTACACTGACCTGCCTAGAAAGTCAACTCTTGATCAGATGACTTCCCCATGGAATTTCATCATGAAAATTGATATGCATACTCCCTATACCATATAGAGACCAATAGAAACAAGAATGACCAAGAAATTTGGAGTTGTGGCCTCTGAAACCAAAACCCGAATTTTGGGTCATCTGTGCAGTCAAGCCTGGCTCTGCTTCCATGCCATTCTCAGTTCTTGTGATTTTTTTGATATTCTTGACTTTGAGAGGATATAATATGATACTTGAACATACATGGACCCCTTTGAAGTGATTGATGGCCTTTGGAGTGGCTCAAGAAGCTCTTGGATTGCTCAGATCACAAACCCTAGGTGCAAATGACTTTGAATCAATGCAGTGAATCAAAAATGTGGTATGAGATGCTATGATTGAGTTTATGCATATGAAATGATCACAAGCCATGGTGTGAATGGGTGAGGGCAAATTTGGGGTGTTTACAATAGGCCAGTGTGCTTAGGCCTTCACTTGTGGGACTAGCTTTGGGGATTTCCTCCATAGATAGGTGTACCTCTTGCGCATTCCATTTCGGGATGATGTGAGATGTACACATCCCATTGAGTAAGACTTAGGTACACTTACCTATGCAAACTTTCACTCATAAAAGCTTCTAAAAAACACCAAACAAACAATAAGCGTCTTTCCTTCAGGAATTCTTTTCTCATCTCCTTCATTCCGTACGCGAACTTGTTCCTACTTGTCACTTTGCAAGACGGTTACACACTCGTCGTCCGAGTCTGCAACACCTGAGCAATGGCATAGGCAGTTCAAGCCTTAATTCACAAGCAATTCCCTTGTTACCCCTAGTTAGGGGAACTACGGCGTCTCTGATCCTCATTGTCCTGATGAGGTACATAGGCAGCGGGGTAGGGCCTGTTCGAGCACAGTCTTTATTTTCCCTACATTTTTCCTTTTCATGTCTTATTCAGTTCTTTTCCAGTTCCAGTTTCTTTTCATCTTCATTTCTTTTGCTGCAGTTTTCATACCTTCACCTTTTGAAACAGTTTCTTTTGCAAGCATGGATCCCGTCGGGTACGGCGGACGATCTGGGTGCTGATACCTTCCCAGGTCATAACCGACTCCCGAACTCAGTCTCTTTGGTTCGTAGGACCTGTGTCCTTCCTCTTCTTTTCTTCTGGTTTGTGCAACATTACCATTCCCTTTCTTTGGGATAAAAATGCCTGGCTGGCGACTCTATTCTTTTTCTGCGCCACTTTCGCGTTTGTACCAGGATGGAAATCCGGGGAGCGACAGCTGGCGACTCTGCTGGGGAGTGCACCCAGAATCTCTGGTTCCCCTGTGAGTCTCTCCTAGCGCTTGTTTGTTCCTGTTTCTTTGGGTGATGTTTTTTTGCTGTGGCTTGTTGTATTTTGTTGTTGTTTATTTACAGCTTTATTTACAGCTTTATTTACAGTTTTCATTATTTATTTTCCGCATCATGTATATCATATTGGACTGTCTGGACTGGTTTTCTGTTTGGTGGGCTCGGGTGATACTGTTTCTGAGAGATAAGCCAAGTACCCGGCTTGAGTGCACTATAGGATTAGAGTGGACATATTGTACTCACATGTGACATGATGAGTGGCAGTGTGTTTCACGCCCAGATTGCGACCGTCTTGGAAATATCTTGTGTGGGGATTTCCTCCACTTCGGGATAGGACCTTGATAGTTATGTGCATCTGGGGACTGATCATTGAGAACCTTTGTGGAAACAACCCTCTCCAGTGGTGACAGTGGCAGACCACATTTTGTGGCAAACCCATTCGCACCCAAGGGTCCACTGGGGACTCGCATAGGATGGCCTGGTTCTCTTATAGGAACTCAGTCAAAGCATCTGGTCGTATGACATTGGTACTGTATCCTACGGGCTGAATGTACTATTGTTTCTCGATTTCAGCGCTTGAAGCTGGGGACTTATAAGGGATACTTATTTTTCCCGGACTCAGCTGAGGCCTCCCTCCGTAGTACATAATGCCTAACCGATTCCCTGATTTGGTCATGAGTCATTTCTCGGAAATGGTGAAAGTATTATTGCTATTCGGCTTTGAGAGTCCGTGATGTTTGACCCGGAGCACACCTGTGAGATTGGGAGGGGTTTACAGGTTTGCAGGAACCCTTGACCTCATCATACCCTTGTTACCAATGCAGTTTCATGTTCTGATACAATGACTTTGGTTCCGGAGTTCTTAAGATTATATGGTTCTTGATTAGGAGTATCTGAGATTATCTGAGTGTTTATGGGCTGATATCCAGAGGATTTGGGGTTTCTAATCATGTGGCCTTGGTATCCAGATTCCAGACATTCCCAGATGGATCATATGTCTTTGCATTTGCATCTGCATTGAGTCATTTCACCATTAATCATGTTTTGTTTTCATTCACATTTTCATATCTTTGCTTTCGGTTCCGGTATCCTCTTCAGAGATGGAAGATCCTTGCAAGCAGAATATTCACTTCAAGTTCTTTGACACCAAGGTTGGCCTGTTGAAGAAGATGGTGAAGCTGATTACACCTAACCATGTAGAGAGATTCAGGAAGGCTTAAGGGAGTATTCTGGATGTGGTGGTAGAGTTATATCCTTCTGAGAGAAGTGCCATTCATACCCTGCTTCAGTACTATGATCCTCAGCTCTGTTGCTTCACTTTTCCTGATTTTCAGTTAGGTCCTTTGCTGGAGGAGTATGCTTTGATCTTGGGAGTGCCTGTTCGAGACCAGATTCCGTTCAATGTTGAGATGAGTAGACCTGCACCTGAGGCTATTGCTAAGGCTCTTTATTTGAGCGCGTCTGCTGTGAATTCTTTGACCATCATTAAGGGAGGTGTGCCGGGATTTTCTTTAGAAGCTTTAGTAAAGAAGGTGGAAGAGTTGGATGTTGAGGAAGAATGGGATGCTGTCTGTGCTATATTGGCTCTTTCTATTTATGGCATTATCTTGTTTGCTGATATGGAGAAGTTCATAGATATGAATGCCATACATCTCTTTTTGCTAAAGAATCCCGTGCCTACATTGCTCGGAGATTTGTATTACTCAGTGCACTACAAGGCTGAGAAGAAGAGGGGAGGTTTAGTTCGTTGCTGCACTCCTTTATTTCATATGTGGTTCATGAGGCATCTGCCTAGTACTGGAGTGTTTAGTGACCACACCTTGGTATGGGCTCAGAAGCTAGAAAAGTTGCTTGCCAAGGATGTCAGGTGGATTACTCAGAGGTTGCAGGGTGCACGTTTCATTACTAGCTGTGGGAGTTATCTTAGTGTACCTTTATTAGGAGTAGCTGGAGGGAACAATTACAATCCAATCTTGTTAAGAAGACAATTGGGATATGCCTTGAGAGAGGTACCAGAAGAATTGAAGTTGACCCCTATTTTCTACTTCCCTGTGAAGGACAATATGCCCTTAGTGAGGAAGGTTGCTGGAGCTTGGAAGTGCATTAAGGGAGAAGGGATAGCTAGCTTTGGAAAGTGCAACAATCAGACATTCCCAGAGTATGAAGCTTGGTTGAAAGACAGAGCCAGAAGGGTTTTGCTGCCATTCTCACCACCAATTCCTCCAATTGCTGAGTCTGTTGATACTGTGTCTTTGGAAGAGTTCCAGAAGCTGGAAGCCCAACTGCATGCAGTCAGAGTGGAGAACACTGAAGTAGTCAGTCTGTATCATCTTGCTAACTGGGCCAAGAATGAAGCTGAAGAGAAATTGCTGAATATGCAGACTACCTTGGAGGATAAAGAGAAAGACTTCGCTGGAAGGGAAGCTCACTTCCACAGGTTGGGTATGATGGAAGCAAAAAGAGAAGCTGAACGCAAGAAGAATTCAAAGACTCTCAAGGAAGCTCATCAGTCTATTGTCTGGTTGCAAGGAGAGAGAGAGAGCAGGAGTTGAAGAAATATAAAGAAAAAGAAGAGTTTTTTTAGGTGCAAATGGCCTACAAAAAGGAAGAGGTGGAGCAAGTCCACAAGGTTCGAAGGGAGAAGACTCAGCAGTTAGCAGATAGTCAACAAGCCCTAGAAGCAGCACTTAAAGAGATTGAAGACCTCAAGTTGATGGCTGGAGTCAAGAAGGTTAGGTCTGATGTGGGGCTTAGTGAGGGAGGTTCAGGGTCCTCAGGCAGTGGTTTTGCTTCTTAGTTTGTTTTCCTTGTATCTGGATTACCTACAGACATGTTGTAGGAGTCCTGGTTGTTTGTTTTTCTTTTTAGAAACTTATACCCTACGGGGAATTCTGTTTTATTTGCCTAATAGGCTGATTTATGTTATGACTTTTTCACCATTTCTTGGTGTGCCTGCTGTTATGGTTTGAATGTGGTTTTTCGCGAAGGTTTCTAAAAGTCGAGGATCAGTACCCATCTGGTTTCTTTGCTAAATACCGGAACCGGGGCAGGAATGACCTGGGATTGGAAACATAAATAACTGCATTGCATACATATAACCTGTTTGTTTGTTTTGCAGGGTCTCAGTTGCTAACGTTTCTTGTGTTTCAGGCACTATAGCTCCCCGGAAAGTTCGGGAACAACCAGTAGCACATAGATATCCAACAAAGATCAACAGAGAGAGAATCATGGACCAGATGCAAGCTGACTTAGCTGACCTGAGGCTAAGTATGGATAACTTTATGACATTGATGGCAGGCATGGGTCAGAACCAAGAGCGTCTGCGGGAGATGATAGAAAATGGTCAACCCAGGAATAACACTGTTGTTGCTGATAATCGTAACGGTGCGGGCGCACGTCAGGTTGAAGCTCCTGTAACATAGCCAGGGGTCACTATAATCAATGATGGGTTGAATAATATTCAAATGGATAACCAGGACGAACAGTTCACCCTGCTGGACGAAGTTGAGGGTCAGGGGGCTGAGATGAACAAGAGGTTTGAAGAAATGGCAGAACAAATCAGAGCTATTCAATCCCAGAGTTCTTTGGGATTTGACATAACAGACTTGAGCTTAGTTCCTGGGGTCAGAATCCCATACAAGTTCAAAGTTCCAACTTTTGAGAAATACAATGGCACTTCATGCCCGAAGATCCATCTTCAATCTTTCGTTGGGAGAATTGTTGCTCACACGGATGATGAAAAACTCTGGATGTACTATTTCCAAGACAGCTTGGTTGGAGCTTCTCTGGAATGGTATATGAAGCTTAGCAGGGTCAATATCAAGAGCTGGAAAGACCTTGCAGAAGCTTTTGTGAGACAGTATCAATACAATTTGGACATGGCTCCAAATCGCACGCAATTGCAGCACATGGCTCAGACTACCAAGGAAGGTTTCAAAGAGTATGCTCAGAGGCGGCGTCAGCTCGTCGCCAGAGTGCAACCACCGCTACTTGAGAACGAAATGGCTGACATGTTTATGGGGACTTTGCAGGGTGTGTTTCTTGAAAGATTGGTGTCCAGTTCTGCCACCAAATTCAATGATATTGTTATTGCTGGAGAGAGAGTTGAGACCTTGCTGAAGATGGGGGAAATACAAGATCCAAGTGCTATCAGCTCAAATGGAGCGAGGAAAGCTTTTAGTGGACCTCCTAGGAGAAGAGAGGGTGAGACAAATGCTGTATTTGGCTGAGGCTGGGGCCGTGGTTATAGAAAACCGTATGAGCATGTGGCAACAATCACAATTCCTTCTACTCCAGTGCAACAAATGCAACCTCATCAACATCAACAACAACAACAACCTCGTACTAACTATCAGCAGAGACCGTATCAGCCAAGGCAAACTCGCCCGGCTAATAGGGTGATTGAGGCCATCCCTATGACTTATGCTGCTTTGCTTCCAAGACTACTGGATTTGAATCTGATTCAACTGAGAACTTTGGCACCACCACCTCCTGGAGAGTTTCCAGTGGGTTATGATGTCAATGCACGATGCGCTTTCCACTCTGGGGAACCCGGGCACTCGACTGAGAAGTGCAGGGCACTCCATCACAAAGTCCAAGACCTTATAGACTCTAAAGAAATCAACTTTGCACCACCGCCGAATGTTAATTCGAACCCTATTCCAGATCATGGAGGGGCAAGAATCAATGCTGTTGAGGGTGGTGAAAGGATGAGTCTGATGCTGAGTATTGAAGAAGTGAAGACTCCTTTGAGGGTAGTGAAAGAGAGACTGCTGAATGGTCAGGTGTTTCTTGGTTGCAATGCTGACTATGAAGAATGCTTGAATGCTGAGAATGGATGCGAGAAGTTGAAGAGAGGATTGCAGAGTTTGATTGATGATGGATCCTTACAGTTCAACAAAGTTGGTAATGCTGAAGTTGATGATGTGTCAACAATTACCATTTTTTATGATGAAGCTGACATGCCTGTCAGAAGAGAGCCTGTAACAATCTATGTTCCTGAGATTAGTCCCGTGACTATCACCGTACCTGGGCCTGTTCCTTACACAGACGATAAAGCCATTCCTTGGCATTACGGCTCAGATGTATATGTAGCTGGACAGAAAGTAGAGAGCAAATCTGTTGCTGTTGACCCGACTGTAGAGAAT
This sequence comes from Lathyrus aphaca, assembly GCA_963966055.1. NCBI lineage: Eukaryota > Viridiplantae > Streptophyta > Magnoliopsida > Fabales > Fabaceae > Lathyrus > Lathyrus aphaca. Next base: position 314,194,157 of record OZ014519.1, read on the forward strand.
GTCTGAGGAGTTGGAGGCTTCACCAGAAGTGGTCGTTTATTTTCTCCCCCTGTGCTGAGAGGGGATCCTGAGGCTGAGGCTTCATCCAAGGCCAAAGGAAAGCAGGTTGTGACTGATGAATCAACTACTCCTATTGCTGGGCAGGGTACATTTGAAAAAGAGGTCGAGGAATTCATGCAGATTATTAAGAAGAGTGACTATAAGGTGGTCGATCAGCTGAACCAGACACCTTCCAAGATATCCATCTTATCACTGCTGATGTGTTCTTCCGCACATAGAGAGGCCTTATCGAAAGTACTGCAGATGGCCTATGTTCCTCAGGAAATCACTGTCAACCAACTCGAAGCTGTTGTAGGCAGTGTCAATGCAAGCCATGGCCTAGGCTTCATAGACAGAGACCTTACATCAGAGGGATGAAACCACAACAAAGCACCACATATAACTATGGAGTGCAAGGGTGCTGTGTTGTCACACGTTCTTGTAGACACAGGCTCTTCCCTTAATGTGCTTCCGAAGAAGGCACTAATGAAGCTCAATGTTGATGGGATTGTCCTGAGACCAAGTGATCTGATTCTCAAAGCTTTTGATGGGTCGAGAAGATCAGTTTTTGGAGAAGTTGAGTTGCCCGTCAAGATAGGTTCTCAAGTCTTCAAAAGTATCTTCTACGTCATGGACATCCATCCTGCGAATAGCTGTTTGTTGGGACGCCCATGGATACATGCTGCTGGAGCAGTTACTTCAACCTTGCATCAGAAGCTCAAATATGTGGTTGACGGCCAGGTTATCACAGTCTGCGGAGAGGAGGACATCTTCGTAAGCCACTTGTCGACGTTCAAGTATGTGGAGATGGATGGAGAAATCCATGACACTTTATGTCAAGCCTTCGAAGCAGTCAACGTCAGCATTTTGACTCCTATGGAGAAGAGCAGCGAGAAACAGGGTACCTCTATCCATTCTTACAAGCAAGCAAAAGAGGTTGTTTAATCAGGCAGTGCCCAAGGCTGGGGCAAGCTGTTGGAGCTAGAAAAGAAAGGTGATAAGTTTGGCTTAGGGTATCAGCCTGGTGGATCTACTCCAAGTGGTAAGGCTATCACATTTACAAGTGCTGGGTTGCTCGAACGCAACCAGATCTGTACAACAAGCCAAGATGGGGACAGTGACGGTGACTGGGACAATTGGATTCACACGTGTGCGCCCGATGAGGAGCTAACAAATTGGTCTGCTGAAGACATCATACAAGTCACATGGCACTTAGAGTAATTATTTTGTTTCCTTTTATTAGCATACTGCATTGTCAAATCCAGCATTCTGCCCAAGATGCTAGGATCCATTGTATTGGGCCACCATGTTTTGTATTGAATCGTTATTTTGCTATGGAATAAAAGGACATTTTCAGACAAATTGTGTTCTCTTTCTTTGTTTTTTTAAATTTTTCAAAAAAATATATAAAAATGGCAATGTGTTTTTCTTTTTTTGTTCTTGTGTTAGCGTCTCTTTTTCAAAATAAGCAGATTCTGAATAAGCACATCATCTGTGCAGTGTTGGTCATTCGGATTCCATTGATGACGTTCCTGCTATGACCACGCATGACTTTGACAATCCAGTCAACCAAGCTGATGAAGGGGTTGAGGAAGACTGTGACCTCCCTGAAGAATTGGTCAGATTGTTGAAACAAGAGGAACGAGTTATTTAGCCTCATCAAGAAGAAATTGAGATCATCAACATTGGCAGTGAAGATGTGAAGAAAGAGATCAAGATTGGGGCCAGTCTGCAGGCCGACGTCAAGAAAGAGCTGATCAGTATGCTGAAAGAGTATGTGGATATCTTTGCTTGGTCATATCAAGATATACCAGGGTTGGATACCGACATCGTTGTGCATAGGCTACCTTTGAGAGAGGACTGTCCTCCGGTTAAACAGAAATTGAGAAGAACTCGTCTTGACATGGCGATGAAGATCAAAGAGGAGGTTCAGAAGCAATGGGATGCCGATTTCCTTGCTCTAACTAGTTACCCACCTTGGGTAGCTAACATTGTACCTGTACCAAAGAAGGACGGCAAGGTCTGGATATGCGTTGACTACCGGGATTTTAATAGAGCAAGCCCAAAAGATGACTTTCCGTTGCCACACATTGATGTGTTGGTGGACAATACTGCTCAATTCTTGGTATTTTCCTTCATGGATGGTTTCTCTGGATATAATCAGATTAAGATGGCGTCGGAAGACATGGAGAAGACAACGTTCATTACCTCATGGGGTACATTTTGCTATAAGGTCATGCCCTTTGGTTTGAAGAACGCTGGGGCAACTTATCAACAAGCGATGGTCACATTGTTCCACGACATGATACACAAGGAGATTGAGTGTTATGTGGACGATATGATTGCTAAGTCCCGAGACGAAGAGGAGCATCTGGTCAACCTGAAGAAGCTGTTTGATAGACTGATCAAGTACAAACTGAGGTTGAATCCAAACAAGTGCACTTTCGGAGTGCGTTCCGGGAAACTGCTGGGTTTCATTGTTAGTCAGAGAGGAATTGAGGTAGATCCTGCTAAAGTAAAAGCAATTCAAGATATGCCTGCACTGAGAACAGAAAAAGAAGTGCGTGGGTTTTTAGGGAGGTTGAACTACATTTCCCGGTTCATATCTCATCTAACTGCCACATGCGAACCAATATTCAAATTGCTAAGAAAAGAGCAAACGGTCAGGTGGAACGAAGACTGCCAAAGAGCTTTCGACAAAATAAAAGAATATTTGCAGGAGCCTCCAATTCTAATGCCTCCCCTAGAAGGAAGACCATTAATCATGTACTTGACCGTGCTAGAAGGGTCAATGGGGTGTGTTCTAGGCCAACATGATGAGTCTGGTCGAAAAGAGTACGCTATTTATTACCTTAGCAAAAATTTTACCGACTGTGAATCCCGATACTCACTGCTCGAGAAAACTTGCTGCGCTTTGGTATGGGCTGCTCGCCGACTAAGGTAGTACATGTTGACTCATACCACACTGCTCATTTCCAAAATGGATCCTGTCAAGTACATCTTTGAGAAACCAGCATTAACCGGAAGGGTTGCTAGGTGGCAGATGATCTTAACTGAATACGACATCCAATATACTTCTCAGAAAGCCATCAAGGGAAGTGTATTGTCGGATTACCTTGCACAATAACCTCTTGAAGATGATTATCATCCAATGAAGTTTGATTTCCCTGATGAGGACATCATGTACCTCAAAGCAAACGATTGCAAGGAACCACTTCCGGAGGAGGGGCCAAACCCCGAATCCAAATGGAAGTTGATGGGGCCGTCAATATCAATGGACGTGGAGTTGGTGCCGTACTCATTACTCCTGAAGGTGTTCACTTACCCTTCGCTGCCAGAATTACTTTTGGCTACACCAACAATGAAGCGGAATACGAGGCATGCATAATGGGAATAGAGGAGGCTATCAATCTTCGGATTAAGAACCTCGATATATTCAGAGATTCAGCCCTCGTCATTAACCAAGTTACCGGCAAGTGGTATCGCATCAAGAGCATCTAATTCCATACAGGGATTATTCTAGAAAGTTGTTGACATTCTTCACGACAGTTAAGCTTCAATACATACCACGTGATGAAAATCAGTTTGCCGATGCATTGGCCACTCTTTCTTCGTCAATCAAAGTCTTGTGTTGGAACTATGTGCCCAGAATTGACATCTCCAGGCTTGACGCTCCAGCTCATGCCTTCTCTGTAGACGCCATGTCTGACGAGAAACCTTGGTATTTTGATATCAAGCTATTCCTGGAAAAGCAAGAGTACCCAACTGGGGCATCTTCCAATGACAAGAAAACCTTGAGGCGACTTGCTGCTAGTTTCTTCTTGAATACAGATGGGGTTTTGTACAAGAGAAACTTCGACATAGTCTTGCTCAGATGCGTGGATAGACACGAAGCAAGCCTGTTAATGCAGGAAGTCCACGAGGGATCTTTCGGTACCCATGCAGGAGGGCATGCTATGGCTAAGAGATTGTTGAGATCAGGGTATTACTGGATAACAATGGATGCAGACTGTTGTTCATTCGCTCGTAAGTGCCACAAGTGCCAAATATATGCAGACAAAGTGCATGTTCCTCCAAGCCCGCTCAACGTCATGTCATCTCCTTGGCCCTTTTCTATGTGGGGCATTGACATGATTGGGAAGATCAAGCCGACTGCTTCAAATGGTCATCGCTTCGTCTTGGTCGCGATTGATTACTTTACCAAATGGGTAGAAGCATCATCTTATGCCAACGTCACTCGTCAAGTGGTGGCAAGATTTCTGAAAAGGGATATCATTTGCAGATACGGAGTGCCCGAAAGGATCATTACTGACAATGGTTCTAATCTCAACAACAAGATGATGGCAGACTTGTGTTGGGACTTCAAGATACAGCACCACAATTCTTCTCCTTACCGACCAAAGATGAATGGTGCGGCAGAGGCAGCAAACAAGAATATCAAGAGGATTGTGCAGAAAATGGTTGTCACCTACAAATATTGGCATGCGATGTTACCGTTTGCGTTGCATGGGTACCGAACGTCAGTCAGGACGTCAACCAGGGCAACTCCCTTCTCTTTGGTATATGGCATGGAAGTAGTCTTGCCGGTTGAAGTAGAGATTCCTTCATTGCGTGTGATGATGGATGTAAAGCTGGATGAGGCTGAATGGGTACGTGCTCGTTACAATCAGCTATGTCTAATTGAGGAAAAGATATTAGCGGCTATCTGTCATGGTCAGCTTTATCAGAGGAGAATGAAGCGTGCATTCGACCAACGAGTACGTACTCGAGAGTATCAAGTGGGAGAGCTTTTTTGAAGAGGATCATTCCGCCAGGTTCAGATCACAGGGGCAAGTGGACCCCAAACTACGAAGGACCATTCATAGTGAAGAAAGTCTTCTCAGGAGGAGCATTGATGCTCACCACTATGGATGGAGATGACTTCCAATCCCCTGTTAACTCGGACGCAGTTAAAAAATACTTCGCATAAAGAGACCCGCTGGATACAAAAACATAATTATAGTCCAGGAAAAAAAGGGCATCCCGACAAGCTAAAAATAGAATAAAAAGCTCGGGCAAAAGTTAGGGAAATAAATAAAAAATGTACACCCGCTGAGTTGAAAAGCCGCATTGGACAACTCAGGCAAAAAATGGTATCCCAGTGGATTGAAAACCCGAAAGGGCGATCCACGCAAAACAAGGGAATAAGCGAACAACTGCGATCCGAGTAATCTGAACCACGTCGTCGTTTCGTGCAACTTAACAATATAAGAAGGATAGGAAACAGTCCCCTCATCCTCTTAGAAAGCCAAAGTAGAATGGAGAGTCTTGAAGACATGCTGGTCATAGCAGAAATGGAACTCCTTGGAATACCGTGCTCATTGCCATTAGGATAGTTTCTTTTCTCAATTTTACGGTAGCTACCTCTTTCCAGGTGTCTGCTTCCTGATGTAAATCCTTGCCTATTCAGAGGCCTTTCAATAAAAAGAATATTCAGTCAAAAAGTTGTGTGTGTTTATTTTTGTTTGCAAAATGTCCTGAATTTTTAGCAAAAATAGCATTGCATCTGAACATGGTGATAATTTTAAAAGAAAATGACATGCAGGGAAACTGTAACCCTCTTTGAGTGTCGGGTGACAATGGATGAATAGATCATACCATTGCAAGTCCCTGGGGCACACTTGTATTTTCTGTTGTTGCAGGTTGCAGGATGGCGTCACATTTTCTCAAGCATTTTACTCTTTCCCAGTGGAGTATCTCCAGCAGAATTCTTCCCCAGCTAAGCCTTGGCAAATAGCCCAAGCCATTTATTCTTCCCCAGTGGAGTATGCCCAACATGTATCTGAAAGCCTGACAACCCCAAGCAGAATTCTATCCCCAGCAAGGGTCACAGCCAGAGTTCAGCATCAGCAAATGTTCTCCCCAGCCAGAGCATTGTTGAAGCATCTTTCCCGGCCAAGTCTGAAGATGATCTATCCCTACAGAGTTCATATTTGATTTTCACTTCCGTCAATGAAATATTCCCTAGCCAAGTTGTCATTCTGTTGGATATTGGATACCTTATTGATGCTCGTCTGCATTTCTCAACACTCGTCTGTGTTATCACGCCGGCTTGCTCGTTTGCTTTCCCCAACAGTGGTCCATGATTACCTTGATATTGCTCGTCTGCAATTTCAAACACTCGTCTGTGTTTTGAGGTCCTGATATTCATTTCCTATTGCTCGTCTTCAAGTTCCAACGCTCGTCTGTGTTTGATATATATTATCACTTTCCTATTGCTTGTCTGCAATTTCCAGCACTCGTTTGTGTTTGGTATATGATTTCTGTTGTTGCCCATCTGCAAATTCCAATACTCGTCTGTGTTGGGTATCCATCTTTGCTGTTTATCCCCAGTGAAGTCGCCAACACTCTTCTGTGTTTGATATTTAATCTTTGATGTTTGCTCGTCTGCATTCTCCGGCACTCGTCTGTGTTTGTTTGAAGCTCGTTTGCTTTTTATTCCCGAAGGTCGTCTGTGTTCTGAAGCTCGTCTGCTTTGTTTGGATACTCGTCTGTATCATCCTAGTACTCGTCTGTGCTAGCTTATATCTGTATGTGAGGATTTGCTCATTATCCTGACATTCTTCTATTGCTACTTCAAATGCTCGTTTGTGTTTGAATTTCTGGTATTCGTCTATACCAGTGGCTGATACTCGTCTGTATCATTGCCTGAAGCGCTCGTCTGTGTTTCTCAGATCATCGTCTGATACTCGTCTGTATCATTGACTTATGACACTCGTCTGTGTTACCTTGATGGTCATCCAATACTCGTCTGTATCGAAGAGGTTTAAAAATCCTGACAGTGGGAATTAATGTCAAAATTGTTACCGGTCCTGGTGTAACACGTAAATCCGAAGGAGGCTCGTCTGTCTCAGGCACCAATTATTGTTGTTGCACCTGGCATAACAGGTTTGCTCAAAGAAGACTCGTCTGTCTTATACCATATATCCGCGGATAATATATGAAGAAGGTTCGTCTACCTTGATTATGCACGTCTATCCCACAAAATTTAATGCATCCCGGTCCTGGCGTAACAGGTATATCCAAAGGAGACTCGTCTGTCTCAGGTCATTTGTTTTGCAGTGTTTGAGGACTCGTCTGTCCAGCTCCTGGCATCACAAGATTGTTTGAAGAAGACTCGTTTGTCTTAACGTTCTTATTCCAAATATCAGTTTCAACTTGGAAGAAGCTCGTCTGCTTTTTCTCCCCTTCTGTCACTAAAGCGTCTTTGGTTGGGTTTTTATTTCCCAGTGTTGCATTCTTCGTCAGAGTGCAAATTTCTGGTCTTCTTGGTATTCAACTACAGTTTATCTTGAATGGTCGATAGCTCGTGCTACCGTCCTTTTCAGATTAACTGTTGTTTGAATAGGGGCAGCTGTAACACCCCAAATTTGCCCTCTTCATTTTAATCATCATATCACATCATATTCATCATGAACATATCATTTTCTTAGCATCATATCATGGAAAGATGAGGCATAACATCCTTCATGTCCTAGCATCAAGCATATGGTCCTCTGTGGAGGTCCTTGAAGCATTTCAAGCCATGACAAGAGTCCCAATGGTTGTATACAAGTCCTATGGTGAGTCTACACTCCATTTAAAAGATTAAGTCCATTGGCAAGAGCTCAGAAGATTGCATGATCATCAGAGATCTCAGGACAAGGCAAAGCTCATATACAAGGCACCCAAATTAGGGTTTGAGATTCAAGCATCAAAATCTCACAACTTTGGCCATTTCATTTGGTAAAAGTCTTCTATATGTTAAGAGGATCCTAGGTGTCAATTTTCATGAGAAAATTCCATGTGGAAGTCAGACAATTCCTCAGTTGCTTGCAGATGAAGTAAAAAGTCAACTGTGCCCTTAAAAAGTCAACTGTGTGATTTCAAGGGGTCTACCCCAAATTTTTTGGCCAAGAGGGGTCCTTAAAATGTTATAAGAGGTTTGGAATGATCAAAGTTCAAGAATCATGGAGGTTTGAAGGGTTTTGCAAAAATGGTACAAAGTTGGTTTTAAGGAATTTCCAAATTTGGCAACTTTTGCCCTAATTTTCAAATGGCCTTAACATGATCAAAAATTCTTTAAATGGACCAAAGTCAAACATGAAAGTTGGAGAGTAAGGGCTCCCATTTTCAAAAAGTACAAGTACATTTTCATAGGATTTGTAGTTTTTCCTCTAGCCTCTTTGAAAATATCATGTAAATTAGGGCAAATTCACATTTCAAGCATGCAACCAAAAGCAAAAGGCCACAAAACTGAATTGTATGACTTGGTATTGGTTCAAACTTATTTCAAACTTAAAATGCATCACATTTGAATCATTTTGCTCCAAAGAAAATCACATTTTCGTGCATTATGAGAAAATCACTCCAAACATTCAAAATTGGCCAAAACATGAGAAGTGTGTGATGCTTGGATCTAAAGGCCATGATTGATTGGATTTGAATCAAGGGTGATAAATGCATTACACATGTTCTGAGAGGCCCAAGGAAGCATGAGCATTTCATGCTTATCTCACATGTTGCAAAAATTTCAAATTCACACAAATCACATAACCTACTCGTGCATTTCATCTCATTCTTTCAGCAAGGGTTTGTGACCTCATACAAAAGCAATTAGGGTTTCAGCTTGCCTCATATCTCTCTCTCTCATTCTCTCATTTCCAACTTTGTGCACCATTTGCATTTTCACACAAATCTCTTCATTCTCTCACATTCTTCACAAATCTCTTCCACATTCTTGATCAGTGAGTGATATAGATCAAGATTCTACCATTCATTTGAGCTTAAGGTGCAAAAATAGAAAGGTGCCATTGAGAAGAAACTTACTTTGAAGCTTCAGATCCAAGTCCCACTAAGCTTCCTCTTGCATTTATTTTGCAAGAGGAGATCACAAGAGCTAGATCTGCAGCTTTGGAGGCATTTCTTGGTGGTTTTGAAGGATCTACAACTCAGGTATGCTCTGATATCTTTGGATCTGGAAATGAAATTGTATGTATGATTCTTGATCCTTGTGTCTTGCTGATCATGCTGCACTCTTTAGATTTGAAAATGATGCATCATAGTGAAAGATATCTTGAATCCAGTTTTGATGGTGCAAGTTGTTTTGGTTCGATCCCTTAGATTCATTAAGTTTTAGAGGTTTTTGAGCTCATATTTGAATTCAGGGATGCTGATATGGTCAATCTGGGCAGTTTTTATCCATTAATTTGTTTGTTTAGGGTTCTGGTATGAATTCCGGTGCCGGAGCCCTAGCTCCGGTCACCGGAAATTGGGTTTTGCAGCTTAGGGTTTGTTCACGAAGAAGACAAAGCCCCAGCCCTTGGATCCAGCCTCATATGCCCTGGATCTGTGCCACATGTCCCTGCATATCTCTCTCCCATTCGTGAGTTTTATTTTTCATTTTAATGTACAATGTTGCGCAACCCACTCTAATAACCATACACTTTCCATTCACAATCAGCCAAACTGCCACCTCAATTAATGAAGGAGGCACCAGATGCGTCCAATTGATCTAACGAATCTCTTATTTTCCAGTTTTTTATTCATAAATCCCACCCTAGTTCACATATTCCTACGCAGAATTGGGCTTAGTCAGTGATATTCGCACCCCTAGTGTTCTCAGCCCAAACCATTTAAACATACAATCCTTACTCTTCACACCTCCTCACCATTTCTTCTTTATTTCTTTTTCATCTTTTTTTTCTTTTTATTCATTTCAATTTCAATTTATTTAAAATACTTCCCTTCATATAAAAATTCTCAAAAAAATCATGAGCCTTATTTAAAGTGTCTTTTATTTTCTCATATTTTTATTTTCTTTTTTTCCATTTCCATGTGTCATTATTAAATCATTGTTTCACTTAACTTCTTTTTAAGTTCTTCTTGACCACACTGCCTTGTCAATTTTCCATACACTTCATTATTTTGAATTTTGATCCCTTTCTTTTTGCTCTGGATTCCTAAGACATTTTACTTCTTGTGTGAGTTTTATATTGATTTTTAGAAATTTATTTCTTGAGTCTTGGTCCTTTGACTTGTGGTGGAAGTTTGTAACCCTAGCTTGTGTTCAAGCCTCCATTTGACCTAGTTTGCTTCTGAATTTTTCAAAACCCTTTTGGCCCATTGATATAACATGTTTGAAGATCACTTGACTTGAGTTATGGAATTTTTAGATGCTTGGTTGATTTGATTGGAATTTTACCCTGAACCTTGTCCCATTTTGTTTCTTTTGGTCCTTTAGGTCTCATATAAGCTTAGAAGGGAACTTGTGCCAACTTCTCTTTCTCATTTGGGGTTCTTTTGGGGTATGGTTACCTCCCTGGTTCTAGTTTAGGGTTTGAGTCTTAGGATTTTTTGTGTCTTGTTTCTTTTCAAGTCCTTTCTTTCCTTAAGTGTTTCCATCTCATTTCCTTACTTCTTTCACTCCCATTTTGTATTTGTTTGGTATTGTGTGACCTCTCTCTTCATCTTGTTGGCTTCTTAAGCCCTTCCTCATCTTGTTTTGGTTCTGTTTGTGTGCATTGTGTCCATGTTTATGCATATTTGCTTTGCATCCTCCTTAAGTGCATTTGTTTTCATATATGTTCATGTTGCATCTTTTGCGTATAAGCTTCATCTCCTCATCCCTTTCACTTGCATTTGCATTGTGCACTTGGTCATATCATTTCACTTCTGATTGTGTGATGTTAGCATGTTGTCTTGCTCATTGTGTTTCATTTGTGTTCACTTTACTAACCTTGCAGGGGCTATGGTAAGTGTGAGGTGTGGGAATTGAGTTCCACATCTCCAAATCTCATCTTATCTCTTCCTCTTATGTTTATGTGCACTAACCCTTTGTTGTTGGGCTCAGGCCTTTCTCATCTCATCTCTTCTTCTTTTTCTCTTCTTCTTCCTTCTTCATTAGGATAGAAACCTCACTAACCCTTAGGACATCCATGCATGTTAACACTTAGGATCATTTAGTCCCCTTTAGAATTTTGCCTTTGAGATCATTTGGTGCTTTCTCTTCTCACCTTCAAACTCAATTCTAATTCACTTAATAAAGGTTGAGTTTTTTCATGTGACATGAGACTTTGCTATGAGATACTTGCACGCGTTCCGTTTCGGGGCGAGGTGTGAGTTATCACTCGTGGTGGATAGGTCTTAGCATGAGTACCTCACAAAGAAAGCTAAAAAGACACTTCTTAACAAAAAAACACAAAAATACTTAATAATGGTAATAGGCCAGTGTGCTTAGGCCTTCACTTGTGGGACTAGCTTTGGGGATTTCCTCCATAGATAGGTGTGCCTCTTGCGCATTCCATTTCGGGATGATGTGAGATGTACACATCCCATTGAGTAAGACTTAGGTACACTTACCTATGCAAACTTTCACTCATAAAAGCTTCTAAAAAACACCAAACAAACAATAAGCGTCTTTCCTTCGGGAATTCTTTTCTCATCTCTTTCTCTATGTACGCGAACTTGCTCCTACTTGTCGCTTTGCAAGACGGTTACGCACTCGTCGTCCAAGTCTGCAACACCAGAGCAATGGCATAGGCAGTTCAAGCCTTAATTCACAAGAAATTCCCTTGTTACCCCTAGTTAGGGGAACTACGGCGCCTCTGATCCTCATTGTCCTGATGAGGTACGTAGGCAGCGGGGTAGGGCCTGTTCGAGCACAGTCTTTATTTTCCCTACATTTTTCCTTTTCTTGTCTTATTCAGTTCTTTTCCAGTTCTAGTTTCTTTTCATCTTCATTTCTTTTGCTGCAGTTTTCATACCCTCACCTTTTGAAACAGTTTCTTTTGCAAGCGTGGATCCCGTCGGGTACGGCGGACGATCTGGGTGCTGATACCTTCCCAGGTCGTAACCGACTCCCGAACTCAGTCTCTTTGGTTCGTAGGACCTGTGTCCTTCCTCTTCTTTTCTTCTGGTTTGTGCAGCATTACCATTCCCTTTCTTTGGGATAAAAATGCCTGGCTGGCGACTCTATTCTTTTTCTGCGCCACTTTCGCGTTTGTACCAGGATGGAAATCCGGGGAGCGACATTATGTTGGAATGTCTAGATGCTTTTGAATATGATTGATGTTAACCAGAAATGCATAAAATACAATAATAGCATTCACTAAGGACGATCGGGGGTAGGAATCCCCAATAAAGTCCATATCCAATGAATCTTCACCGGTTCATCCCAAGTAGAGTCGCCAGTTCTGTAACACGGCGGGAGAACTGACTTTCTATAAATGTTGCAGATAGCAAGAGTCGCCACCGACTTTTATTTTATCCATAAGGAAGGGACACACAAGAATAGGAAAGACCGTTTTTTAAAAGACTTGGGTTCGGGGGGTAGGTTATATAAAGGGAAAGTGTTAACACCCTTTATATCCATGGTTATCCATGGGCTCTTAGTTACTTAGCTCACTTTAATTGTTTTTGAAAAGTGTAGTGTGTGATTAGAAAATTTTCTAAGTACTTTGTAATGATCCTCATATGGATGTATACAAATCCTTGTTTGAAAACGTTTTGAAAATAGTGAGGTGTGAAAAGTATTTTATTTTTGAAGACTGAGCAAGTAACTATGAGGTACCTACCCTAGACTAAGTCATTCATGTTCTTGTATATTCTTTCAAGGGAAAAACTACCCCTATTATTAAGGAATAGATAGTCATTACCTTGGATTTGTTAAGGGACGAGCGTAGAGTCATCGTATGGTCAATGAAGGCAACTTAAAGGGTGTCTTTAGCAATTCGTAAGGACTATCATCATTATTCGAAGGGACAAGATCATTATTCCGTAGGCAACCTCGAATGGACTTGATCTTTTAAATCTGTAGGGACTTGATGATTTATATGTGAAAGGACTTTGCTTAAGACACCCCTATATTCGAGGGACTTGACCATTTAAACAAGGCAACCAAGAGGGATACCCTAGGAAATGCAGACGACGATATTATATCGACTTACGTGTGTGAGTGTTTTTATTTATTTATCTTATTTAATTAATTTTCTAAGTCCAACTTAATATTCAATTAATTCTAACTCCCTATTTACTAACCAAGCATTTAAATAATAATAATTAAAAGGACGGAAAAGTAAATCTAAACTGATACAAGGCTTTGGGCAGTTACAAAATAATCGAGCGAAAAATAAATTACAACATACAAACCTATACATGTTTTCTAATAATTAAAATAAAGTAAGAATTAAATATAAATAAAAAATAATAAAGCAACATTAAAAATAAAATAATTAGGGTTAGTATTTATTTAGGGTTAGAGAAAATTAAGGTTTATTAGAATTAATTAAAAAAGATTAGGGTTTGAAAGAATTAGTTAAAACCTAATTAATTAATTTTATGTACAAAATAAAAACCTAATTGAAAAATAAATAATATATAAACAAATTATATGAGAAAAGATAATAAGATTAGAAAATAAATTATTTACAAAAAGTTATTTTAAGAAAACAATTAAAAGAAATTAGTTTTAAGGGTTTAATGGTTGATTTACAAAATACATAAATAATGGAAATTATATACAAATTAAAAAATAAATATTTATGAATTAATTGATTTAAAAAAAAACTAATGAATTATTTAAATTTTAGAAAAACTTAGAAAATAAATTATTTGGTTTACTTAGAAAGATTATGATTTTATTAAATTAATTAAATCCTATTAACTAAGTTAATTATAATAATAATTAGAAATTAATTAATAACATGAAAATAGAAAGAAAAAAAACATACCTGAAAGAGCCTGGGGTCGAACCCAGGTCTCCCACTTTCCAACAACAACCTTCAGTCAACTGGGCTAGGCGCACATGGTGTCCATTAACCAGCCTCAATAAAATAAATATTAAGTTTAACGAATAACAAATAAATTAAAACAATATGCTTGCACCAGGATTTGATCCCTTCACCTTGTGCATACCAAACCTATCCTCTTGCCATCAAGCCACATGGGGCGCGTCTGCCAAAATAACAACAAAATATGATAATATAGAAAGTTTATTAAATGACTGGAAAATTGTTTAAAAAAAGGATCTCACCCAGGATCAAACTCAGGACCTAGCAAACACATAAGCATGTCTCCAACCATCAGACTAACGCACGCGCTATGAAATACATATGAAACATAAATAATAAAAAACAAACAAATTTTTGAATTCTTGGATTTGCGCCAGTCTTCATCATCTTTTTCAATTTACCTGCGAATTTAGCTATGCCTTTTCCTGCGAATTTACCTGCGAACCTGGTTTCGTAGGATTTCCTAGCTTTGCACAAAGATCATCAAACTTGTAAAATTTCAACAAATTGGGAGCACCATTGTACTCCCCACAACAAAACCAACTCATTTACATGCTTAGAATTCATTTATATTTATTATTTCGCAAATCCCCAATTTTAGAGCAAGAACCCTAACAATGGCGTTTGATGAATAAGGTCACGATTCTTCAATCTAATGGTCCATAAACATTCCTTGCACTATCACAAACATCAAGCAATCATCAAATGTAATTTAAAACAAGCATATATATGAAATTGAAAAATGCATATTCAAGAACAAAGGATGATTCGGTTAGACGATTGTATGACGTTTTGGATGATGGAAATGCTTGAGATATGTTCAATGAACATCAAAGAGTTGATTGCAACCTTTGGAATGGCTTGAAACGACCTCAAATGTCAAAATCGAATATGATCTTTTCGATGAAATTTTGAGATTGCTTTAGTGTTCTTGGCTGCAAAAATTTGTATCCTTGTGTTTTGGTTATGTTATGCACTTATAATAGAACCAAATTAGGTCATAAAATTGATGGACTATGTGGGCTTTTTGATAACTTGAGTGTGAAGAAAGATCAACCATAATTGTGATAAAAAATCAATTTTTTTCATATTCTTAAGGCTTTGCACGAAATTGGAGAGCATCTAATCAACTTAAATGATGTTTATGAGATTCTAGAAGAAGGATCAAATCAAATATTTGAATTTTTATATTTTATTTTGATTTAAATTGAATTTTAATGAATAAAATCAAAATAAATTATAAATAAATTATAAAAAATCAGAAATAATTTGAATTGGGTCGTGCTTGATTTTATTGTTAAGATTGGGTTGCAAATTGATAGGCCCATTTGGAAAAAAATTGGATTTAAGACCTTATTTGCTTCATACACCCCTTAAAAATTTCCCAACTTTTCTAAGGTATAACTCCCTCAATTTTAAGGCTATGAAGGTGTTCTTAGACATTTTGGAAATCTTAAAGAGTCCTCTAACCAACCTCTTTGGTCTCATGTCTATATCCTTTACCATTTTCAAATTATGCTCTTTGAAAAAAGTTGACTTTTTGTTGACTTTTGAAATGACATGTAATGTTTTAGCTCATACCTTCCAAATGAAGCATTTTTAGGCTTGACTTGTGAGACATAAAGTTGTAGAGAATTAAATTTCCTTAAAAATGATATTTGGATGAGAAATATTTGATGAAGCATGTGAAAGTTATGGCTGATCAAAGTTTAGTTGACTTTTTCTAGGAAACCCTAATTTAGAAACTTCCTGATTCTTGATGATCTGAGACTTCCTTGATGAATCATGATCAACCCTTGATCAAATGATGAATTTTACTTCATAAAATTGATGTTGGAAAAAAATCTTGAAGTTTGACTTTAATTTGACCACAGTTGACCTCAGTTTGACTTTTTAACCACTTTGACTGATTTTTGCATATCTGATTATCTGACTGGTCAACTTTATTGGGAAAGCTCTGAAACTTGACATGGGGATTCTTGAATACATGTGGGATGTTATGAAGTTAACTTGAGGCATTGGAAGTCCATTTAGCTCAGATAAACGCAAAACCCTAGTTGTGGATCCTTTGCTTAAGAGGATGCTTTGTCTGAGATAATTCTCAAACTTTCTGACCAATTGTGAAATTTGTGAATCTTGTGAACCTTGTGAACCTTGTGAACCTTGAGAGAAATATAGGGACATATTGCTTTGATTGTGGGAGGTAAAATTTTGGGGTACAACACTATAAAAGCCCAAAATATTTATTTTGAATTAAATCTAATCTAGATCAAATCTTTCCTTCTGTCGAGCAACCTGCTTCGACACAAGGAATTACAATTTAAAAAATTTGTGGTTAGTGAAGCCTTCATTGGTGTTAAATTGTAAAATAGTTCATTTATTTACCTTGGTCTCCTAATTGGAGGAACATGTGTCTACTCCTGCTCTGGAATTTTATTTTAAGGGAATTAAAACAAGTTATCAAAGTGGAAAAGCAAAAACATGTCAATGGATGGTCATATAGTACTCATCAATTTTTTTCACCTTTTTGCATGTTTATTTTCTTTCATTCTTCTTGAATCTCACGAGTAATTTCTTTTTTTATCAAATCTTTATTTAAGTTTTCTCGTTCGATGAAGTGAGGATGTGTGTAAGATCCATTGAATTGATTAGGAAAATATGTTAGAAAATTTCATATTCAGGATCTTTATATCATGATTTTCACGGTGTTCTAATTTCAATGAAGAATAATAAAAATATACTCAAATCCACGATGTTGATTCTTGTTCAATTTTCTTAATCTTTTGAATTGTTGTCTCCTTTCTTCCTTCTTCTTTTATGTATCTTTAATAATTAAGATTTTGTTTTTGTTTGTGGGATTACCAGAAAGAATGAGAAAATGATTTTTTTCTTCTAAATGTGCCTTTTTATAGGTATTTTATTTAGGATGTACATGTGCAAGAGCAACAAGCTCTACAACATAGGGCCCCAAATTTTGAAAGATGTAATTTTTTTCATTAATATTAATAACCCTAAAAAAAATAATATAATAAAAGTAAAAAAAACAGAAAAAATGATATGATAAAAACTCTATACATAAAAAATCAGTATTAATGAAAAAAAATGACATATAAACTCTATATATTTAATTATATTTTTATATGTCATTTTTAAAAACTCTATAAATAATTAAAAATGACATATAAAAACTCTACATAAAAACTCTATATATTTAATTATATTTTTATATGTCATATTTAATTATTTTAATTTTATTTTTTCAAAAAACAATTGACCTCGTTTTTTAAATTAGAACGGGGTCTCCAAGTTGATTGGGTTGACCCTAATTTTATTTCAATAATCACATCCCATCTAAGAGTCATGTCCCAATAGTCTGGAAGAAATAGAAGAGAGATTTAAATCTTATTTTGAAATTTAAAATAAAAATCTCATTGGGTTAGTTATCCATCAAATCCAAACAATCATCACATTAAAACATCTTTTATTTAAAGTCAAACTCTTAATTACATGAGTTATACTTAATAGATTAATAAATTAATCCAATAATCTCCCACTTGACTTATGTGACAACTTGATGTGTAAATCTTATACCATAATTGTGCATCATTCATTGAAAGCACCAAGTCATTATATTTAATGAACTGAAATGATCAGATCATGACAATCACAAGTTATCAATCAACTTGACTCCTTCCATGTATCACTATCTGATCCAACTCAAATAATCCTAAAAAATACAATAGTGTGTCTTTCATGTCTCTTCAAAGACACAATTGTCATCACATATTAACAATAATGTATACAACATAATATGAATAACAAAACTAAGTAGAAACATAATCTTACTTGAATTCACAAGTGTCTTAAAAGATGAACATAAACTATATATAATCAATGGGTATAAACATCTATATGAGTGGGGATATTCTTACTCCACATCTTGATCATTGATTCATTTATAATCAATGGTTATAATAATTAGTTATTATTTGACATGTGATTAATTTGTTTCTCTCTCCATATTTAATTACTGAATAATTATTATAATTATTGATTAAAAATGAATAAATGATCAAGATGTGGAGTAAGATTTAGAAATTTAGTCCTGGAGTAAGAATATCTCCACTCTATATGTATATCTTAATTTTCTACTATAGTTATTTATTATCAATAAATGCTTCATTTTTTTCATTAAATGATTCTCTTTTGTGACAAATATTCATTGTATTAAAATATGACAATATATTTTTTTTTTATTTTATTTAAAATTTGTTATTGAATTATATTGTCCAACACTAAAATATATTATTTTATATTAAGAATGTTTTATAACACATTCCACAAGAAATTATTAAATTAGATGATGTTATAGATAATAAAATATTATTATACTTTTTTTATTTAATGTCATAGATATTTATCTTTATCTTTTATTTATATTTATTTATATATATTTAATTCTAGTATTAGTATACTACTTTTATTTGAGATATTACTTAAAGCGGTCCCACTACCAAATATTATTATGTTACTTTATATTCTTTCTCTACAACAACACACCAAATTCATCTTCTCCAAACACTTACCATAGTCGCCTCCTTCTATTGTTTTTCCATGTTTCAGTTTCATATGGCCACACCATGATCACTAATATCTTCCTCTTAACATAAACTTTCTTTTCATCCATCTAGTTTTTCCACTGATTAAGTTTGCGTTGGAGATCCATCGTTTAAAACTCCATTTTGGATTTGTGATCTTAATCATTGAAGTTTCATTTGGATCCTTTTGTTTCACAATCCAATCATTGTTATTGGTGTCGAAAAGTAAACCGCAGTTGATCTTCTTCTTCATAGACAAGTATTGTAATACATTAAATTACCCCCATTAAATTTCTAAATAAAACATCAGAGTAATTAAATCAAATACGCAAAACTTAGGATGTTACGGGTCAACATACAAAACCTGCTCATATGATAGACTATGTAACACTTATATATTAAATATAATCCTTAAAACATGAACTAAACATTGCTTTTATTGGAGCGAAATAATAGTTATCATGGAATCACATAATTCATCAAAACAACAATTAGGCATAATAAAATAGATGTCCATAAATCTCATAAGAAATATAAAATATAAATGCGTTCCAACGCCAAACTATAAAGAAAAGGTAAGAAGACTTCATATTCAACTCACAATTGAGTCCTATTGCGGAGTATATGCATATGTCGCTCCCGATAAAATGGGACTGGGCCCAAATAAAGGTACAGACGCGAACGGTCGGCGAGAGGGACAATGAGAACACACAGCCGTGAACTCACTGTAGATGAATAGAGTCGCCAGCTAGGCATTTTTATCCCGGAGGAAAGGTAATGCTGCATAGACCTAGAAAAAGATGGATAAGACGGTTTGCGAACCAGAGAGACTGAGAAAGGGGGTTGGTTACAACCTGGGAAGGTATTAGCACCCAGATTGTCCGTCGTACTCGACGGGATCCACGCTTAAAAGATTTGTGTTTTAAAGGGGTAGTGTCAGTGCAATCTGTGTATAAAATAGCTGGAAAAGATGTACAGGTGTCAGTGTAAAGTGTATAAGTGATGTGAAGTATGAAAGTGTCAGTGTAAGAACAGAGTGAAACGTTCAAGAATATGAGGCTAAAAGAAATGAGCTGGAAGGAGGGGGGATGTACAGAGACTTTTGTTCGATAACTGTTAAGTTATGCCTACGTATCCTCTCGTGCAATGAGGAAGTCAGAACACCGTAGTTCGACCCAAAGAGACTGAAAGGTGAATTGACTGGTGAACTGCTTGCTTGCCTATGCTCAAGTGTATGACCTGTCTGGCTCAGGTGCTTACTGTCTTGCATTAGACGGAAGAAGCAAGTTCTCGTTTGTGAATGAATGAGATGAGAAAAGAATCCCGGAGGAGACGATTATTGTTTGTTTTTGAGTTTTCAGTCTTTTATTGTTTTTGGAAGTTTGTCATAAGATAATGAGCTTAAGCCTAAACCAGTGGATTTAGTAAACTCATCACATCTTCCCTCTGATTAGGGGTAATGAGAGTACCTTAAGTGTGAAGTCAGATTCTCACACTTAATCACCTTTGATGCAGGATTAAGATCATTAACCTACTTGTGATTATTTAGATGTTTTTGTGGTTTTTGTTTAGTGTTGAGTAATGAGGTTAAGCCATAATCAAGGATTAAACAGACTCATTACACTATCCTAAGAGAAGGATAATAGATGAGAATGTTTAAGCTGAGGAAAACTCCTCAACTTAATCCATGATTAGGGATTAAACCCATGACAAAACAAGCCTTTGATTAAGTGAATTTTATTTAATGGTATGATGATGAAGTGATTTTTATGATTTGTAAGACAACTTGAGGAGGACTTGTCCATTAACACTAGGGTTAGTCCTTCTTAACCACTTAAGGAAGAATTAGAACCCTAATGCAAGGCCCAAGTTACAAGTGTGATGTCTTGATATTTATTAAATGAATTGATTAAGAGATTTAAACAAACAAAGGGTTTAACACTTAGGATTAAAGTTATACACCCCATCCTAAGAGAAGGATGCAGGCATAACCCTAATCACAAAGTCTTAAAGCCTTTAGGGTTTAGTCCCTGATTATGAGGTGAGAAGAGAGGACTCAAAGAGAGACACAAAGGTAGAAACTATGGGGGAGACTAATCAAAACCCTAATTCATTATCATGCTTGGTTGTTCCTAAGGTTTGTGAGGTTTGCAAGAAGAATCTTCAAAGGAGCCACCAGGAAGCAGATGAACAAGATCAAGAGAAGCAAAGTGACTTGCTTCACTCAAGAAGTCAAGTCACTTGAAGAAAGAAAGTGGGAAGAACAAGAATGAGCAAGCTCAATCTCAAACACATGTAGGAATGCAGCAATGTATGCAAGAGAGATGAGAAGAAAAGTTATGAGAAGTGAAGGCAAATTCACTTCTCAAGTTTACTTACCACCTGAAATGTTAGAAAGAGATGCAATGTAATGCTAGATGAGATGAAATGACATGATGCTAAATAAAACCAGAAGCATGTTGATGATGATAATGATGCTATGAAGTGCTGCAAACATGAGGCAAGACAAGGGGATGTTCATACAAGATCATGGATGCAAATGATGCAAGTTTAGGAGCATGAACAAGCATGAAATGTTATGAAGCATACAAGACAAATGACATGGTAAATATGTAATGCAATGATCAAAGATGCTTCCTAAATGTCTTAAGATGTCAAATGAATCACAAGAATGCACAAAATGCAAAGACAAGTCATGTTATGCAAGAGAATGCAAGAAGGATGCAAAAGAAAGCCCAAATTAGGGTTCATGACTCAAACATCAAACCAAAACTCAAAACAGAAGCAAACCCTAAGATAAAAAATGGAAAATGGTACCCAAAGAAACCTTAAACCTATAATGAACCACTGCCCAAAGGGGAACTCTCAACTCTTAACCAATCTCAAGATATGATTTTTACAAGTTATTAGGGTTTTTTAGGGTTCTTAACAAAAGAAATGCCAAACAATTAGAAAATGCAAGATCAAATCATGGCCATTTTATCTTAGAAATTACATGCTAAACACAAGACAAAGCAAAAAGAGCCAATGTCCAATTCTTCCTAGATAGGCAGAAATGAATTTTTGAATTTAGGATCAAATTAATGCATAAAAAATGATTTAATTCAATGAAAAATTCTTAAAATGCATCAAGATCAAAAAAGAAATTTGGTTTGAAGGTTGGACAATGTTTCTAAATGTCTTAGAACATTTCATGAATTTTTTTGTAATTTTTAAATACCTAAAAGTATTTTTAATTAATTAATTCCCATTAATCAATTAAAAATAATCTTTTAAATATTTAAAAATACTTTTTTAATGATAAAAAATAAAATAAAAATATTTTTGGGTCTTAAAAATTAATAAAACTCAAAGGGAAAAGTTTCATAATTTTTAAGAATTTTTAGCTATTTTAAAATAAATGTGCAAATTAATTGAAATAAAATGAATTAAAAACAAATAAAATGAAAAGTCAAAGGAAAGGATGGCTGAGATTCATTCTGGATTCAAATTTGTTGACTGCGCGCGTCATCCAAGGGTCCAGGCTGACTCTGATTAAATTATTCAAATTATGGATTAATTAAGTTAACACGTGGATTAGGGCATAATCAAAGAGATCCAGGCCACTCACTAGCGCGCGGGAAGCAGCATCCAAGGGCCCAAATTTAAAGTTCACTAATTAATGACCATTAGCCCTAATCACTTTCAGGCTGCCGGAGAAGACTTCCGGTCGTCTTCTCCGGCCAGCTCTCTCCCTGAGAAACTTCAAACTCCCTAAAAACGTATCAAAAATGAAATCTAAAAACTGGGAAATGTTCCTCACATCCTCACGAATCAAACCCCTATCCTAAAACAAATTTATTCTTCCTACACAAACTGAATCGAAGAGAACAAGTTCTAGGGCACGCAGGTTTCAGAGACAAATTAAACTCTCAAATCAAAGCCATTTTCAAAACCAAGAACATCAGGATAATCAGTGAATCACATAGAACAAGTTTGTAACAAGAAAAATGATTTCTGGAAAAAATAATTTCGAGCTACCTGAGATTTGGAGCTTTCAACCTGAGAACTTTCTGGCCACCTCTCCTTGTGCAATCCACTCCTTAGGACCTCTTGATGATGTTTGAATGCTCAATGAGAGTTTAAGCTGGCTGGATAGTGAGATTCGAAAGCTTCTGCTCAAGCTTGGTCAGAAATGGCAATGGTGAAATAGAGAGCTTCAGGTCATTGTGAATGGTTGTTTGTGATCCTGAGGATGACTGGAGAAGGTCTGTGGTGTTTGTTTGTATGTTTGTGAGCTATGGTGAGAGATTCAAGAGAAACTGCAGCTTGGGGTGAGAAATGGCTATGGAGTATTCTGGTTGTTTCAGGCTTTGGTTCTTGATGCTTTGTGGTCTATGGAGCAAGGTGAGTTGAATGGTGAAAATGGTTGAAGTGTTTGCAGGCTGTGTGAGCAGATTCGAAGCAACTTGCAATTGGGAGTGTTTTTGTGAATGTGTTGAATGAGGATGTTTCAGGCTTGCTTAGTACATGGAATGGCTTGCAAAATGATATGTTATTTTAATCCAAGTGGCCAGAGGATGTGACATGGCCTGTGGTGATAGGTAAGTTTACTTTTGCAAAAATGTCAACTTTTGTGTAAGGCAAGTATGGTGAGGTGCTAGGCAAGTACAATGGGCATGGGCTGCGCAGCATGATGAGTGTGTGAGGCTAGCTTGATTCAAGGACCAATGCAGCAAGTTGGTGAGGAGAAATGAGTGTTTTGCAACTTGGTTACTTTTTGCCTTTTCATGAAAATCTCTCATTACACAAACCATAAACATGTGAACCTTGGTCCAATTCTGATTTTTGTGACTTAGAGAATGTTTGTGTAATGGTTTGAAATGAACTAGAGGTCACAATTGGCTTTGGTTCAAGACTTTGCAAAATTTCCATTTGAAGCATGCCTTGAAAATTAATGATTTTAGCCAACTTTGCCTTGCCATAACTTTTGATCCAAAAAGAGTTTGATCATGTTCTTGTACTTTTTGAAAAGGGAAAGATGAGATCTACAACTTTCATGACCAAAGTTTTTCCATTTGAAGCATTTTTGGATCAAGAATCAAGGCTTGAAAAATGACCTAAAATGATGCATTCTTGAAAAGTCAACTATGCCCAAAAAGTCAACATTTGCAAAAACCCTAAATTCTTGATTTTTATGAACTTCAAACTTCTTCCATGATCAAATAAAGATCATATACACTCAAAATGATGAAGATCACCCATTGGTTGGGTCATTGGGGGCCTTAGATGCCCTGATTTTACACTGACTTGTCTGAAAAGTCAACCCTTGATCAGATGACTTCCCCATGGAATTTCTTCATGAAAATTGATGTGCATACTCCCTATACCATATAAAGAGCAATGGAAACAAGAATGACCAATAAATTTGGTGTTATGGCCTCTGAAACCAAAACCCTAATTTTCAGTCAACTGTGTAGTTCAAACTGGCCCTGCATCCACTCAAACCCTAGTTCTTGTGATTCCTCTGCAATTTTGACTTTGAGGAGATGAAATATGATATAAGAACACACATGGACCCCTTTGAGTTGATTGGTAGCCTTTGGAATGGCTCAAGATGCCCTGAGGTTGCTCAGATCACAAACCCTAGGTGCAGATGCCTTAGAAACTATGCAGTGAATCAAAAGTGAGATATGAGATGATATGTTTGTGTTTATGCATATGAGATGATCACAAGCCATGGTGTGAATGGGTGAGGGAAAATTTGGGGTGTTTACAGCTGCCCCTATTCAAGCATGAGTTAGCTGTGCAGGTTGTAAGCGACGGCTTAACAGGCCAAACAAGATAACTTGTGGTTGAATACCAAAGACAGTCCAAAATTTGCACTCACAGAAATGAAGAAGAAAGGGGATATAGATTGTGAAAGAAAATAAAGTATATTGTAAAGTGTGGGCGACGGAGGACGACCGTCGAGCAGAGAACGACTGCTGGGTAAGTAGCAATGACGGGGACGGCCGACATGCTGGGAAAAATGTGAAGTAAAGCGATGACGGGGACGGCCGACATGCTGGGGATAAAAGGTAGAGCTAAGACGGGGACGGCCGACTAGCTGGAAAAATAAAATATCATGATGGGGACGGCCATCAAGATAAAGCTGTAAAATTTTCTGGGGATCGAATGAAACATGACGGGGACGGCCATCAAGTTCATAAAGGTAAGGTAAACAACGATGGGGACGGCCATCGGGCTGAAAAGGAAAAGGGACCACGACGGGGACGGCCATCGGGTTAAAGAATAAATGAAATAAACAGATGATGGGGTACGGCCATCAAAGGTGAAGGACGATCACCTAGCAGGGGACGGCTGCTCTGTTGGGGATAAAAGAAATATGATGGTGACGGCCATCAAAGGTGGGGGACGACCACCTGGCAGGGTATGGCTGCCGAAGATATCGCGACATAGGACGAATGCCGGATAGCAAAGGTCAACGATGGGGACGACCATCAAGAAGTGGAGGACGACCACTCAGCAGGGGACGGCTGCTCTCAAGGTTTATCATGACATAGGACGAATGTCAGATAACCAAAATCAACAATGGGGAGGGCCATTGGATAAAGTGATGAAGGACGATCATCAAGAGGTGGAGGACGACCACCTAGCAGGGGACGGATGCTAAAATATCAACGATGGGGACGGCCATCGGATGAGCATGATGGAGGACGACCATCAAGAAGTGGAGGACGACCACTTAGCAGGGTACGGCTGCTCTCAGGGCTATCATAACACAGGACGAGTGTTAGATAAAAAGAAAATTTGCTTTGTTGGCGATCTACTGGGGAATAGTAAATACGGACGAGTATCTACATCCAAGAAACAAAAGGTATAAGTGTTTGGTATTGTGTATAGATTAAAGATGCGGACGAGCATCCTTAAGGCTATGATACGGACGAGTATCATGTAGAAACAAACTGACACATGTTCAGAGATGATGATACGGACGAGTATCAACTGGTTAACAAAGAACACGGACGAGTGTTGCATCTGAAAGGACTCTCCTGGGGAATAGTAGACACGGACGAGTATCTATATCCAAGAAGACATAAGTGTTTGACACGGTGTATGGATTAAAGATGCGGACGAGCATCCCTAAGACTATGATACGGACGAGTATCATGTAGAAACAAACACTAGACGCAATGTTCTGAGATGATGGTACGGACGAGTACCAACGAGTTAACAAAGAACAAGGACTAGTGCCGAATCTGTGGGGATATGAGTGATGATGTATACAAGATACGGACGAGTATCTGTATAAGTGTACCATGAGTAGTGAGTATATATAATGTATAGATGAGTGTTTATCTGCTGGGGAGAGTGACACGGACGAGTGTCAAGAGAGAAAAGTATAATATTAACAAGTGTATGGGTTGATGAAAGTGTAAGCGACTGCGCTGGGGATATGACACGGACGGGTGTCAAGGAAATGTATATACAAGTATATGTGAGTGCAAAGAGGATGTCTTTGGCTTTCTGCTGGTGATTTGACACGGAGGGGTGTCCAAAGGTGTATATATTGGTGTTTGTGATTGGAGAGGCAACTGCTTTTGCTGGGACCCTGGTGGGGATCTTTCTGTATAATGATGATGAACGGTTTATTATTCACAAGTGTTCAATTCACAACATGACTTATGATTATGCTATGCATTTGATTTTTGCCGTAATGCTCCGTATTAGACGGAATGCTACGCTCTGAGGGGATAATATGATGCGAATGCTATGATCATGCAAAGAGGCACCGATCCGGGATTCGGATCCCATTGCTGTGAAGATCTCTGGTTGATCTGCTTGAAGGGAACATCCCAGCTGGGGATGAGATCACTGGTAGATCTAATAAGATGCATTTGCTTGGGGATATATGTCACTGATTGACACATCCTTATAATATGGAACCCAGCTGGGGTTTGCAGAAGCTTTCTGTACTCTGTTGTGACTTCTTCGTGCGCTGCTCTTCTGAATAGAGGCTGGGGAAGGTTGTTGGTCATTCAGCTGGGGAGAGTGGTTAGTAACTCAGCTGGGGAGAGCAATGAGAGGCAACTCGGCTGGGGAGAAAGCCTCCTGAGTGTTAAGCCTGTTTGTTGATTTGCCAGCTCGCTGGACTGTAGCTTACATGCCCCAAGTTGTGTTCTGGATACCTGCAATCCTGCAAAGATAGGAAACGTACAAAAGGTCCTGAGGTATCCTTTACTGGATTCCGTCATAGGAGTTAAGTACTTTCGAGAGTAATCACATTCCCTGTAAGCATGTGTTTTATTTTTAGAGAAAGGCATCTGTACTTATGCAATTGTATTTTCAGGGATATCAGACAAATCTTTGCAAAACATAAATGTAAAAAACGAAACATGACTGAAAATCTGATTTTATTAATTCATGTGCCCTGAATTGGCAAGATACAGTCAAAGAAACATATCTCCTGAAATGAGGAGATTGTTACAAATTGAGAAATAAAGTGCTGGCGATGCTGACGACGCTTTCAAGGAGCTTCCTCTTCTGCTATGACTCGTATGACAATGACGTTCTTCTCGTCTTGCTTTCTGGAGAGAGTTGATTCTGATTGAAACTTGATCCTTTGTAGATAATACAGACGAATTCAGAATGCAGTTGTTCGCTTATTCCCTTATTTTGCATGGATCGCCCTTTCGGGTTTTCAATCCATCGGGATACCCATTTTTGCCTGAGCTGTCCAATGCGGCTTTTCAACTCAGCGGGTGTACATCTCTTTATATTTATTTCCCTTATTTTTGCCCGAGTCTTTTATTCTGTTTTTGACTCGCCGGGATGCCCTATTTTTGCCTGGACTTACATTCTGTTTTTGTGTCCAGCGGGTCATTTTTTATGCGAAGTATTTTTTAACTGCATCTGAATTCACAGGGGACGGGAAATCTTCGCCATCCATGGTGATGAGCATCAGCGCTCCACCGGAGAAAACTTTCTTTACGACGAATGGCCCTTCATAATTTGGAGTCCATTTGCCCCTGTGGTCTGTATGAGGAGGGAGGATTCTTTTCAGCACAAGATCTCCCACTTGGTACTCTCGGTGCCTGACTTTTTGATCAAAGGCTTTCTTCATTCTCTTCTGATATAACTGCCCATGACAGATCGCAGCCAATCTTTTCTCTTCGATCAGACTCAGTTGTTCGTATCGGGCCCGAACCCATTCTGCTTCGTTCAGTTTAACATCCATCAATACCCGTAGGGAGGGTAGTTCAACTTCAACAGGTAGGACTGCTTCCATACCATACACAAGCTGATACGGTGTTGCCCCAGAGGATGTCCTGATTGATGTGCGGTACCCATGCAAAGCAAACAGTAGCATTTCGTGCCAGTCTTTGTATGTGACTACCATCTTCTGCACAATCTTCTTAATATTCTTATTGGCTGCCTCAACAGCGCCATTCATCTTTGGCCTATAAGGAGAAGAATTGTGATGTTGGATTTTGAAGTCCCGGCATAATTCAACCATCATTTTGTTGTTCAAGTTGGAACCATTATCAGTAATGATTCGCTCGGGAACTCCATATCGACAGATGATATCTCTTTTCAGAAATCGGGCTACCACTTGCCTTGTGACGTTTGCATATGAGGCTGCTTCGACCCACTTAGTGAAATAGTCAATGGCGACCAGGATGAATCTGTGACCATTTGAAGCAGTCGGCTCAATCTTGCCAATCATATCAATGCCCCACATGGCAAAGGGCCATGGTGAAGACATTATGTTTAAAGGATTCGGAGGCACATGCACTTTATCTGCGTAGATCTGGCATTTGTGGCATTTCCTGGCATAAGCACAACAGTCTGCATCCATTGTGATCCAGTAATATCCTGATCTTAATAGCTTTTTAGCCATGGCGTGCCCTCCATCATGGGTACCAAAAGATCCTTCGTGCACTTCATGCATCAACAAATCTGCTTCTGTCTTGTCAACACATCTGAGGAGCACCATATCAAAGTTTCTTTTGTATAAAGACCCATCAGCGTTCAGAAAGAAACTACCAGCAAGCCTTCTCAAAGTCTTCTTATCATTGGAAGATGCCCCAGGTGGGTATGTTTGATCCTCCAAGAAGCACTTAATGTCATGGAACCAAGGCTTATCATCTTTCACAACATCCGCTGCAAATACATATGCTGGTCTATCAAGTCTAGATACTGAAATCTGAGGTACAAAGTTGGCAGCCTGAACCTTGATCATAGATGAAATGGTAGCAAGAGCATCCGCAAACTGATTCTCGTCCCGAGGGATATACTCAAGCTTGACTGTTGTAAAGAAAGTCAGTAACCTTCTTGTATAATCCCTGTAAGGTATCAGATGATCCTGGTGTGTATACCATTTCCCATTGGTCTGATTGACTACCAAAGCTGAATCTCCGAATACGGTCAATGTCTTGATCCTTAGGTCAATGGCTTCCTCAAGACCCATAATGCAAGCTTCGTATTCAGCTTCGTTGTTAGTGCAGTTGAAAGTGAGTTTTGCCGAGAAAGGCATGTGAACTCCTTTAGGTGTAATGAGTACTGCACCAACACCGCGACCATTCATGTTAACAGCCCCATCAAACATCATAGTCCATTCTTCCTCCGGGTCGGGCCCTTCAGTGTGAATAGGCTCCTCACGATCTTTTGCTTTTATGAACATGATGTCTTCATCAGGGAAGTCAAATATCATAGGCTGGTAGTCATCAATAGGTTGCTCAGCAAGATATTCAGATAGTACACTGCCCTTGATGGCTTTCTGGGATGTGTATTGGATGTCATATTCTGTGAGAATCATCTGCCATCTTGCAACCCGTCCGGTAAGCGCTGGCTTCTCAAATATGTACTTGACCGGGTCCATCTTTGAGATTAATAAAGTAGTGTGGGTCAACATATACTGTCTCAGTCGGCGAGCAGCCCACGCTAAAGCACAGCAAGTTTTCTCGAGCAGTGAATATCGCTGTTCACAGTCGGTAAACTTTTTGCTTAGGTAGTATATTGCATACTCTTTTCGACCAGACTCGTCATGCTGGCCCAGCACACACCCCATTGACTCCTCTAATACTGTCAAGTACATAATCAGAGGTCTTCCTTCAACTTGAGGCATGAGGATTGGAGGTTCTTGCAGATATTCCTTGATCTTGTCAAAAGCTTTCTGGCAGTCTTCGTTCCACCTGACCGTTTGTTCCTTTCTTAACAGCTTGAACAAAGGTTCACAGGTTGCTGTAAGGTGAGATATGAACCGTGAAATGTAGTTCAATCGACCTAAGAACCCTCAAACTTCTTTCTCAGTTTTCGGTGCAGGCATTTCTTGAATAGCTTTGACTTTATCAGGGTCAACTTCAATCCCTTTCTCGCTTACAATAAAACCCAGCAGCTTACCGGATCGCACCCCGAATGTGCATTTGTTGGGGTTCAACTTCAGTTGGTATTTCCTCAGACGCTTGAACAACTTCAGCAGATTCACCAGGTGATCTTCCTCTGTAAGGGACTTGGCAATCATGTCATCCACATAACATTCTATTTCTTTGTGGATCATATCGTGGAATAATGTCACCATAGCCCGTTGATATGTTGCACCAGCATTCTTCAGTCCGAATGGCATCACTTTGTAACAGAACGTGCCCCAAGGTGTAATGAATGTTGTCTTCTCCATGTCTTCAGGTGCCATCTTGATCTGGTTGTATCCTGAAAATCCGTCCATGAAGGAGAATACCGAGAACTGAGCCGTGTTATCCACCAATACATCAATGTGAGGTAATGGGAAATCATCTTTCGGGCTGGCTCTGTTCAGATCCCGGTAGTCAACACACATTCTTACTTTGCCGTCTTTCTTAGGCACAGGTACTATGTTAGCAACCCACGGCGGATAGCTAGTTACAGCAAGGAACCCGGCGTCCCACTGCTTTTGTACCTCTTCTTTGATTTTCATAGCCATGTCTGGGCGAGTTCGGCGCAACTTCTGTTTAACTGGTGGGCATTCTTCCCTCAAAGGCAGCTTGTGCATAACAATGTCGGTATCCAACCCTGGCATATCTTGATACGACCAAGCAAACACATCAACATACTCTTGAAGCAGATCTATCAGTTGTCTCTTCACTGGGTCTCGCAGGCAGGCCCCGATTTTAACTTCTTTCACGTCTTCGTCTGTACCAAGATTAATCACTTCAACCTCCTCCCGGTGAGGGGTAATGACCTTTTCCTCTTGTCTCAACAACCTGGCTAGCTCTTCAGGAAGCTCATATTCTTCATCAACCCCTTCATCAGCTTGATTGATTGGATTGTCAAAGTCATACGATGTCATAGCCGTGCTGTTGTCGGTGCTGTCAGGAAGGCACTCTCTGCAAGGGTTAAGTTTGTTCATTTTAGTGATTGATTTTAATCTTGCTTTAGAAAAAGTGAAATGAAGTTATCATTTTGAAAACACCGCCATTTATTTTTGTACAAAAAGAAAAATGGAAAAACAGTGAGCAGAAAAGAAAAAGACTCGTTTGCAAAAAGATGTCTGATATTTCATTAATTTAATCTTGTTTGCACAAAAGTACAGATGGCCCTGATTACAAAATGAGTCTTGTCATCTTGGGCAAGATGCAAGACTTTGATGCATGCTATAAAAATACAGGAAATAATAATTACTCTGCATGAGTAACTCTTATAATTTCCTGGGAAGACCAGTTCGAGACACTGCTCCCCGGGATCTTTGGACGAATCCAATTCTCCAGATTGCGCTCCTCTTCCAGCTCGTCTTCCAGACAGTTGATAGCATCGGGGGTGAGCATCCCCCCACTGACAAAACCAGACTCTGCAGCAGCCTTTGCTTGATGTTGAGTTGGTCTGTAACCCAACCCAAATTTGTCCTTCTTCTCCTCCACAGCTAAGACCTTGCCCCAGCCTAGGGCAGTTCCTTCCTCAACAACCTTCCGGGCTTGTTGGTAAGACGACATGGAGATCCCCGATACAGCAGATGCTTCATTGACATTCAAGGCTTCAAAACCTTGGCTCATTGTTTCATGGATCTCCCCATCCATCTCAATGTACTTATAAGTAGCCAGATGGCTAACAAATATATCCTCCTCCCCGCAGATTGTGACAACTTGACCTTCCCACTCAAATTTTAACTTTTGGTGAAGGGTAGACGTTATTGCGCCGGCGGCGTGAATCCAGGGCCTACCCAACAAACAGCTGTAGGCGGGCTGAATGTCCATCACATAAAAGATAGTTTTAAAAGTCTGTGGGCCAATTGTCACAGGCAGCTCAATCTCTCCCAGAACCGATCTCTTCGAACCATCAAAGGCTCTTACCACCAGGTTGCTGGGTCTCAATGCCAATACATCATATTCTAACTTCACCAGAGCCTTCTTTGGTAAGACATTCAGGGAAGAACCTGTGTCCACCAGCACATGAGAAAGGACAGCTCCTTTGCATTCCATGGTTATGTGCAAGGCTTTGTTGTGATTGCGGCCATCCACTGTCAGGTCAGAATTGGTAAACCCTAGCCCATTGCTAGCAGTAACATTTCCAACCACGGTTTCCAATTGGTTGACAGTAATCTCCTCAGGCACGTAAGCTGCGTGCAGGACTTTAAGTAGTGCATTCCGATGGGCTTCGGAGCACATAAGCAGTGAAAGGATAGAGATTTTGGATGGAGTCTGGTGAAGCTGATCCACAACTTTATAATCACTCTTTTTGATGATTCGCATAAACTCATCAACTTCCTGATCGAATGGAGTTTTCAGGGCTTCTTTGGCAGCTGGATCTTCCTGCACCGGGCCTTTTCCCTTTGCCTTGGCAGCAGCTTCTGCTTCGGCAGTAGGTCTTTGAACTTGTGAAGCAAAGAGACGTCCGCTTCGAGTGAAGCCTCCGCCTCCCCCCACATTATCTACTTGTGGTGCAGGTGCTGATGTTTCAAGAGTGATTCTTTTTCCTTCGCAATACAAGTCAGAGCCATAGTGCCAGGGGATGGCCCTATTGCTTTCATATGGTACTGGTCCAGGCACCGTGACAGTGACCGGACTGATTGCTGCTGCTGAAGGGACTGTTATTGTTTGTGGATCATAAAAGATTGTAACTGGTGCTCTGGCGGGAGCAGCACCTTCTGAATGGTAGGCGGAATTACTTTCAGGATCATAGAATATGGTAACAGTAGAGACATCTTCATGATTGATTGCTGGTGTTGTAGGAGGTACTGTTGGAAGGACTGTTGTTGTTGTTGATGGAGATTCGAAATGGAATGAAGCTGAAGTTGTAGCAGGAGAAACTGTTGAAAACTGATCATTTGAGAGAATAGGTGAAGTACTTGTTGATGTTGCTGGCGAATTGTCGGGAACAATAGTTGCTGCAGTTGTAGGAGGGTCTGAAACTGTTGTTGATGAAGTTGCCGGATTTGTCGGGAATGATGTAGTGATCTGTAGCAGGCCACTCTGAATAAGGCTGTCAATGCCATTCCTCAGGTCCTCACACCCATTCCATGAAATATTACAATAGGGACACCCTAGTTCACATCCCGGAAATATTTGGTTTTCGCGGAGTTGAGCTTTGATTTCCACCAATGGTGTCCTGATCTGATCCACACTGGTTATTAAATAAGACGGTCTGTCTTCTTCAATAGCGTTAATTCGAGGACCAACATGGTTTGGCATTGGGTTTTTATTGACATTGGGCGGCGGTGCAAAATTCAGAGCCTTGGAGTCTACCAAGTCTTGTACCTTCATATGCAGAGCCCTGCATTTTTCTGTACTGTGACCAGGTGCGTTCGAATGAAAAGCACACCTAGCATTGGAGTCATAGTTCCTTGGTAGACTGTTGGGATCCGGAGGTGCCAACGTTCTTAGCTCAACTAGGTTGAGTTTCAGAAGTTGTGGCAGCAAGGTAGCATACGGCATTGGGATCGGGTCGATTACTCTATTAGCTTGGGATGGCCTTTGTTGGAATGGACTTTGCTGATTGTTGTTGGTGTTATTGTTGTTGTAGTTCCTTGGAGGATACTGATTCTGCTGATACTGAGGTTGTTGTTGGAAGTTTTGTTGCGGAGGTTGATAGACTGGCTGAGGATGAGCTGGAGCAGGGATAGTGACCGCTGCTATTGACCTTTGAACATATTGGGGCCTACCCCTGTTGGTGTGAATGGCATTAGTCTCGCCAGTTCTTCTCGGGCCTGCAAAAGGCTTTCTTGTACCACTGGACGAACTGGCACCATTATCGGAAATTTTGCCCATTTTCAACAGGGTTTCAATTCTCTCCCCAGCTATGACAACATCTGCGAAGCTGGTGGAAGAGAAAGCAGCCAACCTGTCAATATACGTTCCCTGGAGAGTGTTCATAAACATGTCTGCCATTTCTCTCTCAGACATTGGTGGTTGAACGGCAGCAGCCAATTGCCTCCATCTTTGGGCATATTCTCGGAAACTTTCCCTTGACGACTGTGACATGCCCATTAGGAGAG
Organism: Lathyrus aphaca; assembly: GCA_963966055.1. NCBI lineage: Eukaryota > Viridiplantae > Streptophyta > Magnoliopsida > Fabales > Fabaceae > Lathyrus > Lathyrus aphaca. The sequence continues at coordinate 314,228,047 of OZ014519.1, forward strand.
TCCTATTGGGTGCCATATCTAGGTTGTATTGATACTGTCTAATGAAGGCCTCTGCCAGGTCCTTCCAGCATCTTACAGTTGCCCTTGTCAAATGGGAATACCATTCCCTTGATGCTCCAGTCAAGCTGTCTTCGAAGTAGAACATCCAGAGCTTCTCATCCATCGTATAGGCCTTCATCCTTCCCAGAAATGATTGCAAATGAGTCCGGGGGCATGAAGTCCCATTATACTTTTCGAAACAAGGAGGCTTGAACTTATGGGGGATCCTGACCCCGTCTACCAAACCCATGTCCATGACGTCGAAACCCAAAGAATTTTGAGATTCTAAGGACCTCAACTTCTCAGCTATTTCTTCCAACCGTCTATCATAAGTTTCCTCTCCAGCACCCATTACTGTAAATTGATCCTCCTGAGGATCTTCTTGAAGTGCCCTGGCTGCGGTGGCTGTTCCTTGAACATTTGCAGGAATATTGATCTCAGGATGTAGATGTGGACCAAACACAGGGGGGTTAACATGAGGTTGCACCCGTTCATTGTTACTTGTGCCTGCAGTCCCCACATGGGGCTCCTCTTGATTCCTTCCCTCTACCAAAGCTCTGAGCCTCTCCTGGCTTTGAGCTAAGTTGTTCATCACTTCCATGAATTGTGTTATCTGGGTTCTCATCTCCAACCTTTCGTTGGCCATCTGGTTTCTGACCTCCGTAAGGTCTTGCTGCATCTGATCCATCTGAATTCCCGGAAGGTTGTTTCTAGTTGGGTACCTGTGTGGCCTGTTGAGGGGAAATACCCGGCGGCGAGCAATAATTCCTGAGATTCACAACAGAGGTTAGTGTCAACAAAACAAAACCCTACAAAACAAATAAAAGGTTAGCATGCAATGCAGTTATGCTTATTTGCTATCAAGGTATCCGGTTTGGCCTTCAGTTTTGACCCTTCCAGACCCTTGAAGATGGTGCTGTTGAAGTTGCTTTTGAAGTGAACTTGGATGGAACAAACTAACAAATATATTACATAAGATGAAATAATACAACTTGTTCATTTTACAACACCAGCCCTCAAAGGGGTCAAAATACACCACAAAAAACAAAAGTACATGGAATAGGAATAACAACAAGCAAATGATCAAACTCCAAGGCCAAACTCATCCTCACGAACTTCCTTAAGAAGTGCTTCGGTCACAGGATCAGCCGGATGTTCCGTGAGATTCCTGATGAGAAGGTTTCTTGTTGCAACAGCTGCAGTCAACTTCTTGTTCTGACTTTGGTCCTTAGACCTTTTCACTCCAGCTCTGATTTCTAGCTCTGATATTTCCTTCTGGGCTGCTGCCAGGGCTTTTTCCATCTGCTCCATCTTGTCCTGGACTCTCTTGTCTTCTAGAGTACGGGCCTCAGTGATCCGGACCCACCTGGCTTGACTCTCTTTCAAATACAAGTCTGTCCTTGCTCTCTGGAACTGGGCTTCTTTACAAGCATTCTTCAGAATCTGCTCACCAGCCTTAGACTTGTTGATATAATCTCCAGACTTCTCAATCTTAGTCAAGTGTTCCACTCTTAACTTCTCCAGTCTCTCAATCTCCCTCACACCTTCACTCCTCTCACGGAGGGTCTTCTGCAAAGCCTGGGTTAGCTTCTCATTTCTTTCCTTCAAGCTCTCAAACTCCTCCAAACTGATAGTGGCAGGGGGTGGTGCTGAAGATGACTCAGGCATGTCTTCTATGGTAAAGGGCATTCCAGAGAATTGGGCCCTAGCATGGGACCACTCATAATATTGGACTGATGCCACATTATTGCACTTCCCCAAAATGGTGATTCCCTTGGTTTGAACATGATCCCAGGCCCAGGAAGCCTGCCTAACAGTTGCCAGACTAATCTTGTTCTCACAGTAGAGGGTCTCAACCAAGTCTTGTTCCCTTGGAGTATGAACCAGTGCATAGCCCAATTTCCTCCTGAACAGTAGAGGGTTGTAGTTGATACTTCCCTTAACTCCTATTAAGGGCACATTGGGAAAGTGCCCACAGCTGGTGATTATATCTCTGCCCTTGGTGCTTTGAGTACACCATCTGATGTCTGCTGAAGTTAGGACAGTGAGTCTCTTAGCCCAGTTGCTTTGCTGATGAGGATTTAGAAATGCATCTGTCCTGGGTAGATGCCTGAGAAGCCAAGCATGGAATAATGGAGCACAACACCTCACTAGCCTTCCCCTCTGCTTCTCATTCCTCTGATGCACTGAATAGTAAAGATCCCCCAATAAAGTTGGCACTGGGTTCTTCAGGATGAACAGATGGATTGCATTCTTGCTAATGAATCGAGGCTCATCTACAAACAACACAATTCCATATATACTTAAGGCCAACAGAGCACAAACAGCTTTCCACTCCCCCAGGGAGGCCTTCAGACTAGCTTGAGAAATTAAGAGATCCAGATGAAAACCAGGGATCCCAGCTTTAGAGGTCATGTGTTGCTCAATCAAAACAGGTTCCAGGTGCAAAGCTTTTGCCACCTCTCCATTGCTTGGGAAAGCCATCTCAGGATTGAAAGGGATTTCTCTCCTGATAGGCAGACCAATCAATGATGAGTATTCTTCCAGAAGAGGACCCAACTGAAAGTCTTGAAAGGTGAAACATCTCAATGGGGGGTCATAAAACTGAATGCAGGTGTGGATCAAACTCCTCTGAGATGGGTCCAGATCCATGACCAAGTCAAGTATATCCCCATAATGCTCTCTGAACAAAGGTATGTGATCTGGAGTGATCAGGGTTTGGATCCTCCTGATGTCTGACAAGTCTGGTTGGAAGAAATGATAGGTGATGTTGCTTTTCTTTGGGGCCATAAGTGCTGAGACTGAGTAGAGTAAGTGCTGATGAAGATGCTGAGGAGTGGGCCACTGACTGGCTAGTGCAAGTAACTGGAGTATATGGTTGACAAGCTGAAGCAAGTGCTGGTGGAGATAGGTCAAAACTGCAGATGGGGTCAAAACCAAAACCAGATGAAGGTGGATACCCTGAAACACAAATAAGCAAATGTTAATATGATGCAATGAGGATGTATGCAAATGAAATGCAAGGGTTTGTGACTGAGCTGGATCTGATTAACTGCCTTGGTATAGATCCATGTGTGCTCAAGAATTCCAGATGGAGGTCTATAAATCCAGTAACCAAGGTGGGGGACTCAAATAAAGAGCCACATGTCCAGGGTTTTAGAATCACAAGAACTGTCCAACATGGAGCATTCTTAACAAAGTCAAAGTAACAGGGTATTCTGAGGTCAAGGTACCTGCAAACCTGTAAACAGCCCAACCCCCTCACAGGTGGTGATCTAGAACAAGGATCCTCAGACTTGGATCAGTTATGAGAAGTGTAAACACTTCTAACCCGGAGGTACAGTGTTTACAATAACCATAACAATTCCTCCTCTAATTCACCTCAGTTTCTGAAGGTTAATACTAAAAGGTCATCCAGACTTAGCAGGCTTCCCAGATAGCCCTAGCATTGCAGGAAATCTGCAACACAGAGTTCTCAAGAAGAAACCCATATCTGAACCGTGTTTCATATTCCCGCACCAGACCGAAATGGAATGGGAAAGAATATGATTCACTCTAGCCTAGGTGTCACTCAGGTCCCAGGTATAGGACCTTAACTCTCAATGAAACACCCACCCACCAAGGCAAACAACAGATCCAGCCAGCAACAATGACAGTATGATATATATAAATGCAATAAAGAAAGCAGTGAAGTAACTGTACATAAAGCAATAAACAAAAATAAATACAAGCACAAACAAGCACGTAACACCCCAGTAAACACAAATCAATCAAGCGCTAGGAGGAACCCACAAAAAGAACCAGAAGCCCTGGTTGCAGTATAAGGGTCCCCAGCAGAGTCGCCAAGCTGTCGCTCCCGATAAAATGGGACTGGGCCCAAATAAAGGTACAGACGCGAACGGTCGGCGAGAGGGACAATGAGAACACACAGCCGTGAACTCACTGTAGATGAATAGAGTCGCCAGCTAGGCATTTTTATCCCGGAGGAAAGGTAATGCTGCATAGACCTAGAAAAAGATGGATAAGACGGTTTGCGAACCAGAGAGACTGAGAAAGGGGGTTGGTTACAACCTGGGAAGGTATTAGCACCCAGATTGTCCGTCGTACTCGACGGGATCCACGCTTAAAAGATTTGTGTTTTAAAGGGGTAGTGTCAGTGCAATCTGTGTATAAAATAGCTGGAAAAGATGTACAGGTGTCAGTGTAAAGTGTATAAGTGATGTGAAGTATGAAAGTGTCAGTGTAAGAACAGAGTGAAACGCTCAAGAATATGAGGCTAAAAGAAATGAGCTGGAAGGAGGGGGGATGTACAGAGACTTTTGTTCGATAACTGTTAAGTTATGCCTACGTATCCTCTCGTGCAATGAGGAAGTCAGAACACCGTAGTTCGACCCAAAGAGACTGAAAGGTGAATTGACTGGTGAACTGCTTGCTTGCCTATGCTCAAGTGTATGACCTGTCTGGCTCAGGTGCTTACTGTCTTGCATTAGACGGAAGAAGCAAGTTCTCGTTTGTGAATGAATGAGATGAGAAAAGAATCCCGGAGGAGACGATTATTGTTTGTTTTTGAGTTTTCAGTCTTTTATTGTTTTTGGAAGTTTGTCATAAGATAATGAGCTTAAGCCTAAACCAGTGGATTTAGTAAACTCATCACATCTTCCCTCTGATTAGGGGTAATGAGAGTACCTTAAGTGTGAAGTCAGATTCTCACACTTAATCACCTTTGATGCAGGATTAAGATCATTAACCTACTTGTGATTATTTAGATGTTTTTGTGGTTTTTGTTTAGTGTTGAGTAATGAGGTTAAGCCATAATCAAGGATTAAACAGACTCATTACACTATCCTAAGAGAAGGATAATAGATGAGAATGTTTAAGCTGAGGAAAACTCCTCAACTTAATCCATGATTAGGGATTAAACCCATGACAAAACAAGCCTTTGATTAAGTGAATTTTATTTAATGGTATGATGATGAAGTGATTTTTATGATTTGTAAGACAACTTGAGGAGGACTTGTCCATTAACACTAGGGTTAGTCCTTCTTAACCACTTAAGGAAGAATTAGAACCCTAATGCAAGGCCCAAGTTACAAGTGTGATGTCTTGATATTTATTAAATGAATTGATTAAGAGATTTAAACAAACAAAGGGTTTAACACTTAGGATTAAAGTTATACACCCCATCCTAAGAGAAGGATGCAGGCATAACCCTAATCACAAAGTCTTAAAGCCTTTAGGGTTTAGTCCCTGATTATGAGGTGAGAAGAGAGGACTCAAAGAGAGACACAAAGGTAGAAACTATGGGGGAGACTAATCAAAACCCTAATTCATTATCATGCTTGGTTGTTCCTAAGGTTTGTGAGGTTTGCAAGAAGAATCTTCAAAGGAGCCACCAGGAAGCAGATGAACAAGATCAAGAGAAGCAAAGTGACTTGCTTCACTCAAGAAGTCAAGTCACTTGAAGAAAGAAAGTGGGAAGAACAAGAATGAGCAAGCTCAATCTCAAACACATGTAGGAATGCAGCAATGTATGCAAGAGAGATGAGAAGAAAAGTTATGAGAAGTGAAGGCAAATTCACTTCTCAAGTTTACTTACCACCTGAAATGTTAGAAAGAGATGCAATGTAATGCTAGATGAGATGAAATGACATGATGCTAAATAAAACCAGAAGCATGTTGATGATGATAATGATGCTATGAAGTGCTGCAAACATGAGGCAAGACAAGGGGATGTTCATACAAGATCATGGATGCAAATGATGCAAGTTTAGGAGCATGAACAAGCATGAAATGTTATGAAGCATACAAGACAAATGACATGGTAAATATGTAATGCAATGATCAAAGATGCTTCCTAAATGTCTTAAGATGTCAAATGAATCACAAGAATGCACAAAATGCAAAGACAAGTCATGTTATGCAAGAGAATGCAAGAAGGATGCAAAAGAAAGCCCAAATTAGGGTTCATGACTCAAACATCAAACCAAAACTCAAAACAGAAGCAAACCCTAAGATAAAAAATGGAAAATGGTACCCAAAGAAACCTTAAACCTATAATGAACCACTGCCCAAAGGGGAACTCTCAACTCTTAACCAATCTCAAGATATGATTTTTACAAGTTATTAGGGTTTTTTAGGGTTCTTAACAAAAGAAATGCCAAACAATTAGAAAATGCAAGATCAAATCATGGCCATTTTATCTTAGAAATTACATGCTAAACACAAGACAAAGCAAAAAGAGCCAATGTCCAATTCTTCCTAGATAGGCAGAAATGAATTTTTGAATTTAGGATCAAATTAATGCATAAAAAATGATTTAATTCAATGAAAAATTCTTAAAATGCATCAAGATCAAAAAAGAAATTTGGTTTGAAGGTTGGACAATGTTTCTAAATGTCTTAGAACATTTCATGAATTTTTTTGTAATTTTTAAATACCTAAAAGTATTTTTAATTAATTAATTCCCATTAATCAATTAAAAATAATCTTTTAAATATTTAAAAATACTTTTTTAATGATAAAAAATAAAATAAAAATATTTTTGGGTCTTAAAAATTAATAAAACTCAGAGGGAAAAGTTTCATAATTTTTAAGAATTTTTAGCTATTTTAAAATAAATGTGCAAATTAATTGAAATAAAATGAATTAAAAACAAATAAAATGAAAAGTCAAAGGAAAGGATGGCTGAGATTCATTCTGGATTCAAATTTGTTGACTGCGCGCGTCATCCAAGGGTCCAGGCTGACTCTGATTAAATTATTCAAATTATGGATTAATTAAGTTAACACGTGGATTAGGGCATAATCAAAGAGATCCAGGCCACTCACTAGCGCGCGGGAAGCAGCATCCAAGGGCCCAAATTTAAAGTTCACTAATTAATGACCATTAGCCCTAATCACTTTCAGGCTGCCGGAGAAGACTTCCGGTCGTCTTCTCCGGCCAGCTCTCTCCCTGAGAAACTTCAAACTCCCTAAAAACGTATCAAAAATGAAATCTAAAAACTGGGAAATGTTCCTCACATCCTCACGAATCAAACCCCTATCCTAAAACAAATTTATTCTTCCTACACAAACTGAATCGAAGAGAACAAGTTCTAGGGCACGCAGGTTTCAGAGACAAATTAAACTCTCAAATCAAAGCCATTTTCAAAACCAAGAACATCAGGATAATCAGTGAATCACATAGAACAAGTTTGTAACAAGAAAAATGATTTCTGGAAAAAATAATTTCGAGCTACCTGAGATTTGGAGCTTTCAACCTGAGAACTTTCTGGCCACCTCTCCTTGTGCAATCCACTCCTTAGGACCTCTTGATGATGTTTGAATGCTCAATGAGAGTTTAAGCTGGCTGGATAGTGAGATTCGAAAGCTTCTGCTCAAGCTTGGTCAGAAATGGCAATGGTGAAATAGAGAGCTTCAGGTCATTGTGAATGGTTGTTTGTGATCCTGAGGATGACTGGAGAAGGTCTGTGGTGTTTGTTTGTATGTTTGTGAGCTATGGTGAGAGATTCAAGAGAAACTGCAGCTTGGGGTGAGAAATGGCTATGGAGTATTCTGGTTGTTTCAGGCTTTGGTTCTTGATGCTTTGTGGTCTATGGAGCAAGGTGAGTTGAATGGTGAAAATGGTTGAAGTGTTTGCAGGCTGTGTGAGCAGATTCGAAGCAACTTGCAATTGGGAGTGTTTTTGTGAATGTGTTGAATGAGGATGTTTCAGGCTTGCTTAGTACATGGAATGGCTTGCAAAATGATATGTTATTTTAATCCAAGTGGCCAGAGGATGTGACATGGCCTGTGGTGATAGGTAAGTTTACTTTTGCAAAAATGTCAACTTTTGTGTAAGGCAAGTATGGTGAGGTGCTAGGCAAGTACAATGGGCATGGGCTGCGCAGCATGATGAGTGTGTGAGGCTAGCTTGATTCAAGGACCAATGCAGCAAGTTGGTGAGGAGAAATGAGTGTTTTGCAACTTGGTTACTTTTTGCCTTTTCATGAAAATCTCTCATTACACAAACCATAAACATGTGAACCTTGGTCCAATTCTGATTTTTGTGACTTAGAGAATGTTTGTGTAATGGTTTGAAATGAACTAGAGGTCACAATTGGCTTTGGTTCAAGACTTTGCAAAATTTCCATTTGAAGCATGCCTTGAAAATTAATGATTTTAGCCAACTTTGCCTTGCCATAACTTTTGATCCAAAAAGAGTTTGATCATGTTCTTGTACTTTTTGAAAATGGAAAGATGAGATCTACAACTTTCATGACCAAAGTTTTTCCATTTGAAGCATTTTTGGATCAAGAATCAAGGCTTGAAAAATGACCTAAAATGATGCATTCTTGAAAAGTCAACTATGCCCAAAAAGTCAACATTTGCAAAAACCCTAAATTCTTGATTTTTATGAACTTCAAACTTCTTCCATGATCAAATAAAGATCATATACACTCAAAATGATGAAGATCACCCATTGGTTGGGTCATTGGGGGCCTTAGATGCCCTGATTTTACACTGACTTGTCTGAAAAGTCAACCCTTGATCAGATGACTTCCCCATGGAATTTCTTCATGAAAATTGATGTGCATACTCCCTATACCATATAAAGAGCAATGGAAACAAGAATGACCAAAAAATTTGGTGTTATGGCCTCTGAAACCAAAACCCTAATTTTCAGTCAACTGTGTAGTTCAAACTGGCCCTGCATCCACTCAAACCCTAGTTCTTGTGATTCCTCTGCAATTTTGACTTTGAGGAGATGAAATATGATATAAGAACACACATGGACCCCTTTGAGTTGATTGGTAGCCTTTGGAATGGCTCAAGATGCCCTGAGGTTGCTCAGATCACAAACCCTAGGTGCAGATGCCTTAGAAACTATGCAGTGAATCAAAAGTGAGATATGAGATGATATGTTTGTGTTTATGCATATGAGATGATCACAAGCCATGGTGTGAATGGGTGAGGGCAAATTTGGGGTGTTTACAGCATATTACCGAGTAAAGGCAATATTCAAACATAAGGGGTGAGATATCATGATAATATAAAGCAAAGCATGATACACGATATGCATTAGGTTAACACATGCAATATCATATGACATCAGCACCGTGTTATACAAGCATAAGAATAATACAAGAGCAAATTCAACTAAATATTTCATATTAATCAACCAATAACATCATCATTAATTATCCACCAACTAATATGAAATCACATCATAACAAGTCCATTTAATCACAACAATACAACATATTATCAACATAGTGACATAGTTAATATATAATGCAACGAGACTCACAACCAAACTCAATGCATATGCATGTGCTACCAATTTTCGTGAACACTCAGGTACTTCATTCTGATCCTCATCTCCTAGGATCAGAACCACTTACTGAACCATCACCTCTGAAATCAGCTACTAACCAAATCAAAACAATGGGATATTAGGTTCGCCAAAAATGGACCATTGGCCACAAATGTATGCAATGCGACTATTTATGCATACAACAACGACAACATCATCATGCATAATAACCCACCGCCATGGTTATTATACATCACCCAAATTAGCCAACAAACATAAAATATATTTCATGCATTATACACACACACACACACACACACACACACACACATATATATATATATATATATATATATATATATATATATATAATTCAATCAAAACCACTCAAAATAATCACATTCAAAGTAATGCATTATACCACACATCATTATAACATAACCTCAATCATATAAAACAACAAAATATCACTTCCCGGGTTCTACAATCTACTTAAAATGAAAGTACGTGCCTTTGGCTTCACACTATTTTGAACAACGTCTCAAACAGACTTACGAATCAAAAGTTATGATCGAAACAATTTTGTGGCATAAATCCAAGGAGTTACTACAGCCGAGCGTAGCAGCGGCTACGACCCATAGCGCTCTTGGGATAAAATCTCATTTTGAACATGCCCCATGGTGTCAAAATCTAGGGGCTTCTACGGGCACCCGTAATAGCTTCTACGACCCATAGTAGCTTCTACGGCCCGTAGCATGGCCTGAAAAACCCTTTTTTGCGATCTTGCATGATTTCTCTTTTTTTCTAGCCTTGCAATAGACCCCAAACCCCATGATTTGACCTCCAATGATCCCAAAACACAACATAACAAAAAGCACATCATTCAAGGGGATTAATCACATATTATTCATCAAATTCTCAAGCATAGTTTCATAATTTTATCTTCATTCATTTCAAAAAACACATACACAAACACAATTATGAACAATTCTCACAATTGTATGGATTCAGTTCAACTAGTTCATACAATCCTTCATAACATTTATAACATTATTTAAAAACACACAATTTATCAATAAAGAGAGATCCAAGTTCATAGCATAGGAAAACACAACAATCCAACAATGCAAAAACCTAAATCCTTAACCACTAATTATCATATTATCCCTTAGAGAATAAGAACCCCGTCCTTACCTTGTAATTGAGCTTTTTAAGCCTTCACAAATGGTGGTTCCCTCTTCTTCTTCTTCTTCAACCTTAGATTTTCTCCCTCTTTCCTCTTCTCTTCTGCTAATTCACGTATAAATTGTTTCTCTTCTCCCTTTTACCCCCTTTTATTATTGTTTTTCTATTTTCTTTTATTTCATTATTGTTATTATTATTATCTAATAATAACAATCTAACCTTTTGTCGCTCCCACCAAATGACACCTGGTCAAGAGGGGTACAGACGCGAACAATCGGCGAAAGGAGAAGAAGATGAATAGAGTCGCCAGCTAGGCATTTTTATCCCGAAGGAAAGGTAATGCTGCATAAACCTAGAAAGATATGGACAAGACGGTCGCGAACCAGAGAAACTGAGAAAGGGGGTTGGTTACAACCTAGGAAGGTATTAGCACCCAGATTGTCCGCCGTACTCGACGGGATCCACGCTTGAAAGATTTGTGTTTAAAGGGGTAGTGTCAGTGCAATTTTGTGTACAAAAAGCTGGAAAAGAATGCAAGTGTCAGTGCAAAATAAGTGTGAAGTGTATAAGAGAAGTGTCAGTGTAAGAACAAGAGTGCAAAGCTCAAGACTATGAGGCTTAAAGAATAATGATGGAAGAAGAGGGGGGAGTGTACAGAGACTGTTGTTCGATAACTGTTGAGTTATGCCTACGTATCCTCTCGTGCAATGAGGAAGTCAGAACACCGTAGTTTGACTCAAAAAGACTGAAAGATGAATTGACTTGTGAACTGCCTACTTGTCTATGCTCAAGTGTATGACCTGTCTAGCTCAGGTGCAAACTTTCTTGCATTAGACGGAAGAAGCAAGTTCTCGTTTGTGAGTGAATGAGGTGAGAAAAGAATCCCTGAGGAGACGATTATTGTTTGTTTTTTGTTTTCGATCTTTTATTGATTTTTTGTGTTTGTCATAAGAAAATGAGCTTAAGCCTAAACCAAGGGTTAGTAAACTCATCACATCCTCCCTCTAATTAGGGGTAATGAGTATACACTACGCCAAAAATGTTTTTTAACAGCGCATCTTAGACAGCGCTTTTAAATGAAAGCGCTGTCTAAGGTTAAAATTAAAATAAAACACGGAAAATGTTCCAAAAAAATAATGAAAGCGCTGTCTAAGGGGGGTCTTAGACAGCGCTTTCAAAAAGCGCTGTCTAAGACCCCCCCTTAGACAGCGCTTTTAAATATATACCTTAGTCAACGCTTTTGATAAAGCGCTGTTTAAAGTTTTTAAATTAAAAAATAAAATAAAACCAAAAGCGCTGTCTAAGGGGGGGGGGGTTTAGAAAGCGCTTTTGGAAAGCGCTGTCTAAGGCATACCTTAGAAAGCGCTTTCCCCAAAAGCGCTGTCTAAGGTCTAATTAAAATAAAATTTCAGACTTCTATTTTCGTTCTCTGTTCTTTTGTTTTCCCTCCTGCGAAAGAAACCCTAACAGCGAAACACAGTAGAAGCGAACTTGAACGTGTTTGAAGAATCAGTGAACGCGTTTGAAGAATCAGTGACTTCGTTTGATCATTTCTTGATTTCGTTCTTCGTTTGACTTCGTTATTCATTCTTGCGGTATGTTTGGTCATTTCTTGATTTTTCGTTTCTTGAACACAGTAACTTCGTTTCAATTAGTGTATTATTCTTGTTTAAGTTGTTTTGATTCATAAAAATTGATTTTAGAAGGTACATTGTTGTTTTGATTCATAAAAACTGAGTTTAGTGTATTATCCTTTGTTTTAGTTGTTTTGATTCATAAAATCTGAGTTTAGTGTATTATTGTTGTTTAAGTTGTTTTGATTCATAAAAATTGAGTTTAGAAGGTACATTGTTGTTTTGATTCATAAAAACTGAGTTTAGTGTATTATCCTTTGTTTTAGTTGCTTTGATTCATAAGGTACATTGAGTTTAGAAGGTACATTGTTGTTTTGATTCATAAAAAGTGAGTTTAGTGTATTATCCTTTGTTTAAGTTGTTTTGATTCATAAGGTACATTGTTGTAGTTATGTTTGATAAGTAATAATGTTGATAACAGAAAAATGTTTATAATAGAATAATGTTTATAAGAGAAAAGTAATGGAAGAAAAAGTTTGATTCTTGTAATAGAAAAAATGAAAGTGACGAGGTAATTAAAGTTGTTATGTTTGATAAGTAATAATGTTGTAATAGAAAAATGTTCTTCCTTGAAAAATGTTGTAATACAAAAATGTTTGTAATAGAAAATGTTTATAAGTATAGTTATAGGTATAGTTATAGGTATATTCTAATATAAAATTAAAGTTAGTTATAGAAAAATTAACGTGTTATAGGTATAGTTATAGGTATATTGTAATAGAAAAAGTTTGATTCTTGTAATATAAAAAATGAAAGTGATGAGGTAATTAAAGTTGGTATATTAGCGTATCGGATACGTTATTGAAGTTTATATTAACATTGGTTATGTATACGTTTTTGAAGTTTAAAATGAATTGAACTTTAAAATTGTTAGGATATTCAAAGATACTACCTTAGTTATGTATTTTCGTCTGGATTGATTGTTTACTTTAATAAGTAGGAAAACCATGGATAAAACATGGATCTGTGCCGATCGAATGACCAAAGAGTACGAGAGTGGGGTTGCGGAATTCGTTAAGTATGCTGTTTAACACGCTGAAAACCCCAGACGAATGCATTTTCCTTGCTTGCATTGTTGTTATATTGGTAAGGTTGACGCACATGGATTGAAATCACATTTGTTGAGGCATGGAATTGATCAAAGTTATCAGTGTTGGATATTTCATGGTGAGAAAATTAATGAGAATGTTGAATCGAGTGGAAAAAGTAATACGACCTATGCTTCATACGACAAAGACACGGAAACATATGATTGTGATCGAGTTGAAGAGATTGTAGAAGCACTGGAAGAAGATCTTCATGATTGTCCTAAAATGTTTGAGAGGATGGTAAGCGATGTAGAGAAACCGTTGTACAAAGGTTGCACTAAATTCTTAAGACTTTCTGCGGTATTAAAGTTGTAAAACTTAAAGGCGGGCAATGGATGGTCGGATAAAAGTTTCACAGAGTTGTTGGCCCTTATGAGAGAAATGCTACCGGATGATAATGTTCTTCCTAATCGAACCTATGAGGCAAAAAAAATGTTGTGCTCTATTGGCATGAGCTATGATAAGATACATGCTTGCCCTAACGATTGCATTTTGTTTCGTAACGAATATGCAACGTTAACTGAGTGCCCTAAATGCGGTTTGTCTCGATATAAGAAAAGATTATCTCCCGCAAAAGTCTTATGGTATTTTCCGATAATTCCGAGATTTAGGCGCATGTTTCGTAGTGAAACCGATGCAAGACATCTTACTTGCCATGCAGATGAAAGAATTATTGATGGAAAGTATCGGCATCCGGCTGATTCACCACAGTGGTCGAAGATTGATAATGATTATCCTGAGTTTGGATCAGAAGCAAGAAACCTTCAATTGGCATTATCTACTGATGGAATGAACCCACATGGTCTTCAAAGTATCTCACATACCACATGGCCTGTGATTCTTATGATTTATAACCTACCTCCGTGGCTATGTATGAAGCGTAAGTACATGATGTTATCTATGTTAATCTCTGGGCCTAAACAACCAGGGAATGACATAGACGTATACTTGATACCTCTGATCGAAGATTTAAATATTTTGTGGGAGAACGGTGTGGAGGTTTATGATGGATATAGGAAAGAAAGTTTCAATTTGAGGGCGATGTTGTTTGGCACAATTAATGATTTTCCAGCATACGGGAATCTATCTGGGTATAGCATTAAAGGTCAACGTGCGTGTCCTGTTTGTGAAGACGGAACCGATACGATTCAATTGGAACTTTGCCAGAAGAATGTGTTTCTCGGTCATCGTAGATTCTTACATTCTAAACATCACTACCGTGGGTGGAGAAAAGCATTCAATGGAGACACCGAACATCGTAGAGCTCCACCCGCATTGTCAGGTGAACAAGTTTTTGAAAAGGTGAAAGATGTGCGTACTGAGTTTCGCAAGCCTTTTGCACATAAGATTGTGAAAGGTGGGTGGAAGAAAAGGTCGATATTTTTTGAATTGCCATATTGGAAGTCTTTGTACGTGAGACATTTTCTCGATGTTATGCATATTGAAAAAAACGTATTTGAAAGTGTTATCGGAACATTACTCAATATAAAAGGCAAGTCTAAGGATGGCCTTAAAGCAAGGGAGGACATGTTAAAAATGGGAATGAGAACTGAATTAGCACCCGTGAAGAAAGGAAGAAGAACATATCTACCACCTGCTGCTTTTACTTTATCTAGAAAGGAGAAAATAATTTTGTGTAAGTCTCTGAGTGAAGTTAAGGTTCCAGAAGGATACTCATCTGATATCAGAAGACTTGTTTCTATGAAAGACCTCAAGTTGAAGAATTTGAAGACACATAATTGCCATGTTATAATGGAACATTTTCTACCGATAGGTATACGTTCTATTTTGCCAGAAAAAGTAAGAAGTGCCATAACTAAATTGTGTTTTTTCTTTAGGTCAATTTGTAGTAAGGTGATCGATCCCGAGATCTTACCAACACTACAAAAAGAGATTGTAATTACCTTGTGTGAGCTTGAAATGTATTTTCCTCCGTCTTTTTTTGACATAATGGTTCATTTAGTTGTTCATCTTGTGAAAGAGACACAGTTGTGTGGACCAGCTTATATGAGATGGATGTACCCTGCTGAACAGTATATGAAAATATTAAAAGGGTACGTGAAATCCCGAAGTCGACCAGAGGGTTGTATTGTTGAACGATACATTGTTGAAGAAGCTGTTGAGTTTTGTACTGAATATTTGTCTAATGTTCAATCGATTGGACTCCCCAGAGCTCAGATTTTCGAAAAAATGGAAGGTAAAAAATTAATTGGGAATAAAATTGTGACAATATCAAGGGATGAACGGGATCAAGTTCATTTGTATGTTCTGCACAATAATAATGAGGTTGAGCCATATGTTGAAATGCACAAGGATGTACTCTGAAGGTTAAATCCAAACAGAAATGAAAATTGGATAGTTATAGAGCACAATCAAAGTTTCATACAATGGTTGAAGGATCATATTTATTTGAAGCGCTCTTCAGATCCTTCTTCGGTAACAGAAAGGTTGAGATGTTTGGCATATGGTCCAAGTTTGCATGTGTTTTCTCATAGCGCATACTCAATTAATGGATACACATTTTATACCAAAGAACAAGATGATAAGAGTACTATACAAAATAGTGGTGTCACCGTGCTAGCTGAAGCAATGCATATATCAAGTATGAAGGACTTAAACCCCAAATATGCAAATTTGTCATATTTTGGAGTTATTGAGCACATTTGGGTGTTTGATTACGAGAAGTTTCAGATTCCCATCTTTGGTTGCAAGTGGGTGAAGAGTAGTGGCATACAAATGGATAAGTCTGGATTTTTGCAAGTTGATCTTACTAGGGTGGGGTACAAAGATGAACCTTTTATTCTAGCATCTCAAGCTAAACAAGTGTTCTATGTGAATGACCCGAAGAGTACAAAATGGTCTATAGTGCTTTTCTCTAACAAAGTGACTGATGATAGCGGTGTCGATCAATGTGATATTGATGTTGAGAATGAGTCATGCATTAGACGGAATGAGTTGAATAGAAATGATGAAGTTGAGGATCTTATACCGGATGAGTCATATATAAGAAACGATCATAATGAGGGAATTTGGATCAATTCATCCGTACGCATTGCTAAGAAACAAGTGATTAATATTCCAACAAAGAAAAGAAAGAGATGTTAGTGATTGAGGTAAATTATGCATGGTTTCTTTATTTTTTTGTTTTCAATTGCTTTGATTATAAGTTATATCTGATAATGCATGATTTCTTTATTTTTTTGTTTTCAATTGCTTTGATTATAAGTTATATCTGATAATGCATGATTTCGCTATATTTTTGTTTTCAATTGCTTTGATTATAAGTTATATCTGATAATGCATGATTTCTTTATTTTTTTTGTTTTCAATTGCTTTGATTATAAGTTATATTTGATATTTGATGGTTTCCTTGGTAATTACAGGTTAGACATGACTGATGACCAACATGAGGAAGTTAGTAAAAAAGTATCTGCGGAAGAAGAAATTCGAAGAGGCATCACAGTAATGAGAAGGGTGGTCCAAGGAAGATCTCGAGGCATCATACTAGATGTCTATTGGAGCAACCAGGGACAACTTATAGAACCTAATGGGCATACCTTAACTAGTTTTATCGGTGCACTAGTAAGGAATGAAATTCCCATTACATGTGATGATTGGAGAAACAAAGAGCTGAATGAGTCCAAAGAAAAAATTTGGAGTGAGATAAAGGTACAATCATTTGGCCCTTAATTATACGGTATCAATTATGTTTTTTCAATTACCGATACTAACTATCAATCTGTATGTTTTTCTTAGCGATGTTTTAACATCGAAGAAGAAAGAAGAGGTTTTTGTATGAAATTGGCCGGAAAGCTTCTAAGAGGGTTTCGAACATTTTTATCATCCAAGTTCCTTAGGGATGCGGATGGTAATTATGTGGATGCGGAGCTTCCTAAAAAATATGAAAGTTTGATATCAGCTGAAGAATGGGAAGCTTTCAAATCCAAAAGACAAGACCCGGTTTTTCAAAGAATAAGTGCTACAAATCGGGAAAGAGCATCAAGTCCCGCATATCCGTACCGAAAAGGATGTGTCGGATATGGACGCTTAGAACAATCCATGGTAAGTATTTATAAATTGCGATAACAAATTTGTTCATCATATATTAGTTTTATCTGATCAAATTTTATGACTTAATGTGTAGTTGCAGAAGGAGGAAAGTTCAGAAACATATCTTCCTGCACATGTTTTGTGGAAGGAAGCCCGTGTGGGCAAATCTGGAGTTCCTCAAGAAGAAGTTTTACACGTATACCAGAAATGTGTAAGTATAACATTTTTTCATTAATTGAATAACATTTTTATACACAAATATTTGACAAGTATACGGTATTCATCTGATTTTTCAGGAGGAGCTATCTCAGTCTTTATCTCCCGATGATACTAGGAGCATACTTATCGGGCATTAGATGTCCCTGAGTATTCTGGTCGGGTGAGGGGTAAGGGATTTAGAGTCACTCCGACCTCCCTGAGTATTAAAAAAGGAAACTCTCCTAGTAATCGGGAGCTTCATGCAAGATTGGAATCCATGCAAGCTGAGCTTGATGCATTGAGGAGAGAAAGAGAGGCTAGCGCCTCAATAGTATACATAGATGCTTCGGACAAAGACAGTATCAACTGTACCTTTCAGCCGAACATTCCAGAGGTAATTACATATAATTGTCTTAAATTGAACTATTTGCTTAAATTATGTATTTGACATATATACACATTAACGATTTCTTGTTATTATTGGTTTTAGGGCATTTCCCATTGTCAGCTGTATTTGTCGTCACCATACTATCAGATGGTTGGCAAGGGAAAAGTGCATAACGTTAGCGGAGTATTACTCCACACTAGAGAGCTCCCTGCTGGATGTTTGAAGGTATCAGTTGATATTGCAGTTGAGCTGAATGCAGCATTACCATATCCTAGCGATGATTCGGATGCAACAACGATGCACGAAGCAGTAGGTTCGTTTGTTGCATGGCCGACAAACCTCATATGCGTAGGATATGAGGTATGCTTATAACTTATGTTAACTTTAACGTGTATATTCAAAGTTTAAAATTTATGCTTAAAATTTTACGTACATATTTTCCTTGGTTATGTTAAATAGACTCCCACAAAATCCAAATCAAAAGATAATGCGATTCCGCGGCATACCGAGTCCACGGTTTCAAGAAAAGAGGTAATATATAATTATATGACATATATTCATGGAAGTCGTTACATTCTTAATTTGATCAAACTATTTATATGACATGTAGCTTCAAGAAAATGAGGTTAGCAATGCCTCCGCACAACAAAAAAAGGAGGTTAGCAACGCCTCCGCACGGGTAAAAAGTGCTAGTGCTAAGAAGACCGTAGCTAGGAAAAAACCTATCACCAAGTATAGGTCGTGCCTCAGGACATTTCTAGAGATGACCGATATACCGACCGGAGGTTTTCGGACTGTACATATGGAGGTAGGGATTTTCGGCTTTGATTACGACCAAATGATTGGTAATGAGGACTTCATGCAAGTTTTTGGTCGTGAAGAAATCGGCGTCACCGTTGTCAATACATATGTAAGGTAAATCCGGTCTACTTTGTTTTATTAATTAAACAACTTATGTTAATGATGTTTACTTTATGTTAATCCGGTTTACTTTATGTTTCACAAGAGGTGTGTAATGTTAATGATGTTTTTATATTAGGTCTTAGCACCCGCGACCGTCATCTTAGGTTTAATCTTAAGTAGACCGGATACCGTGACGGAGTACGTTCTTCGGATCCTCATGGACAATAAAGATGCGGAGAAGTTGTTTTTTATACCGTTTAATACCGGGTTAGAATTTCATTCTAAATTCATCTATTATAATTATTTTCCAAGTTACCATCTAACATTTGCCTAATCATTACAGTGGACATTGGTTGTTGCTCGCAATCAATCCTATCCGAGAAATTATGTATTATCTTGACTCGTTAGGAAATGATTGGACAACATACCCGGATATGAAGGTCCTAATTGACACGTAAGTGAGAATGTTCAAAATTTTTCTTAGTTTATGTGAATTGTTCTAATTGCTTCATTTTTATTTTATTAGCATCCTACAAGCTTTTCGGGCCCAACGAGATATCCAAACCTCAAGGAGGGGCGCCAACTCCATTACATGGATTAAAGTGGCGGTATATTTTTAATTACCACATTTTTTATTATATTAGTGATGACACTTGATAAAACTTAGGATTTATAATCCATATTTTTTTTTCATATGTAGTGTCCTCAACAACGTAATCAAATAGATTGCGGGTATTTCATGTTGAGGTTTATGCGAGATACTCTTGTTTTGGGCCGATTAGAGATTCCCACCGATGTATGTATTTCTAACTTATGAGTTATTTTTATATTTACACATATCTAATATAATTAAATAGTTGAAATTAATTCAAACTATGTTATATTATTATGTAGTACTTTGATGAATTCAAGTGTGCATTTTATACAAAGGATCAAGTGGACGAAATCAAAGAGGAGTGGTGTCAATTCATGATAGAGCTCAATGTTTGTTCATAAATTTGTGTAATTATATTGTACATTTGTAGTATATGTAATGACTTGTAAATGTGTACATAAATTTGTATATATTTTGATACATTTAAGGCAAAATTGGTTTGAATTGGTATATATATATATATATATATATATATTTGTTAGCCAAAAATTGGTAGAAAAAAGGCCAAAATGGTTTGAAATGGCATACATAAAATGTGATAATTGTCTGCCAAAATCTGGTTGAAAACAGGTAGAAATTCTGGTTTATAAACCTGGAAAAAATGTGGTTTAAAATAAAAGCTGCAAAAATTTTCGTATACCTTAGACAGCGCTTTTGTAAAAAGCGCTGTCTAAGGGGGGGCTTAGAAAGCGCTTTTGGCAAAAGCTCTGTCTAAGGGGGGGGGGGCTTAGACAACGCTTTTGAAAAGCGCTGTCTAAGGTATACCTAAAAAAATTAAAATAGGAGGGGCTTAGAAAGCGCTTTTGGCCAAAGCGCTGTCTAAGGGGGGGGGGCTTAGATAGCGCTTTTCAAAAGCGCTGTCTAAGGTATACCTAAAAAATTTAAAATAAGAGGGGCTTATAAAGCGCTTTTGGCCAAAGCGCTGTCTAAGGGGGGGGGGGGCTTAGACAGCGCTTTTAAGATTTAAAAAAGCGATGTCTAAACCTTTAGCAGCGGAGGTTTAGACAGCGCGTTAAAGCGCTGTCTAAGGCTAAAAAAAGCGCTGTCTAAGGTCTTGTTTATTGTAGTGATATCTTAAGTATGAAGTAAGCACCTCACACTTAATCACCATGATGTAGGATTAAGATCATTAACCTACTTGTAATTATTTAGATGTTTTTGGAGTTTTTGTTTAGTGTTAAGTAATGTGTTTAAGCCATAATTGTCGCTCCCCGGATTTCCATACTGGTACAAACGCGAAAGTGGCGCGAAAAAAAGAATAGAGTCGCCAGCCAGGAATTTTTATCCCGAAGAAAGGGAATGGTAATGCTGCACAAACCAGAAGAAAAGAAAGAGGAAGGACACAGGTCCTGCGAACCAAAGAGACTGAGCTCGGGAGTCGGTTACGACCTGGGAATGTATTAGCACCCAGATCGTCCGCCGTACCCGACGGGATCCATGCTTGCAAAGAAACTGTTTCAAAGGGTGAGGGTATGAAAACTGCAGCAAAAGAAAAGAAAATGAATGGAAAAGAAATTTGAGAAAAGAACTGAATGAAAGAATAAAGAGAGAAAAAAAATGTAGGGAAAATAAAGATTGTGCTCGAACGGGCCCTACCCCGCTGCCTACGTACCTCATCAGGATAATGAGGATCAGAGACGTTGTAGTTCCCCTAACTAGGGGTACTAAAAGGAAATTGCTTGTGAATTAAAGCTTGAACTGCCTATGCCATTGCTCAGGTGTTGCAGACTCGGACGACGAGTGCGTAACCGTCTTGCAAAGTGACAAGTATGAGCAAGTTCGTGTACGGAGCGAAGGAGATGAGAAAAGAATTCCCGAAGGAAAGACGCTTATTGTTTGTTTGTGTTTTTTAGAAGCTTTTATGAGTGAAAGTTTGCATAGGTAAGTGTACCTAAGTCTTACTCAATGGGATGTGTACATCTCACATCATCCCGAAATGGAATGCGCAAGAGGCACACCTATCTATGGAGGAAATCCCCAAAGCTAGTCCCACAAGTGAAGGCTTAAGCACACTGGCCTATTACCATTATTAAGTATTTTTGTGGTTTTTTGGTTAAGAATTGTTTTTTAGCTTTTTCTTTGTGAGGTACTCATGCTAAAACCTATCCACCACGAGTGATGACTCACACCTCGCCCCGAAACGGAACGCGTGCAAGTATCTCATAGAAAAGTCCCATGTCACATGAAAGTTCTCAACCTTTATTAAATGAATTAGAATTAATTTTGAAGATGAGAAGAGAGAGCACCAAAGGATCTCAAAGGAAAAATTCTAAAGGGGGACTAAAATAATCCTAAGTGTTAATATGCATGGATGTCCTAAAGGTTAGTGAGGTTTCTATCCTAAAGGAGGAGAAGAAAAGAAGAAGATAGGAGAAAGGATGAGAAAGGCCTAAGCCCGACAACAAATGGTTAGTTCACATAAACATGAGAGGAAGAAATGAGAATTGGAAATGTGGAACTCAATTCCCACACATCACACTTACCATAGCCCCTGCAAGGTTAGCAAAATCCAGCAAATGCTTATTAATAAAATCAAGGCAATAACATGCTCAAAGTTCACAACAATCAAGATCACCTAATTAGATCATACATGGCACATATAAACATTTACATGTCGAAAACACGAAAGCATGCGTTGATCAGCAAGAAAATCACTCAAACAAACATGTTCAATGATCATATAATGATCCATGGTATTTAGGACAAGTATGGAGATCAAACATGCCAAAAATAACTCAAAAGTAGCTTACTGCTTCAGTGTTAACCGGTTAACCAATCCGTTAACCGGTTAACCATGCCAAAACCTGCGTAAAAACAGCAAAATCCAGGTGCGTCAATCGGTTAACCAATCCGTTAAGCGGTTAACACTGCTAAAACAGCAGCAAAAACCTGCAGAAACCAGCTCACAAACAACTTATTCCAAACAATCTCATACCAGTCCAGCAAGCATTTGAACATGAAAATAGTGTATCAATTCACATTAAATGGCATCATGAAGCTTATGAACACTAATACATGGATTCGGTCACAAATCAAACAACCAATTCACTCAATACAAACAAATACACAAACACTTGGCGGATCTAAAACACAAGCATGCGAATAAACTAAAAACAGAGCTAGATCTGAAATTAACCAACCTACAAAGCTGAGGTATGCTTTGGTAATTTTTGATTAAGCTGAAAATGAGAGATCTCGCGCAAAACCTTGAAGATCCGATGCTAAGCTCCGCCCTCTATGCAAAATAAATGCAAGAACAAACTCTTGATGCAGAATTTTGGATCCAAAAGCATTTCTAGATCCCAAACCAGATCTGAATCACCACCAAAACCAGCAAACAGATGTAATAAAGTTATGAATGTAGGTCTAGTTCCAAGATCTACACACCTCAAGACAAGGTTGTGTGATCTTCAAAGAGGAACTTTGAGTGATTGGGAAAATTGGGAGAGAAAAGTGAGAGAATTGTAGTGAGAGGAGTGAAAATTCAGAAAAATGAGAGTGAAAAAATGAGGGAAGAGTTTGGTTTGGAAAGAAATGAATAAATATGGTTTAGGTTTGGGGCCCAAAAATTAGGCTAGGGATCCAAAATTATGGTTTGTGTAGTGTGATTAGGATGTAGCAATGGGATTAGGCTTGGACAAGAGCTCTAGATCTTTCCTTTAATTTCCAATTAATTCAAAAATGAATAAAAATCAGAAAAATGAAAAATGGAACAAAAATAACACATGCTGAATTGCTGCTGGAAATTCAAAATTCGTGGCTGTTAACCGGTTAATCAATCCGTTAACCGGTTAACGCCAGTGAATTTTGAATTTCCCCCCTTTTGGTGGGAACCTTCAAAAATAAGCCGGTGCCAACCATTTTGATCTGATTTTGATCCCTGACCTTGCCAAATATCTTTTATCATTATAAGAACATCCCTTAGCTATAAAAATGGGGTTGGACCCCTTGAAATCTCACAATTGACTTTTTCAGGGCTCTGTTGACTTTTTCTTTCATCTGCAAGCACCTGAGGCATTGTCTGACTTCCACATGGAGTTTTCTCATGAACTTTGGCACATAGGACCCTCTCAACATATAGAAGACTTGGCCCACAAGAAATGGCCAAAGTTGTGAGGTCTTGGTGATTGAATCCCAAACCCTGATTTTGGTGCACTGCATAGGAGCTTTGCCTTGTCCTGAGATCTCTGATGATCATGCAATCTTCTGAGCTTTGTACTTGATCTTGTAATTGGAGTGTAGACTCACCATAGAACTTGCACAAACTCATTAGGACCCTTGTCATGGCTTGAAAGGCTTCCAGGAACTCCACAGATGACCATATGCTTGATGTTAGGACATGAGGGATGTTATGCTTCATCTTTCTATGATATGATGCTAAGAAAATGATATGCTCATGATGTATATGATTCGATATGATGCTTAAAAAGAAGAGGGCAAATTTGGGGTGTTACAGCTGCCCCTATTCAACTATCAGTTAATCTGAAAAGGACGATAGTACGGGCTATCGACCATTCAAGATAAACTGTTGTTGAATACCAAGAAGACCAGAAATTTGCACTTTGACGAAGAATGCAAAACCGGGAAATAAAACCCAACCCGATGACGCTCTGGGAACTGCAGACGAGCTTCTTCCAAGCTGAAATTGATATCTGGTATAAGGAAAACGTTGACAGACGAGTCTTCAAACAATCCTGTGACGCCAGGAGCTGGACATACGAGTCCTCAAACACTTCAAGCACATAAACTGAGACAGACGAGTCTTCAAACAATCCTGTGACGCCAGGAACTGGACAGACGAGTCCTCAACACATGAGACAGACGAGTCCCCTTCGGATTTACCTGTTACGCCAGGACCGGAAATGCATTTAAGTCTGCAGGATAGACATGCAATCAAGGTAGACGAACCTTCTTCATATATTATCCGCGGATATATGGTACAAGATAGACGAGTCTTCTGATCAAACCTGTTACGCCAGGTGCTGCAACAACAATAATTGGTGCCTGAGACAAACGAGCCTCCTTCGGATTTACCTGTTACGCCAGGACCGACAACCCTTTCGACATTTAATTCCCACTGTCAGGACTCGAAACCTCTTCAATACAGACGAGTATCGGATGATCATCAAGATAGCACAGACGAGTGCCATAAGTCAATGATACAGACGAGTATCAGACGATGATCTGAGAAACACAGACGAGCGTTTCAGGCAATTATACAGACGAGTATCAGCCACTGGTATAGACGAACACCAGAAATTAAAACACAGACGAGCATTTGAAGTAGCAATACAGGAATACAAACGTAAGCTAGCACAGACAAGTGCTGGGGACGATACAGATGGGTATCCAAGCAAAGCAGACGAGCTTCAAACAGATAAAAAACACAGCCGAGTGCTGGAAATGATACAGACGAGTATCCACAAATATCAGGCATACCAAACGCAGACGAGCACTGGAAAGTTGTAGACGAGCAACAGCTGAAGATACACATCAAAGCACAGACGAGTGCAGCAAAGGATCCAATACCAAACACAGACGAGTGTTGGGAGTTGCAGGCGAGCAACAACATATGGGATATCAAAACACAGACGAGTGTTGAAAATTGCAGACGAGCAACAACAAAGATTATAACCAAACACAGACGAGTGTTGGGAAGTTGCAGACGAGCAACAACAAATGCGATATCACAACACAAACGAGTGTTGAGGAGTTGAAGACGAGCAACAATAAAGAGATAACCAAACACAGACGAGTGTTGGAAAATTGCAGACGAGCAATACCACTGAGCCAACACGGACGAGTGTTGAAAAATGCGGACGAGCAGCAATAAAGCAGTAACATGTCCCTACTGGGGAAAACTCCACTTAGGGATAACACAGACGAGTGTTGACAATCGCAGACGAGCGGTAAACAAATGCATGATTGGCAACAAGAGATACAACTCCGCAGGGGAAGACAAGTCAAGAGGTCTGGATACCCGCTTTGACTGAGGGGATGAATACCTGGCCGTATCATCAAATGCTCAGAGGTATGACAACATTGTTGGGAAATATTTCACGGACGGAGGTGAAAATCAAATATGAACTCTGTGGGGAAAGATCATCTTCAGACTTGGCTGGGGAAGATGTTTTGATCACATAACCCTTATTGGGGAGAGAATCCTGACAATTCTAACTCTGTGGGGGAAATGCAAGGCCTTCAGTTGCATGTTGGGAAAACTTCACTGTGGAAATATAAATCCGCTTGGGGATGAGAACGATTCAATTAGCCTTGAAGTTCTGCTGGGGTTATCATCTGTTCTGAATCAGCTGGGGAAATGTCAACCTTCTAGCATGGTTGAGAACAAGATTTGGCAATGCTCTGCTGAGGAGAGACTTTGCTGAGAATTAGAAATCAAAATAATCCAAATTATGCCCCAAGTATGACGACTGTGTTGGGAAGTTATGCTAATGAAGATTGGACTTTGACTGTATACCCACTCCTCATAAGGAGACCTTGTCGGCTGAAGGAAGATCCTCTGCTTGGGGAAGAAATAAACTCCCAACGCCCGGCTGGGAAAATAAATTCCAGACATTCCCTGAGAATTACCACAGTGTTTCAAGCTTTTGGAGTTCAAAAGTTGCATACTGATTGTCCTGAGTGCACAAGTATTCCTTTACTCTTCAAATTGACTCAGATTGCATCGTCTATGAAACGATCGTCTCTAGAGGATTTTACAGAAGACTTGGCATCCAGAATTGCCCCAGTGTCTTCAAACTCTCGCAGAAATTCATCATATCTTGAGATAACTGCCCCATATTAAGTCTTGTAATGATTCTGCCCCACATCAGAGATAAAACAGAGACCATGTGGTATGAAGATGCAATGCAAATGATGCAAGAGGTAAATGTACGCTAAGGATATGGATATGCAAGCTACGAGAACCGAAACAAGGATGGTTAAGCGTAAGGCCAGGGTTAAGAGATATTGATATTTTTTTGTTTTGGTTGCCAAGCAATTGGACTTTAAAGGTGAAGTACCAGACGAGAACTGGTTTATTAAAGGTAGGCCAACAGACGAGAACTGATGGACAAAGAATAATCGTCAGACGAGAACTGACTCCTTGGGTTCATTGTCAAACGAGAATTGACTCTGAAAAAGAATGACTACCAGACGAGAACTGGTGTTCAATAGGTTAAATGAAAAGGTGACCAGACGAGAACTGGTTAAAAGATTCGCCTACCAGACGAGAACTGGTATTTGAAGTTGGTTTGCCAGACGAGAACTGGACTTTGGGTTTGTCTGCCAGACGAGGACTAGACATTGAAATGTTTGCCAGATGAGAACTGGACTTTGAATTGTTGATAAACTGTTGGGGGTACGAGGCTCTGGATGTGAGATCTGATGCTGGTGGGGGAATGCCCAATTCATTTATGATGCGTATGCTTTATGCTCGAGCGACATGAGTAACATATGCAAATGATTTATGCAATGCTTATGAAAAGCTAGAAAATCTCCCAAGGATGGGGAGAAAAGTCTTATGGACAAAGCTTCTGGTTGAGAAAGGTGACAAAGGCGAGGGTGGGTAACTCGATTTCCCGATACTCGTCTTGAACTTGGAGATTTCCGATATAACTTGCTTTGTGAAGCTAAAGTTTCCCCTGTCTGGGTGAGTCTCTGAACAGACTGTCACTGATTATCTGATTTCTGGCATGGTGAACTCGGATGTTCTCTCGAGGAGAGTTGTACTTAGTGAACTCTGGAAGTGTCCTGCCCCGGTATGAGCGTGGAAGCGACTTGACTCATTCTGACTGAGCATTGGAAGAATTCATCTTTGGTCAACAGAAAAAATCGGGTGGCCTGCCCCTGTTTGGTAGATTCAGCTGTGATCAACTGATTATGAATGACGTTCCTCGATCAACTGATGCTTGGGAATTCGCTTTACCCTAACAGATTCCTTGGTCGATGAAATGACTGGATAACATGCCCCTGAGTCATAGGCCTACAAGATGCTCTTGATTCAGGTCATCATTGTTGAATGATCAAGTTCCCTCTGATTGCTTTTTGTAGGAACTTCCCCGGTGACACAGGCTGACTTGCAATTAAAACTGTTCATTCACAAATGGTAATTTTAATGCAGTGCACATGCAAGTTTGGAAATTTTATTTATTTTAATGTTGTGACAGTGTGTGACGAATGGATGATTAGTCCAAACGTAGTGCTGAGTTAGGAAATCGTTAGGAGTCAGTTTACGCAACCTTGTCGTAGTATGCTTTCAGAATTGAACCTGATTCAATTAGGACTTTCAAGGGTTATAACGTGTCCTGGTTCACGGTTTTAGAAAGAAATATTTATGGCTCAAAGTTTATATGTGCCCACCCATTCTCCTTGATGTTCTCCGGTCCTATATTCAGCTAATTTGGCCTGAGCGCTCGCCTCTCGAAAGGGTTTTGTAATGGTTGAGGAACCAATGACATTGACAGTTTAAGCACCAATGAGGTTTCTTGGAGTAACAGTCACCCCTTCTGACTTTGTGTCTGGTCACACGATTTTGTTCTAATGGAGGATTTTTCTTTCTGATTTTTTTTTACTCCCTAACTTTTGCCTGGACTGAATCTTTTTGAATGTTTTTCGATTTTGAAGTCCAGCGGGATGCCCTAAATTTTGCCTAAGTCATTTGTTTTCACATTTTTTCGACTTAGCGGGCTTTATTTCTCTTTTTTTTTTGAACAAATCGTGTGACACAGGCTGTCTAACTCGCATAAAAGGATTGTGACTGCCTCCTTCCTTTGTTGTGGAGGGATAACCATTGTGGTTTCACGTCCCTTGACCTCTTGAGGTGTAATGAATAAAAGGTAATGGATCCTCGGATGCACACTCCTTTGGAAATTTGAACGCTCAGTCAAATTAACTGATGACTACCTTGCCCCGGGTTAAATGTGAGGGTTTTTTCGTTCAGAAAAGAAACTCCTACTTCAAGGCACAAAGGGGTTGACGAGGGTCTATCTCCCTTATATCTCCGGTGTTTGGGAATTGAAACAATGCCTGTACATCGTCAGCAGGTTCTACTCTGAAAGCATAGCTTTAACAATTATGGGTATTCAGTTGTCATCATCCTCCCTCAAACCTGCTAAACAACAGTGAAATAAATGGGAGGTAAATGGATGTAATTTTTTTGTTTTTTTTCAATGCAAGTAAAGAAAAATGAGCGAATGCGACATCATTGATTTAAAAAGTGCAAGATCACTACATTAACATTACCATTCAAAATAACAATGCTTAAAAGACAAGTAGTTGTTAACAGGAAAGAAACTACAATGCAAATGATAAAAAGGATACGATGATCAGCAACTCTGATGACATCTTCTCGTCTAGACCACTGAAATCAGGAGACTCTCCTTCGAAGTCTTTGAAACTCAAACAGGCGAGAGGTTGACGTGCACAACCAAGCTTCCTTCGGGAAAGGATATGTAGCCCTTGTTGATCAACTGTTAGACCTTGGCTTGAAAAGCTTTGCAATCTTCAGTTGAATGCCCCATTGATCCACCATGATACTCACACTGCTCATGAGGATTGTACTCTGGAGGGTACGGCTCTAGCAATGGCTTGAGAGGCTTAGGAACCACCAATGAGCTCTGAATTAGATGTGGTAAAAGTTCACTGTATGCCATTGGAACTGGGTGAAGAGGAGCGTTCCTTCTTTCCAGATTGTTGCGAGGCCTAGGCTGGCTCTGAAGTTGATTCTGAGGTCTTCTACCATGAGCTTGCAGATTTGGACGAGGAGGAGTCCCGTGTTTCTGATATGGTGCTCTGAGCATCCCTTGTTGTCCGTAAGAGTAATCATACCTAGATAAAGATGATCTTTGAGAAGATGTTGGTCCAGAATATTCAATATTTTCCACGACTGCATTGGTATCATACCATTCTTCCTCTTGGGAGCTAACAACAGACTAACTTTCACTAGCTGGGATATTTGAAGAGTCTTGAATCTTTCCACTTTTGAGCAGACTCTCGATGCGTACTCCAACTATCATCAAATCAGAGAAGCTTGATGTCCCAATGCTACTCATTCTTTCCAAGTACGGACCTTGCAACGTGCCCACGAACAGGTCAACTAATTCTCTGTCTGAAAGTGGTGGTTGCACTTGGGCTGCCAATTCTATCCACCGCTGTGCATATTCTCTGAAAGATTCACCAGTCCTCTGAGATAGGCTCTGCAAGTGCATGCGACTGGGCGCCATGTCCACATTGTACTGGTATTGCTTTACGAAAGCTCTGGATAAATCATTCCAAGATCGGATACAATTGCTTTCCAAATCCATATACCAACTTAAGGATGCCCCACTTAAACTGTCCTGAAAACAGTGAATCATCAGCTTATCGTTGCGGGCGTAAGAAGTCATTTTTCTACAGAACATCACCAAATGACGCTTCGGGCAACTGACACCAGTGTACTTCTCAAACTTCGGAGTCTTGAAATCTGGAGGTATGACAAGACAAGGCACCAAACACAGGTTTAGAGCATCAAAACCGAAGGCATCAGGATCCACTAAGGCCTTGAGTTGCTCATCCAACACGCGAAACCTTTCAGCAGGATCAAAAATTGGTGGATCCTTGGTTTTCACAAGAGGGATTGCCCCTTGGAAGTCTGGCATAGGGAAAGCGAAACTCTGATAATATGTAGTATCAGAAGAAGATAAAGGTCCACCTCGAACAATAGATGGTTCAAGTACACTTTGATTCACGACCGGGGTCTGTGCAGGCTGAGCTTGAGTAAGGTTGTTCACTTGTGGAAGATCCTCATCAGGAGAAAGACCATACAAAGGATTGGTCATTGAAGTGAAACCAGGTGGAAACTCAACATTCTGACTATTGCTCTCTGACATAGCTACCGACGTCTTCAAATCTGACCTTATACCTCTTGACACTACTCAATCTAGCTTCAAACACTCTCTTTTTTTCCGTCTTCCAACAGTTACCACTTGTTTCAAACTGAGTACCGGGAAATCAGCTAGCTGGTCATGGACAAAAGAGGAGGGATGAGCTCTTTGGAAAAGGATATGCAATGCAAATGCAAATGCAATATGCAATATGATGATACAAAAGATGCAAAGACATGGGATCACAGCTGGAAACTGCCTGGAATCTGGAATACTGCCAAGAATCGAGTGTCTGTAACCACAAGATCTCTGCATAATAACCCAAAATAGTAACTGAAAACCAAAGGATCAAGAACTTCGGGATCATAGTGACCGGATCAAAACATAGAACTGCACTGGCAATGAGGGTATGCTGAGGTCATGGTTCCTGCAAACCTGTAAACCCCTCCCAATCTCACTGGTAGGCTCCGGGTCAGACATCACGGACTCTCAAAGCCACATAGCAATAATACTGTCACCATCTCCGAGAAATGGCTCATGACCAAATCAGGGAATCGGTTTGGCATTATATACTACGCAGGGAGGCCTCAGCTGAGTCCGGGACACAAAGTCATCCTATGTGATCCCCAGGTGGGCCCTCGGATGCGAATGGGTTTGCCACAAAATGTGGGCTGCCACTGTCATCACTAAAGAGGGATGTTTCGACAAGGTTCTCAATGATCGGTCCCCAGCTGCACATAACTGTCAGGGTTATGCAATGAGAGAGGAGATCCCCAAATCAGGACATTTCCAAGACAATCGCAACCTGGGTGTGGAACTCACTACTACCCCCATGACAAGATCTCATGAGGCCAAAGTGGAACCACGCTAAGTCCTATGGTGCACTCGAGCCGGGTACTTGGCTCATATCTCTCAAGAACAAGTAACACCCATCCCAACAAAGAAAACCAGTCCAGACAGTCCAGTATATACATGATGCAGTAAATAAAGACTGAAAACTGTAAATAAAGCTGTAAATAAACAACAATAAAATACAACAAGCCACAACAAACAAACATCACCCAAAGAAACAGAAACAAACAAGCGCTAGGAGAGACTCCCAGGGGAACCAGAGATTCTGAGAATTCTTTCCCCAGCAGAGTCGCCAGCTGTCGCTCCCCGGATTTCCATCCTGGTACAAACGCGAAAGTGGCGCGGAAAAAAGAATAGAGTCGCCAGCCAGGCATTTTTATCCCGAAGAAAGGGAATGGTAATGCTGCACAAACCAGAAGAAAAGAAAGAGGAAGGACACAGGTCCTGCGAACCAAAGAGACTGAGCTCGGGAGTCGGTTACGACCTGGGAAGGTATTAGCACCCAGATCGTCCGCCGTACCCGACGGGATCCACGCTTGCAAAGAAACTGTTTCAAAGGGTGAGGGTATGAAAACTGCAGCAAAAAAAAAGAAAATGAATGGAAAAGAAATTTGAGAAAAGAACTGAATGAAAGAATAAAGAGAAAAAAAATGTAGGGAAAATATTGTGCTCGAATGGGCCCTACCCCGCTGCCAACGTACCTCATCAGGATAATGAGGATCAGAGACGCCGTAGTTCCCCAAACTAGGGGTACTAAAAGGAAATTGCTTGTGAATTAAAGCTTGAACTGCCTATGCCATTGCTCAGGTGTTGCAGACTCGGACGACGAGTGCGTAACCGTCTTGCAAAGTGACAAGTATGAGCAAGTTCGCGTACGGAGCGAAGGAGATGAGAAAAGAATTCCCGAAGGAAAGACGCTTATTGTTTGTTTGTGTTTTTTAGAAGCTTTTATGAGTGAAAGTTTGCATAGGTAAGTGTACCTAAGTCTTACTCAATGGGATGTGTACATCTCACATCATCCCGAAATGGAATGCGCAAGAGGCACACCTATCTATGGAGGAAATCCCCAAAGCTATTCCCACAAGTGAAGGCTTAAGCACACTGGCCTATTATCATTATTAAGTATTTTTGTGGTTTTTTGGTTAAGAATTGTTTTTTAGCTTTTTCTTTGTGAGGTACTCATGCTAAAACCTATCCACCATGAGTGATGACTCACACCTCGCCCCGAAACGGAACGCGTGCAAGTATCTCATAGCAAAGTCCCATGTCACATGAAAGTACTCAACCTTTATTAAATGAATTAGAATTAATTTTGAAGATGAGAAGAGAGAGTACCAAAGGATCTCAAAGGAAAAATTCTAAAGGGGGACTAAAATAATCCTAAGTGTTAATATGCATGGATGTCCTAAAGGTTAGTGAGGTTTCTATCCTAAAGGAGGAGAAGAAAAGAAGAAGATAGGAGAAAGGATGAAAAAGGCCTAAGCCCGACAACAAATGGTTAGTTCACATAAACATGAGAGGAAGAAATGAGAATTGGAGATGTGGAACTCAATTCCCACACCTCACACTTACCATAGCCCCTGCAAGGTTAGCAAAATCCAGCAAATGCTTATTAATAAAATCAAGGCAATAACATGCTCAAAGTTCACAACAATCAAGATCACCTAATTAGATCATACATGGCACATATAAACATTTACATGTCGAAAACACGAAAGCATGCGTTGATCAGCAAGAAAATCACTCAAACAAACATGTTCAATGATCATATAATGATCCATGGTATTTAGGACAAGTATGGAGATCAAACATGCCAAAAATAACTCAAAAGTAGCTTACTGCTTCAGTGTTAACCGGTTAACCAATCCGTTAACCGGTTAACCATGCCTAAACCTGCGTAAAAACAGCAAAATCCAAGTGCGTTAACCGGTTAACCAATCCGTTAACCGGTTAACACTGCTAAAACAGCAGCAAAAACCTGCAGAAACCAGCTCACAAATAGCTTATTCCAAACAATCTCATACCAGTCCAGCAAGCATTTGAACATGAAAATAGTGTATCAATTCACATTAAATGGCATCATGAAGCTTATGAACACTAATACATGGATCCGGTCACAAATCAAACAACCAATTCACTCAATACAAACAAATACGCAAACACTTGGCGGATCTAAAACACAAGCATGCGAATAAACTAAAAACAGAGCTAGATCTGAAATTAACCAACCTACAAAGCTGAGGTATGCTTTGGTAATTGTTGATTAAGATGAAAATGAGAGATCTCGCGCAAAACCTTGAAGATCCGATGCTAAGCTCCACCCTCTATGCAAAATAAATGCAAGAACTAACTCTTGATGCAGAATTTTGGATCCAAAAGCACTTCTAGATCCCAAACCAGATCTGAATCACCACCAAAACCAGCAAACAGATGTAATGAAGTTATGAATGTAGGTCTAGTTCCAAGATCTACACACCTCAAGACAAGGTTGTGTGATCTTCAAAGAGGAACTTTGAGTGATTGGGAAAATTGGGAGAGAAAAGTGAGAGAATTGTAGTGAGAGGAGTGAAAATTCAGAAAAATGAGAGTGAAAAAATGAGGGAAGAGTTTGGTTTGGAAAGAAATGAATAAATATGGTTTAGGTTTGGGACCCAAAAATTAGGCTTGGGATCCAAAATTATGGTTTGGGTAGTGTGATTAGGATGTAGCAATGGGATTAGGCTTGGACAAGAGCTCTAGATCTTTCCTTTAATTTCCAATTAATTCAAAAATGAATAAAAATCAGAAAAATGAAAAATGGAACAAAAATCACACATGCTGAATTGCTGCTGGAAATTCAAAATTCGTGGCCGTTAACCGGTTAACGCCAGTGAATTTTGAATTTCCCCCCTTTTGGTGGGAACCTTCAAAAATAAGCCGGTGCCAACCATTTTGATCTGATTTTGATCCCTGACCTTGCCAAATCTCTTTTATCATTATAAGAACATCCCTTAGCTATAAAAATGGGGTTGGACCCCTTGAAATCTCACAGTTGACTTTTTCAAGGCTCTGTTGACTTTTTCTTTCATCTGCAAGCACCTGAGGCATTGTCTGACTTCCACATGGAGTTTTCTCATGAACTTTGGCACATAGGACCCTCTCAACATATAGAAGACTTGGCCCACAAGAAATGGCCAAAGTTGTGAGGTCTTGGTGATTGAATCCCAAACCCTGATTTTGGTGCACTGCATAGGAGCTTTGCCTTGTCCTGAGATCTCTGATGATCATGCAATCTTCTGAGCTTTGTACTTGATCTTGTAATTGGAGTGTAGACTCACCATTAGGACCCTTGTCATGGCTTGAAAGGCTTCCGGGAACTCCACAGATGACCATATGCTTGATGCTAGGACATGAGGAATGTTATGCTTCATCTTTCTATGATATGATGCTAAGAAAATGATATGCTCATGATGTATATGATGCGATATGATGCTTAAAAAGAAGAGGGAAAATTTGGGGTGTTACAATAATCAAGGATTTAATGGACCCATTACACCATCCTAATAGAAGGATAATAGATGAGAACATTTAAGCTGAGGAAGGCTCTTCAACTTAATCCATGATTAGGGATTAACCTCATGACAAAACAAAACCTTTATTAGAGTGGATTTTGGTTAATGATAAGATTAAGAAGTGGATTTTATGGTTTGTAAATCAACTTGAGGGGGACTTGTCCATTAACACTAGAGTTAGTCCTTCTTAACCAATTAAGGAAGAATTAGAACCCTAATGCAAGGCCCAAGTTACAAGCATGTTGTCTTGGTGATTATTAAGTGAATTGATTAAAGGATTTAAACACATTAAGGGTTTAACACTTAGGATTAAAGTTATACACTCCATTCTAATAGAAGGATACAAGCATAAGCTTAATCACAAAGCCTTAAAACCTTTAAGGTTTAGTCCTTGATTATGAGATGAGAAGAGAAGACACAAAGATGACACAAAGGTAAAACTAATGGGGGGACTAATCAAACCCTAATGGTGATCATGCTTGGTTGTCCCTAGGGTTTATGAGGCTTGCAAAAGATCTTCAAGAGGAAAACCACCAAGGAAGAAGTAGATGGAAGGAGGAGAAGCAAAGAGAAAGCAAGACAACTTGCTTCACTTAAGAAGACAAGTTGCTTGAAGAAAGAAAGTGAGGAGGGAACATGAATGAGAAAGATCACTCTAATTCACAAGTAAAATGCAGAAATGATGCATAAGAAAGATGAGAAGATATTATGAGAAGTGAAGGCAAATTCACTTCTCAATGACTTACCACCTGAAAAGTTAGTAACAAGAGGTGAAATGAAATGAAAATGGGATGAAATGCAATGATGCAAACCAAATTCAGAAGCATAAACATGATGCCAATAATGCTAAGAGGTAAGGAAAACACAAGTCAAGAGTTGTGGATGATCATACAAGATGTGGATGCAAATGAAGCATGTTTTGAACCATGAAAGATCATGAATGCATATGACATCAAATGAAGCAAAAGCATGGAAAATGGATGATGCAATGATCAAACATGATTCTAATATGCCCTAAGATGTCTTATATGTCATATTGATGCACAAAATGTTATGGCAAGTTCATGTATACAAGCAAATGAGAGATGAATGCAAATGGAGGCAAAAATTAGGGTTTATGCACAAGACACAAAGCAAAATCCAAAACCAGAAGCAAATGACAAGATAAAAAATTGAAAATGGGATCAAAGTAACCCTAACCCTACACAAGTTCACTGCCCAAAGGAGAGGATCTAACTCTTAACCTAATGGGAGCTATGATTTTCTCAATTTGATTAGGGTTTTAAGGCACTTCAAAAGAAAAAATGCACATCAAATTGAAAATGAAAGATAAATTCAAACCAATTTTACCTTATAAACTACATGTCATGAAGAATGCAATGCAAAAAGAACCATCATCAAACTCTTCATGGTTAGGCAGAATGAATTTTTCTAAGTTAGGACCAAAATATTGCCTTTTAAGAACATTAATTCCAAAGCAAAATGTCAACATAGGTCAAGAACCAAAAACAAATTTGTTTGAAGAGTTTTATAATGTTTCTAAATGTATCAAAATGAAATGTGATTTTTTTTGGAATTTTTAGAAACCTAAATGCTATTGTAATTAATTAATTCTCATTAACTAATTAAAATAAACATTTAAATATTTTTGAAATACGAAAATTATGCAAAAAATAAAATAAAAATTATTTTATGAAAGAGAAAAATATTTTAAGGTATGATGCAAAAAATAGGATTTTTTGGAAATGATTTGCTATTTTAAATAAAATGTGCAAAGAGAAAGGATTAAAAAGAAAATAAAATTGAATTAAGGGAGAAGTATGTTGATCTGAGGGCCAGGATTCAAACCTAGGGGGCGGGAGTTGACTACGCGCGTGATCTAGTGGCTGCAATTCAAACTGAATAAATCTCAATTAAATAATTAATTAATCCTGATTAACTTAATTAATTGGAAATTAGGGTTAAGTGGGACAATCTGGGCCACACACGCGCGCGGGTAAATCAAATCCAAAGGCCAGTATTCAAAGTTGCCTAATTAATGGGATTAGGGCTTAATCATTCTCAGGCGACCGAAACAGTGTTCCGGTCGTCTTCTCCGACGACCCCAAAACCCTATCTCTCTCTCTAAGCATCTAAAACAAAATCTCTCTGCCCAAAATTAAACCCCACGCATCACTGAGCTTGCTCATTCATGTTCCCTCCTCACGTTCTTTCTTCAAGCAACTTGTCTTCTTAAGTGAATCAAGTTGTCTTGCTTTCTCTTTGCTTCTCCTCCTTCCATCTGCTTCTTCCTTGGTGGTTTTCCTCTTGAAGATCTTTTGCAAGCCTCATAAACCCTAGGGACAACCAAGCATGATTACCATTAGGGTTTGATTAGTCCCCCCATTAGTTTTACCTTTGTGTCATCTTTGTGTCTTCTCTTCTCATCTCATAATCAAGGACTAAACCTTAAAGGTTTTAAGGCTTTGTGATTAAGCTTATGCCTGTATCCTTCTATTAGGATGGAGTGTATAACTTTAATCCTAAGTGTTAAACCCTTAATGTGTTTAAACCCTTTAATCAATTCACTTAATAATAACCAAGACATCAAGCTTGTAACTTGGGCCTTGCATTAGGGTTCTAATTCTTCCTTAATTGGTTAAGAAGGACTAACTCCGGTGTTAATGGACAAGTCCCCCTCAAGTTGATTTACAAACCATAAAATCCACTTCTTAATCTTATCATTAACCAAAATCCACTCTAATAAAGGTTTTGTTTTGTCATGAGGTTAATCCCTAATCATGGATTAAGTTGAGGAGCCTTCCTCAGCTTAAATGTTCTCATCTATTATCCTTCTATTAGGATGGTGTAATGGGTCCATTAAATCCTTGATTATGGCTTAAACTCATTACTTAACACTAAACAAAAACTCCAAAAACATCTAAATAATTACAAGTAGGTTAATGATCTTAATCCTACATCATGGTGATTAAGTGTGAGGTGCTTACTTCATACTTAAGGTATACTCATTACCCCTAATTAGAGGGAGGATGTGATGAGTTTACTAACCATTGGTTTAGGCTTAAGCTCATTTCTTATGACAAACACAAAAAATCAATAAAAGATCGAAAACAAAAAACAAACAATAATCGTCTCCTCAGGGATTATTTTCTCACCTCATTCACTCACAAACGAGAACTTGCTTCTTCCGTCTAATGCAAGACAGTTTGCACCTGAGCCAGACAGGTCATACACTTGAGCATAGACAAGTAGGCAGTTCACAAGTCAATTCATCTTTCAGTCTCTTTGAGTCGAACTACGGTGTTCTGACTTCCTCATTGCACGAGAGGATACGTAGGCATAACTCAACAGTTATCGAACAACAGTCTTTGTACACTCCCCCCTCTTCTTCCAGCATTATTCTTTAAGCCTCATAGTCTTGAGCTTTGCACTCTTGTTCTTACACTGACATTTCTCTTATTCACTTCACACTTATTTTGCACTGACACTTGCATTCTTTTCCAGCTTTTTGTACACAAAATTGCACTGACACTACCCCTTTAAACACAAATCTTTCAAGCGTGGAACCCGTCGAGTACGACGGACAATTTGGGTGCTAATACCTTCCCAGGTTGTAACCAACCCCCTTTCTCAGTTTCTCTGGTTCGCGACCGTCTTGTCCATATCTTTCTAGGTTTATGCAGCATTACCTTTCCTTCGGGATAAAAATGCCAAGCTGGAGACTCTATTCATCTTCTTCTCCTTTCTCCGACCGTTTGCGTCTGTACCCCTCTTGACCAGGTGTCATTTGGTGGGAGCGACAGCTTGGCGACTCTGCTGGTGAAATAGAGGGATTATGATGGGGACGGCCATCAGATACAGTAACAAAAATCTCTGGGGATTAAGGGTTAAGGCAATGATGGGGACAACCATCAGGTTCAAAGCATAAATGAAATAAATGATGAGGTATGGTCATCAGAGGTGAAAGACGATCACCTAGCAGGGGACGGCTGCTCTGTTGGGGATAAGGATGAGGGACGGTCATCCAAGGTGAAGGACGATCACCTAGCAGGGTACGGCTGCCGAAAGTACCACGACATAGGACGAATGCCGGATAGAAAAGGTCGACGATGGGGACGGCCATCGGATAAGCATGATGAAGGACGATCATCAAAAGGTGAAGAACGATCACCTAGCAGGGTACGGCTGCTCTGGGTGTTTATCATGACATAGGACGAATGTCAAATAACAAGATCAACGATGGTGACGGCCATCGGATAAAATGATGAAGGACGATCAAAAGGTGAAGGACGATCACCTAGCAGGGGACGGCTGCCAAAATATCACGACATAGGATGAATGTCGGATAGAAGGGGGTTCCAATGGTGGAGACTCCGCTGGGAGAAAGATGAGGGACGGTCATCTAAAAGGTGAAGGACGATCACCTGGCAGCGTACAGCTGCCAAAAGTATCATGACATAGGGCGAATGTCAGATAGAAAAGAAAATTTGCTTTTTACTAGCGATTTGATGATAACGCTTCTGGGGAACGATAGACACAGACGAATGTCTAAATGTAAGAAAGAAAAGAGGATAAGTGTTTGACGCTGTGTGTAGATTAAAGATGCGGACGAGCATCCTTAAGATTTTGATACGGACGAGTATCAGTAGAAAACAAACGCTGACGCATGTTCGGAGATGATGATACGGACGAGTATCAACTGGTTAACAAAGAACACGGACGAGTGTTGAATCTCGATAAAGATAAGTGGTGTAAACAAGATACGGACGAGTATCTGAAATAAGTAAATATGAGTGAGACACTTGCTGGGGAGAGCACGACACGGACGGGTGTCGGAAGAAGTGTATCATAAACAAGTATTTGGTTCCCAAAGTGTCTTTAGGCAAATATGTTGGGGAAGGTGACATGGACGGGTGTCAGGGAAGTGTATACATATGTATTTGTCTGTGGTTTATATGACACGGACGAGTGTCGACTGGGTATATGAGCATGTATTTGTGAGTGCAAAGGGGATGCTTTGGCTTTCTGCTGGGGAATTTGAGGGGTATTTGTGTATTGCTGAGGGGGTGTCTGCATTTATAAGCGTTCGGTTCGACACATGGCTTATGGTTATGCAATATGTTTGATTTTTGTCGTAATGCTCCGTATTAGACGGAATGCTACGCTCTGGGGAAAATATGATGTGAATGTTATGATTATGCAAAGGTACCAATCCGGGATTCGGATCCTGTTGCGGTGACGATCTCCAGCTGATCTGCTTGAAGTAATATCCCAGCTGGGGATGAGATCATTGGTAGATCTAATATGTATGACTCTGCTTGGGGGAATGAGTCACTGATAGACCTATTCTTGGTGAGGAGGGGCCCAGCTGGGGTCCGTGGAAGCTTTCGTCACTTTGTCGTGAGATCATCGAGCATTGCTCTTCTGGATAGAGGCTGGGACTCTGTGGGGAGATGGTTCCCTTCTCGACACTTGGCTAAGGAGGAATGATGACTGGCAACTCAGCTGGGGATAAAGCATCTCTGGTGCTAGATGGGAGATGGGCTGAGTAAATAGTGATTTGGTAGCTTGCTGGGGAGAAGCGTTCATGTCCCCATATTGCACTTTGAATACCTGCAATCCTGTATGACAAATAAACGCACAAGTACCCCGAGGTATACTTTACTGGATTCCATCATAGGAGTTTAGATACTCCCGGGAGTAATATATTTCCTATAAGCATGTGATTTAGAAAAGGCATATATGTAC
Organism: Lathyrus aphaca; assembly: GCA_963966055.1. Classification (NCBI taxonomy): domain Eukaryota; kingdom Viridiplantae; phylum Streptophyta; class Magnoliopsida; order Fabales; family Fabaceae; genus Lathyrus; species Lathyrus aphaca. The sequence goes on from OZ014519.1 coordinate 314,268,494, forward strand.
TTATGCAATCAACATCTTAAGGACATCAGACATTTTGCAAATGAAAAATAAAACGTACGAGACGAAATATGACTGAAAATCTGATCTTATTAATTTGCGTGCCTTGAATTTGGTAAATACAGTCAAAGAAACAGATCCCCTGAAATGAGGGGATTGTTACAAAATTGAGAAACAAAAAGATGCTGGCAATGTTGACTACGCTTCAGTAAGCTTCCCTTTTGCCATGACTTGTATGACATTGACGTTCTTCTCATCTTGCTTTTCGAAGAAGGCTGATTCTGACCGAAGCTTGAACCTTTCGAAGCTTACCATGTTGTAAGTGATACAGACGAATTCAGGATGCAGTTGTTCGCTTATTCCCTTATTTTGCGTGGATCACCCTTTCGGGTTTTCAGTCCACCGGGATACCCATTTTTGCCTGAGTTGTCCAGTGCGGCTTTTCAACTCAGCGGGTGTACATTTTTTTATTTATTTTCCCTTATTTTTGCCCAAGTCTTTTATTCTGTTTTTGACTCGCCGGGATGCCCTATTTTTGCCTGAACTTACATTCTGTTTTTATGTCCAGCGGGTCATTTTTAGGCGAAGTATTTTCTAACTGCATCTGAATTCACAGGGGACAGGAAGTCTTCACCATCCATAGTACTGAGCATCAGTGCTCCACCGGAGAAAACCTTCTTTACTATGAATGGACCATCGTAATTCAGAGTCCACTTGCCCCTGTGGTCCGTATGAGGAGGGAGGAGTCTTTTCAACACCAGATCTCCTACTTGGTATTCCCGAAGCCTGACTTTCTGATCGAAGGCTTTCTTCATTCTATTCTGATATAACTGCCCATGACAGATTGCAACTAATCTCTTTTCTTCAATCAGATTTAGTTGTTCGTATCGGGATCGTACCCATTCTGCTTCGTTCAATTTGACTTCCATCAGTATCCGTAGGGAGGGTAATTCAACTTCAACAGGTAGGACTGCTTCCATACCATACACAAGTTGATACGGTGTTGCCCCAGTGGACGTTCTGATTGATGTACAGTATCCATGCAAGGCAAATGGTAGCATTTCATGCCAGTCTTTGTAGGTGACCACCATTTTCTGCACAATCTTCTTGATATTCTTGTTAGCTGCCTCAACAGCGCCATTCATCTTTGGCCTGTAAGGAGAAGAATTGTGGTGTTGGATCTTGAAGTCCCGACATAGTTCTGCCATCATTTTGTTGTTTAAGTTGGAACCATTATCAGTAATGATTCGCTCGGGCACTCCATACCGACAGATGATATCTCTCTTCAGAAATCGGGCTACCACTTGCCTGGTGACATTGGCATAAGAAGCTGTTTCAACCCACTTGGTAAAATAGTCAATGGCTACCAGGATGAATCTGTGGCCATTCGAAGCGGTCAGTTCAATCTTTCCAATCATATCAATGCCCCACATGGAAAAGGGCCAAGGTGAAGACATCACATTCAGAGGATTTGGAGGCACGTGCACCTTATCTGCATAAATCTGGCATTTATGGCACTTCCTGGCATAAGCACAACAGTCTGCATCCATTGTGATCCAATAATAGCCTGATCTTAGCAAATTTTTAGCCATAGCATGCCCTCCAGCATGAGTACCAAAAGATCCTTCGTGCACCTCGTGCATCAGCAGGTCTGCTTCTGCCCTATCAACACATCTGAGAAGCACCATATCAAAGTTTCTCTTATAAAGGGAACCATCAGCATTCAGGAAGAAACTACCAGCTAGCCTTCTTAATGTCTTCTTATCATTGGAAGATGCCCCAGGCGGGTATGTTTGATCCTCCAAGAAGAATTTGATGTCGTGAAACCAAGGCTTATCATCTTTAACAACATCCGCTGAGAACACATATGCTGGTCTGTCAAGTCTGGATATTGAAATCTGCGGCACAAAGTTGGCAGCTTGAACTTTGATCATGGATGAAATGGTAGTCAGAGCATCCGCAAACTGATTTTCATCTCGAGGGATATACTCAAGCTTGACTGTTGTGAAGAAAGTCAATAACCTCCTTGTATAATCCCGATAAGGTATCAGATGATCCCGGTGAGTGTACCATTTGCTGTTGGTTTGATTAACTACCAGAGCTGAATCTCCGAACACAGTCAAAGTCTTGATCCTGAGGTCAATGGCTTCCTCAAGACCCATAATACAAGCTTCGTATTCAGCTTCGTTATTAGTGCAGTTAAAGGTGAGTTTTGCCGAGAAAGCCAGATGAACTCCCTTGGGTGTAATGAGTACTGCACCAACACCATAACCATTCATATTGACAGCCCCGTCAAACATCATAGTCCATTCTTCTTCTGGGTTGGGCCCTTCAGTGTGAATAGGCTCTTCATGATCTCTTTCTTTTATGAACATGATGTCTTCATCAGGGAAGTCAAATCTCATAGGCTGGTAATCATCAATGGGTTGCTCAGCGAGATAATCAGATAATATACTGCCCTTGATGGCCTTCTGAGATGTGTATTGAATGTCATATTCTGTAAGGATCATTTGCCATCTTGCAACCTGTCCAGTAAGTGCTAGCTTCTAAAAAATGTACTTAACTGGGTCCATCTTGGAGATCAATAAAGTAGTGTGGGTCAACATATACTGTCTCAGTCGGCGAGCAGCCCACGCTAAAGCACAACAAGTTTTCTCGAGCAGTGAATAACGTTGTTCACATTCGGTAAACTTTTTGATTAGGTAGTATATTGCATACTCTTTTTGACCAGACTCGTCATGCTGGCCTAGCACACACCCCATTGACTCTTCTAATAATGTCAAGTACATTATTAGAGGTCTTCCTTCAACTGGAGGCATAAGGATTGGAGGTTCTTGTAAGTATTCCTTGATTTTGTCAAAAGCCTTCTGGCAGTCTTCATTCCACCTGACCGTTTGTTCTTTTCTTAACAGCTTGAACAAAGGCTCACAGGTTGCTGTAAGGTGAGATATGAACCGTGAAATGTAATTCAATCTACCTAGAAACCCCCGAACTTCTTTTTCAGACTTCGGTGCAGGCATTTCTTGAATGGCTTTGACTTTATCGGGGTCAACTTCAATCCCTTTCTCACATATAATAAATCCCAGCAGCTTACCGGACCGCACCCCGAATGTGCATTTGTTGGGGTTTAACTTCAACTGGTACTTTCTCAGACGCTTGAATAACTTCAACAGATTCACCAGGTGGTCTTCTTCTGTAAGGGACTTGGCAATCATGTCATCCACATAACATTCAATTTCTTTGTGGATCATGTCATGGAATAATGTTACCATAGCCCGTTGATAAGTAGCACCAGCATTCTTCAGTCCGAATGGCATCACCTTATAGCAGAATGTGCCCCAGGGTGTGATGAAAGTTGTCTTCTCCATGTCTTCAGGTGACATCTTGATCTGATTATATCCTGAAAATCCATCCATGAAGGAAAACACCGAGAACTGAGCCGTATTATCTACCAATACATCAATGTGAGGTAATGGGAAATCATCCTTTGGGCTGGCTCTGTTCAGATCTCGGTAATCCACACCCATTCTCACCTTGCCATCTTTCTTAGGTACAGGTACAATATTAGCGACCCACGGCGGATAGCTAGTCACAGCGAGGAAACCGACGTCCCACTGCTTTTGTACCTCTTCTTTTATCTTTATTGCCATATCTGGGCGAGTACGGCGCATTTTCTGTTTTACTGGCGGACAATCTTCATTCAGAGGCAGCTTGTGCATAACAATGTCAGTGTCCAACCCTGGCATATCCTGATGAGACCAAGCAAAAACATCCATATATTCCCGAAGCATGTCAATCAGTTGCGCTTTTACTGAATCCTGCAGGCAGGCCCCGATCTTAACTTCTTTCACGTCTTCTTCCGTAGCAAGATTAACCGTTTCGACGTCCTCCTGATGAGGAGTGATAACCTTCTCCTCCTGTCTCAACAGCCTGGCTAGCTCTTCAGGTAGCTCATAATCTTCTTCAACCCCTTCATCAGCTTGATTAATCGGATTGTCAAAGTCATACGAAGTCATAGCAGTGTTGTTGTCGGTGCAGTCTGGAGGGCACTCTCTGCAAGGGTTTAAATTAGTTCATTTTAGTGATCAGTTTTATCTTATTTAGAAAAAGTGAAGATGAAGTTATCATTTTGAAAAACATTTTTATTTTTATTTTTGTACAAAAAGTGAAAAAATGAAAAACAGTGAGCGAAAAAGAAAAGACTCATTTGCAAAAGATGTCATGATATTCATTAATTGATCTTTGCACAAAATACAAGATGGCCCGATTACAAAATGAGTCCTGACATCTTGGGCAAGATGCAGGACTTGATGCATGCTTTAAAACACAGGAAATAATAATTACTCTGCAGGAGTAACTCTTATAATTTCCTGGGAAGACTAGTTTGAGACATGGTTCCCCGGAATCCTTGGACGTATCCAGCTTTCCAGGTTGCGCTCGTCTTCTGACTCATCTTCCAAATTGTTCACATCATCCGGGGTGAGCATCCCCCCGCTGACAAACTTGGGCTCTGTTGCAGCCTCTGATTGATCTTGTCGAGTTGGTTTGTAACCCAACCCGAATCGATCTTCTTTCTTTTCCACGGGCAGCAACTTGCCCCAGCCTTGAGCAGTACCTTCTTCAACAACCTTTCGGGCTTGTCGGTATGAGGTAATGGAAGTCCCAAGCACAGCAGATGTTTCATTAATATTAAGGGCCTCGAACCCTTGGCTCATGGCTTCATGGATCTCCCCATCCATCTCAATGTAATTGAATGTAGCCAGCTGGCTAACAAAAATATCCTCCTCCCCACAAATAGTAATGACTTGGCCTTCCCACTCAAATTTTAACTTCTGGTGAAGGGTTGACGTCACGGCGCCGGCGGCGTGTATCCATGGTCTACCCAATAGACAGCTGTAGGCGGGCTATATATCCATCACAAAGAAGGTCGTTTTGAAAACTTGTGGGCCAATCATTATTGGCAACTCTATCTCTCCCAGAACTGATCTTTTAGAATCGTCAAAGGCTCTCACTACCAAGTTACTTGGGCGTAGTGCCAATCCATCATACTCCAGCTTCACAAGGGCTTTCTTGGGTAGGACATTGAGGGATGACCCTGTGTCCACCAATACATGAGAAAGAACTGCACCCTTACACTCCAAGGTAATGTGCAAAGCCTTGTTGTGGTTGCGACCTTCCACCGTCAAGTCAGTGTTGGTAAAACCTAGTCCATGACTAGCGTTGACATTTCCAACCACAGCCTCTAACTGATTAACGTTAATCTCCTCCGGCACATAAGCTGCATGCAGGACCTTCAAAAGTGCGTTCCGATGAGCCTCGGAGCACATTAGTAATGATAATATGGAGATCTTTGGAGGTGTTTGGTGAAGCTGGTCTACCACCTTGAAATCACTCTTCTTGATGATTCTCATGAATTCCTCAACCTCTTGATCAAAAGGAGTACTCTTTACAGATTTTCATGAAAGTTGTAGGATGGATCCTCCCATTTTCAAAAAGTACAAGAACTCATTCTAATTCATTTTAGAACAAAAGTTATGGCCTTGCAAAGTTGGACAAAATCACTTATTTTTCACTTTTGTGCCAAAGGTGAAACTTGCAAAAACACTTGCCAAAACCAAATGAGACCTCAAATAAACTTCTAACCATCACACAGACATCATTCATGGTCCATAATTCAGAATTGCCCAAAGGATTTCTCATTTCTATGCCTTGAATTACAAGTTACATAAGGCCTTTTCTCATGAATCTTCAAAATTGGAATTTTTGCAAAAAGAACTTTTAATGGTTGGTTTGATTGTTAATTGATCTCAATGCATCATAGCAACTTCATATGGTCCATTTTGCTATAAATTGGCCAAGAACTCATAAGTTTCCTTGCCTTGGTTCACAACAAAGTTCAAAGAGGGAAATACGCAAGAACATTGAAAACTCTTGATCAAGACCATCTAGCTCACAAAATCAGATCCAAAGGCCTTCCTTGACTCAAGATGAATTAGGACAAGCCCTAAGATCTCCTCTGACCCGAGCCATGCCTATGGTACACACAATCTTGACTTTTTGCATTTTTGCCCATGCCAATCAAACTGTGCCACTACCAACCCTCTGCCCAATCAGAGCCTCATATGTGGACCTCAAGCATTCCAAAACACAACACACACAAGCCTGCAACCTCCCATAAGCCAAGATACACAAAAATTGTCCTCTTCTTCATCTCTTCGAAACTCTTGACACAGCCACAAAACCTCCAATATTTCTTCACCAATAAGTCACAAATCACCCATGGATCAAGAACCAAGCATTAAAATAGCTTGAAACATCACATACTCAACCCTCCAAATCTGCTACACCAAAACCAAAACCTTTAAACCAGGCCATAAAAACTCATTCTAAGCTTCATTTCATCATCAGGGGGTTCAAAGAAGTGGATTTGCAGCAAAGGAAATGACAGAAAGCCCAGAACCAGAAGGTTCCATCTCAGGTATAGCTCAAGAACTTTTTTCTCAGAACTTTGTTTTTAAGTTCTTAATCGAATCCTTATGATGTGCTGTTGATTCTGATATATTTACTTTTCAAAATGGTGGAATATTGAGTATGTATGGAGTGTCTGAAAGTTTCTGACCTAAAATTGTTTTGTTTCGATTTGCCTTGTTGATGAATGAAAAATGGTTTTTGTTTGAGGATTTTGATTTAGTGATGCGTGGGGTTTAATTCTGGGCAGAGAGATTTTGTTTTAGATGCTTAGAGAGAGAGATAGGGTTTTGGGGTCGTCAGAGAAGATGACCGAAACACTGTTCCGGTCGCCTGAGAGTGATTAAGCCCTAATCCTATTAATTAGGCAACTTTGAATACTGGCCTTTGGATTTGATTTACCCGCGCGCGTGTGTGGCCCAGATTGTCCCACTTAACCCTAATTTCCAATTAATTAAGTTAATCATGATTAATTAATTATTTAATTGAGATTTATTCAGTTTGAATTGCAGCCACTAGATCACGCGCGTAGTCAAATTCCGCCCCCTAGGTTTGAATCCTGGCCCTCAGATCAGCATACTTCTCCCTTAATTCAATTTTATTTTCTTTTTAATCCTTTCTTTTTGCACATTTTATTTAAAATAGCAAATCATTTCCAAAAAATCTCATTTTTTGCATCATACCTTAAAATATTTTTCTCTTTCATAAAATAATTTTTATTTTATTTTTTGCATAATTTTCGTATTTTAAAAATATTTAAATGTATATTTTAATTAGTTAATGAGAATTAATTAATTACAATAGCATTTAGGTTTCTAAAAATTCCAAAAAAATTCACATTGCATTTTGATACATTTAGAAACATTATCAAACTCTTCAAACAAATTTATTTTTGGTTCTTGACCTATGTTGACATTTTTCTTTGGAATTAATGTTCTTAAAAGGCAATATTTTGGTCCTAACTTAGAAAAATTCATTCAGCCTAACCATGAAGAGTTTGATGATGGTTCTTTTTGAAATGAATTCTTCATGACATGTAGTTTATAGGGTAAAATTGGTTTGAATTTATCTTTCATTTTCAATTTGATGTGCATTTTTCCTTTTGAAGTGCCTTAAAACCCTAGTCAACTTGAGAAAATGATAGCTCCCATTAGGTTAAGAGTTAGATCCCAACCTTTGGGCAGTGAACTTGTGTAGGGATAGGGTTCCTTTGATCCCATTTTCAATTTTTTATCTTGTCATTTGCTTCTGGTTTTGGATTTTGCTTTGTGTCTTGTGCATAAACCCTAATTTTTGCCTCCATTTTCATTCATCTCTCATTTGCTTGTATACATGAACTTGCCATAACATTTTGTGCATCAACATGACATATAAGACATCTTAGGGCATATTAGAATCATGTTTGATCATTGCATCATCCATTTTCCATGCTTTTGCTTCATTTGATGTCATATGCATTCATGATCTTTCATGGTTCAAAACATGCTTCATTTGCATCCACATCCTTGTATGATCATCCCCAACTCTTGACTTGTGTTTGCCTTACCTCTTAGCATCATTGGCATCATGTTTATGCTTCTGACTTTGGTTTGCATCATTGCATTTCATCCCATTTTCATTTCATTTCACCTCTTGTTACTAACTTTTCAGGTGGTAAGTCATTGAGAAGTGAATTTGCCTTCACTTCTCATAATCTCTTCTCATCTTTATTATGCATCATTTATGAATTTTACTTGTGAATTAGAGTGAGCTTGCTCATTCATGTTCCCTCCTCACTTTCTTTCTTCAAGCAACTTGTCTTCTTAAGTGAAGCAAGTTGTCTTGCTATCTCTTTGCTTCTCCTCCTTCCATCTGCTTCTTCCTTGGTGGTTTTCCTCTTGAAGATCTTTTGCAAGCCTCATAAACCCTAGGGAAAACCAAGCATGATCACCATTAGGGTTTTATTAGTCCCCCCATTAGTTTTACCTTTGTGTCATCTTTGTGTCTTCTCTTCTCATCTCATAATCAAGGACTAAACCTTAAAGGTTTTAAGGCTTTGTGATTAAGCTTATGCATGTATCCTTCTATTAGGATGGAGTGTATAACTCTAATCCTAAGTGTTAAACCCTTAATGTGATTAAATCCTTTAATCAATTCACTTAATAATCACCAAGACATCAAGCTTGTAACTTGGGCCTTGCATTAGGGTTCTAATTCTTCCTTAATTGGTTAAGAAGGACTAACTCTAGTGTTAATGGACAAGTCCCCCTCAAGTTCATTTACAAACCATAAAATCCACTTCTTAATCTTATCATTAACCAAAATCCACTCTAATAAAGGTTTTGTTTTGTCATGAGGTTAATCCCTAATCATGGATTAAGTTGAGGAGCCTTCCTCAACTTAAATGTTCTCATCTATTATCCTTCTATTAGGATGGTGTAATGGGTCCATTAAATCCTTGATTATGGCTTAAACTCTTTACTTAACACTAAACAAAAACTCCAAAAACATCTAAATAATTACAAGTAGGTTAATGATCTTAATCCTACATCATGGTGATTAAGTGTGAGGTGCTTACTTCATACTTAAGGTATACTCATTACCCCTAATTAGAGGGAGGATGTGATGAGTTTACTAACCCTTGGTTTAGGCTTAAGCTCATTTTCTTATGACAAACACAAAAAATCAATAAAAGATCAAAAACAAAAAAAAACAATAATCGTCTCCTCAGGGATTCTTTTCTCACCTCATTCACTCACAAACGAGAACTTGCTTCTTCCGTCTAATGCAAGACAGTTTGCACCTGAGCTAGACAGGTCATACACTTGAGCATAGACAACTAGGCAGTTCACAAGTCAATTCATCTTTCAGTCTCTTTGAGTCGAACTACGGTGTTCTGACTTCCTCATTGCACGAGAGGATACGTAGGCATAACTCAACAGTTATCGAACAACAGTCTCTGTACACTCCCCCCTCTTCTTCCAGCATTATTCTTTAAGCCTCGTAGTCTTGAGCTTTGCACTCTTGTTCTTACACTGACACTTCTCTTATACACTTCACACTTATTTTGCACTGACACTTGCATTCTTTTCCAGCTTTTTGTACACAAAATTGCACTGACACTACCCCTTTAAACACAAATCTTTCAAGCGTGGATCCCGTCGAGTACGGCGGACAATTTGGGTGCTAATACCTTCCTAGGTTGTAACCAACCCCCTTTCTCAGTTTCTCTAGTTCGCGACCGTCTTGTCCATATCTTTCTAGGTTTATGCAGCATTACCTTTCCTTCGGGATAAAAATGCCTAGCTGGCGACTCTATTCATCTTCTTCTCCTTTCGCCGACCGTTCGCGTTTGTACCCTTCTTGACCAGGTGTCATTTGGTGGGAGCGACAGCTTTTAAATTCTAATTTAATAAAAAATCATACTAAACCTAAATAGTTATTAAATTAGTTAATATATTTTACTATATAGTATAATTAACTAATTACTTAAAACAATTAATTAATCAATCTCTCTACACCCCAATCTCTACACAATTACTCTAACACCTTAATTCCTACCATTTTAAGGTAACTACCCCCATCAAGGGCACATATCACATAGATCAATGCATAAAAATGCATAACATTTCAAAATATCTAATGAAAACAAATAAATAAAATCAAGGCATTACAACTCTCTTCCACTAGGAATATTTTCTTCCTCGAAAATTACTTGACACAAATAACTCAGAATACGACTCTCACATCCTGCTCTCCAATTCCCAAGTTAATTTTTGTCTGATAGCGCCTCCCTACCCTACCTTCATGAGAGTAATCTCCTTTCCTCGCAACTGTTTTACCTCATGACCATCAATTCTCATAGGTAAAGCCTCCATAGTAAGGTTATCCCTTACCTGCACACCGTCAATCGGAATCACAAGCGATAAATCTGGAATGTACTTTCACAACTATGAAACATGAAATACATCATGAAAATTGGACAAACTCGGTGAAAACACCACTCTATAAGCAACAACTCCTACCACCCGGATATCTGATATGGACCGATAAATCGTTGAGTGAGCTTCTTCGACTTCAAGGCATGTTCAACACCGATCACCGAAGTGACTCTCAAGAATACATTGTCCCTTTCTGGAACTCAAGATCCTTTCTCCTCTTGTCATGATAGATTTTATGTCTATTCTAAGAAGCTTTCATTTTTTCTCGAATTAGTTTAACTTTATCCATAGTTTGTTGGACTAAATCAGGTCCAAGCACCACATTTTCACTAGATTCATGCCAACACAAAGGTGTTTTGCATCTCCAATTATACTGTAGCGGTAAAAATAGTGAGTGTAAGTTATTGATTAACTTAACTCAAATAACAAGAGTCGCCATCACACTTTTTATTTCTTCCACAAGGGAATAGGGAAAAAAGTGAACAAAAACTAAATGAATCTAAAAGCAAAAACTAAAAGAAACAGACAAAGACAATAGGTAATGGGGTTGGTTATGAAGATGGAAGGTGTTAGCACCCAAAATGTATGTGGTACTCCACGGGAACCTCTTTGATTTATTGAAAACTTTTGGTTTGAAAGGATTTGTTAGAAGAGATTAAAGGGGTGAGAAAATAAATGTTTTTTTTAAAGACTTTTATGTTTAACGAGACTTTTGTCTCATGTCTACGTACCCACAAAGTGTAATATAGGATCAAAACCCGTAGTTCATGGTACAAAGAATGAAATTGATATGTTGAATTGATTCTAAAATGTAAAGATAAGTCGAACTATCTAGCGTATAAATCCTCTAAGAAATGAATCATGTCTAAACATATGAAAAAGATTGAAATGAAAAGTGCACGAGGGCACAAAAAAGATTGAATGAGTTTTGAATTTCTTAAAGTCTTTTGAAAATGGTGTCAATATGCTTAATGTAGTTTAGCACTTATTAAGAAATGACAGAAAAAAGTAAAAGCACTTGACTAAAGTCAAGGTTTGAATTATGAAATAAGTGGGAGTTTGAAAACAAAGAAGTTTTGAAAAGAAGGGAGAAGTTTTGAAAATTAAAAAAGTGAAGTAGATGAAGAGGCTATCCTAAGACTCAAAATAAATGCTAAAGTAAGAATGATCTAACTGCATGGCGAGAACTCTTCGAAGCATAGGCAAAATAGAATTTCATCCTCATAAGCAAATAGATGAGCCAAATAAAGGCTAGAGTACCAAATCTATAATAATCCAAGCAAAGGGATGGATCCTAGTACTAAGTCCACAAGTCTAAAATGCTCCAAGAAATCCAAGGGTATAAGATCCATTAGTAAGAATACAAAATTAGAAGAGCCAAGTTCTTTAGGGTTTAAGTATTTTATTAGTGATTTATACAAGGTGTGGTCCAAATAGACAAAATAAGAATAGCACAATCACAATAATATGGTCAAAGTGGACAAAGTAGAAATGATGGAAGCATACACATGATAATAGATGATATAAAACATAAGAAATAAAAAGAACGGAGCAAGAAGGAATCAAAATATATAGTAATATAGTAATTATATATATATATATATATATATATATATATATATATATATATATATATATATATATATATATATATATATATATTATATATATATATATATATATATATATATATATATATATATGCTAAATTACCTACAGGGTCCTTTAAGTTATTTAATTGTAATAATGTGGTCCTTTATGTTTTTTTTTTGCTACAAGTAGACCCTTTAAGTTATTTTAAAATATCAAGTTAGTCCCTTAAATTTTTTTGTAACGCTTTGTTCCCTTTTTAAAAATCTCTATTACAATAAATTGCAAACTCGTATACCATTTGAACTGGTTTTCCATGCTAATCACGAATATGAAATCAAATTTATCAATGAAGTTATGGTTCATGAGAATCATGTAAAAATAGACAAAATACATAATGAAAAATCGTCCATCCGACCAAAATACACAATCAAACACAAAACTAATTACATATTTGTGATCAGTGCGAAAAGTCATTTCAAATGGTATATGAGTTTGCAGTTTATTTTAACATAAATTTTTAAAAAGGGACCAAAGCGTTATAAAAAAAACTTAAGGGAATAACTTGATATTTTAAACTAACTTAAAGCACCTAATTGTAGCAAAAAAAAATTGACCACATTGTTATAATTAAATAACTTAAAGTACCATGTGGATAATTTAGCCTAATACATATACATAATAGGATAACAAAGACATCAAAGCCATAATCCTCAAAAGGAAACACCGATTATTCTGTGTAATACCCCCGTATTTTGATAAATTCTTGGGATAATATTAATTAAGATTAACAGGGTTCCGGTGTACTCTGAGAGTTTTCAATTAAAATAATTATAGCAACCGACAAACTCAAATTAATTAGTTAATGTTATCTGACTCAGATGTTTTGTTAATTAAGTGACTCAGAGACATTTTTGGATATCTTCAATTTGGACTCATTAGTTAGTCTTACTAACTAATAGATAGTATTTATTTCCTCTCCTTTCCCTTTTCCTCATTGGGTATGAAAATAGAAACAAAGGCTAGAAAGAAGAGAAAGAGAAGAAGAGGAAAAATAGGAAGTGTGAAGTAAGGATTAATCATCATCATCATCTCTTTAATATATTCATCTCTGTTTCTTCAGTAAACTCCTCTTCATTTGGTAGATGTGGGTTATAGATAAAAACTTTTTTTTTAGAGTTTTGAAATTCTAGAGTTTTAGGTTAGAAACGATTAATTTGATAAATCGAAGTTTCTAATGGTAAAAATGTGCTATAAAATGTGTAGTATAGTTGGGTTATAAGTGGGATTAACCGATAATACTTGTTGTTATGTTTGGATATGTTTTGATTGAGTTTTGATGGGTTTTATATGAGAAAAACGTATATTTTCAGCTTTTGGTATATAAGTAACCAATTACCCACCTGGGGGTAACCATTACCCTTTGAAAAACTAGGATTTTACGCATATTTTACACTGGTAATCGGTTACCCACCTAGGAATAACCGGTTACCACTGTTGTGTTTTGAAAAATGTTTATTCTTGTAAAATCCGTAACTTTTTACTCGAGTATCTGATTGAGGCAAACTTTATATCGTTGGAAATCTATTACAATGTATTATCCAATGATAGAGGAAAATATTACTTTTGAATTAGAAATCATTTAATTATTTCGTGTTGATTATGTATTTGTGATATGTCATATGAGTATGCATACTAACCAATAATAATCATGAGACTACTTAATTAAAATGAGTTAAGTAGAGTGAGGAAGACCTACCCTATCAATAGTAGAACCTAGTTATGACTAGGAATTTGATAGAAACTAGATGGCAATGCTCAAAAATTCGATGCTTAGGGAAATATCTTAGTCGAGTAATGGTCTAGTGGTGAGTGAGACATTATATGGAACATGTGTGTGTGAACTAGTTTGGGTGTGTTATTTGTGGAAAAGGAATTGTGACCTTAGGAGTGTTTTATACATTCCCATTTGAGTGAAATCACGTAATTGGAACCAATTTTCCCTAAGATTCCATTTCATGAGCCAAGGGCTCCTCTATATGTACGCATGCATTACTTGACAAGTTTGATTCCCGTTTTTAGTACGAATGGAGCCTACGGGTAAAGAGACATGTGATGGTGTATGGACCATGTGAAATGACGATTCTAGGTGTACGGACCTAGGATCCATATCCATTTTGAATATCAATTCAATACAAGGATCCATGACTCGGGCTGACTTCTAGACGTAGAAGAGGGCGCGAATAGGGAATACCTTTATGGTTTCTAGTTTAGTGATACTTTTCGAGTTAGTGAACTCAAGACATGTTTCAATATGAGTGTGAGATTGTGAACTCAAGGTCTAGGTTTTTCCCCGACTTGAGTAGGATTTTGTAGAACCTTGTAGAGCCGAGATAATTTATAAGATAGGAAACTCACTGAGATACTGATATCTCACCCCACTATTGTTGTAGCTTTTTAGGTTTCTTTTGCAGGTTTGGTTTATAAGTGGAGTTATGCTCGGGATGTTTCAAGAGAAGCATAAATTTAGTTTTCACTGTGTATTTTATCTCTTGTACAATAAAGGATATTGTATTGATCTTAGTATTTTTATTTTAGTATGATTTCCATGTATTGTACCATAATTTGTATTGTTTTAGTATTGGTCAAGAATCTGAATTATGCTATTAGGCACTTATGATGGTGTATGTACCAAATAAACTCCTGTATAATAATATTCTAGGTATTTATTATATGGGGCGTTTCATTCTGACTCGCGTCTTGAACTATAATGATTGAACAATATACTTAGGCCAATGGTTAATGGAGACTTGTCAGAAGATTGATAAAATCAAAGCCTCTACGCAATAAGCTTCATAAATTATAAGCCTAATACAAAATATCAATCATCCTTGGGCTTAAAGTCATAAGTTTGGGCCACAAAAGTTTAGGTTCAGATTCAGAAAGAGAGACAAATGTAGTGCTATGTTAAACAATCACCAAGTGACTTATGTAGAAGTCACCCTACAACGAGGTCGGTCAAAATGATGTTAGTTTTAACACATGTGAGAGGAATGATATGTAAATAATCCTCCTAAAGCATGCCACACGAAAAGAAAAAGGGAACGGTCTAATCTTAATCGAGATTTCTCATCAATTTATCAAAAGCAATCTACACTAATACAAAACGCTAAAACAACAACGCCATGATTACAATGCATCCTTTTACACCTTTCTAATAGGTTAAAATTTTCGCGCCCAGTCAAAAGCTGGATGAATATCAGTCTTTTAATGACGGTTGAATAGAACCACCGTTGTAATAAATAAAATGTAGCAAGATTTGATTCCCTGCAACTATATTTTTTCCATTTTTTAGGATACATTCAGAGTGTGTAACTTAATACCATTATTTAAAAGATAAATTGTAAATTATTTTACAATGATTGTGCCAAACAATCGTAGTAATAAATAAAATGCAACATACTTTGATTCCCTACAACTACGTTTTTTCCATTTTTTATTAACATTTAGCGTGTGTACTTAATACCATTATTTTAAAAATAAATTATAAATTATTTTACGACGGTTATATTAAACAACTGTTGTTATAGGTTTAAGATTCCACTGCGGTTTGTTTTCCAACCTAGATTAAAAGCTTTACTGATAAATTAAAATAAAACTTATTATGTATTTCTTTTATAAGACACCCTAATCGAACAAGTGAGCCAGAGACAACGACAGTACTCCAACATCTTCATTTGATTACAACGGTATTCTTTACTAATATTCATTTACTGCTTCAGCTTCGAAGTAAGTTAATCTTCAATATATTCATTCCTTTTTTTGGTTGATGTTATATCAATATTCATTTGCTGCTTCAGATTCGAAGTAACTTCATTCATTTGATTCTTCAGATTCGACGTACGATACTCTTCAACATCTTCATTCCTTACGTTCATTTGATTAAAGCTAGGTATTCCTCAATATCTTCATTCCTTTTTTCTATGTTCATCTTGTATATGCTAAAGTCAGAAGGAGTTATTTCATATGCTTTACGTTCATATTGTATATTGATTTTATCTTTGTTCATGTTGTATATGCATATGCTTGAGAAATTCCATTCACATTATTAAACATGTATAAATTTTAGAATTTGTAATGGATCGTAGTTGGATAAAAGTTTCACGAAATTACTTGAATTGCTACAACAAATGTTACCAAAAGATAACAAAATGTCGGATCGTTGCTATGTGGCCAAGAAGATATTGTGTCCAATTGGTATGAAGTATATCAAGGTATATACTTGCACTAATGATTGCATATTATACTAGAAAGAGTATGAAGAGTTGTGTCAATGTCCGAAATATGGTGTTTCGCGTTACAAGGCCAACAACGGTGATGACAATGACTATGATAATGTTAGTAGGAATCATCCTGCCGCTAAAGTGTTATAGTACTTGCCAATAGTTTCACGATTAAAGAGACTATTTGCTAACTCGAAGGACACAAAGAATATTAGATGGCATGCAAATGAAAGGATTCGTGATGGAAATATTCGCCATGTGGCTGATTCGTTGCAATGGAAGAAAATTGATTCGTTGTTTCTGGATTTTGGAGTCGAGCCAAGAAACCTTAGGCTTGGGCTAGCCACCGATGGAATGAACCCTGTTGTATCCCAAAATTTTCCCTCACATATTTGAGACAAATTGATTCAAAAGGTCTCCTCACAATTGTCGTACCCTAAAATTTGACCTGCTTCATATGCTTTATGGTGCCTTTTTATTTTGAATAAATAAAATAGCACAATTGGTAGAAAGATGAGTATAAGGGATATAAATGTGAGAGGTTGTGAGTTCAAATCCCACCTTCCACTCTTTTTAATTATTTATTTATTTTTCCTTTACTAATAAATTTTTCTATTTTTATTTATTTTATATAAAAAAATCACAAAAATAACATTTTTTATTATTTAAATTTAAATTTTCGTATTTGCATTTAATGCATTTTTAAAAATATTATTTTTTCATTAAAATCATTGTTTTATGAAAAAAATCTAAAAAAAAGTCATAATAGATACCAAAAACATTTATTTTCTTGTATACTCATTTTTTATTGGTCAGTTTATGTCATTTTTGTGTCATACTTAGTTCCTAACTGGTCTACTTGGTGACCAAGTAAAAATCAGATATTATTTGATTTTTCAAATATTTTTTGATCAATAGGGATTAAGATTGATTTTTTTCCTTTTAAGTTTTTTAACCTAATTTTTTAAATCTATAAATACATGTTGTTTTACACATAAGAGTCCCCTCTCTCACTCACACCCACAATACACGAAATCTCTGCCTCCTATCCCTAAAAACCGAAAACACCAAAAGAAAAAAAAATTGCCTCCACTCATCAATATCCCGGGAGACGTTTCCAATTGTTTTTGAAGGTGGAGATCCATTGAAACACATGCCATGAACCATATCGTGTTCATCACTTTTTATTTTCAAAACTCTCATTCCATACCATTTACATTAATTCTATGTATTTGTTTATGTTTATGATTATGATTAGGTTTGTTTTGATCTACTTTTTATGAGCTAAGATGCATGAATCGTGATGTGCCATGGTTAGAGCTTCAAGCGCGGGATTCAATATATCTCATACTACAGTCGTTTTCAAGGCAAATTGTTTTTTTCCTCTTGTTTTGTTTATTTTTTCTTTTTATTTATTTAAGTTAACTTTTCTTCTTGATAATAACAAATTAATAAACAAATAATATTTTTTCTTAAAACCAATTAAAAATCAAGAAAAATATCTTAGAACCTTTACTTTTTTTAAACACCAAACATAATCTTTATAATTACCCATCTCCTTTTAATTTAATTAATTTATTAATGATATTTATTTTAAAAATTAAGAATAATAATAATATTTTCTTTTGTAATTTATTTATTTCAATTTCCTCCCTTTTAATGTCTTCCCAATCCCGAAATACAAAAAAACATTCTTATAATTAAAATAGTTTAAAATTTGATTTTTTTTTCTTTCTAAATTTAATTCATTTTTTCTCAAATTAAAATAAAATATTTAATTTAAATTTCTCACTAAAAAGCATAATAAAAAAAAATTAAATTTTAATTAACTTTTTTAATTAATTAATATTTTTATCTATCATCATAAAAAATGCAACAAAAAAAACATTAATTTAGGCTTTAGGACTTTTTTAAAATATTTTTCCTAACTTTATCCTTATTTTATTTTGCTATTTAATATTTTTATAAAAGTGTATAGGATGTACAAATTATGTAATAATGTAGATTTATTTTATTGTATTTTTTCTCAATTATGTATTTGCTCATGGATTGTAATAGTTTAATTAGGGTTTAAATTTATGCACTTTTACTTTCCGCACCTTATTATGTAATTGCCCCAAAGCCCTGTAATAGTCTTAGGATTTCTTTTCCGCACTTTATTTTTTGTACCATATAACTGCTAGATGCATGAATAATAGGATTGTATGGCAAGATAAAATCAACTGTTAGATCACTAACTCAAAGATTAACATAACTGTAACTAAAACACTCTTTTCACACATGCACCTCTAGGGTATCTTCTCTTATTGCCTTACGAAATAATGGTCAAGTCCCTCGAACATAGAGGTATCTTGCAAAGTGTCCTAGATAAACATCATCATAGTCCCTTCTGTCTCTCCCTGGATTTCCATCCTGGTACAAACGCGAAAGTGGCGCGAAAAAGGTAGAGTCGCCAGCCAGGCATTTTTATCCCGAAGGAACGGGAACGGTAATGCTGCACAAACTAGAAGAAAGAAGAGGAAGGAAAAAGGTCCTGCGTACCAAAGAGACTGAGTTCGGGAGTCGGTTACGACCTGGGAAGGTATTAGAACCCAGATCGTCCGCCGTACCCGACGGGATCCACGTTTGCAAAGAAATCTGTTTTAAAGGGTGAAGAAATGAAAGATGCTGCAAAAGAAGGACTGAAACTGGAATGAGAAAGGAACTGAAAAGAAAACAAAGAGGAAAAATGTAGGGAAAATAAAGATTGTGCTCAAACGGTCCCTACCCCACTGCCTACGTACCTCATATGGACAATGAGGATCAGAGTCGCCGTAGTTCCCCTAACTAGGGGTGGAAAAGATTGCTTGTGTCTTAAGGCTTGAACTTCCTATGTCAATGCTCAGGTGTTGCAGGCTCGGACGACGAGTGAGTTACCTTCTTGCAAAGTGACAAGTAGTAGCAAGTTCGCGGACGGAGCGAAGGAGGTGAGAAAATAATTCCCGAAGGAGAGACGCTTATTGTTTGTTTGTGTTTTTTAGAAGCTTTTATGAGTGTGTCACAAGGAAGTGAACTCAAGCTCTTTTCCATGGAATGTGTACTTGCCACTACATTCCAAGATGGAATAATAGAACAAGCACACTCAAGTAAGGAGAAGATCCCCAAAACTTGATTCCAGAGATTAGGGCTTAGGCTCACTAACTCATTGAATTTATTAAGTGTTTTTTGTATTTTTTGATGAAGAAGTCTTTTTTATGATTTTCTCGGTGAAAATGGTATCCTGATCAGACTTGTGCATCACAAGACAAACTTGTACTATCCCAAGATGGGAAAACTACAAGTGTTTCATGGAATAAGGCTATTGCACAGGAGGCCACTTCAATCTTTATTAAGTGTCTTTTATGATTTTGAGATGAGAAGAGAAGAGAAACAAAAGGATCTTAAAGGTAAAAGTCTAATGGGGGACTAATAAATCCTAATTGTTATCATGCATAGAAAACCCTAGGTCAGTGAGGTTTGCTATCCTAAAGGAAGAGAGGATGAGAAGAGAAAGAGAAGAATGAAGAAGAGAAGAAGGAGGAAGTAAGGCCTAAGCCCCAACAATCACAAGTAAGAAAATAACTTGAAAGGAGAAGAGATGAGAATTGGAGATGTGGGAATCAAATCCACACCTCTCACTTACCAAAGCCCCTGAAATGGTTAGTAGCATGAGAATAAATGCAACACCAAATGGACATAAGATCAAATCAAAGCCACACAACCAGAAGTGAAGTTTCCATCACAAATGTCAAATGCAAATACAAAGCATAAGAATGAGAAAGGGACTATACCACTCAACATGAAGCAACATGGATCATCATGACAAAACAAAACAAACATGAGATAACACCAAGCAAACTAGGTAAACCAACATCACAAACTCCAAGACCAGAACCCTAACATGTTAAGAAAGTGCCTAAGGATCATATGAGATGAAGAGGAGAAGCATACAAACTCAAATGTTTACATCATGAGGAGCAAAGAAACAAAATAAGTGAGGTGAACATGCATAAAAGTGAATGCACTTTAAACACCAAATTTTCAAAGTACAAACATTAACTCAAGACCAGAGATGGATCAACATCCTAAAGAGGCTCTAAGCCACCTAAAGAAGTTGGCACAAATGCCTTTCTAACCTAAGGATTGAACATATGACCAAAAGAAATGCAAAAGAAAACAAGTAAGGAACAAAATTCAAATCAATTCAAGTATGCATCCAAAACTTCCACAAACTTGCAAAAAGACCCTTCAAACATACAATATTGACATGCCAAAAGGAGAGAATCAAAATCAGAATCTAAGCAAGTCAAATAAATGCTTAAACATGAATTAGGGTTAGAAGACTTCATGCACAAGTTAAAGACCAAAATCACTTAAGCAAACTTCTAAAAATCAGAATAAAAATCATCAACAAACTACATCTCAACATGAACCCAGAGCAAAGAGAATCAGTTCAAAATTCAAATTAATGGTCAAGATGGAAATTATACAAGACAACATGCTTCAAAAATGAAATAAAAGCAATTAATTAAAGAAACAATTAATTTTCACGTGGCAATTAAAAATAAATAAAAAATAAAAATGCCAAAAATTAGAGAAAACTCAAAGGATCATTCATGAAATGTTTTAGAATTTTTAATGACCTATTTCTATTTTAGAAAAATAAAAATCAAACTGAAAATAAAATAGAAATAAGAAAAAGAATTAATGAGGCAGAGGTGCAGGCAATAATCTGGATTAGTTCAAAATAACTTGGGCCCAACGATGGGGGTGCGCATAGCAATTGGCCTTAAGCCCATACGAAACCTCCACAAACCTCACCAATAATCAGATTTATTTACATGTTATTATTATTTTTATTAAAATGAAATGAACAAAAGTCATGTGAACATAAAATCAACCGATCAAGTTAGGGTTTAGTCAATAATGGACAAAATCACAACGCAACCTCTCACAGCTCACCACGTCATCATCCCCTACCTCCCTCTCATGAAGCAAATTCGAAAAAATGCAGAAACAGAGCAAAACTCAGCATCATCATCAACAATTCATAACACCATAACTTCCTCATCTCTCAATGAAAATCAACAGTATAAAAACCGAAAATGATGTCTGAAACACAAGGATCACGATATGCCAATAGCTTTCTCAAACAAGCATCACAACAAGCAAACCGAAGCAACAAGATCAAACATCAAAACATAGATTCATGATTTAAAGCCATACAGAGCTTCTAAACACTTCATATCATACATATTAATCCATAACAACACCAAACAATCCAGAATGCGTTCAAACCGAAGCAATCAAATGAGAGAACCAAACATGTGATTGAAGCTTCTTGCAGATGCTGAGAAATCCAGAGATCTCCTTGCTCTTTTCAAGCTTCCTTGGATCTTGTTCAAGCCAAATAAAGGCTAATAGATGAAGATGATGTAAGGTCAGAGATGATGCTGAATCTGGAATTTTCCCGAAGCTCCAAGAACTTGGCTATGGATGTGATGTGAGGTTGAATGTGAGGATGCAGAAGTCTTGAGGATGAAGAATGATATGCGAATCCAGATCTGGAATTAGTGTTGTTGTGTGCAGTTTGAGAGCACAATGAGAAGGAGAGAGATGCTAAAGAGTGTGATGATAAAAAAATGCTGCAAGAATCGTGCTTGTGCTTCTTATATCACAAGGGTGCCGAGTGCACTTGTTTGTGGTGTATGAACCAAGTTTGTTATTTCACTTTCACAAACTGCAGGGGCTGCGTGAGTCCCCTTTGGCTCTCTTTTCCAGCTTGTATTTTTGAAAAAACTCCCATGCAGTAGGTTCACGTGAATTAGCATGGGATCAATGCGTTGGCAGCATGGCATTTCAGGATGAATAAAGAATGATGATCCTGTGGTGGATATTAGTTGTTCTTTCATGGTACATGCTATAGAACCCATTCGTGAATCCTTCTTGCTTCTCCTATTAGTGCAGTCTGCGTGTGGTGTAGAGAGTGAGGAAAAAATGTGACCTCAAGGCCAATACAAGGGTGACGTGTGGAAGGCAGAGAATGGCTGGTCCAAAAATGCTGATTTTCCTCACTAGCTTTCGTACACCATCACCACATGCCATGCTTTTGCCTTCTTTTCATATTTGGTCACGCAAGAAAATAGAAACATGGGCCCATTAAAAAATTGTGAACAAAAATAACATGCCACGCCACCTAATTTCATTTAATAATGGGCCAATCACAAATTGACACATGTCCACCACAAGAAACCCTAAAATGCTCCAAACTTCAAAAAATCATAACTTCAGTTCTAAAAATGCTATGAAGGCGTTCTACGACTTTTCGGAAAGGGAAAATCGTGCTCTACAACTTTTGTGTTCATCGGAAAATCATTCAGAGCTTTTTCGCACATGAAATAATAGCTTGAAGTTTCGGGACAAATAATTTCCAAAAATGGTATGACCTCAAAAATGATAATCCTGATTAAAAACTCTGAAATCTTCATGTTAACTTTTTTGACTGCACAGTTGACTTTCTTGCTTCACCTCCAAGTAACTGGACCAAACCTTGACTTCTTCAATGAATTTTTACATTAAACTTCATGTATAAGTCATGAAGACCAAATGAAAGCCTTTGCCCACAAGAAATGGTCAAAGTTAAGAAGATATGAGGATCTGGCCCAAAACCCTAATGATGATTTCCCTCACACAGGAGAAAAGTTGACATTTTGAACTTCTGATGAAATAACTGACTTCCCTAAGGACTTTTCTCACCAAATTTAATCCCTAGGATCCTCTTTTCATATGAGAGACTTTGCCCAGATGAAATGGCCAAAGTCACAAAGAATTCATGCTTGAAAGTGAAACCCTAATTTGGGATCATTGTGTAGGAGCTTGCCCCAGCCTGAATTCCCTGATAATCTCCCAACCTCTTGGGCCTTCGTAAATGATCTTGGGGCTTGTGAATGTCATGTAGACTCCTCATGGGACTTGAACAAGTCCACTGAGCCCCTTGCTATTGCTTTCAATGCCTCAAATCCACCAACAATTGATCATATGCCTAATGCTAGAACATGAAAATATTATGCTTTACTTTTCCATGCAAAGATGCCAAGGTCATGATATGCTTATGATGACTATGATATGATGATAATGTTTAAAAAGAAGAGGGCAAATTTTGGGTGTTACAGCTGCCCCTATTCAAGCAACTGTTAATCTGAGAAGGACGGTAGCACGGGCTATCGACCACTCAAGATGAACTGTGGTTGAATACCAAGAAAACCTGAAATTTGCACTCTGCTGGAGAATGCAAGCACTGGGAAATAAACCCAACCAAATGACACTTTGGTGACTGGAGTGGGGAGAAAGCAGACGAGCTCCTTCCAAGTTGAACTGTTTCACCATATAAGGATACTAAGACAGACGAGTCCTCTTCAAGCAAATCTGTTACGCCAGATGCTGGACACACGAGCCCTCTTCAAATAAACCTGTTACGCCAGGAACTGGACATACGAGCCCTCTTCATACATTTTTATAAAAATATATAACTTGAGACAGACGAACCTCCTTCGGATAAACCTTTACGCCAGGACCGGTGATGCACTTAAGTCTGTGGGATAGACATGCATAATCAGGATAGACGAACCCTCTTCATATATCCTCCGTAGATATATGGTCTAAGACAAACGAGCCTTCTTCATACAAACCTGTTACGCCAGGTGCACAATAGGATTTGACGAACCCTCTTCACAAATCTTGCATAGATAAGCGGTGCTTGAGACAGACGAACCTCTTTCGGATAAACCGTTACGCCAGGGCCGGTAACCATTTTGACGTTTTAATCCCACCGTCAGGACTTCAAACCTCTTCAACACAGACGAGTATTGGATGATCATCAAGAGAACACAGGAGAGTGCCAGAAGTCAATGATATAAACGAATATCAGACGATGATCTAAGAAACACAGACGAGCGCTTCAGGCGATGATACAAACGAATATCAACCACTGGCACAGAAGAATACCATAATCCCACCACAGACGAGCATTTGGAGTAGCAATACAAACGAGTACCATAAATCCAACGCAGAAGAGCATTTGGAGTAGCAATACAGACAAGTACCAGAAATCCAACACAGACGAGCATTTGGAGTAGCAATATAGACGAGTACCAGAAATCCAACACAGACGAGCATTTGGAGTAGCAATACAGACGAGTACCAGAGTGATTATCAAATCAACACATATGGATATAAGCTAACACAAACGAGTGTGAGGGATGATACAGACGAGTATCCAAACAATGCAAACGAGCTTCAAACAGATAACAAACACAGACGAGCGTTGGGGAATGCAGACGAGCAACAAGCATATATTAAACACCGACGAGTGTTGGGGAGTGCACACGAGCAAAAGTAACTATCAAACACCGATGAGTGCTAGGGAGAACCAGGTCAAGAGGCTTTGACACTTAACTCTGGTTAGGGGGTGAATAACTGTTCGTATCATCAAATTGGCCAAAAATAAATTGGCAACTTCTCTGGGGAAAATTTCAATGATGAGAGTGGGTCCCAATCATGAAACTCTGTGGGGGAATGACGATCTTCTAACACGACTGGGGAGATGCTTCCTCAAATATCCTTTGCTTGGGAAGAGAGTTTTGACAGTTATAAACTCTGTGGGGAATGGGCCTCCCACTGCTTGCTGGGCCTACTCCACTTGTGGGAAAATAAACTGCTTGGGGATCCCACCTGCCCTGACTCAGCTGGGGAAAACTTTGTATGGGGAAAATGTGACGCCATCCTGCAAAACCTGCGACAACAGAATACACATATGTGCCCCGGGGACTTGCGTTGTATGATCTGTTCACCCATCATCACTTGACACTCAAAGATGGTTTTAAATGTTTCCCTGCAATGTCATTTTTCTTTTTAGAAAACAAATCACCATGTTTCAAATGCAATGTTATTTTTTACCAAAAATTCAGGACATTTTTGCAAACAAAAATAAACACAACACAACTTTTTTTGACTGAATTTTCATTTATTGAAAGGCCTCTGAATAGGCAAAGTTCTTACATCACGAAGCAACCACCTGGAAAGAGGTAGCTACCATAAAATTGAGAAAATAAACTATCCTAATGGCAATGGGCACGACATCCCAATGAGTTTCCTTCTTGCTATGACCAGCATGTCTTCAAAACTCTCCATTCTTGCCTTCGCTTTCTAAGAAGATGAGGGGACTGGTTCCTATCCTTCTGATATTATCAGGCTGTACGAAACACGGATTTGGTTCAGATTACTCGGATCACAATTGTTCGCTTATTCCCTTGTTTTGCGTGGATCTCCCTTTCGGGTTTTCAATCCACCGGGATACCCTTTTTTGCCTGAGCTTTCCGATGTGGCTTTTCAACTCAGCGGGTGTACATTTTTTTTATTTGTCTTCCCTAACTTTTGCCCGAGATTTTTATTCTGTTTTTAGCTCTCCGGGATGCCCTTTTCTTGCTTGGACTTTAATTCTGTTTTTGTGTCCAGCGGGTCTATTTATGCGAAGTATTTTTTAACTGCGTCCGAGTTAACAGGGGATTGGAAATCTTCTCCATCCATAGTGGTGAGCATCAATGTTCCTCCCGAGAAAACTTTCTTCACTATGAACGGTCCTTCATAGTTTGGGGTCCACTTGCCCCTATGATCTGAACCTGGAGGAACGATCCTCTTGAGCACAAGCTCTCCTACTTGATACTCCCGAGTACGTACTCATTGGTCGAATGCTCGCTTCATTCTCCTCTGATAAAGTTGACCATGACAGATAGCCGCTAATCTCTTTTCCTCAATTAGACATAACTGATTGTATTGAGCACGTACCCACTCAGCCTCATCAAGCTTCACATCTATCATCACACGCAATGAAGGAATTTCCACCTCAACAGGCAAGACTGCCTCCATGCTATATACTAATGAGAAAGGAGTTGCCCCGGTTGACGTCCTGACTGACGTTCGGTACCCATGCAACGCAAATGGTAGCATCTCATGCCAATCTTTGTAAGTGACAACCATTTTTTGCACAATCTTCTTGATATTCTTATTTGCTGCCTCTACCGCACCATTCATTTTTGGTCGGTAAGGAGAAGAATTGTGATGCTGAATCTGGAAGTCCCGACACAATTCTTCCATCATCTTATTGTTTAAGTTAGAACCATTGTCAGTAATGATTCGCTCGGGCACTCCATATCTGCAAATGATGTCTCTTTTCAAAAATCTAGCTACCACTTGTCGAGTGACATTGGCATAAGATGCCGCTTCAACCCACTTAGTGAAGTAATTGATCGCAACCAAAATGAAACGATGACCATTTGAAGAAGTAGGCTCTATCTTCCCGATCATGTCAATGCCTCACATAGAAAAGGGCCAAGGAGATGACATGACGTTGAGCGGGCTGGGAGGAACATGCACCTTGTCTGCATAAATCTGGCACTTGTGGCACTTACGGGCGTACGAACAACAGTCTACATCCATTGTTATCCAATAGTACCCCGATCTCAATAACTTCTTAGCCCCTACATGAGTACCGAAAGATCCCTCGTGGACTTCTTGCATTAACAGGCTTTCTTCGTGTCTATCCACGCATCTGAGCAAGACCATGTCAAAGTTCCTCTTATACAAAACCCCATCTGTATTCAAGAAGAAACTAGCCGCAAGTCGTCTTAAGGTCTTCTTGTCGTTGGATGATGCCCCAGCTGGGTATTCTTGTTTTTCCAGGAAAAGCTTGATATCAAAGTACCAAGGTTTCTCATCAGACACTGCGTCTACAGAGAAAGCATAAGCTGGTGCGTCAAGCCTGTAAATGTCAATCCTAGGCACATAATTCCAACACAAGACTTTGATGGAGAAGAAAGAGTAGCTAATGCATCGACAAATTGATTCTCATCTCGTGGTATATACTGAAGCTTAACCGTTGTGAAGAACGTCAACAGTCTTCTGGCATAATCCCTATAAGGAATTAAATGTTCTTGATGTGTATACCACTTGCCGGTAATCTGATTGATAACGAGGGCTGAATCTCCAAATATATCGAGGGTCTTAATCCGAAGATTAATAGCCTCCTCTATTCCCATTATACACGCCTCGTATTCCGCTTCATTGTTGGTGCAGCCAAAAGTAACTCTGGCAGGGAAGGGAAAGTGTACACCTTCAGGAGTGATAAGAACGACACCAACTCCACGTCTGTTGATATTGACTGCCCCATCAAACATCAACTTCCATCTGGATTCAGGGTCTGGCCCCTCCTCCGGAAGTGGTTCCTTGCAATCTTTTTCTTTGAGGTACATGATGTCCTCATCAGGGAAATCAAATTTCATTGGTTGATAGTCATCTTCAAGAGGTTGTTGTGCAAGATAATCTGACAATACACTTCCTTTGATGGCTTTTTGGGACGTATATTGTATATCATACTCTGTTAAGATCATTTGCCACCTTGCAACCCTTCCGGTTAACGTTGGTTTCTCGAAAATATACTTGACAGGATCCATTTTTGAGATTAGCAGTGTGGTATGGGTCAACATGTACTGTCTCAGTCGGCGAGCAGCCCATACCAAAGCACATCATGTTTTCTCGAGCAATGAGTAACGAGATTCACAGTCGGTAAACTTTTTGCTAAGGTAGTAAATAGCATACTCTTTTCGACCAGACTCCTCATGTTGGCCTAGAACACACCCCATTGACCCTTCTAGCACAGTCAAGTACATGATAAGTGGTCGTCCTGGAACTGGAGAAAGTCCTCATTCCACCCGACCGTTTGCTCTTTTCTTAACAACCTGAATATTGGCTCACACGTGGCAGTTAGATGAGATATAAACTGTGAAATGTAGTTCAATCTTCCTAAAAACCCACACACTTCTTTTTCTGTTTTCGGTGCAGGCATATCTTTTATTGCTTTTACTTTAGCAGGATCCACCTCGATTCCTTTCTGGCTAACAATAAAACCCAGCAATTTTCCGGAATGCACTCCGAAAGTACACTTGTTTGGATTCAACCTCAGTTTGTACTTTATCAGTTTATCAAACAGCTTTTTGAGATTGACCAGATGTTCTTCTTCGTCTCGGGACTTGGTAATCATGTCGTCCATATAACACTCAATTTCTTTGTGTATCATGTCGTGGAACAATGTGACCATAGCCCACTGATATGTTTCCCCGACATTCTTCAGACCAAAGGGCATCACCTTGTAGCAGAATGTACCCCACGGGGTAATGAACGTTGTTTTCCCCATGTCTTCCGGTGCCATCTTGATCTGATTATACCTGGAGAAGCCATCCATGAAGGAAAATACCGAGAACTGAGCGGTGTTATCTACCAGTACATCAATGTGTGGTAATGGAAAGTCATCCTTTGGACTTGCTTTGTTTAGATCCCGATAATCAACACACATCTGAACTTTGCCGTCTTTCTTTGGTACAGGCACAATATTAGCTACCCAAGGTGGGTAACTAGTCACGGCAAGGAATTCGGCATCCCACTGCTTCTGAACCTCCTCATTGATCTTCATTGCCATATCAGGACGAGTTCTTCTCAGCTTTTGTTTCACCGGAGGACATTCTTCTCTTAGTGGTAGCTTATGCACAACAATGTAAGTATCTAATCCTGGCATATCTTGATACGACCAGGCGAAGATATCCACATATTCACGTAGCATACCAATCAACTCTTTCTTTACCTCGGCCTGCATACTGGCCCCAATCTTTATCTCTTACTTTACATCTTTAGTCCCGATGTTGATGATCTCTATTTCTTCCTGATGAGGCTGAATGACCCTTTCCTCTTGTTTCAACAACCTGACCAATTCTTCGGGGAGTTCACAGTCTTCCTCAACCCCTTCATCAGCTTGGTAGATAGGATTGTCGAAGTCATGCATGGTCATAGCAAGAACGTTGTCACTAGAATCCGGATGATCAACACTGCACAAATGATGTGCTTATTTCAGAATCCGTTTTTTTTAAAAGAGACGCAAACACACAAACACAAGAAAAGAAAAAACACATTGCCATTTTATTTTTGTTGTGAAAAATTTTAAAACAAAAGAAAGAGAACACAATTTGCTTGAAAAATGTCCTTTATTTCATGGAAGAATATAAATGCATTAAAAGCATGGTGGCCCTACAAATGGATCCGTGCACCTTGGGCAGAGTGCAGGATTGACATGCAGCATGATAAAAAGGAAACAAGTAATTTACTTTGATTGCCAAGTAACTTGAACGAAATCCTCGGCAGACCAGTTCCAGAGCTACTCCCCAGGTGCACATGGGTGAATCCAACTATCACAGTCGCATTCACTGTCACCTTCTTCACTTGTTGCACAGATGTTGTTGCGATCGAGCATTCCGGCGCTTGTGAAAGTTATGGCTTTACCACCCTGAGGCCAGTTGGACCCACCAGGCTAGTAACCAAGACCAAATTTATCATCTTTCTTCTCTAATTCCAGCAACTTGCCCCAACCCTGGGCACTTCCAGATTGGACCACTTCCTTGGCTTGTATGTAGGAGTGAATGGAGTTCCTTTCCTTCTCATTGTTCCTCTCTGTCGGAGCCAAAATGCTGACATTAATTGCTTCAAAAGCCTGACACAACGTTTCATGAATTTCTCCGTCCATCTCCACGTATTTGAAAGTTGACAGGTGACTCACGAAGATATCTTCTTCTCCACACACAGTGATCACCTGGCTATCTACCACATACTTCAGCTTCTGATGCAACGTGGATGTTACTGCGCCTGCAGCATGGATCCAGGGACGTCCTAGAAAGAAGCTGTACGCAGGTTGAATATCCATGAAATAGAACGTGCTCTTGAACACTTGAGATCCTATCTTCACAGGTAACTCAACTTCCCCGAACACAGACCTCCAAGACCCATCAAAGGCTTTCACGATTAAATCACTCGGTCGTAAGACAATGCCATCAACATTCATCTTCATCAAGGCCTTCTTAGGGAGCACATTGAGGGAAAAGCCTGTATCAACTAATACATGTGACAGGACAACACCCTTACACTCCATGGTGATATGCAGGGCTTTGTTGTGATTGCGGCCTTCAAAAGTAAGATCTCTATCCGTGAAGCCTAACCCATGGCTGGCATTTACACTGCCCACTACAACTTCCAATTGATTAACAGTTATCTCCTGTGGAACGTATGCCATCTGCAAGACTTTCAACAAAGCTTCCCTATGAGCTGGAGAACACATTAACAAGGACAAAATTGATATCTTGGACAGAGTCTGATTCAACTGCTCAACCACTTTATAGTCACTCTTTTTTATTATTCTCATAAACTCCTCGACTTCTTTTTCGAAAGTACCTTGTTCGGCAGCAGGAGTTGTCATTTCCTCGGTCGCTATCTGCTTTCCTTTAGTCTTTGCAACAACTTCAGCTTTAGGATCCCCTCTGAGAGCTTGAGGAGCAAAAAGACGCCCAATTCTTGTAAAACCACCAACTCCTCCGACGTTTACCACAGTCGGGTCAATCGTTATTGTTTTACTCTCCACCTTCTGACCTTCCACATACACATCTGAGCCATAATGCCACGGGATGGCTCTATCATTGGCATAAGGAATAGGCCCTGGAACAGTAATAGTAACAAGAATAACTTCTGTTCTTAAATATCCTTTAAGTGGTAAGACTATCCCTATTATTAAGGAATAGGTAGTCATTACCTTGGATGTTGTGAGGGACAAATGAAGGGACAACTGTAATTAGGCAACTGTAAGGTGTATTTAGCAATTCGAAGGTACTTATCATCTTTATTCGAAAGGGACAAGATCATTTACGAAGGCAACCATAAAGGGACTTGATCTTTTTATCTTTTAAGGGACTAGATGATATAAATAAATGAAGGGACTTTTCTTTACACCTTACTTGACCTTTTTGTTTAGGCAACATGTGAGGTATCCTTAAGCATGTGAGATGGCGATCCAAGATCGACTTACGTGTGTGCGTGTACAAATTCAAGTATTTATCTTACAAATTAGTGATCTAAATTCAATTTTAAATACAAACATGTTTACACTCCCTATTTTACTAACCATGGCATTTTAAATAAATAATAAAAATAATTCTACAACTATTACATAATGGGTACAATTACATTATAACAATAAAATAATTTAAATAAATAAGCACATAATAAATAAATAAATAAATTGGTTAGTAATAATAAACAAAAATAAATATAAGAAGGTTAGTATAACAATATAATATAGAAACAAATTAAAAGTTCAAAATTAAATAAATAATTATTTTTAGAATTTTAAGAAAAATAAATAATAATAATTATATACTAAATAATATGATTAATAATTCTAGTAATTTAATTATATATACATATTAAAATATTTGTTAATTATAATTAAATAAGCATATAAAAATAAGAAATTAAACTCATAAAGTAAAGTTAGGGTTTTTAATTGTTTAGAAAAAATAAATTAGGGTTAATTACTTAATCTAAAATTAATTAAATTATTTATATAAAAAACTACATATAATAATAATATAAACAAATTATAAAATAAATATATATAATTAAAATTTACAAACAAATATATTAAGATTTATAACATAATTAGGGTTTATAAAGAAAATTAGGTTTTACATATAAAAATATTAGGGTTTATAAATTAATCTAAATATAATTAAATTATTTATCTAAAAAACATATAATATTAATAATATACAATAAAATAAATATTAAATAATTTTAGGAATAAGGTTTAAATTTTTAAAAATATAAGTTTTTAAATTATATACAAGAAAATAATATAACAATTTTATTTTAAACATTTATCATTAATTAAATTAATCAAATATAATATAAATAAAACAAATTAAATGAAAAAATAATGAGAAAAAGAACTTACCTGGGGCTGGGATTCGAACCCAGGCCCTAGGCTTCACACCTCCAAGACCAACAAACCAGCCACTGGACCAGCTGCGCGCTGGTGATAGACAACAACATAATATTGTTTTATTCTAATCCTGCAAAACAAAAGAAATTGAAACAAAAATCGTTCCTGGCTGGATTCGAACCCAGGCCTTACAACATATCTTACGCGCATCAAAACCACCAGGGCACTCATGCTCTTTGAAATATAAACGCAAAACAAACAATATAAAATAAGTTAGCTTTTTGAATCCTGGATTTCGCGCCAACAGACTTCATCTTCTTCGTTTTAGCTGCGAAAACACTTGCGATTTCTCCTACGCATTTACCTGTGAATTAAGGTTCCTAGGGAAACCTGTGTTTTCTCAAACACCACGAAACCTGTGAAATTTCACTAAATTGATCACATCATTGTAATCCTCACATCTTATACAGTTCATTAGCGTTGTTAGAATTTATTTATATGTGTTTAAATGAAAAACCCTAAACGGCCATACAAACCCTAACAATGGCATTTTCATGATTCGGCCATGGTTCTTCGCAAAAACAATCCAGAAATCATCTATGAGCATCAACAAACATTAGTACATAATCAAAACTCATTGAAAGCACATAAATTCAAGGAATCGAAAAAAAAATAGATTAAGGGCATGAATGCTTCGGGTTATGCATATGAGTATGAATCAGAGGCATATAAGAGGTGGTTTAGATTCAGGGAAGCTCAAGGAAGCTTGTGGTGTCTTTAGAATACCTTGAAACCTCTTGAAATATGGAAACCGAAAATTGATTTTTTGTGATTTTTGTGAAGTTTGAAAGTGGTACAAGAGGCTGCAAAAATTTGTGTCCTAGGCTGCTCAATGTTCTTTGTATATATGTGAATGAGATTAGGTCAAAAAATTGTATCACACTTTGGATATTTTGATCATTTGAGATTGAAAAAGATTATGTCATAAAACTTGATTTTTATTTGATCTAACCTTGCTATTATGGGACAATCCTCATAACTTGTGTATCAATCTAATCCAAATAATGTTTATGACTTTCTAGAAGCAAAATCCCTTTTTAAATATATGATTTTATATTTTATTTCAATTTAAATTGTATTTTAATGAATAAAATTCAAATAAAATATAAAATAAAAAATAAAAAATCATAAAATAGGTGGGTTGGGTCGTGCTTGGTGTTTTTGTAAAGATGGGATAGCAATTTGGTGGGCTCATTTAGCAAAAATTTGATTTAAGGCCTTATTTGCTTCATAAGCTTCCCTAAAATTTCCCAAATTTGCAAGGGCACAAATCCTTCAATTTTAATGCTATGAGGGTGTTCTTGGACATTTTGGAAAGCTTAAAGAGTCCTCTAACCAACCTCATTGGTTTAATGTCCATATCTTTTACCATTCTCAAGTTATGCTCTTTTGAAGTTGTTGACTATTTGTTGACTTTTAAAAGGACCTATAATGTCTTAGCTCATACCTTCCAAATGAAGCATTTTTGGGCTTGGCTTGTGAGACACAAAGTTGTAGAGAATTCAATTTCCTTCAAATTGAGCTTTGGATGGAAAAATTTTGATGAAGCATGTGAAAGTTATGGCTGGTCAAAGTTCAGTTGACTTTTCCTATGAAAACCCTAATTTAGAAACTCCTGATTCTTGATGATCTGAAATCTCCTTGATGAATCATGATCAACCCTTGATCAAATGATGAATTTTACTTCGTATACTTGATGTTGGCAAAAAATCATGAAGTTTGACTTTGGTTTGACCACAGTTGACCACAGTTTGACTTTTTAACTACTTTGACTGATTTTAACCTATCTGATCATCTGACTGAGCAAACCTTTGGGAAGAGTCTTGAAACTTGTCATGGGGATTCTTGTACACATATAAGATGTTATGAAGCTCACTTGAAGTCTTGGAAGTTCATTTGGCCTGATTAAAGTCAAAACCCTAGTTTAGGATGCATTGCTTATGAGGATGCATTGTCTGAGGGAATTGTCACATCTTCTGACAAATTGTGAACTTTGTGAACCTTGTGAACCTCATGAGATGTCCTGTGAACCTTGTGAGCCTCTTAGTACACAGTGTCTTGTCTTGTGGAGGGCAAATTTTTGGGTGCAACACTATGCAACATTACCTTTCCTTCGGGATAAAAATTCCTAGCTGGCGACTCTTTTCATTCTTCTCCTTTCGCCGACCGTTCGTGTCTGTACTCCTCTGGTGTCTTTTGGTGGGAGCGACAGCTTGGCGACTCTGCTGGGGACCCTTATATTGCAACCAGGGCTTCTGGTTCTTTTTGTGGGTTCCTCCTAGCGCTTGTTTGATTTGTGTTTACTGGGGTGTTATGTGCTATGTGTGTTTATTTATTCTTCTTTATTTATTGCTTTATGTACAATTTTATTTATTGCTTTCTTTACATTTGTTTGCATATTTCATACTGTCATTTGTCACTGTGCTGGATCTGGTTTTCTTTGGTGGGTGGGGTTCCATTGAGAGTTTAAAGTCCTATACCTGGGACCTGAGTGACACCTAGGCTAGAGTGGTTCATGTTCTTTCCCATTCCATTTCGGTCTGGTGCGGGAATATGAAACACGATTCAGATGTGGGTTTCTTCTTGAGAACTCTGTGCTACAGATTTCCTGTAGTGCTAGGGCTATCTGGGAAGCCTGCTTAGTCTGGATGACCTTTATTATGACCTTCAGAAGCTGAGGTGAATTAGAGGAGGATCTTTTATGGTTATTGTAAACACTGTACCTTTGGGTTAGAAGTGTTTACACTTCTCATAACTGATCCAAGTCTGAGGATCCTTATTCTAGAACATTACCTGTGAGGGGGTTGGGCTGTTTACAGGTTTGCAGGAACCCTTAGCCACATCATACCCTGTTACTGTTTTGTTTAAGAGTACGCCACTTTGGACAGTTCTTGTGATTAACCCTGGACATGTGACTCTTTATTTGAGTCCCCCACCTTGGTTACTGGATTTCTGAGCCCTCATCTGGACTTTTGAACATACATGGGTCTTATATCAAGACAGATAATCAGATCCAGCTTGATCACAAACCCTTGCATATCATTTGCATATATCATCATTGCATCATTTGACATTTGTTTATTTTCTTTTCAGGGTATCCACTTCATTATATCTTGGTTTTGGTTTTGACCCCTTCTTCTGCATAGACCTCTGCTTCAGCTGTCTTCACCAATTATCTGCTTCAGTCATTTCCACCCTCACCAGCATCAGTCTGTTAGTGGTTCACTTCCAGCATCAGTCTGTCAGTGGTTCACTTCCAGCATCAGTCTATGATCTTCATCAACATTTGTCCTCAGTTTCTACAGCAACACTCATGGCTACTCCCAGGAAGAGCAATATATCCTACAACTTTTTTGAGCCTATGTTGACTGGTATCAGGCAGGTCCAGTCACTTATCACAGCTGACCATATCCCACTGTTTAGAGAACACTATGGAGGTATCCTGGACATGGTTATGGACCTTGATCCTTCTCAGAGGAGCATGATCCACACATGGTTGCAGTTTTATGACCCACCACTGAGATGCTTCACATTTCCAGACTTCCAGTTAGGGCCTCTGCTGGAAGAGTTTTCTTTATTGATGGGAGTACCTATCAGAGGTGGAATCCCCTTCAACCCAGAGATGACTGCTCCCAGAAATGAAGAAATAGCAAGGGCACTGTACTTGGAGCCTGCCCTTATTGAGCAAAGTATGACAACAAAAGCTGGGATCCCTGGTTTGCATTTGGACTTCTTGATTTCTCAGGCGATCCTGAAGGCCTCATTAGGAGAGTGGAGGGCAGTCTGTGCACTGTTAGCCCTCAGCATATATGGGGCTATACTATTTGTAGATGAGCCTAAGTTTGTTAGCAAGAATGCCATCCATATGTTTCTTCTGAAGAACCCAGTACCCACATTGCTAGGAGATTTTTACTACTCCATCCATCAGAGGAATGAGAAACAGAGGGGGAAGTTGGTGAGATGTTGTGCTCCCTTGTTTTACACCTGTCTGCTCAGACACCTGCCTAAGTCAGATACTTTCTTGAATCCCCACCAACAGAAGAATTGGGCTAAGAGGTTCATTACCTTGACTTCAGATGATATCAAATGGTGCACCCAGAGCACCAAAGGCAAGGACATTATCACCAGCTGTGGACAATATCCAAATGTGCCTCTGATAGGAGTGAAGGGTTGCATCAATTACAATCCTTTACTGTTTAAGAGACAATTGGGTTATGCCTTAGTTCACCCTCCCAGAGGACAGGATTTAGCTGAGACCCTATATTGTGAAGTGCAACCTAATTCAGCTGTTGTCAAACAAGCATCCTGGGCTTGGGACAACATCAAAACAAAAGGGGTAGCTATTCTTGGAAGATGTAATAATGTTGCTTCAGCTCAGTACTCAGACTGGTCCCGTACCAGAGCTCAGATTACCAGAATGCCTTTCACCTTGGAAGACATACCTGGACCATCCACAGTACAGCCTGGAGGAATTTGAAAAGTTGAGGGAAAGGAATGAGCAGTTATCTCAAGCCTTAAAGAAGACTCTTTGGGAAAGGAGTGATGGTCGTCTGGATATTGAGAGATTGGAAAAGCTCAGAGTTGAGCATCTGGCCAAAATTGAAAGGACAGAAGACTACATAAGGAAAGCAAGGGCTGGGGAACAGATATTGAAGAATGCCTGCAAAGAGGCCAAAATTCAGAAAGCTAGGGCTGAGCACTATCTGCAAGAGAGTCAGGCTAGGTGGGTCAGGATCACCGAAGCTCGTACACAAGAAGACCAGAAGACTCAAGCCAAGATTGAACAGCTAGAGGCCAATGAGAAGAAGCAGCAGGAAGCTCTATTGGCTGCACAGAAAGAGATATCAGAGTTAAAGCTCAAAGCAGGGTTGAAGAGATCAAAGGAACAGGACATGCATAAGAAGCTGACTACTGCCATTGCTACCAGGAACCTCCTCATTAGGACCATTGCAGAGGACCCAGCTGGTCCAGTGACTAAGGCACTCCTGAAGGAGGTCAGAGAGGATGAGTTTGGACTGGATGTTTGAATCTTTGCTTGTTGTTTGTTTCCATCTGATGTACTTTTCCTCTTTTGTTGTATTTTGTCTCTCCATGGGCATGTATTATAAAACAAACTATGTATTGTTCATCATGTGTAATATATTTTAGTTTGTTTTCATTTGGGTTTTCTCTCAACAACATCAAGCATCTTCCTCGAGGTATGGAAAGGTCAAAACCAAGAACCAAACCGGATACCATGGAAAACAAATAAGCATGCTAACTTTGTTTTTGTTTTGTAGGTTTTGTTACTATTATTGTTTCTAACTTTGTTGTGATCTCAGGAAACATTGCTCGTCGCCGAGTGTTCCCTGTCAACCGCACGCACCGGTACCCGAATCGTAACAATCTTCCCGACATTCAAATGGAACAAGTACAGCAGGATCTGACTGAGGTCAGAAATCATATGGCCAATGAGAGATTGGATATGAGAAATCAGATGTCTCAATTTATGGCAGTGATGACTGGCTTAGCCCAGAGTCAAGAAAGGCTAAGAGAGCTGGTGGAAAGACAAACTCCTGAAGAGCCTCATCTGGGAACAGGGGGAACTAGCAATAATGAACGGGGTCATCCTCGTATTGATCCACTAGAGTATGGACCTCACTTGAATCCAGAAGTTAACATCCCGAGGAATGGTCAAGGTAATGCTGCTGGGGGCCAAATCCTGCAGGAGGATCCCCAGGGAGAATAATTTACTATCATTGGGGCTGGAGATGAGATATATGACAGTGGCTGGAGACAAGATTGCTGAAAAGTTAAGATCTTTGGAATCTCAGAATTCTTTGGGCTTCGATGTGATGGATATTTGACTAGTGGATGGGGTGAGAATTCCCCACAAATTCAAACCCCCATGCTTTGAAAAGTACAACGGTACCTCCTGTCCTCGCACTCATCTGAAGTCTTTCTTGGGAAGGCTCAAAGCTTATACTATGGATGAAAAGTTATGGATGTTCTACTTTGAGGACAGTCTGACTAGAGCTTCGAGGGAATGGTATTCGTATTTGTCTAGGGCCACCATAAGATGTTGGAAGGATTTGCCCGAGGCTTTCATCCGTCAATATCAATACAACCTGGACATGGCTCCCAATAGAACTCTTCTAATGGGCATGTCTCAGTCTTCCAGAGAGAGCTTCCGGGATTATGCTCAAAGGTGGAGACAGCTTGCTGCTGCTGTCCAACCACCCATGTCAGAAAGGGAAATGGCTGACATGTTCATGAACACATTGCAGGGGACCTATATTGATAGATTGACTGCTTTCTCCTCTACCAGTTGTGCTGATGTGGTCATAGCTGGTGAGAGAATTGAAAGTCTCTTGAAGATGGGCAAAATCTCCGACAGTGGTGCAAGTTCCTCCAACAATCCCAGGAAATCTTTTGCGGGACCCCGAAGGGCAGGTGAAACTAATTCCATTCATACAAGTCGGGGCAGGCCTCAATATGCTCACCGATCAGTAGCAGCTGTTACCATCCCAGCTCCAATGCCGCAACAATCATCATATCCTCAACAACAACAACCACAATATCAACAACAAGCTCATTATCCGCAATAAAGGTCGTACAACAACATCAATAGCAATCAACAACAGCGTCCCTTCCAACAGAGGCCATCACAAGCAAACAGGGTAATTGACCCAATCCCAATGCCGTATGCTGCACTCTTGCCACAACTTCTAAAGCTCAACCTAGTTGAGTTAAGAACGTTGGCACCTCCAGATCCTCTCAATATGCCAAAGAACTATGATGCAAATTCCAGGTGTGCATTCCACTCAAACGCACCGGGGCATAATACTGAAAAGTGTAGGGCCTTACAGATGAAAGTCCAGGATCTAGTGGACTCAAAAGCTCTCAATTTTGCACCTTCTCCGAACGTTACAGGAAATCCAATGCCTAGTCACAACGGGCCTAGGATAAATTCTATTGAGGAAGGCAAACCATCCACATTGATTAACAGTGTTGCACAAATCCGAACACCCTTGGTTGAAATCAAAGCTCAGATGTTAGCATTCCAAGTGTTCCCCGAATGTGAGGCCAGCTGTGAGTATTGCAACATTGCTGTTAATGGATGTGAGAGACTGAGAAACGACATAAATGACCTCATTAGAGATGGCACTCTCCAGATTACAACAACAATGACTACAACTCCAACAATTCCTTCATCAACAATCACAAATACTCCTACAACATCAGCAACCCTTGTTCCAACAGATTCTGCTACAACTCCAACAATTACTCAATCAATCACTTCAACGGATACAATATCAGTCACAATTCCTTCTACAACGACAACACCCATTACTCCATCAGTTCTTACTGCAACTTCAACACCCGTCCGGTCAACAGTACCGTCTACAACATCAGCAACATTTAATGGAAGCGTCTCAATGGTTACGATATACTACGATCCCGCAAATATTCCTTCCAACAACTCACAACAAAATGCTACTCCTGTCAGAGCTCCAGTTACCATATATTATGATCCACACACCATTGTGGTGCCCTCTGCAGCTGCTATCAGTCCGGTCACTATCACAGTGCCTGGGCCAGTTCCTTACGAAAGCAATAATACCATCCCTTGGCATTATGGCTCAGATCTGTACTGCGAGGGGCAGAAAATCACTTTAGAATCATCAACTTCTTCACCTCAGATAGACAATATGGGGGGAGGCGGAGGCTTCACTATAAGCGGACGTCTCTTTGCCTCGCAAATTCCAAGACCCATTGCTGAAGCAGAAGTTGCTGTTAAGGAAAAAGGGAAGAGCGTGGTGCAAGAAGAATCAGTTGCTAAAGAAACTTTGAAGACTCCTTTTGATCAAGAGGTTGATGAATTCATGCGAATAATCAAGAAAAGTGATTTTAAGGTGGTGGACCAGCTTCACCAGACACCTTCCAAAATCTCCATACTATCATTGCTAATGTACTCCGAGGCTCATCGGAACGCACTATTAAAGGTCCTGCACGCAGCTTATGTGCCGAAGGAGATTACTGTCAATCAGTTAGAGGCTGTGGTTGGAAATGTCAACGCTAGTCATGGACTAGGATTTACCAACGTTGATCTGACAACGGAAGGTCACAATCAAAACAAGGCTTTGCACATTACCTTGGAGTGTAAGGGTGCAATTCTTTCTCACGTATTGGTGGATACAGGGTCATCACTCAATGTCCTACCCAAGAAAGCCCTTGTGAAGCTGGAACATGATGAATTGGCACTACGCCCAAGCAACTTGGTAGTGAGAGCCTTTGACGGTTCTAAAAGATCAGTTCTGGGAGAGATAGAGTTGCCAATAATGATTGGCCCACAGGTTTTCAAAACGACCTTCTTTGTGATGGATATACAGCCTGCCTACACCTGTCTATTGGGTAGACCATGGATACACGCCGCTGGCGCCGTGACGTCAACCCTTCACCAGAAGTTAAAATTTGAGTGGGAAGGCCAAGTCATTACCATTTGTGGGGAGGAAGATATCTTCGTTAGCCAGCTGGCTACTTTCAAATACATAGAAATGGATGGGGAGATCCATGAGACCATGAGTCAGGGGTTTGAGGCCCTTAATATTAATGAAGCATCTGCTGTGTCTGGGACTTCCATCACATCATATCAACAAGCCCAGAAGGTTGTTGAGGAGGGTACCGCTCAAGACTGGGGCAAGTGTCGCTCCCAAAGATTTGCATCCAGGTACAAGCGCGAACGGTCGGCGAGAGGGACAATGAGAACACACAGCCGTGAACTCACTGGAGAATGAATAGAGTCGCCAGCTAGGCATTTTTATCCCGGAGGAAAGGCAATGCTGCATAGACCTAGAAAAAGATGGATAAGACGGTTTGCGAACCAGAAGACTGAGAAAGGGGGTTGGTTACAACCTGGGAAGGTATTAGCACCCAGATTGTCCGTCGTACTCGACGGGATCCACGCTTAAAAGATTTGTGTTTTAAAGGGGGTAGTGTCAGTGCAATTTGTGTGTAAAAGAGCTGGAAATATGTACAGGTGTCAGTGTAAAAGAGTGTGAAGTGTGATATGTACAGTGTCAGTGTAGGAACAAAGATGAGATGCTCATGATAATGAGGCTAAAGAATGAAGCTGGAAAGAGGGGGAATGTACAGAGACTTTTGTTCGATAACTGTTAAGTTATGCCTACGTATCCTCTCGTGCAATGAGGAAGTCAGAACACCGTAGTTCGACCCAAAGAGACTGAAAGATGAATTGACTTGTGAACTGCTTACTTGTCTATGCTCAAGTGTATGACCTGTCTGGCTCAGGTGCAAACTGTCTTGCATTAGACGGAAGAAGCAAGTTCTCGCTTGTGAGTGAATGAGATGAGAAAAGAATCCCGAAGGAGACGATTATTGTTTGTTTTTGTGTTTTCAATCTTTTATTTCTTTTGGAGTTTGTCATAGGATAATGAGCTTAAGCCTAAACCAATGGATTTAGTAAACTCATCACATCTTCCCTCTGATTAGGGGTAATGAGAATACCTTAAGTGTGAAGTCAGATTCTCACACTTAATCACCTTTGGTGCAAGATTAAGATCATTAACCTACTTGTGATTATTTAGATGTTTTTGGTGTTTTTGTTTAGTGTTAAGTAATGAGGTTAAGCCTTAATCAAGGATTAAACAGACTCATTACACCATCCTAATAGAAGGATAATAGATGAGAATGTTTAAGCTGAGGAAAGCTCCTCAACTTAATCCATGATTAGGGATTAAACCCATGACAAAACAAGCCTTTGATTAAGTGAATTTTAATTAAGGATAAGATGAAGAAGTGAGTTTTTATGATTTGTAAGACTACTTGAGGGGGACTTGTCCATTAACACTAGGGTTAGTCCTTCTTAACCAATTAAGGAAGAATTAGAACCCTAATGCAAGGCCCAAGTTACAAGTGTGATGTCTTGATGATTATTAAGTGAATTGATTAAGAGATTCAAACACATTAAGGGTTTAACACTTAGGATTAAAGTTATACACTCCATCCTAATAGAAGGATGCAGGCATAAGCTTAATCACAAAGTCCTAAAGCCTTTAGGGTTTAGTCCCTGATTATGAGGTGAGAAGAGAAGACTCAAAGAGAGACACAAAGGTAAAAAACTATGAGGGGAGACTAATCAAAACCCTAATTCATTGTCATGCTTGGTTGTTCCTAAGGTTTGTGAGGTTTGCAAGAGAAGTCTTCAAAGGAGCCACCAGGAAGCAGATGAACAAGATCAAAAGAAGCAAAGTGACTTGCTTCATTCAAGAAGTCAAGTCACTTGAAGAAAGAGAGTGGGAGGAACAAGAATGAGCAAGCTCAAACTCAAGCACATGTAGAAATGCAGCAATGAATGCAAGAGAGATGAAAAGAAGGGTTATGAGAAGTGAAGGCAAATTCACTTCTCAAGTTTACTTACCACCTGAAATGTTAGAAAGAAATGCAATGCAATGCTAGATGAGATGAAATGGTATGATGCTAAGCAAAACCAGAAGCATGTTGATGATGATTATGATGTTATGAGGTGCTGCCAACATGAGGCAAGGCATGGAGATGCTCATACAAGATTATGAATGCAAATGATGCAAGTTAAGGAGCATGAACAAGCATGAAAAGTTATGAAGCATACAAGACAAATGACATGGCAAACATGTAATGCAATGATCAAACATGCTTTCTACATGTCTTAAGATGTCAAATGAATCACAAGAATGCACAAAATGCAAAGACAAGTCATGTTATGCAAGGAAATGCAAGAAGGGTGCAAGAGAAAGCCCAAATTAGGGTTCATGAATCAAACATCAAACCAAAACTCAAAACAGAAGCAAACCCTAAGATAAAAAATGGAAAA
Source organism: Lathyrus aphaca (assembly GCA_963966055.1). NCBI lineage: Eukaryota > Viridiplantae > Streptophyta > Magnoliopsida > Fabales > Fabaceae > Lathyrus > Lathyrus aphaca. The sequence goes on from OZ014519.1 coordinate 314,311,550, forward strand.
TGGCACCCAAAGAAACCCTAAACCTATAATAGACCACTGCCCAAAGGGGAGCTCTCAACTCTCAACCAAACTCAAGATATGATTTTTTTAAGTTATTAGGGTTTTTTAGGGTCCTCAACAAAAGAAATGTCAAACAATTGGAAAATACAAGATCAAATCATGGCCATTTTACCCTAGAAACTACATGCCAATCACAAAACAATGCAAGAAGAATCAATGTCTCAACCTTCTCCAATAGGCAGAAATGAATTTTTGAACTTATGATCAAAATAATGCATAAAAAATGATTTAATTCAATGAAAAATTCTTAAAATGCATCAAGATCAAAAAAGAAATTTGGTTTGAAGGTTGGACAATGTTTCTAAATGTCTTAGAACATTTCATGAATTTTTTTGTAATTTTTAAATACTTAAAAGTATTTTTAATTAATTAATTCCCATTAATCAATTAAAAATAATCTTTTAAATATTTAAAAATACTTTTTTAATGACAAAAAATAAAATAAAAATATTTTTGGGTCTTAAAATTTAATAAAACTTTAAAGAAAAAGTTTCATAATTTTTAAGACATTTTTGCTATTTTAAAATAAATATGCAAATTAAATGAGAAGAAAATGAATTAAAATGAATTTTAAATGAAGTAATCAGGAAGGACGGCTGAGATTGATTCTGGCAGTGGATGGGTTGACTGCGCGCGCAGATCAAAGGCCCATATTCAAACTTCTAAAACTCAATTAATTAAATTAATTAATCCTGATTATGAATTAATGGCACAATCTGGACCACACACACGCGCGCGGGAAGCCAGATCCAAGGGCCCATATTCAAACTTTGCCCTAACCCTAATTAACCTCACTAATCACTTTCAGGCTGCCGGAGAAGACCTCCGGTCGTCTTCTCCGGCCAGCATCCACCTGAGAAACCTCCAAACCCCTCAAATCGTAACGAAAATGAAAACTAAACACACCAAAATGATCCCCATGATCTCCTGAACTAAAACCCTAAGTCCAAACAAATTTCTTCTTCCTCAAAACCATGAATCGAACAGAACAAGTTTTAGGGCACGCAGGTTTCAGAGACAAATTAAATGCTTATTTCACCACCATTCCAAAAACCAATGTACCAGGATGATCAGTGAAGCACATAGAACAAGTTTGTAACAAGAAAAACAATTTCTGGAAAAATAAATTTCAGGCTACCTGAGATTCGAAGCTTTCAGCTTGAGGACTTTCTGGCCACTTCCTTCAGTGCAAACTACTCCACTTGGTCCCCAGAAGATGTTTGAATGCTCAAAGAGAGTTTAAGCTGGCTGGATAGTGAGATTCGAAAGCTTCTGCTCAAGCTTGGTCAGAAATGGCAATGGTGAAATAGGGAGCTTCAGGTCATTGTGAATGGTTGTTTGTGATCCTGAGGATGAATGGAGAAGGTCTGTGGTGTTTGTTTGTATGTTTGCAAGCTGTGGTGAGAGTTTCGAAGAGAAATGCAGGCTGAGGTGAGAAATGGTTATGGAGTATTCTGGTTGTTTCAGGCTTGGGTTCTTGGTGCTGGGTGGTCTATGGAGCAAGGTGAGTTGAATGGTGAAGATAGTTGGAGTGTTTGCAAGCTGTGGAATCAGATTCGAAGCAAGTTGCAATTGGGAGTGTTTGTGTGAATGTGATTGTATGAATGGTTTCAGGCTTGCTTAGTGTATGAAATGGTTTGCAAATGGATAGTATAAACTAATCCAATTGGTCAGAGGATGTGACTTGTGCTTTATGGATAGGTGTAGCCACTTTTGCAAATATGTCAACTTCTTGTAAGATAGGGCATGGGCAACTTCTAGCCAAGTACAAAGGGCATGGTCTGCGCAGCAAAGTAAAGGGAAAGGCTAGGCTTGGTCCAGCATTCAAGGCAGCAAGTTGGTGAAATGTTATGAGTGCTTTTGCAAGTTGTTGCTTTTTTTGAAATCTCATGAAAAATGCCTTGTTACATGAACTAAACACATGTGATCTTTGGTTCAAATCTGATTTTTGGGACTTAGAGAATGTTTATGTGCTGGTTTGAAATGAATTAGAGGCTGCAATATGCATTGGTCCAAGATTTTGCAAAATTCTCACTTAGGGCATGCCTTGAAAATCAATGATTTTAGCCAACTTTGCATTGCCATAACTTTTGATTCAAGAAGAGTTTGATCATGTTCTTGTACTTTTTGAAAAGGGAAAAATGAGATCTACAACTTTCATGACCAAAGTTTTTCCATTTGAAGCATTTTTGGATCAAGAATCATGGCTTGAAAAATGACCTAAAATGATGCATTCTTGAAAAGTCAACTATGCCCAAAAAGTCAACATTTGCAAAAACCCTAAATTCTTGATTTTTATGAACTTCAACCTTCTTCCATGATCAAATAAAGATCATATACACTCAAAATGATGAAGATCACCCATTGGTTGGGTCATTGGGGGCCTCAGATGCCCTGATTTTATACTGACTTGTCTGAAAAGTCAACCCTTGATCAGATGACTTCCCCATGGAATTTCTTCATGAAAATTGATATGCATACTCCCTATACCATATAGAGACCAATGGAAACAAGAATGACCAAAAAAATTGGGGTTATGGCCTCTGAAACCAAAACCCTAATTTTCGGTCAACTGTGCAGTTTAGCTTGGCTCTGCATCCACTCAAACCCTAGTTCTTGTAATTCCTCTGCATTTTTGACTTTGAGGAAATGGAATATGATATAAGAACACACATGGACCCCTTTGAGATGATTGGTGACCTTTGTAATGGCTCAAGATGCTTTGGGATTGCTCAGATCACAAACCCTAGGTGCAGATGCCTTAGAAACTATGCAGTGAATCAAAAGTGAAATATGAGATGATATGATTGTGTTTATGCATATGAGGATGATCACAATCCATGGTGTGAATGAGTGAGGGCAAATTTGGGGTGTTTACAGCTGCCCCTATTCAAACATGAGTTAGCTGTGCAGGATGTAAGCGACGGCTTAACAGGCAAACAAGATAACTTGTGGTTGAATACCAAAGACAGTCCAAAATTTGCGCTCACAAAATGAAGAAGAAAAAGGAAATAGATTGTGAATGAAAAATAAAGTATATTGTAAAGTGTGGGCGACGGAGGACGACCGTCGAGCAGAGGACGACTGCTGGTTAAGGAGCAATGACGGGGACGGCCGACATGCTGGGAAAAGTGCAGGAAAATAAAGCAATGACGGGGACGGCCGACATGCTGGGAAAAGTGCAGGAAAATAAAGCAATGACGGGGACGGCTGACATGCTGGGGATAAAAGGTAGAGCTAAGACGGGGACGGCCGACTAGCTGGAAAAAATAAAACATCATGATGGGGACGGCCATCAAGATAAAGCTGTAAAATTCTCTGGGGATTAATGAAACATGACGGGGACGGCCGTCAAGTTCACAAAGGTAAGGCAACCAACGACGGGGACGGCCATCGGGTTAAAGAATAAATGAAATAAACAGATGGTGGGGTACGGCCATCAAAGGTGAAGGACGATCACCTAGCAGGGGACGGCTGCTCTGTTGGGGATAAAAGAAATATGATGGGGACGGCCATCAAAGGTGGAGGACGACCACCTGGCAGGGTACGGCTGCCGAAAATATCAACGATGGGGACGGCCATCGGATAGAAAAGGTCAACGATGGGGACGGCCATCGGACGAGCATGATGGAGGACGACCATCAAGAAGTGGAGGACGACCACTCAGCAGGGTACGGCTGCTCTCAGGGTTTGTCATGACATAGGACGAATGTCAGATAACCAAAATCAACAATGGGGACGGCCATTGGATAAAGTTGATGAAGGACGATCATCAAGAGGTGGAGGACGACCACCTAGCAGGGGACGGCTGCTAAAATATCAACGATGGGGACGGCCATCGGATGAGCATGATGGAGGACGACCATCAAGAAGTGGGGGACGACCACTCAGCAGGGTACGGCTGCTCTCAAAGGTATCATAACACAGGACGAGTGTTAGATAAAAAAGAAAATTGTTGGCGATCTACTGGGGATGTAGTAAACACGGATGAGCGTTTACACCCAAGAAACAAAAGGTATAAGTGTTTGGTATTGTGTATAGATTAAAGATGCGGACGAGCATCCTTAAGACTATGATACGGACGAGTATCATGTAGAAACAAACTGACACATGTTCAGAGATGATGATACGGACGAGTATCAACTGGTTAACAAAGAACACGAACGAGTGTTGCATCCGAAAGGACTCTTCTGGGGAATAGTAGACACAGGCGAGTATCTATATTCAAGGAGACATAAGTGTTTGACACGGTGTATGGATTAAAGATGCGGACGAGCATCCCTAAGACTATGATACGGACGAGTATCATGTAGAAACAAACATTAGACGCAATGTTCTGAGATGATGATACGGACGAGTACCAACTGGTTAACAAAGAACAAAGACTATTGTTGAATCTGCGGGGATATAAGTGGTATATACAAGATACGGACGAGTATCTGTATAAGTGTACCATGAGTAGTGAGTATTGTATTGTATAGATGAGTGTTTTAACTGCTGGGGGGAGTGACACGGACGGGTGTCAAAAGAGAAAAGTATAATATTAACAAGTATATGGGTGATAACGGTGTAAGCGACTGCGCTGGGGATATGACACGGACGGGTGTCAAGAAAGTGTATATATAAGTATATGTGAGTGCAAAGAGGATGTCTTTGGCTTTCTGCTGGTGATTTGACACGGACGGGTGTCCAAAGGTGTATATATTGGTGTTTGTGATTGGAGAGGCAACTGTTTTGGCTTGGACCCTGGTGGGGATCTTTCTGTATTGAATCCTGTATAATGACAGATTGTCGATATTTACAAGTGTTACTTCAGAACATGGCTTATGATTATGCTATGCATTTGATTTTTGCCGTAATGCTCCGTATTAGACGGAATGCTACGCTCTGAGGGGATAATATGATGCGAATGCTATGATTATGCAAAGAGGCACCGATCCGGGATTCGGATCCCATTGCTGTGAAGTTCTCTGGTTGATCTGCCTGAAGTGAACATCCCAGCTGGGGATGAGATCATTGGTAGATCTAATGATGTATCTGTTTGGGGATATAGGTCACTGATTGACATATCCTTATAATACGGGACCCAGCTGGGGTTTGTAGAAGCTTTCTGCTACTCTGTTGTGACTTCTTCGTGCGTTGCTCTTCTGAATAGAGGCTGGGGAAGGTTGCTGGTCATTCAGCTGGGGAGAGTGGTTAGTAACTCAGCTGGGGAGAGCAATGGGAGGCAACTCGGCTGGGGAGAAAGCCTCCTGAGTGTTAAGCCTGTTTGTTGATTTGCCAGCTTGCTGGACTGTAGCTTATATGCCCCAAGTCGCGTTCTGGATACCTGCAATCCTGCAAAGATAAGGAAACACGCAAATGGTCCCGAGGTATCCCTCACTGGATTCCGTCACAGGAGATAAGTACTTTCGAGAGTAAGTATATTCCCTGTAAGCATGTGCTTTTATTTTTAGAGAAAGGCATCTGTACTTATGCAATTGTATTTTCAGAGATATCAGACAATTCTTTGCAAAACATAAATGTAAAAAACAAAACGTGACTGAAAATCTGATTTTATTAATTCACGTGCCCTGAATTGGCAAGATACAGTCAAAGAAACATATCTCCTGAAATGAGGAGATTGTTACAAATTGAGAAATAAAGTGTTGGCGATGCTGACGACGCTTTCAGGGAGCTTCCTCTTCTGCTATGACTCGTATGACAATGACGTTCTTCTCGTCTTGCTTTCTGGAGAAAGTTGATTCTGATTGAAGCTTGATCCTTTTGAAGCTTACCAAGTTGTATATAATACAGACGAATTCAGAATGCAGTTGTTCGCTTGTTCCCTTATTTTGCATGGATCGCCCTTTCGGGTTTTCAATCCATCGGGATACCCATTTTTGCCTGAGTTGTCCAATGCGGCTTTTCAACTCAGCGGGTGTACATTTTTCATTTATTTCCCTTATTTTTGCCCGAGTCTTTTATTCTGTTTTTGACTCGCCGGGATGCCCCATTTTTGCCTGGACTTACATTCTGTTTTTATGTCCAGCGGGTCATTTTATGGGAAGTATTTTTTAACTGCATCTGAATTCACAGGGGATGGGAAATCTTCACCATCCATGGTGCTGAGCATCAGTGCTCCACCAGAGAAAACTTTCTTTACAACGAATGGTCCTTCATAATTTGGAGTCCATTTGCCCCTGTGGTCTGTATGAGGAGGGAGGATTCTTTTCAACACAAGATCCCCTACTTGGTACTCTCGGTGCCTGACTTTCTGATCGAAGGCCTTCTTCATTCTCTTCTGATATAACTGCCCGTGGCAGATTGCAGCCAATCTTTTCTCTTCAATCAGACTCAGTTGTTCGAATCGGGACCGAACCCATTCTGCTTCACTTAGTTTAACATCCATTAATACCCGTAGCGAGGATAATTCAACTTCAACAGGTAGGACTGCTTCCATACCATACACAAGCTGATACGGTGTTGCCCCAGTGGACGTCCTGATTGATGTGCGGTACCCATGCAAGGCAAACGGTAGCATTTCATGCCAGTCTTTGTAGGTGACTACCATCTTCTGCACAATCTTCTTAATATTCTTATTTGCCGCCTCAACAGCGCCATTCATCTTTGGCCTGTAAGGAGAAGAATTGTGATGTTGGATCTTGAAGTCCCGGCACAGCTCTGCCATCATTTTGTTGTTTAAGTTGGAACCATTATCAGTAATGATTCGCTCGGGCACTCCATACCGACAGATGATATCTCTCTTCAGAAATTTGGCTACCACTTGCCTAGTAACATTTGCATATGAGGCTGCTTCAACCCATTTGGTGAAATAGTCGATGGCGACCAGGATGAATCTGTGGCCGTTTGAAGCAGTTGGCTCAATCTTGCCGATCATATCAATGCCCCACATGGCAAAGGGCCATGGTGAAGACATGATGTTCAAAGGATTGGGAGGCACATGCACCTTATCTGCGTAGATCTGGCACTTATGACATTTTCTGGCGTACGCACAACAGTCTGCATCCATTGTGATCCAGTAATAGCCTGATCTTAACAACTTCTTAGCCATGGCATGCCCTCCAGCATGGGTACCAAAAGATCCTTCGTGCACTTCATGCATCAGCAAATCTGCTTCCGTCCTGTCAACACATCTGAGGAGTACCATGTCAAAGTTCCTCTTGTATAAAGACCCATCAGTGTTCAGAAAGAAACTACCAGCAAGCCTTCTTAAAGTCTTCTTATCATTGGAAGATGCCCCATGTGGGTATGTCTGATCCTCCAAGAAGCACTTAATGTCATGAAACCAAGGCTTATCATCCTTGACAACATCTGCTGCAAATACATATGCTGGTCTGTCTAGTCTGGACACTGAAATCTGGGGTACAAAGTTAGCCGTTTGAACTTTGATCATGGATGAAATGGTAGCAAGAGCATCTGCAAACTGATTCTCGTCCCGAGGGATATACTCAAGCTTGACTGTTGTGAAGAAAGTCAATAACCTCCTTGTATAATCCCTGTAAGGTATCAGATGATCCTGGTGAGTGTACCACTTCCCGTTGGTCTGATTGACTACCAAAGCTGAATCTCCGAATACGGTCAATGTCTTGATCCTGAGGTCAATGGCTTCCTCAAGACCCATAATGCAAGCTTCGTATTCAGCTTCGTTGTTAGTGCAGTTGAAAGTGAGTTTTGCCGAGAAAGGCATGTGAACTCCTTTGGGTGTAATGAGTACTGCACCAACACCATGACCATTCATGTTAACAGCCCCATCAAACATCATAGTCCATTCTTCCTCCGGGTCAGGCCCTTCAGTGTGAATAGGCTCTTCGTGATCTTTTGCTTTAATGAACATGATGTCTTCATCAGGGAAGTCAAACCTCATAGGCTGGTAGTCATCAATGGGTTGCTCAGCAAGATATTCAGATAGTACACTGCCCTTGATGGCTTTCTGAGATGTGTACTGTATGTCGTATTCTGTGAGAATCATCTGCCATCTTGCAACCCGTCCGGTAAGAGCTGGCTTCTCGAAAATGTACTTAACTGGATCCATTTTTGAGATTAATAAGGTAGTGTGGGTCAGCATATACTGTCTCAGTCGGCGAGCAGCCCACGCTAAAGCACAGCAAGTTTTCTCGAGCAGTGAATAACGATGTTCACAGTCGGTAAACTTTTTGCTTAGGTAGTATATTGCATACTCTTTTCGACCAGACTCGTCATGCTGGCCCAACACACACCCCATTGACTCTTCTAGCACTGTCAAGTACATAATCAGAGGTCTTCCTTCTACTGGAGGCATGAGGATTGGAGGTTCTTGTAAATACTCCTTGATCTTGTCAAAAGCCTTCTGGCAATCTTCGTTCCACCTGACCGTTTGTTCTTTTCTTAACAACTTAAACAAAGGTTCACAGGTTGCTGTAAGGTGAGATATGAACCGTGAGATGTAGTTCAATCGACCTAAGAACCCTCGAACTTCTTTCTCAGTTTTCGGTGCAGGCATTTCTTGAATAGCCTTGACCTTATCAGGGTCAACTTCAATCCCTTTCTCGCTTACAATAAAACCCAGCAGCTTACCGGATCGCACCCCGAATGTGCATTTGTTGGGGTTCAGCTTTAGTTGATACTTCCTCAGACGCTTGAACAACTTCAGCAGATTCACCAGGTGATCTTCCTCTGTAAGGGACTTGGCGATCATATCATCCACGTAACATTCTATTTCCTTATGGATCATATCGTGGAATAATGTCACTATAGCCCGTTGATATGTTGCACCAGCATTCTTCAGTCCGAATGGCATCACTTTGTAACAGAACGTGCCCCAAGGTGTGATGAATGTTGTCTTCTCCATGTCTTCAGGTGACATCTTGATCTGATTATACCCTGAAAATCCGTCCATGAAGGAGAATACCGAGAACTGAGCCGTGTTGTCCACCAATACGTCAATGTGAGGTAATGGGAAGTCATCTTTCGGGCTGGCTCTGTTCAGATCCCGGTAATCAACACACATTCTTACTTTGCCATCCTTCTTAGGCACAGGTACTATATTAGCAACCCACGGCGGATAGCTAGTTACAGCAAGGAACCCGGCGTCCCATTGCTTTTGTACCTCTTCCTTGATTTTCATAGCCATGTCTGGGCGAGTTCGGCGCAGCTTCTGTTTGACCGGTGGGCATTCCTCCCTTAGAGGCAGCTTGTGCACAACAATGTCGGTATCCAACCCTGGCATGTCTTGATACGACCAAGCAAACACATCGACATACTCTTGAAGCAGATCTATCAGTTGTCTCTTTACTGAGTCTTGCAGGCAGGCCCCGATTTTAACTTCTTTCACGTCTTCCTCCGTACCAAGATTAATCACTTCCATCTCCTCCTGGTGAGGGGTAATGACCTTTTCCTCCTGTCTCAACAACCTGGCTAGCTCTTCAGGAAGCTCATATTCTTCATCAACCCCTTCATCAGCTTGATTGATTGGATTGTCAAAGTCATACGATGTCATAGCCGTGCTGTTGTCGGTGCTGTCTGGAAGGCACTCTCTGCAAGGGTTAAGTTTGTTCATTTTAGTGATTGATTTTAATCTTGCTTTAGAAAAAAGTGAAATGAAGTTATCATTTTGAAAACACCGCCATTTATTTTTGTACAAAAAGAAAAATGGAAAAAACAGTGAGCATAAAAGAAAAAGACTCGTTTGCAAAAAGATGTCTGATATTTCATTAATTTAATCCTGTTTGCACAAAAGTACAGATGGCCCTGGTTACAAAATGAGTCTTGTCATCTTGGGCAAGATGCAAGACTTGGATGCATGCTATAAAAATACAGGAAATAATAATTACTCTGCATGAGTAACACTTATAATTTCCTGGGAAGACCAGTTCGAGACACTGCTCACCGGGATCTTTGGACGAATCCAATTCTCCAGATTGCGCTCCTCTTCCAGCTCGTCTTCCAAACAGTTGATAGCATCAGGGGTAAGCATTCCCCCACTGACAAAACCTGGCTCTGCAGTAGCCTTTGCTTGATGTTGAGTTGGTCTGTAACCCAACCCAAATTTGTCCTTCTTCTCCTCCACAGCTAAGACCTTGCCCCAGCCTTGGGCAGTTCCCTCTTCAACAACCTTCCGGGCTTGTTGATAAGATGACATGGAGATCCCTGATACAGCAGATGCTTCATTGACATTCAAGGCTTCAAAACCTTGGCTCATTGTCTCATGGATCTCTCCATCCATCTCAATGTACTTGTAGGTAGCCAGATGGCTAACGAAAATATCCTCTTCCCCACAGATTGTGACAACTTGACCTTCCCACTCAAATTTTAACTTTTGGTGAAGGGTAGACGTTATTGCGCCGGCGGCGTGAATCCAGGGTCTACCCAACAAACAGCTGTAGGCGGGCTGAATGTCCATCACATAAAAGATAGTTTTAAAGGTCTGCGGGCCAATTGTCACGGGCAGCTCAATCTCTCCCAGAACCGATCTCTTCGAACCATCAAAGGCTCGTACCACCAGGTTGCTGGGTCTCAATGCCAATCCATCATACTCTAACTTCACCAGAGCCTTCTTTGGTAAGACATTCAGGGAAGAACCTGTGTCCACCAGCACATGAGAAAGGACAACTCCTTTGCATTCCATGGTTATGTGCAAGGCTTTGTTGTGGTTGCGGCCATCCGCTGTCAAGTCAGAATTGGTAAACCCTAGCCCGTTGCTAGCAGTAACATTCCCAACCACGGTTTCCAATTGGTTGACAGTGATCTCCTCAGGCACGTAAGCTGCGTGCAAGACTTTAAGTAGTGCATTCCGATGGGCTTCGGAGCACATAAGCAGTGAGAGGATGGAGATTTTGGATGGCGTCTGGTGAAGCTGATCCACAACTCTATAATCACTCTTTTTGATGATCCGCATAAACTCATCAACTTCCTGATCGAATGGAGTCTTCAGGGTTTCTTTGGCAGCTGGATCTTCCTGCACCGGGCCTTTTCCCTTTGCCTTGGCAGCAGCTTCTGCTTCGGCAGTAGGTCTTTGAACTTGTGAAGCAAAGAGACGTCCGCTTCGGGTGAAGCCTCCGCCTCCCCCCACATTATCCACTTGTGGTGCAGGTGCTGATGTTTCCAGAGTGATTCTTTTTCCTTCGCAATACAAGTCAGAGCCATAGTGCCAGGGGATGGCCCTATTGCTTTCATATGGTACTGGTCCAGGCACCGTGACAGTGACTGGACTGATTGCTGCTGCTGAAGGGACTGTAATTGTTTGTGGATCATAAAAGATTGTGACTGGTGCCCTGGCGGGAGCAGCACCTTCTGAATGGTAGGCGGAATTATTTTCAGGATCGTAGAATATGGTAACAGTAGAGACATCTTCATGATTGATTGCTGGTGTTGTAGGAGGTACTGATGGAGATTCGAAATGGAATGAAGCTGAAGTTGTAGCAGAAGAAACTGTTGAAAATTGATCATTTGGGAGGACAGGTGAAGTACTTGTTGATGTTGCCGTAGGATTGTCGGGAACAATAGTTGCTGCATTTGTAGGAGGCTCTGGGACCGTTGCTGATGAAGTTGTTGGGTTTGTCGGGAATGATGTAGTGATCTGTAGCAGGCCACTCTGAATAAGGCTGTCAATGCCATTCCTCAGGTCCTCACACCCGTTCCATGAAATATTGCAATAGGGACACCCTAGTTCACACCCCGGAAATATTTGGTTTTCGCGGAGTTGAGCTTTGATTTCCACCAATGGTGTCCTGATCTGATCCACACTAGTTATTAAATAAGACGGTTGGTCTTCTTCAATAGCATTAATTCGGGGACCACCATGGTTTGGCATAGGGTTTTTATTGACATTGGGCGGAGGTGCAAAATTCAGAGCCTTGGAGTCTACCAAGTCTTGTACCTTCATATGCAGAGCCCTGCATTTTTCTGTACTGTGACCAGGTGCGTTGGAATGAAAAGCACACCTAGCATTGGAGTCATAGTTCCTTGGTAGACTGTTGGGATCCGGAGGTGCCAACGTTCTTAGCTCAACTAGGTTGAGTTTCAGAAGTTGTGGCAGCAAGGCAGCATACGGCATTGGGATCGGGTCGATCACTCTGTTAGCTTGGGATGGCCTCTGTTGGAATGGCCTCTGTTGATTGTTGCTGTTGGTGTTGTTGTTGTAGTTTCTTGGAGGGTACTGATTCTGCTGATGATACTGAGGTTGGTGTTGGAAGTTTTGTTGCGGAGGTTGATAGACTGGCTGTGGATGAGCTGGAGCAGGGATAGTGACTGCTGCTATTGACCTTTGAACATATTGAGGCCTACCCCTATTGGTGTGAATGGCATTGGTCTCGCCAGCTCTTCTCGGGCCTGCAAAAGGCTTTCTTGTACTGCTGGACGAACTGGCACCATTATCGGAAATTTTGCCCATTTTCAACAGGCTTTCAATTCTCTCCCCAGCTATGACAACATCTGCGAAGCTGGTGGAAGAGAAAGCAGCCAACCTGTCAATATACGTTCCCTGGAGAGTGTTCATAAACATGTCTGCCATTTCTCTCTCAGACATTGGTGGTTGAACGGCAGCAGCCAATTGCCTCCATCTCTGGGCATATTCCCGGAAACTTTCCCTTGACGACTGTGACATTCCCATTAGGAGAGTCCTGTTGGGTGCCATGTCTAAGTTGTATTGATACTGTCGGATGAAGGCCTCTGCCAGGTCCTTCCAGCATCTCACAGTTGCCCTTGTCAAATGGGAATACCATTCCCTTGATGCTCCAGTCAAGCTGTCTTCGAAGTAGAACATCCAGAGTTTCTCATCCATTGTATAGGCCTTCAGCCTTCCCAGAAATGATTGTAGATGAGTCCGGGGGCATGAAGTCCCATTATACTTTTCGAAACAAGGAGGCTTGAACTTATGGGGGATCCTGACCCCGTCTACCAAACCCATGTCCATGACGTCGAAACCCAAAGAATTTTGAGATTCTAAGGACCTCAACTTCTCAGCTATTTCTTCCAATCGTCTATCATAAGTTTCCTCCCCAGCACCCATTACTGTAAATTGGTCCTCCTGAGGATCTTCTTGAAGTACTCTGGCTGCAGTGGCTGTCCCTTGAATGTTTGCAGGAATATTAACTTCAGGATGTAGATGTGGGCCAAACACAGGGGGGTTAACATGTGGTTGCACCCTTTCATTGTTACTTGTGCCAGCAGTCCCCACATGGGGCTCCTCTTGATTCCTCCCTTCTACCAAAGCTCTGAGCCTCTCCTGGCTTTGAGCTAAGTTGTTCATCACTTCCATGAATTGTGTTATCTGAGTTCTCATCTCCAACCTTTCGTTTGCCATCTGGTTTCTGACCTCCGTAAGGTCTTGTTGCATCTGATCCATCTGAATGCCCGGAAGGTTGTTTCTAGTTGGGTACCTGTGTGGCCTGTTGAGAGGAAATACCCGGCGGCGAGCAATAATTCCTGAGTATCACAACAGAGGTTAGCAACAACAAAACAAAAAACCTACAAAACAAACAAAAGGGTTAGCATACAATGCAGTTATGCTTATTTGCTCTCAAGGTATCCGGCTTGGCATTCAGTTTTGACCCTTCCAGACCCTTGAAGATGCTGCTGTTGAAGTTGCTTTTGAAGTGAACCCAGATAGAAACCAACACAAATATATTACAAAAGGTGAAATAATACAACTTGTTCATTTTACAACACAAGCCCCCTAAGGGGTCAAAATACATCACAAAAAACAAAAGTACATGGAATAGGAATAACAACAAGCAAATGATCAAACTCCAAGGCCAAACTCATCCTCACGAACTTCCTTGAGAAGTGCTTCGGTCACAGGATCAGCCGGACGCTCCGTGAGACCTCTGATGAGAAGGTTTCTTGTTGCAACAGCTGCAGTCAACTTCTTGTTCTGACTTTGGTCCTTAGACCTCTTCACTCCAGCTCTGATTTCTAGCTCTGATATTTCCTTCTGGGCTGCTGCCAGGGCTTTTTCCATCTGCTCCATCTTGTCCTGAACTCTCTTGTCTTCTAGAGTACGAGCCTCAGTGATCCGGACCCACCTGGCCTGACTCTCTTTCAGGTACAAGTCTGTTCTTGCTCTCTGGAACTGGGCTTCTTTACAAGCATTCTTCAGAATCTGTTCACCAGCTTTGGACTTGTTGATATAATCTCCAGACTTCTCAATCTTAGTCAAGTGTTCCACTCTCAACTTCTCCAATCTCTCAATCTTCCTCACACCTTCACTCCTCTCCCGGAGGGTCTTCTGCAAAGCCTGGGTTAGCTTCTCATTTCTTTCCTTCAAGCTCTCAAACTCCTCCAGACTGATAGTGGCAGGGGGTGGTGCTGAAGATGACTCAGGCATGTCTTCTATGGCAAAGGGCATTCCAGAGAATTGGGCCCTAGCATGGGACCACTCATAATATTGGACTGATGCCACATTATTGCACTTACCCAGAATGGTGATTCCCTTGGTTTGAACATGATCCCAGGCCCAGACAGCCTGCCTAACAACAGCCAAACTAATCTTGTTCTCACAGTAGAGGGTCTCAACTAGGTCTTGCTCCCTAGGAGTATGAACTAGTGCATAGCCCAATTGCCTCTTGAACATCAGAGGGTTGTAGTTGATACTTCCCTTGACTCCTATTAAGGGCACATTGGGAAAGTGCCCACAGCTTGTGATTATATCTCTGCCCTTGGTGCTTTGAGTACACCATCTGATGTCTGCTAAAGTGAGAACAGTGAGTCTCTTAGCCCAGTTGCTTTGCTGATGAGGATTTAGAAATGCATCTGTCCTGGGTAGATGCCTGAGAAGCCAAGCATGGAATAATGGAGCACAACACCTCACTAGCCTGCCCCTCTGCTTCTCATTCTTCTGATGTACTGAGTAATAGAGATCTCCTAGCAAAGTTGGCACTGGGTTCTTCAGGATGAACAAATGGATTGCATTCTTGCTAATGAATCGAGGCTCATCTGCAAACAACACAATTCCATATACACTTAAAGCCAACAAAGCACAAACAGCTTTCCACTCCCCCAGGGAGGCCTTCAGACTAGCTTGAGAAATCAGGAAGTCCAGATGAAATCCAGGGATCCCAGCTTTAGAGTTCATGTGTTGCTCAATCAAAACAGGTTCCAGGTGCAAAGCTTTTGCTACCTCTCCATTGCTGGGAAAGACCATTTCAGGGTTAAAAGGGATTTCTCTCCTGATAGGCAAACCAATCAATGATGAGTATTCTTCCAAAAGAGGACCCAACTGAAAGTCTTGAAAGGTGAAACATCTCAATGGGGGGTCATAGAAATGAATGCAGGTGTGTATCAAACTCCTCTGAGATGGGTCCAGATCCGTGACCAAGTCAAGTATATCCCCATAATGCTCCCTGAATAAAGGTGTGTGATCTGGAGTGATCAGGGTTTGGATCCTCCTGATGTCTGATAAGTCTGGTTGGAAGAAATGATAGGTGATGTTGCTTTTCTTTGGAGCCATGATGCTGAGACTGAGTAGAATAAGTGTTAATGAAGATGCTGTAAGTAACTGAAGTATATGGCTGACAAGCTGAGGCAAGTGCTGGTGGAGACAGGTCAAAACTGCAGATGGGGTCAAAACCAAAACCAGATGAAGGTGGATACCCTGAAACACAAATAAGCAAATGTTAATATGATGCAATGGGTATGTATGCAAATGATATGCAAGGGTCTGTGACTGAGCTGGATCTGATTAACTGCCTTGATATAGATCCATGTGTGTTCAAGAATTCCAGATGGAGGTCTAAAAAAAAATCCAGTAACCAAGGTGGGGGACTCAAATAAAGAGCCACATGTCCAGGGTTTTAGAATCACAAGAACTATCCAACATGGAGTATTCTTAACAAAGTCAAAGTAACAGGGTATTCTGAGGTCAAGGTACCTGCAAACCTGTAAACAGCCCAACCCCCTCACAGGTGGTGTTCTAAAACAAGGATCCTCAGACTTGGATCAGTTATGAGAAGTGTAAACACTTCTAACCCGGAGGTACAGTGTTTACAATAACCATAACAATTCCTCCTCTAATTCACCTCAGTTTCTGAAGGTCAATACTAAAAGGTCATCCAGACTTAGCAGGCTTCCCAGATAGCCCTAGCATTGCAGGAAATCTGCAACACAGAGTTCTCAAGAAGAAACCCATATCTGAACCGTGTTTCATATTCCCGCACCAGACCGAAATGGAATGGGAAAGAATATGATTCACTCTAGCCTAGGTGTCACTCAGGTCCCAGGTATAGGACCTTAACTCTCAATGAATCACCCACCCACCAAGGCAAACAATAGATCCAGCCAGCAACAATGACAGTATGATATAAATAAATGCAATAAAGAAAGCAGTAAAGTAACTGTACATAAAGCAATAAACAAAAATAAATACAAGCACAAACAAGCACATAACACCCCAGTAAACAAAAATCAAACAAGCGCTAGGAGGAACCCACAAAAAGAACCAGAAGCCCTGGTTGCAGTATAAGGGTCCCCAGCAGAGTCGCCAAGCTGTCGCTCCCAAAGATTTGCATCCAGGTACAAGCGCGAATGGTCGGCGAGAGGGACAATGAGAACACACAGCCGTGAACTCACTGGAGAATGAATAGAGTCGCCAGCTAGGCATTTTTATCCCGGAGGAAAGGCAATGCTGCATAGACCTAGAAAAAGATGGATAAGACGGTTTGCGAACCAGAGAGACTGAGAAAGGGGGTTGGTTACAACCTGGGAAGGTATTAGCACCCAGATTGTCCGTCGTACTCGACGGGATCCACGCTTAAAAGATTTGTGTTTTAAAGGGGGTAGTGTCAGTGCAATTTGTGTGTAAAAGAGCTGGAAAGATGTACAGGTGTCAGTGTAAAAGAGTGTGAAGTGTGATATGTACAGTGTCAGTGTAGGAACAAAGATGAGATGCTCATGATAATGAGGCTAAAGAATGAAGCTGGAAAGAGGGGGAATGTACAGAGACTTTTGTTCGATAACTGTTAAGTTATGCCTACGTATCCTCTCGTGCAATGAGGAAGTCAGAACACCGTAGTTCGACCCAAAGAGACTGAAAGATGAATTGACTTGTGAACTGCTTACTTGTCTATGCTCAAGTGTATGACCTGTCTGGCTCAGGTGCAAACTGTCTTGCATTAGACGGAAGAAGCAAGTTCTCGCTTGTGAGTGAATGAGATGAGAAAAGAATCCCGAAGGAGACGATTATTGTTTGTTTTTGTGTTTTCAATCTTTTATTGCTTTTGGAGTTTGTCATAGGATAATGAGCTTAAGCCCTAACCAATGGATTTAGTAAACTCATCACATCTTCCCTCTGATTAGGGGTAATGAGAATACCTTAAGTGTGAAGTCAGATTCTCACACTTAATCACCTTTGGTGCAGGATTAAGATCATTAACCTACTTGTGATTATTTAGATGTTTTTGGTGTTTTTGTTTAGTGTTAAGTAATGAGGTTAAGCCTTAATCAAGGATTAAACAGACTCATTACACCATCCTAATAGAAGGATAATAGATGAGAATGTTTAAGCTGAGGAAAGCTCCTCAACTTAATCCATGATTAGGGATTAAACCCATGACAAAACAAGCCTTTGATTAAGTGAATTTTAATTAAGGATAAGATGAAGAAGTGAGTTTTTATGATTTGTAAGACTACTTGAGGGGGACTTGTCCATTAACACTAGGGTTAGTCCTTCTTAACCAATTAAGGAAGAATTAGAACCCTAATGCAAGGCCCAAGTTACAAGTGTGATGTCTTGATGATTATTAAGTGAATTGATTAAGAGATTCAAACACATTAAGGGTTTAACACTTAGGATTAAAGTTATACACTCCATCCTAATAGAAGGATGCAGGCATAAGCTTAATCACAAAGTCCTAAAGCCTTTAGGGTTTAGTCCCTGATTATGAGGTGAGAAGAGAAGACTCAAAGAGAGACACAAAGGTAAAAAACTATGAGGGGAGACTAATCAAAACCCTAATTCATTGTCATGCTTGGTTGTTCCTAAGGTTTGTGAGGTTTGCAAGAGAAGTCTTCAAAGGAGCCACCAGGAAGCAGATGAACAAGATCAAAAGAAGCAAAGTGACTTGCTTCATTCAAGAAGTCAAGTCACTTGAAGAAAGAGAGTGGGAGGAACAAGAATGAGCAAGCTCAAACTCAAGCACATGTAGAAATGCAGCAATGAATGCAAGAGAGATGAAAAGAAGGGTTATGAGAAGTGAAGGCAAATTCACTTCTCAAGTTTACTTACCACCTGAAATGTTAGAAAGAAATGCAATGCAATGCTAGATGAGATGAAATGGTATGATGCTAAGCAAAACCAGAAGCATGTTGATGATGATTATGATGTTATGAGGTGCTGCCAACATGAGGCAAGGCATGGAGATGCTCATACAAGATTATGAATGCAAATGATGCAAGTTAAGGAGCATGAACAAGCATGAAAAGTTATGAAGCATACAAGACAAATGACATGGCAAACATGTAATGCAATGATCAAACATGCTTTCTACATGTCTTAAGATGTCAAATGAATCACAAGAATGCACAAAATGCAAAGACAAGTCATGTTATGCAAGGAAATGCAAGAAGGATGCAAGAGAAAGCCCAAATTAGGGTTCATGAATCAAACATCAAACCAAAACTCAAAACAGAAGCAAACCCTAAGATAAAAAATGGAAAATGGCACCCAAAGAAACCCTAAACCTATAATAGACCACTGCCCAAAGGGAAGCTCTCAACTCTCAACCAAACTCAAGATATGATTTTTTTAAGTTATTAGGGTTTTTTAGGGTCCTCAACAAAAGAAATGTCAAACAATTGGAAAATGCAAGATCAAATCATGGCCATTTTACCCTAGAAACTACATGCCAATCACAAAACAATGCAAGAAGAATCAATGTCTCAACCTTCTCCAATAGGCAGAAATGAATTTTTGAACTTATGATCAAAATAATGCATAAAAAATGATTTAATTCAATGAAAAATTCTTAAAATGCATCAAGATCAAAAAAGAAATTTGGTTTGAAGGTTGGACAATGTTTCTAAATGTCTTAGAACATTTCATGAATTTTTTTATAATTTTTAAATACTTAAAAGTATTTTTAATTAATTAATTCCCATTAATCAATTAAAAATAATCTTTTAAATATTTAAAAATACTTTTTTAATGACAAAAAATAAAATAAAAATATTTTTGGGTCTTAAAAATTAATAAAACTTTAAAGAAAAAGTTTCATAATTTTTAAGACATTTTTGCTATTTTAAAATAAATATGCAAATTAAATGAGAAGAAAATGAATTAAAATGAATTTTAAATGAAGTAATCAGGAAGGACGACTGAGATTGATTCTGGCAGTGGATGGGTTGACTGCGCGCGCAGATCAAAGGCCCATATTCAAACTTCTAAAACTCAATTAATTAAATTAATTAATCTTGATTATGAATTAATGGCACAATCTGGACCACACACACGCGCGCGGGAAGCCAGATCCAAGGGCCCATATTCAAACTTTGCTCTAACCCTAATTAACCTCACTAATCACTTTCAGGCTGCCGGAGAAGACCTCCGGTCGTCTTCTCCGGCCAGCATCCACCTGAGAAACCTCCAAACCCCTCAAATCGTAACGAAAATGAAAACTAAACACACCAAAATGATCCCCATGATCTCCTGAACTAAAACCCTAAGTCCAAACAAATTTCTTCTTCCTCAAAACCATGAATCGAACAGAACAAGTTTTAGGGCACGCAGGTTTCAGAGACAAATTAAATGCTTATTTCACCACCATTC
This sequence comes from Lathyrus aphaca, assembly GCA_963966055.1. NCBI lineage: Eukaryota > Viridiplantae > Streptophyta > Magnoliopsida > Fabales > Fabaceae > Lathyrus > Lathyrus aphaca. Next base: position 314,331,348 of record OZ014519.1, read on the forward strand.
CAAAAACCAATGATACCAGGATGATCAGTGAAGCACATAGAACAAGTTTGTAACAAGAAAAACAATTTCTGGAAAAATAAATTTCAGGCTACCTGAGATTCGAAGCTTTCAGCTTGAGGACTTTCTGGCCACTTCCTTCAGTGCAAACTACTCCACTTGGTCCCCAGAAGATGTTTGAATGCTCAAAGAGAGTTTAAGCTGGCTGGATAGTGAGATTCGAAAGCTTCTGCTCAAGCTTGGTCAGAAATGGCAATGGTGAAATAGGGAGCTTCAGGTCATTGTGAATGGTTGTTTGTGATCCTGAGGATGAATGGAGAAGGTCTGTGGTGTTTGTTTGTATGTTTGCAAGCTGTGGTGAGAGTTTCGAAGAGAAATGCAGGCTGAGGTGAGAAATGGTTATGGAGTATTCTGGTTGTTTCAGGCTTGGGTTCTTGGTGCTGGGTGGTCTATGGAGCAAGGTGAGTTGAATGGTGAAGATAGTTGGAGTGTTTGCAAGCTGTGGAATCAGATTCGAAGCAAGTTGCAATTGGGAGTGTTTGTGTGAATGTGATTGTATGAATGGTTTCAGGCTTGCTTAGTGTATGAAATGGTTTGCAAATGGATAGTATAAACTAATCCAATTGGTCAGAGGATGTGACTTGTGCTTTATGGATAGGTGTAGCCACTTTTGCAAATATGTCAACTTCTTGTAAGATAGGGCATGGGCAACTTCTAGCCAAGTACAAAGGGCATGGTCTGCGCAGCAAAGTGAAGGGAAAGGCTAGGCTTGGTCCAGCATTCAAGGCAGCAAGTTGGTGAAATGTTATGAGTGCTTTTGCAAGTTGTTGCTTTTTTTGAAATCTCATGAAAAATGCCTTGTTACATGAACTAAACACATGTGATCTTTGGTTCAAATCTGATTTTTGGGACTTAGAGAATGTTTATGTGCTGGTTTGAAATGAATTAGAGGCTGCAATATGCATTGGTCCAAGATTTTGCAAAATTCTCACTTAGGGCATGCCTTGAAAATCAATGATTTTAGCCAACTTTGCATTGCCATAACTTTTGATTCAAGAAGAGTTTGATCATGTTCTTGTACTTTTTGAAAAGGGAAAAATGAGATCTACAACTTTCATGACCAAAGTTTTTCCATTTGAAGCATTTTTGGATCAAGAATCATGGCTTGAAAAATGACCTAAAATGATGCATTCTTGAAAAGTCAACTATGCCCAAAAAGTCAACATTTGCAAAAACCCTAAATTCTTGATTTTTATGAACTTCAACCTTCTTCCATGATCAAATAAAGATCATATACACTCAAAATGATGAAGATCACCCATTGGTTGGGTCATTGGGGGCCTCAGATGCCCTGATTTTATACTGACTTGTCTGAAAAGTCAACCCTTGATCAGATGACTTCCCCATGGAATTTCTTCATGAAAATTGATATGCATACTCCCTATACCATATAGAGACCAATGGAAACAAGAATGACCAAAAAAATTGGGGTTATGGCCTCTGAAACCAAAACCCTAATTTTCGGTCAACTGTGCAGTTTAGCTTGGCTCTGCATCCACTCAAACCCTAGTTCTTGTAATTCCTCTGCATTTTTGACTTTGAGGAAATGGAATATGATATAAGAACACACATGGACCCCTTTGAGATTATTGGTGACCTTTGGAATGGCTCAAGATGCTTTGGGATTGCTCAGATCACAAACCCTAGGTGCAGATGCCTTAGAAACTATGCAGTGAATCAAAAGTGAAATATGAGATGATATGATTGTGTTTATGCATATGAGGATGATCACAAGCCATGGTGTGAATGAGTGAGGGCAAATTTGGGGTGTTTACAGCAAGCTGCTGCCAATTGAGAAGAAAGAAGACCGATTCGGGTTGGGTTACAGACCAACTCGACAAGATCAACCAGAGGCTGCAACGGAGCCCAAGTTTATCACTGGCGGGATGCTCACTCCAGATGCTGTGAATAGTTTGGAAGATGAGTCAGAAGACGAGTGCAACCTGGAAAGCTGGATACGTCCAAGGATCCTGGGGAACCATGTCTCAAACTGGTCTTCCCAGGAAATTATAAGAGTTACTCCTGCAGAGTAATTATTATTTCCTGTCTTTAAGCATGCATCAAGTCCTGTATCTTGCCCAAGATGTCAGGGCTCATTTTGTAATCGGGCCATCTTGTATTTTGTGCAAACGATCAATTAATGAATATTATGACATCTTTTGCAAATGAGTCTTTTCTTTTCCGCTCACAGTTTTTCATTTTTTATTTTTTGTACAAAAATAAAATGGCAATGTTTTTCAAAATAAATAACTTCATCTTCACTTTTTCTAAGCAAGATAAAACTGATCACTAAAATGAACAAATCCAAACCCTTGCAGAGAGTGCCCTCCAGACCGCACTGACAACAACACCGCTATGACTTCGTATGACTTTGACAATCCGATTAATCAAGCTGATGAAGGGGTTGAAGAAGATTATGAGCTACCTGAAGAACTAGCCAGGTTGTTAAGACAAGAGGAGAAGGTTATAACTCCTCATCAGGAGGAGGTTGAAACGGTTAATCTTGGTACGGAAGAAGACCTGAAAGAAGTTAAAATCGGGGCCCGTCTGCAAGATTCAGTGAAAGAGCAACTTATTGACATGCTTCGGGAGTATGTGGATGTTTTTGCTTGGTCTTATCAGGATATGCCAGGGTTGGACACTGACATTGTTATGCACAAGCTACCTCTAAAGCAAGACTGTCCGCCAGTAAAACAGAAGTTGCGCCGTACTCGCCCAGATATGGCCATGAAGATAAAAGAAGAGGTAAAAAATGTAAGCACCCCAAATTTGCCCTCACCCATTCACACCATGGCTTGTGATCATTCTCATATGCATAGACACAATCATATCATCTCATATCTCATTTTTGATTCACTGCATAGTTTCTAAGTCATCTGCACCTAGGGTTTGTGATCTGAGCAATCCCAAAGCTTCTTGAGCCATTCCAAAGGCAGCCAATCACTTCAAAGGGATACACATGTGTTCTTATATCATATTACATCCTCTCAAAGTCAAGATTTCAAAAGAATCACAAGAACTGGGTTTGGAATGGATGCAGATCCAGGTTTGACTGCACAGTTGACTGAAAATTAGGGTTTTGGTTTCAGAGGCCATAACTCCAAATTTTTTGGTCATTCTTGTTTCCATTGGTCTCTATATGGTATAGGGAGTATGCATATCAATTTTCATGAAGAAATTCCATGGGGAAGTCATCTGATCAAGAGTTGACTTTCTGGACAAGTCAGTGCAAAATCAGGGCATCTGAGGCCCCCAATGACCCAACCAATGGGTGATCTTAATCATTTTGAGTGTATATGATCTTTATTTGATCATAGAAGAGGTTTGAAGTTCACAAAAATCAAGAATTTGGAGTTTTTGCAAATGTTGACTTTTTGGGCATAGTTGACTTTTCAAGAATGCTTCATTTTAGGTCATTTTTCAAGCCTTGATTCTTGATCCAAGAATGCTTCAAATGGAAAAACTTTGGTCATGAAAGTTGTAGATTACATCTTTCCCTTTTCAAAAAGTACAAGAACATGATCAAATTCTTCTTGGATCAAAAGTTATGGCGTGACAAAGTTGGCTAAAATCATTGATTTTCAAGACATGCACCAAATGGGAATTTTGCAAAATCATAAACCAATGCCATTTGTAACTTCTAATTCACTTCAAACCATGACATAAACATTCTATGTGACCTAAAAGTCAGAATTGGACCAAGGTTCACATGTTCATGGTTCATGTAACAAGGCATTTTTCATAAAATTTCAAAAAGTGACAACTTGCAAAAACACTCATCACACTTCCTACAACTTGCAACATTGGATGCTGACTTTGGCTAGCCTTTCCCCTCACCCTTGCTGCGCAACCCCATGCCTTGTACCAAGCTATAACTTAGCCCATGCCTCTCTTACAAAGAAGTTGACATTTTGCAAAAGGTGACTTACCTATCACAGCAGGCCATGTCACATCATCTGGCCAATTAGATTTGTTTATACTTTCCATTTGCAAGCAAAACATAACACTAAGCCAGGCTGAAACTCTCTCAAGCATCACATACACAAGAACACACCATTTTGCAAATTGCTTCGAATCTCTCTGCCCAGCCATAAAACATTCAAACCATTTTCATCAATCAACTCATCATGCTTCATTGAGCCCAAAGCAACCAAGAACCAGGCCTGAAACAAGCCATAACTCCATTTCACCATTTTCACCCCAACTTGCAGTTTCTTTCGAAACTCTAACCACAGCTCACAAACATCAAAACCAACTCCACAAACCTTCTCCACACATCATCTGGACCACAAACAACCCTTCACCATTGCCAGAAACAGCCTGAATCACCATTGCCATTCTCAACTGAGCTTGGAGCAGAAACTGTTCAAACTCTTCATCCAGCCAACATAAATTTCTCCCAAGCATTCAAGCATCATCAGGAGGTCATAAGGAGTGGATTTCACCAAGAGAGGAGGCCTGAAAGTTGCTGGAGTGAAAGCTTCGAATCTCAAGTAGCTCAAGAACTTTTTTTCCAGAAATGGATTTTTAAGTTCTAAACTTGTTCTTTGTGTCTTCCTGATCATGAATATGCCTTTGGTTTTGCAAATGGTGATGAAATGAGAATGTAATTGCTCTCTGAAACTTTTGTGCCCTAGTTCTTATTTGTTTCGATTCAGCCTTGTTAGGAAATATAAATTAGTTTTGATTAGGGATTCTGGTTCGCGAGTGAGTGGGGATCATTTCCCAGTTTTTAGATTTCATTTTAGTTAGGTTTTTTAGAGTTTTGAGGATTTTCAGGGGAGATGCTGGCCGGAGAAGACGACCGGAAGTCTTCTCCGGCAGCCTGAAAGTCATTATGCCCTAATCCAGTCATTAACTCCCATTTGAATTTCGTGCGTTGGATGCCTTTGACCCGTTGACTACCCGCGCGCATGTGTGGCCTGGATCTTCCCAATTAGCCCTAATCCACTTGTTTAGATTTAATTAATCATAATTTATTTAATTAACTCAGAAACAACCTGGACCCTTGGATAACGCGCGTGGTCAACCCATTCAAACTCAGACTCAATCCTGGCCCTCCACTCATTTGACTTTCCTTTTAATTAATTTATTTTCATTTTCTTTTTCATTTAACTTGCATATTTAATTTAAAATAGTAAAAAATGTTTTAAAATTATGAAACTTTTTCTCCTGAGTTTTATTAATTTTCATGACACAAAAATATTTTTGTTTTTATTTTTATCATTAAAAAAGTATTTTTAAATTTTTAAAGGATTATTTTTAATTGATTAATGGAAATTAATTTATTAAAAATACCTTTAGGTATTTAAAAATCACCAAAAAATTCATGAAATGTTCTAAGACATTTAGAAACATTGTCCAACCTTCAAACCAAATTTCTTTTTTGATCTTGATGAATTTTGAGAATTTTTCATTGAATAAAAATCATTTTTGTGCATTATTTTGATCTAAACTTCAAAAAATCATTTCTGCTTAACCATGAAGAGTTGGACATTGATTCTTCTTGCATTGCATTGTGTTTGGCATGTAGTTTTTGAGATAAAATGGCCATGATTTGATCTTGCATTTTTCAATTGTTTGGCATTTCTTTTGTGTAGGAACCCTAAAAACCCTAGAATCTTAGAAAAATCATAACTTGAGATTGGTTAAGAGTTGAGACCTCTCCTTTGGGCATTGGTTTAGTATAGGATTAGGGGTCCTTTGTGTGGCATTTTCCATTTTTTATCTTAGGGTTTGCTTCTGTTTTGGGTTTTTGTTTGTTGTTTGATCCATAAACCCTAATTTGGACTTTCATTTGCATCCTTCTTGCATTCTCTTGCATAACATGACTTGCCATGACATTTCAAGCATCCATGTGATTCATTTGACATCATAAGACATATATAAAGCATGTTTGATCATTGCATCACATATTTGCCATGTTGTGTGCCATGTATGCTTCATAACTTTTCATGTGTATCCATGCTTCTAAGCTTGCTTCATTTGCATTCTTGAACTTGTGTGAACATTTCCATGTGCTGCCTCATGTTTGTAGCATCTCATAACATCATTATCATCATCAACATGCTTCTGGTTTTGTTTCTAATCATGTCATCTCATCCCATTTGACATTGCATTGCATTTCTTTTCTAACATTTCAGGTGGTAAGTGATGTTGAGAAGTGAATTTGCCTTCACTTCTCACAACTTTTCTTTTCATCTCTCTTGCATCCATTGCTGCATTTATGTTTGTGTTTGAGTTTGAGCTTGCTCATTCTTCTTCTTCCCACTTTCTTTCTTCAAGTGACTTGACTTCTTGAATGAAGCAAGTTGCTTTGCTTCTCTTGATCCTTTCATCTGCTTCCTGGTGTTTCCTTTGAAGATTGTTCTTGCAAACCTCACAAACCTTAGGAACAACCAAGCATGATAATGAATTAGGGTTTTGATTAGTCTCCCCTCATAGTTTTATCTTTGTGTCTCTCTTTGAGTCTTCTCTTCTCACCTCATAATCAGGGACTAAACCCTAAAGGCTTTAAGGCTTTGTGATTAAGCTTATGCCTGCATCCTTCTATTAGGATGGAGTGTATAACTTTAAACCTAAGTGTTAAACCCTTAATGTGTTTAAATCTCTTAATCAATTCACATAATAATCATCAAGACATCACACTTGTAACTTGGGCCTTGCATTAGGGTTCTAATTCTTCCTTAACTGGTTAAGAAGGACTAACCCTAGTGTTAATGGACAAGTCCCCCTCAAGTTGTCTTACAAATCATGAAAATCACTTTATCATCATACCATTAAATAAAATCCACTTAATCAAAGGCTTGTTTTGTCATGAGTTTAATCCCTAATCATGGATTAAGTTGAGGAGCTTTCCTCAGCTTAAACACTCTCATCTATTATCCTTCTATTAGGATGGTGTAATGAGTCTGTTTAATCTTTGATTATGGCTTAACCTCATTACTTAACACTAAATAAAAACACCAAAAACATTTAAATAATCACGAGTAGGTTAATGATCTTAATCCTACACCAAAGGTGATTAAGTATGAGAAGCTGACTTCACACTTAAGGTATTCTCATTACCCCTAATCAGAGGGAAGATGTGATGAGTTTACTAACCTATTGGTTTAGGCTTAAGCTCATTAACTTATGACAAACTTTCAAAAGCAATAAAAGACTGAAAACTCAAAAACAAACAATAATCGTCTCCTCCGGGATTCTTTTCTCATCTCATTCACTCACGATCGAGAACTTGCTTCTTCCGTCTAATGCAAGACAGTTTGCACCTGAGCCAGACAGGTCATACACTTGAGCATAGGCAAGTAAGAAGTTCACAAGTCAATTCATCTATCAGTCTCTTTGGGTCGAACTACGGTGTTCTGACTTCCTCATTGCACGAGAGGATACGTAGGCATAACTTAACAGTTATCGAACAAAAGTCTCTTTATATTCCCCCTCTTTCCAACATCATTCTCTTAGCCTCATGATCATGAGCATACTCTTTCCTTACACTGACACTTTGTCGCTCCCGACAAATGAATCCAAGTCAAATGGGGTACAGACGCGAACGGTCGGCGAAAGGGACAATGAGAACACACAGCCGTGAACTCACTGGAGATGAATAGAGTCGCCAGCTAGGCATTTTTATCCCGGAGGAAAGGCAATGCTGCATAGACCTAGAAAGAGATGGATAAGACGGTTGCGAACTAGAGAGACTGAGAAAGGGGGTTGGTTACAACCTGGGAAGGTATTAGCACCCAGATTGTCCGTCGTACTCGACGGGATCCACGCTTAAAAGATTTGTGTTTTAAAGGGGTAGTGTCAGTGCAATTTGTGTATAAAGAGCTGGAAAAGAATGTACAGGTGTCAGTGTAAAAGAAGTGAAATGTGGTATGTATAAATGATGTGTCAGTGTAGGAATGAGAATGAATTGCTCATGATAATGAGGCTAAAAGAAAGATGCTGGAAAGAGGGGGAATGTACAGAGACTTTTGTTCGATAACTGTTAAGTTATGCCTACGTATCCTCTCGTGCAATGAGGAAGTCAGAACACCGTAGTTCGACCCAAAGAGACTGAAAGATGAATTGACTTGTGAACTGCTTGCTTGTCTATGCTCAAGTGTATGACCTGTCTGGCTCGGGTGCAAACTGTCTTGCATTAGACGGAAGAAGCAAGTTCTGTGTTGTGAGTGAATGAGATGAGAAAAGAATCCCGAAGAAGACGATTATTGTTTGTTTTTGTGCTTTCAGTCTTTTATTGCTTTTGGATTTTTGTCATAAGTTAATGAGCTTAAGCCTAAACCAATGGGCTAGTAAACTCATCACATCTTCCCTCTGATTAGGGGTAATGAGAATACCTTAAGTGTGAAGTCAGATTCTCACACTTAATCACCTTTGATGTAGGATTAAGATCATTAACCTACTTGTGATTATTTAGATGTTTTTGTGGTTTTTGTTTGGTGTTAAGTAATGAGGTTAAGCCATAATCAGGGATTAAACAGACTCATTACACCATCCTAATAGAAGGATAATAGATGAGAAAGTTTAAGCTGAGGAAAGCTCCTCAACTTAATCCATGATTAGGGATTAATCTCATGACAAAACAAGCCTTTGATTAAGTGGATTTTATTTAATGAGATGATGATGAAGTGTTTTTTATGATTTGTAAGACAACTTGAGGGGGACTTGTCCATTAACACTAGGGTTAGTCCTTCTTAACCAATTAAGGAAGAATTAGAACCCTAATGCAAGGCCCAAGTTACAAGCTTGATGTCTTGATACTTATTAAGTGATTTGATTAAAGGAGTTAAACACATTAAGGGTCTAACACTTAGGATTAAAGTTATACACTCCATCCTAATAGAAGGATGCAGGCATAAGCTTAATCACAAAGCCTTAAAGCCTTTAGGGTTTAGTCCCTGATTATGAGGTGAGGAGAGAAGACTCAAAGAGAGACACAAAGGTAAAAACTATGAGGGGAGACTAATCAAAACCCTAATTCATTGTCATGCTTGGTTGGTCCTAAGGTTTGTGAGGTTTAACAAGAACAATCTTCAAAGGAGCCACCAGGAAGCAGATGAACAAGATCAAGAGAAAGCAAAGTGACTTGCTCCATTCAAGAAGTCAAGTCACTTGAAGAAAGAAAGTGGGAGGAACAAGAATGAGCAAGCTCAAACTCAAACACATATAAAAATACAGCAATGGATGCAAGAGAGATGAAAAGAAAAGTTATGAGAAGTGAAGGCAAATTCACTTCTCAAGTTACTTACCACCTGAAATGTTAGAAAGAAATGCAATGCAATGCAAAAATGAGATGATATGACATGATGCAAAACCAAACCAGAAGCATGTTGATGATGATTATGATGTTATGAGGTGCTGCAAACATGAGGCAAGGCATGGAGATGTTCATACAAGATCATGGATGCAAATGATGCAAGTTAAGGAGCATGTATGAACATGAAAAGTTATGAAACTTACAAGGCAAATGACAATGCAAATATGTGATGCAATGATTAAACATGCTTTCTATATGTCTTAAGATGTCAAATGAATCACAAGAATGCTTGAAATGCTAAGACAAGTCATGTTATGCAAGAGAATGCAAGAAGGATGCAAATGAGGGCCCAAATTAGGGTTCATGAATCAAACAACAAACAAAAACCCAAAACAGAAGCAAACCCTAAGATAAAAAATGGAAAATGCCACTCAAAGAAACCCTAACCCTATACTAAACCAAGGTCCAAAGGGGAGGTCTCAACTCTCAACTAAACTCAAGTTATGATTTTTCTAAGTCATTAGGGTTTTTAGGGCTCCTAAACAAAAGAAATGCCAAACAATTGGAAAATGCAAGATCAAATCATGACCATTTTATCCTAGAAACTACATGCTAAACACAAAACAATGCAAAATGAATCAATGTCCAACTCTTCTTAGATAGGCAGAAATGAATTTTTGAACTTAGGATCAAATTAATGCATAAAAAATGATTTAATTCAATGAAAAATTCTCAAAATGCATCAAGATCAAAAAAGAAATTTGGTTTGAAGGTTGGACAATGTTTCTAAATGTCTTAGAACATTTCATGAATTTTTGGTGATTTTTTAAATACCTAAAAGTATTTTTAATAAATTAATTTCCATTAATCCATTAAAAATAATCTTTTAAATATTTAAAAAATACTTTTTTAATGATAAAAAATAAAATAAAAATATTTTTGTGTTTACAAAATTAATAAAACTCAGAGGAAAAAGTTTCATAATTTTTAAACCTTTTTTACTATTTTTAAATAAATATGCAAATAAAAGGAAAAGAAAATGAATTAAAATTAAATAAAAGAGAAAGTAATCAGAATGGAAGGCCAGGATTGGGTTTGGATTTGAATCTGTTGACCAGCGCGCAAATGAAGGGTCCGGATGGCTTCTGATCAAATTAAGTTAATTATGGATTAATTAAGACAAACACGTGGATTAGGGCTAATTGGATACATCTGAGCCTTCCATTCGCGCGGGGAGTCAACAAGTCAAAGGCAATCAACGCTCAGAATTCAAACTTGAGTTAATGACCGTAATTAGGGCAAATCACTTTCAGGCTGCCGGAGAAGACTTCCGGTCGTCTTCTCCGGCAAGCATCTCCCCTGAAAACCTCCCAACTCCCTCAAATCATAACAAAAATGAAACCTAAGCATACCAAAATGATTCCCATGATCCCCTGAATTAAAACCCTAAGTCAAAACTAATTTATTCTTCCTTAAATCCATGAATCAAGCAAAACAAATTTTAGGGCACGCAAGTTTCAGAAGCTAATTAAATACTCATTTCAAAGCCATTTCAAAAACCAAAAGCACCAGGATACTCAGTGAAGCATAGAGAACAAGTTTATAACATGAAAAATGATTTCTGGAAAAATAATTTTCAAGCTACCTGAGATTCGAAGCTTTCAACCTGATGACTTTCTGGCCACTTCCTTCAGTGAAAACCACTCCACTTGATCCCCAGATGATGTTTGAATGCTCAAGAAGAGTTTATGTTGGCTGGATAATGAGTTTGACAAGTTTCTGCTTCAGCTCAGTCAGAAATGGCAATGGAGTTTCAGGCAGCTTCAGGTCATTGTGAATGGTTCTTTGTGATCAGAACAATGAATGGAGAAGGTCTGTGGTGTTTGTTTTGATGTTTGTAAGCTAGGGAGAGAGATTCGAATGGAACTGCAAGTTGTGATGAAGAATGGCAGTGGGGTGTTCTTGCTTGTTTCAGGCCTGGCTCTTGGTGGTTTGAGGTCTATGGAGTATGGTGAGTTGATCTGTGGAAATGTTTTTGGTGTTTGCAAGCTGAGAAAACAAATTCGAAGGAAGATGCAAAATGGAGTGTTTTTGTGTATGTCCTTTTAATGAGAGAGTTTCAGCCTTGCTAGATGTATGGAATGGCTTGCCCTTTGTCCACATAACTCTCTCTCATTGGTCAGATGATTGGACATGTGCTTTATTGATTGGTAAGTCACCTTTTGCAAAAAGTCAAAATTTGTGTAAGGCAAGTATGGCTTGATCTATAGCTAGTACATGGGCTGGTTCTGGTGCAGCAAGATGATGTGAGAGGGCTAGCTTGATTCAAGGACCAATGCAGCAAGTTGGTGAAGAGAAATGAGTGGTTTTGCAACTTGTTACTTTTTGAACTCCATGAAGAAAAGTCTTGTTATATGAACCAAAACATGAGAAACCTTGGTCCAATTCTGACTTTTAGGACATGTAGAATGTTTGCATACTGGTTTGAAGTGAATTAGAAGTCACTTTGGGCTTTGGTTCATGATCTTGCAAAATTTCCATTTGAAGCATGCCTTGAAAACCAATGATTTTTGCCAACTTTGTCTTGCTATAACTTTTGATCCAAAAAGAGTTTGATCATGTTCTTGTACTTTTTGAAAAGGGAAAGATGAGATCTACAACTTTCATGACCAAAGTTTTTCCATTTGAAGCATTTTTGGATCAAGAATCAAGGCTTGAAAAATGACCTAAAATGAAGCATTCTTGAAAAGTCAACTAAGTCCAAAAAGTCAACATTTGCAAAAACCCTAAATTCTTGATTTTTATGAACTTCAATATTCTTCCATGATCAAATAAAGATCATATACACTCAAAATGATGAAGATCACCCATTGGTTGGGTCATTGGGGGCCTCAGATGCCCTGTTTTTACACTGACTTGTCTGAAAAGTCAACCCTTGATCAGATGACTTCCCCATGGAATTTCTTCATGAAAATTGATATGAATACTCCCTATACCATATAGAGACCAATGGAAACAAGAATGACCAAAAAATTTGGTGTTATGGCCTCTGAAACCAAAACCCTAATTTTCAGTCAACTGTGCAGTCAAACCTGGCTCTGCATCCATTCAAACCCCAGTTCTTGTGATTCTTTTGCATTTTTGACTTTGAGAGGATGTGGTATGATAGATGAACACACATGGACCCCTTTGAAGTGATTGGTAGCCTTTGGAATGGCTCAAGAAGCTTTGAGATTGCTCAGATCACAAACCCTAGGTGCAGATGACTTAGTAACTATGCAGTGAGTCAAAAATGAGATATGAGATGGTATGATTGTGTTTATGCATATGAGAATGATCACAAGCCATGGTGTGAATGGGTGAGGGCAAATTTGGGGTGTTTACAGCTGCCCCTATTCAAACATGAGTTAGCTGTGCAGGATGTAAGCGGCGGCTTAACAGGCAAACAAGATAACTTGTGGTTGAATACCAAAGACAGTCGAAAATTTGCACTCACAGAATGAAGAAGAAAAGGGATATAGATTGTAAAAAGAAAATAAAGTATATTGTAAAGTGTGGGCGACGGAGGACGACCGTCGAGCAGAGGACGACTGCTGAGTAAAGAGCAATGACGGGGACGGCCGACATGCTGGGCCAAGTGTGTGAAGTAAAGCAATGACGGGGACGGCCGACATGCTGGGGATAAAAAGTAAAGCTAAGACGGGGACGGCCGACTAGCTGAGGAAAGTATATTATGATGGGGACGGCCATCAAGATAAAGCTGTAAAATTTTCTGGAAAATAAATGAAACATGACGGGGACGGCCATCAAGTTCATAACGCAAGGTAACCGGCGATGGGGACGGCCATCGGGCTAAAAGGAAAAGGGACCACGACGGGGACGGCCATCGGGTTAAAGAATAAATGAAATAAACAGATGATGAGGTACGGTCATCAAAGGTGATGGACGATCACCTAGAAGGGGACGGCTGCTCTGTTGGGTTAAGATGAGGGACGGTCATCTTAGGTGGGGGACGACCACCAGGCAGGGTACGGCTACCGAAAGTATCAACGATGGGGACGGCCATCGGATAAAAGGTCAACGATGGGGACGGCCATCGGACGAGCACGATGGAGGACGACCATCAAGAGGTGGAGGACGACCACCTAGCAGGGGACGGCTGCTAAAATCAACGATGGGGACGGCCATCGGATGAGCATGATGGAGGACGACCATCAAGAGGTGGAGGACGACCACCTAGCAGGGTACGACTGCTCTCAGGGTTATCATAACACAGGACGAGTGTTAGATAAAAAAAAGAAAAATTGCTCTGTTGGCGATCTACTGGGGAATAGTAAACACGGACGAGCGTTTACATCCAAGAAAGGTATAAGTGTTTGGTATGTTGTGTATAGATTAAAGATGCGGACGAGCATCCTTAAGACTATGATACGGACGAGTATCAGGTAGAAACAAGTACTGACACATGTTCCGAGATGATGATACGGACGAGTATCAACTGGTTAACAGGGAACACGTACGAGTGTTGTATCTGAATGGACTCCTCTGGGGAATAGTAGACATGGACGAGTATCTATATTCAAGAAGACATAAGTGTTTTGACGCAGTGTATGGATTAAAGATGCGGACGAGCATCCTTAAGACTATGATACGGACGAGTATCATGTAGAAACAAACACTAGACGCAATGTTCTGAGATGATGGTACGGACGAGTACCAACTGGTTAACAAAGAAAAGGGACTACTGTCGAATCTGCGGGGATATAAGTGATGTATACAAGATACAGACGAGTATCTGTATAAGTGTATTATGAGTAGTGAGTATGAGTATTGTATAGGTGAGTGTTTATCTGCTGGGGAGGGTGACACGGACGGGTGTCAAGAAAGAAAAGTATAATATTAACAAATATATGGGTGATGAAAGTGTAAGCGACTGCGCTGGGGTTATGACACGGACGGGTGTCAAGAAAGTGTATGTATAGGTATATGTGAGTGCAAAGAGGATGTCTTTGGCTTTCTGCTGGGGAGGCGACACGGACGGGTGTCCAAAGGTGTATATACTGGTGTTCGTGATTTGTGAGGCAACTGTTCTTGCTGGGAACCCTGGTGGGGATTTTTGTATATTGTGTTCTGTATGTTGATAGATTATCATTATTCACAAGTGTTCGATTCGCAACATGACTTATGATTATGCTATGTATTTGATTTTTGCCGTAATGCTCCGTATTAGACGGAATGCTACGCTCTGAGGGTGAGTATGATGCGAATGCTATGATTATGCAAAGAGTACAGCTCCGGGACTCGGATCCCGTCGCTGCAAAGATCTCTGGCTGATCTGCTTGAAATAGACATCCCAGCTGGGGATGAGATCATTGGTAGATCTAATGAGATGTAATTGCTTGGGGATACATGTCACTGGTTGACATATCCTCATAAGATGGGACCCAGCTGGGGTTTGTAGAAGCCTTCTGCACTCTGTTGTGACTTCTTCATGCGTTGCTCTTCTGAACAGAGGCTAGTGATTCTGTGGGGAGATGATTCCCTGACTCTTCCTATTCTGCTGAGGAAGGATGATTTGCACCATGGCTGGGGATAGTTGTTGGCCACTCAGCTGGGGAGGAAGCAAATCAGCTGGGGAGAAAGCAACTCGGCTGGGGAGAACACCTGGTGCTAAGACTGAGCGAGTATTGATTTGGCAACCTCGCTGGGGAAATGGGCCTCTTCCCGTGTACTTCGGGTGCTAAGACTGAGCGAGTATTGATTTGGCAGCTTGTTGAGGGTGAAGCTTTCATGCCCTAAGCTGCGTTCTGGATACCTGCAATCCTGCAAAGATAAGGAAACGTGCAAATGATCCCGAGGTATCCCTAACCGGATTCCGTCATAGGAGTTAAGCATTCTTGAGAGTAAGTATATTCCCTGTAAGCATGTGTCTTTATTTCCTTAGAGAAGAACATCTGTACTTATGCAATTAGTTTTTTAGAGACATCAGACATTTTTCTGCAAATAAAAAGTACAAGACGAAACATGACTGAAAAAATCTGATTTTATTAATTCAAATGCCCTGAATTGGCAAGATACAATCAAAGAAACATATCTCCTGAAATGAGGAGATTGTTACAAATTGAGAAACAAAATGCTGGCGATGCTGACGACGCTTTCAAGAGCTTCCTCTTCTGCTATGACTTGTATGACAATGACGTTCTTCTCGTCTTGCTTTCTGAAGAAGGCTGATTCTGACCGAAGCTTGATCCTTTCGAGGTCTTCCAAGTTGTAAGTGATACAGACGAATTCAGAATGCAGTTGTTCGCTTATTCCCTTATTTTGCATGGATCGCCCTTTCGGGTTTTCAATCCATCGGGATACCCATTTTTGCCTGAGTTGTCCAATGCGGCTTTTCAACTCAGCGGGTGTACACATTTTTTTTTTTTACTTATTTCCCTTATTTTTGCCCGAGTCTTTTATTCTGTTTTTGACTCGCCGGGATGCCCTATTTTTGCCTGGACTTACATTCTGTTTTTATGTCCAGCGGGTCATTTTTATGCGAAGTATTTTCTAACCGCATCTGAATTCACAGGGGACGGGAAATCTTCACCATCCATGGTGCTGAGCATCAGTGCTCCACCAGAGAAAACTTTCTTTACCACGAATGGTCCTTCGTAGTTTGGAGTCCATTTTCCCCTGTGGTCTGTATGCGGAGGGAGGATTCTCTTCAGTACAAGATCTCCCACTTGGTACTCTCGGTGCCTGACTTTCTGATCGAAGGCTCTCTTCATTCTTTTCTGATATAACAGCCCATGACAGATCGCAGCCAATCTTTTCTCTTCAATCAGACTCAGTTGTTCGTATCGGGACCGAACCCATTCTGCTTCACTCAGTTTAACATCCATTAATACCCGTAGGGAGGGTAATTCAACTTCAACAGGTAGGACTGCTTCCATACCATACACAAGCTGATACGGTGTTGCCCCAGTGGATGTTCTGATTGATGTGCGGTACCCATGCAAGGCAAACGGTAGCATTTCATGCCAGTCTCTGTAGGTGACTACCATCTTCTGCACAATCTTCTTGATATTTTTGTTTGCTGCCTCAACAGCGCCATTCATCTTCGGCCTGTAAGGAGAAGAATTGTGGTGTTGGATCTTGAAGTCCCGGCATAGTTCTGCCATCATTTTGTTGTTCAAGTTGGAACCATTATCAGTAATGATTCGCTCGGGAACTCCATATCGACAGATGATATCTCTCTTCAGAAATCTGGCTACCACTTGTCTTGTAACGTTTGCATATGAGGCTGCTTCGACCCACTTAGTGAAGTAATCAATGGCGACCAGGATGAATCTGTGGCCATTTGAAGCAGTCGGCTCAATCTTGCCAATCATATCAATGCCCCACATGGCAAAGGGCCATGGTGAAGACATGATGTTCAAAGGATTGGGAGGTACATGCACTTTATCTGCATAGATCTAGCATTTGTGGCATTTTCTGGCGTAAGCACAACAGTCTACATCCATTGTGATCCAGTAATAGCCTGATCTTAACAACTTTTTGGCCATGGCATGCCCTCCAGCATGGGTACCAAAGGATCCTTCATGCACTTCATGCATCAACAAATCTGCTTCCGTCTTGTCAACACATCTGAGGAGTACCATATCAAAGTTCCTCTTGTATAAAGATCCATCAGTGTTCAGAAAGAAACTACCAGCAAGCCTTATCAAAGTCTTCTTATCATTGGAAGATGCCCCAGGTGGGTATGCTTGATCCTCCAAGAAGCATTTAATGTCATGGAACCAAGGCTTATCATCTTTGACAACTTCTGCTGCGAATACATATGTTGGTCTATCAAGTCTAGACACTGATATCTGGGGTACAAAGTTAGCAGCTTGAACTTTGATCATGGATGAAATGGTAGCAAGAGCATCTGCAAACTGATTCTTGTCCCGAGGGATATACTCAAGCTTGACTGTTGTGAAGAAAGTCAATAACCTCCTTGTATAATCCCTGTAAGGTATCAGATGATCCTGGTGGGTGTACCATTTTCCGTTGGTTTGATTGACTACCAAAGCTGAATCTCCGAATACGGTCAATGTTTTGATCCTGAGGTCAATGGCTTCCTCAAGACCCATAATGCAAGCTTCATATTCAGCTTCGTTGTTAGTGCAGTTGAAAGTGAGTTTTGCCGAGAAAGGCATGTGAACTCCCTTAGGTGTAATGAGTACTGCACCAACACCGCGACCATTCATATTAACAGCCCCATCAAACATCATAGTCCATTCTTCTTCTGGGTCAGGCCCTTCAGTGTGAATAGGCTCCTCATGATCTTTTGCTTTAATGAACATGATGTCTTCATCAGGGAAGTCAAACCTCATAGGCTGGTAGTCATCAATGGGTTGCTCGGCAAGATATTCAGATAGTACACTGCCCTTGATGGCTTTCTGAGATGTGTACTGTATGTCGTATTCCGTGAGAATCATTTGCCATCTTGCAACCCGTCCGGTAAGAGCTGGCTTCTCGAAAATGTACTTAACTGGGTCCATTTTGGAGATCAATAAAGTAGTGTGGGTCAACATATACTGCCTCAGTCGGCGAGCAGCCCACGCTAAAGCACAGCAAGTTTTCTCGAGCAGTGAATAACGCTGTTCACAGTCGGTAAACTTTTTGCTTAGGTAGTATATTGCATACTCTTTTCGACCAGACTCGTCATGCTGGCCCAGCACACACCCCATCGACTCTTCTAATACTGTCAAGTACATTATCAGAGGTCTTCCTTCAACTGGAGGCATAAGGATTGGAGGTTCTTGCAGATATTCTTTGATCTTGTCAAAAGCCCTCTGGCAGTCTTCATTCCACCTGACCGTCTGTTCTTTTCTTAACAGCTTGAACAAGGGTTCACAGGTTGCTGTAAGGTGAGATATGAACCGTGAAATGTAGTTCAATCGACCTAAGAACCCTCGAACTTCTTTCTCAGTTTTCGGTGCAGGCATCTCTTGAATAGCTTTGACTTTATCAGGGTCCACCTCAATCCCTTTCTCGCTTACAATAAAGCCCAGCAGCTTACCGGACCGCACCCCGAATGTGCATTTGTTGGGGTTCAGCTTTAGTTGGTATTTCCTCAGACGCTTGAATAACTTGAGCAGATTTACCAGGTGGTCTTCCTCTGTAAGGGACTTGGCAATCATATCATCCACATAACACTCGATTTCCTTATGGATCATATCGTGGAATAATGTCACCATAGCCCGTTGATATGTTGCACCAGCATTCTTCAGTCCGAATGGCATCACTTTGTAACAGAACGTGCCCCAAGGTGTGATGAATGTTGTCTTCTCCATGTCTTCAGGTGACATCTTGATCTGATTGTATCCTGAAAATCCGTCCATGAAGGAGAATACTGAGAACTGAGCCGTGTTATCCACCAATACGTCAATGTGAGGTAATGGGAAATCATCTTTCGGGCTGGCTCTGTTCAGGTCCCGGTAGTCAACACACATTCTTACTTTGCCATCCTTCTTAGGCACAGGTACTATATTAGCAACCCACGGCGGATAGCTAGTTACAGCAAGGAAACCGGCGTCCCACTGCTTTTGTACCTCCTCCTTGATTTTCATAGCCATGTCTGGACGGGTTCGGCGCAACTTCTGTTTGACCGGTGGACATTCTTCCCTCAAAGGCAGCTTGTGCACAACAATGTCGGTATCCAACCCTGGCATGTCTTGATACGACCAAGCAAACACGTCCACATACTCTTGAAGCAGATCGATCAGTCGTCTCTTCACTGAGTCTTGCAGGCAGGCCCCGATTTTAACTTCCTTCACGTCTTCATCTGTACCAAGATTAATCACTTCAATCTCCTCCTGGTGAGGAGTGATAACCTTTTCCTCTTGTCTTAACAACCTGGCTAGCTCTTCGGGAAGCTCATATTCTTCATCAACCCCTTCATCAGCTTGATTGATTGGATTGTCAAAGTCATACGAAGTCATAGCCGTGCTGTTGTCGGTGCTGTCAGGAAGGCACTCTCTGCAAGGGTTCAGTTTGTTTATTTTAGTGATTGATTTTAATCTTGCTTTAGAAAAAGGTGAAATGAAATTATCATTTTGAAAACACCGCCATTTATTTTTGTACAAAAAAGAAAAAAATGGAAAAAACAGTGAGCAGGAAAGAAAAAGACTCGTTTGCAAAAAGATGTCTGATATTTCATTAATTTAATCTTGTTTGCACAAAAGTACAGATGGCCCTGATTACAAAATGAGTCTTGTCATCTTGGGCAAGATGCAAGACTTGGATGCATGCTATAAAAATACAGGAAATAATAATTACTCTGCATGAGTAACTCTTATAATTTCCTGGGAAGACCAGTTCGAGACACTGCTCCCCGGGATCTTCGGACGAATCCAATTCTCCAGATTGCGCTCCTCTTCCAGCTCGTCTTCCAAATTGTTGATTGCATCGGGGGTGAGCATCCCCCCACTGACCAAACCAGGCTTCTTAGCAGCCTCCACTTGATGTTGTTGAGTTGGTTTGTAACCCAACCCAAATTAGTCTTTCTTCTCCTCCACAGATACGACCTTGCCCCAGCCTTGGGCAGTTCCTTCTTCAACAACCTTCCGGGCTTGTTGATAAGATGACATGGAGATACCAGACACAGTAGATGCTTCATTGACATTCAAGGCCTCAAAACCCTGGCTCATTGTTTCATGGATCTCCCCATCCATCTCAATGTACTTATAAGTAGCCAGGTGGCTAACAAATATATCCTCTTCTCCACAGATTGTAACAACTTGGCCTTCCCATTCAAATTTTAACTTCTGGTGAAGGGTAGACGTTACAGCGCCAGCGGCGTGAATCCAGGGTCTACCCAACAAACAGCTATAGGCGGGCTGAATGTCCATCACATAGAAGATAGTTGTAAAGGTCTGCGGGCCAATTGTCACAGGCAGCTCTATCTCTCCCAGAACCGACCTCTTAGAACCATCAAAGGCTCTTACCACCAGGTTGCTGGGTTTCAATGCTAATCCTTCATACTCTAGCTTCACCAGAGCCTTCTTTGGCAAGACATTCAGGGATGATCCTGTGTCCACCAGCACATGTGAAAGGACTGCTCCTTTGCATTCCATGGTGATGTGCAAGGCTTTGTTGTGGTTGCGGCCATCCGTTGTCAAGTCAGTATTGGTGAACCCTAGCCCATTGCTAGCAGTAACATTTCCAACCACGGTTTCCAATTGATTGACAGTGATCTCTTCAGGCACGTAAGCTGTGTGCAGGACTTTAAGTAGTGCATTCCGATGGGCTTCGGAGCACATAAGCAGAGATAAAATAGAGATTTTGGATGGCGTCTGGTGAAGCTGATCCACAATTTTATAATCACTCTTTTTGATGATCCTCATTAACTCATCAACTTCTTGATCGAATGGTGTCTTCAAGGCTTCTTTAACAGCTGGATCTTCCTGCACCGGGCTCTTTCCTTTTGCCTTAGCAGCAGCTTCTGCTTCGACAGTGGGTCTCTGAATTGGTGGAGCAAAGAGACGTCCGCTTCGGGTAAAGCCTCCGCCTCCTCCCACATTATCTATTTGTGGTGCAGGTGCTGATGTATCAAGAGTGATTCTTTTTCCTTCGCAGTACACGTCAGAGCCATAGTGCCAAGGGATGGCCCTATTGCTTTCATATGGTACGGGTCCAGGCACTGTGACAGTGACTGGACTGATTGTTGCTGCTGAAGGGACTGTAATTGTTTGCGGATCATAATAAATTGTAACTGGTGCTCTAATGGGAGCAGCACCTTCTGAATTGTAGACAGAGTTGTTTTCAGGATCATAGAATATGGTGACAGTAGAGACATCTTCATGATTGGTTGCTGGAGCCGTAGGAGACATTGTCGGAAGGACGGATGTTGTTGTTGTAGGAGATTCGAAATGGAATGAAGCTGAAGTTGTAGCAGGAGAAATTGTTGAAAACTGATCATTTGAGATGATTGATGAAGTACTTGTTGATGAAGCCGAAAAATTGTCAGGAACAATGGTTGCTGCAGTTGTAGGAGGTTCTGAAACCGTTACTGATGAGATTGCTGAATTCGTTGGAAATGATGTAGTGATCTGGAGCTGGCCACTCTGAATAAGGCCATCAATGCCATTCCTCAGATTATCGCACCCGTTTACTGAGATATTGCAGTAAGCACAACCCAATTCACACCCTGGGAACATGTTGCATTCCAAGAGCTGAGCCTTGATTTCTACCAATGGTGTCCTGATCTGCCCTACACTAGTTATTAAATAAGACGGTTTGTCTTCTTCAATAGCATTAATTCGGGGACCACCATGATTTGGCATAGGATTTTTGTTGACGTTGGGCGGCGGTGCAAAATTCAGAGCTTTCGAGTCCACCAGGTCCTGTACCTTCATGTGCAGGGCTCTGCACTTTTCCGTACTATGGCCAGGTGCGTTTGAATGAAAGGTACACCTAGCGTTGGAGTCGTAGTTCCTGGGTAGACTGTTGGGATCTGGAGGTGCCAACGTTCTTAGCTCAACTAGGTTGAGTTTCAGAAGCTGTGGCAGCAATGTAGCATATGGCATGGGGATCGGGTCGATCACTCTGTTAGCTTGAGATGGCCTTTGCTGGAATGGCCTTTGTTGATTATTGTTGGTGTTGTTGTTGTTGTAGTTCCTTGGAGGATACTGATTCTGTTGTTGATACTGAGGCTGTGGTTGATAGTTTTGCTGAGGAGGTTGATAAACAGGTTGTGGATGAGCCGGAGCAGGGATAGTGACTGCAGCCACAGATCTGTGAACGTATTGGGGCCTACCCCTGTTGGCATGGATGGCATTAGTCTCACCAGTCCTTCTCGGGCCTGCAAAAGGCTTTCTTGCATTGCTGGATGAGCTTGCACCATTGTCTGAGATCTTACCCATTTTCAACAGGCTTTCAATTCTCTCCCCGGCTATAACGACATCTGCAAAGCTGGTGGAGGAGAAGGTAGCTAGCCTATCAATATAGGTTCCCTGAAGGGTATTCATGAGCATATCAGCCATTTCCCGTTCAGACATAGGTGGCTGGACAGCAGCAGCAAGCTGTCTCCATCTTTGAACATATTCTCTGAAGCTCTCTCTAGATGACTGTGACATTCCCATTAGGATGGTCCTATTGGGTGCCATATCCAGATTATACTGATACTGTCTGATGAAGGCCTCTGCCAGGTCCTTCCAGCATCTTATAGTTGCTCTTGTTAGATGGGAATACCATTCCCTAGAAGCTCCAGTCAAGCTATCTTCGAAGTAGAACATCCACAATTTCTCGTCCATGGTATAAGCTTTTAATCTCCCGAGAAAAGATTGCAGATGGGTTCGGGGACAGGAAGTCCCATTATACTTTTCAAAACATGGTGGCTTAAACTTATGGGGAATCCTAACCCCGTCCACTAAGCCCATATCCATGACATCGAACCCCAAAGAGTTTTGAGACTCCAAGGACCTTAACTTCTCAGCTATTTCATCCAATCTTCTATCATAAGCCTCTTCCCCGGCTCCCATTACTGTGAACTGGTCTTCTTGATGGTCTTGTTGCAGTACTCTCCCGGCTGTAGCAGTTCCTGGAATATTGGCAGGGATATTGGCCTCTGGATGGAGGTGGGGGCCAAAGACAGGTGGATTGGCATGTGGTTGGACTCTTTCATTGTTGCTAGTCCCAGCAGTTCCAGGCTGATGATCTTCTTGGTTTCTCCCTTCCACCAGAGCTCTGATCCTCTCTTGGCTTTGAGCCAAGTTGTTCATTACTTCCATGAACTGGGTTATCTGAGTTCTCATCTCCACCCTTTCGTTGACCATTTGGTTTCTGACCTCAGTAAGGTCTTGCTACATCTGATCCATCTGAATTCCCGGAAGGTTGTTTCGGGTAGGGTATCTGTGTGGCCTGTTGAGGGGAAACACTCGTCGACGAGCAATAGTTCCTGAACATCACAACAGAGTTAGCATCAACAAAAACAAAAACCTACAAAACAAACAAAGGGTTAGCATGCAATGCAGTATGCTTATTTGTTCTCAAGGTATCCGGCTTGGCGTTCAGTTTTGACCCTTCCAGACCCTTGAAGATGCCATTGATGTTGCTTTTGAAGGAAACTCAGATGGAACAAACCAACTCAAATATATTACAGAGGGTGAAATAATACAACTTGTTCAATTTACAACACAAACCCTTAAAGGGGTCAAAATACATTACAAAAAGATAAAAGTACATGGAAGGAAAGCAACAACAAGCAAATGGTCAGACACCAAGTCCAAACTCATCCTCCCGAACTTCCTTGAGAAGTGCCTCGGTCACAGGATCAGCCGGACGCTCCGTGAGATTCCTGATGAGAAGGTTTCTTGTTGCAACAGCTGCAGTCAACTTCTTGTTCTGACTTTGGTCTTTGGACCTCTTCACTCCAGCTTTGATCTTTAGCTCTGATATCTCCCTCTGGGCTGCTGCCAGGGCTTCCTCTATCTGTTCCATCTTGTCTTGAACTCTCTTGTCTTCCAGAGTACGAGCCTCGGTGATCCGGACCCACCTAGCCTGACTCTCCTTCAAATACAAGTCTGTCCTAGCTCTCTGGAACTGGGCTTCTTTGCAAGCATTCTTCAGAATTTGTTCTCCAGCCCTAGACTTCTTAATGTAATCTTCAGACTTCTCAATCTTAGCCAGATGCTCTTTCTTCAGCTTCTCCAATCTTTCAATATCCAGTCTCCCATCACTCCTCTCATAGAGGGTCTTCTGCAAAGCTTGGGTCAACTTCTCATTCATCTCCTTCAACTTTTCAAACTCCTCTAGACTGACAGTTGCTGGAGGTGGTGTTGTGGAAGGCCCTGGCACATCTTCAATAGTAAAAGGCATCCCTGAGAATTGAGCCCTAGCATAGGACCAATCATAGTATTGTGCTGACGCCACATTGTTACATTTTCCCAGGATGGTTACTCCTTTAGTTTGAACATTATCCCAGGCCCAAGCTGCCTGCCTAACAATAGCCAAACTAATCTTGTTCTCACAGTAAAGAGTCTCAACCAAGTCCTGTGCCTTAGGAGTGTGGACCAGTGCATAGCCCAATTGTCTTTTGAACAGCAGAGGGTTGTAGTTAATACTTCCCTTGACTCCTACTAGGGGCACATTGGGAAAATGTCCACAGCTGGTGATGATATCCCTGCCCTTTGTGCTTTGAGTGCACCACCTGATATCAGCTGAAGTGAGAGTAGTAAGTCTTCCAGCCCAGTTTTTCTGTTGATGAGGATTCAAAAATGCATCTGTCCTGGGTAGATGCCTGAGAAGCCAAGTGTGGAACAATGGAGCACAACACCTTACTAGTCTCCCCCTCTGTTTTTCATTCCTCTGATGCACTGAATAGTAGAGATCACCCAATAAAGTTGGCACTGGGTTCCTTAGAATGAATAGGTGAATTGCATTCTTACTGATGAATCGAGGCTCATCTGCAAACAATACAATCCCATAGATACTCAAAGCCAACAAAGCACATACTGCTTTCCATTCTCCTAGAGAAGCCTTCAGAGTAGCTTGAGTAATCAAGAAATCCAGATGCATGCCAGGGATTCCAGCCTTAGAAGTCATGTGCTGCCCAATCAAGACTGGTTCCAGATGCAATGCTTTTGCTACCTCTTCATTACTTGGAAAGACCATCTCAGGGTTGAAAGGAACTTCTCTCCTGATAGGTATGCCAACCAATGATGAGTACTCTTCCAATAAGGGCCCCATCTGAAAATCCTGGAAAGTGAAACATCTTAGTGGGGGATCATAAAACTGCAGGCAGGTGTGGATTAGGCTTCTCTGTGAAGGGTCTAGATCCATAACCATATCAAGTATATCTCCATGGTGTTCTCTGAACAATGGTACATGGTCTGGAGTGATCAGGGTCTGAATCCTCCTGATGTCTGACAACTCTGGCTGGAAGAAGTGATAGGTGATGTTGCTTTTCTTTGGAGCCATGATGTTGAGTCTGAATAGAGACAAGTGCTGATGAAGATACTGAAGAGTGGGCCACTGATTGGCTGGTGCTAGTGACTGAAGTGGACAGCTGATAGCTGAAGCAGGTGCTGATGAAGATAGGTCAATACTGAAGATGGGGTCAAAACCAAAACCAAATAAGGATGGATACCCTGAAACACAAATAAGCAAATGTCAATATGATGCAATGATTATGTATGCAAATGATATGCAAAGGGTTTGTGACTGAGCTGGATCTGATCAAGTGCTCTGATATAAGTCCATGTGTAAGAAATCCAGATGGAGGTCTATAAATCCAGTAACCAAGGTGGGGGACTCAAATAAAGAGCCACATGTCCAGGGTTTAGAATCACAAGAACTGTCCAACATGAAGTATTCTTAATCATATCACAGTGACTGGGTATTCTGAGGTCAAGGTACCTGCAAACCTGTAAACAGCCCAACCCCCTCACAGGTGGTGTTCTAGAACAAGGGTCCTCAGACTTGGATCAGTTATGAGAAGTGTAAACACTTCTAACCCGGAGGTACAGTGTTTATAATAACCATAACAATTCCTCCTCTAATTCACCTCAGTTTCTGAAGGTCAGTACTAAAAGGTCATCCAGACTTAGCAGGCTTCCCAGATAGCCCTAGCATTGCAGGAAATCTGCAACACAGAGTTCTCAAGAAGAAACCCACATCTGAACCGTGTTTCATATTCCCGCACCAGACCGAAATGGAATGGGAAAGAATATGATTCACTCTAGCCTAGGTGTCACTCAGGTCCCAGGTATAGGACCTTAACTCTCAATGAATCACCCACCCACCAAAACAAAAACCAGATCCAGCCAGCAGCATGACAGTATGATATATACAAAAGCCATAAAGAAAACAGTAAAGCAAATGTACATAAAGCAGTAAACAAAAATAAATATACAAGCACAAATAAGCACATAACACCCCAGTAAACACAAATCAATCAAGCGCTAGGAGGAACCCACAAAAAGAACCAGCAGCCCTGATTGCAATATTAGGGTCCCCAGCAGAGTCGCCAAGCTGTCGCTCCCGACAAATGAAGCCAAGTCAAATGGGGTACAGACGCGAACGGTCGGCGAAAGGGACAATGAGAACACACAGCCGTGAACTCACTGGAGATGAATAGAGTCGCCAGCTAGGAATTTTTATCCCGGAGGAAAGGCAATGCTGCATAGACCTAGAAAGAGATGGATAAGACGGTTGCGAACCAGAGAGACTGAGAAAGGGGGTTGGTTACAACCTGGGAAGGTATTAGCACCCAGATTGTCCGTCGTACTCGACGGGATCCACGCTTAAAAGATTTGTGTTTTAAAGGGGTAGTGTCAGTGCAATTTGTGTATAAAGAGCTGGAAAAGAATGTACAGGTGTCAGTGTAAAAGAAGTGAAATGTGGTATGTATAAATGATGTGTCAGTGTAGGAATGAGAATGAATTGCTCATGATAATGAGGCTAAAAGAAATATGCTGGAAAGAGGGGGAATGTACAGAGACTTTTGTTCGATATCTGTTAAGTTATGCCTACGTATCCTCTCGTGCAATGAGGAAGTCAGAACACCGTAGTTCGACCCAAAGAGACTGAAAGATGAATTGACTTGTGAACTGCTTGCTTGTCTATGCTCAAGTGTATGACCTGTCTGGCTCGGGTGCAAACTGTCTTGCATTAGACGGAAGAAGCAAGTTCTCGGTTGTGAGTGAATGAGATGAGAAAAGAATCCCGAAGGAGACGATTATTGTTTGTTTTTGTGCTTTCAGTCTTTTATTGCTTTTGGATTTTTGTCATAAGTTAATGAGCTTAAGCCTAAACCAATGGGCTAGTAAACTCATCACATCTTCCCTCTGATTAGGGGTAATGAGAATACCTTAAGTGTGAAGTCAGATTCTCACACTTAATCACCTTTGATGTAGGATTAAGATCATTAACCTACTTGTGATTATTTAGATGTTTTTGTGGTTTTTGTTTGGTGTTAAGTAATGAGGTTAAGCCATAATCAGGGATTAAACAGACTCATTACACCATCCTAATAGAAGGATAATAGATGAGAAAGTTTAAGCTGAGGAAAGCTCCTCAACTTAATCCATGATTAGGGATTAATCTCATGACAAAACAAGCCTTTGATTAAGTGGATTTTATTTAATGAGATGATGATGAAGTGTTTTTTATGATTTGTAAGACAACTTGAGGGGGACTTGTCCATTAACACTAGGGTTAGTCCTTCTTAACCAATTAAGGAAGAATTAGAACCCTAATGCAAGGCCCAAGTTACAAGCTTGATGTCTTGATACTTATTAAGTGATTTGATTAAAGGAGTTAAACACATTAAGGGTCTAACACTTAGGATTAAAGTTATACACTCCATCCTAATAGAAGGATGCAGGCATAAGCTTAATCACAAAGCCTTAAAGCCTTTAGGGTTTAGTCCCTGATTATGAGGTGAGGAGAGAAGACTCAAAGAGAGACACAAAGGTAAAAACTATGAGGGGAGACTAATCAAAACCCTAATTCATTGTCATGCTTGGTTGGTCCTAAGGTTTGTGAGGTTTAACAAGAACAATCTTCAAAGGAGCCACCAGGAAGCAGATGAACAAGATCAAGAGAAAGCAAAGTGACTTGCTCCATTCAAGAAGTCAAGTCACTTGAAGAAAGAAAGTGGGAGGAACAAGAATGAGCAAGCTCAAACTCAAACACATATAGAAATACATCAATGGATGCAAGAGAGATGAAAAGAAAAGTTATGAGAAGTGAAGGCAAATTCACTTCTCAAGTTACTTACCACCTGAAATGTTAGAAAGAAATGCAATGCAATGCAAAAATGAGATGATATGACATGATGCAAAACCAAACCAGAAGCATGTTGATGATGATTATGATGTTATGAGGTGCTGCAAACATGAGGCAAGGCATGGAGATGTTCATACAAGATCATGGATGCAAATGATGCAAGTTAAGGAGCATGTATGAACATGAAAAGTTATGAAACTTACAAGGCAAATGACATGGCAAATATGTGATGCAATGATTAAACATGCTTTCTATATGTCTTAAGATGTCAAATGAATCACAAGAATGCTTGAAATGCTAAGACAAGTCATGTTATGCAAGAGAATGCAAGAAGGATGCAAATGAGGGCCCAAATTAGGGTTCATGAATCAAACAACAAACAAAAACCCAAAACAGAAGCAAACCCTAAGATAAAAAATGGAAAATTCCACTCAAAGAAACCCTAACCCTATACTAAACCAAGGTCCAAAGGGGAGGTCTCAACTCTCAACTAAACTCAAGTTATGATTTTTCTAAGTCATTAGGGTTTTTAGGGCTCCTAAACAAAAGAAATGCCAAACAATTGGAAAATGCAAGATCAAATCATGACCATTTTATCCTAGAAACTACATGCTAAACACAAAACAATGCAAAACGAATCAATGTCCAACTCTTCTTAGATAGGCAGAAATGAATTTTTGAACTTAGGATCAAATTAATGCATAAAAAATGATTTAATTCAATGAAAAATTCCCAAAATGCATCAAGATCAAAAAAGAAATTTGGTTTGAAGGTTGGACAATGTTTCTAAATGTCTTAGAACATTTCATGAATTTTTGGTGATTTTTTAAATACCTAAAAGTATTTTTAATAAATTAATTTCCATTAATCCATTAAAAATAATCTTTTAAATATTTAAAAAATACTTTTTTAATGATAAAAAATAAAATAAAAATATTTCTGTGTTTACAAAATTAATAAAACTCAGAGGAAAAAGTTTCATAATTTTTAAACCTTTTTTACTATTTTTAAATAAATGTGCAAATAAAAGGAAAAGAAAATGAATTAAAATTAAATAAAAGAGAAAGTAATCAGAATGGAAGACCAGGATTGGGTTTGGATTTGAATCTGTTGACCAGCGCGCAAATGAAGGGTCCGGATGGCTTCTGATCAAATTAAGTTAATTATGGATTAATTAAGACAAACACGTGGATTAGGGCTAATTGGATACATCTGAGCCTTCCATTCGCGCGGGGAGTCAACAAGTCAAAGGCAATCAACGCTCAGAATTCAAACTTGAGTTAATGACTGTAATTAGGGCAAATCACTTTCAGGCTGCCGGAGAAGACTTCCGGTCGTCTTCTCCGGCAAGCATCTCCCCTGAAAACCTCCCAACTCCCTCAAATCGTAACAAAAATGAAACCTAAGCATACCAAAATGATTCCCATGATCCCCTGAATTAAAACCCTAAGTCAAAACTAATTTATTCTTCCTTAAATCCATGAATCAAGCAAAACAAATTTTAGGGCACGCAAGTTTCAGAAGCTAATTAAATACTCATTTCAAAGCCATTTCAAAAACCAAAAGCACCAGGATACTCAGTGAAGCATAGAGAACAAGTTTATAACATGAAAAATGATTTCTGGAAAAATAATTTTCAAGCTACCTGAGATTCGAAGCTTTCAACCTGATGACTTTCTGGCCACTTCCTTCAGTGAAAACCACTCCACTTGATCCCCAGATGATGTTTGAATGCTCAAGAAGAGTTTATGTTGGCTGGATAATGAGTTTGACAAGTTTCTGCTTCAGCTCAGTCAGAAATGGCAATGGAGTTTCAGGCAGCTTCAGGTCATTGTGAATGGTTCTTTGTGATCAGAACAATGAATGGAGAAGGTCTGTGGTGTTTGTTTTGATGTTTGTAAGCTAGGGAGAGAGATTCGAATGGAACTGCAAGTTGTGATGAAGAATGGCAGTGGGGTGTTCTTGCTTGTTTCAGGCCTGGCTCTTGGTGGTTTGAGGTCTATGGAGTATGGTGAGTTGATCTGTGGAAATGTTTTTGGTGTTTGCAAGCTGAGAAAACAAATTTGAAGGAAGATGCAAAATGGAGTGTTTTTGTGTATGTCCTTTTAATGAGAGAGTTTCAGCCTTGCTAGATGTATGGAATGGCTTGCCCTTTGTCCACATAACTCTCTCTCATTGGTCAGATGATTGGACATGTGCTTTATTGATTGGTAAGTCACCTTTTGCAAAAAGTCAAAATTTGTGTAAGGCAAGTATGGCTTGATCTATAGCTAGTACATGGGCTGGTTCTGGTGCAGCAAGATGATGTGAGAGGGCTAGCTTGATTCAAGGACCAATGCAGCAAGTTGGTGAAGAGAAATGAGTGGTTTTGCAACTTGTTACTTTTTGAACTCCATGAAGAAAAGTCTTGTTATATGAACCAAAACATGAGAAACCTTGGTCCAATTCTGACTTTTAGGACATGTAGAATGTTTGCATACTGGTTTGAAGTGAATTAGAAGTCACTTTGGGCTTTGGTTCATGATCTTGCAAAATTTCCATTTGAAGCATGCCTTGAAAACCAATGATTTTTGCCAACTTTGTCTTGCTATAACTTTTGATCCAAGAAGAGTTTGATCATGTTCTTGTACTTTTTGAAAAGGGAAAGATGAGATCTACAACTTTCATGACCAAAGTTTTTCCATTTGAAGCATTTTTGGATCAAGAATCAAGGCTTGAAAAATGACCTAAAATGAAGCATTCTTGAAAAGTCAACTAAGTCCAAAAAGTCAACATTTGCAAAAACCCTAAATTCTTGATTTTTATGAACTTCAATCTTCTTCCATGATCAAATAAAGATCATATACACTCAAAATGATGAAGATCACCCATTGGTTGGGTCATTGGGGGCCTCAGATGCCCTGTTTTTACACTGACTTGTCTGAAAAGTCAACCCTTGATCAGATGACTTCCCCATGGAATTTCTTCATGAAAATTGATATGCATACTCCCTATACCATATAGAGACCAATGGAAACAAGAATGACCAAAAAATTTGGTGTTATGGCCTCTGAAACCAAAACCCTAATTTTCAGTCAACTGTGCAGTCAAACCTGGCTCTGCATCCATTCAAACCCCAGTTCTTGTGATTCTTTTGCATTTTTGACTTTGAGAGGATGTGGTATGATAGATGAACACACATGGACCCCTTTGAAGTGATTGGTAGCCTTTGGAATGGCTCAAGAAGCTTTGAGATTGCTCAGATCACAAACCCTAGGTGCAGATGACTTAGCAACTATGCAGTGAATCAAAAATGAGATATGAGATGGTATGATTGTGTTTATGCATATGAGAATGATCACAAGCCATGGTGTGAATGGGTGAGGGCAAATTTGTGGTGTTTACACACTTCACTTATGCACTTCACACTTCTTTTACACTGACACCTGTACATCTTTTTCCAGCTCTTTTATATACAGATTGCACTGACACTACCCCTTTAAAACACAAATCTTTTAAGCGTGGATCCCGTCGAGTACGACGGACAATCTGGGTGCTAATACCTTCCCAGGTTGTAACCAACCCCCTTTCTCAGTCTTTCTGGTTCGCAACCGTCTTATCCGTATTTTTTCTAGGCCTATGCAGCATTGCCTTTCCTCCGGGATAAAAATGCCTAGCTGGTGACTCTTTTCATCTCCAGTGAGTCCACTGCTGTGTGTTCTCATTGTCCTTCTCGCCGACCGTTCGCGTCTGTACCTTTGTTTGGGCCAGTCCCATTTATCGGGAGCGACAGCTTGGCGACTCTGCTGGGGAACCTTATACTGCAACCAGGGCTTCTGGTTCTTTTTGTGGGTTCCTCCTAGCGCTTGATTGATTTGTGTTTACTGGGGTGTTATGTGCTATTTGTGTTTGTATATTTTATTGCTTTATGTACAGTTTTGCTTACTGCTTTCTTTATAGCTTTGCATATATCATACTGTCATATTGTGCTGGCTGGATCTGTTGTTTCTGTTTTGGTGGGTGGGGGTTCTACTGAGAGTTAAGGTCCTATACCTGGGACCTGAGTGACACCTAGGCTAGAGTGGTTCATATTCTTTCCCATTCCATCTCGGTCTGGTGCGGGAATATGAAACACGGTTCAGATATGGGTTTCTTCTTGAGAACTCTGTGTTGCAGATTTCCTACAATGCTAGGGCTATCTGGGAAGCCTGCTAAGTCTGGATGACCTTTTAGTATTGACCTTCAGAAACTGAGGTGAATTAGAGGAGGAACTTTTATGGTTATTGTAAACACTGTGCCTCCGGGTTAGAAGTGTTTACACTTCTCATAACTGATCCAAGTCTGAGGATCCTTGTTTTAGAACACCACCTGTGAGGGGGTTGGGTTGTTTACAGGTTTGCAGGTACCTTGACCTCAGAATACCCTGTTACTTTGATTTGATTAAGAATACTTCATGTTGGAATAGTTCTTGTGATTCTAAAACCCTGGACTTGTGGCTCTTTATTTGAGTCCCCTACCTTGGTTACTGGACTTATAGACCTCCATCTGGATTTCTTGAACACACATGGACCTATATCAGAGCTCTTGATCAGATCCAGCTCAGTCACAAACCCTTGCATATCATTTGCATACATAATCATTGCATCATATTGACATTTGCTTATTTGTGTTTCAGGGTATCCATCTTCATTTGGTTTTGGTTTTGACCCCATCTTCAGTATTGACCTATCTTCATCAGCACCTACTTCAACTATCAGCTGTCTACTCCAGTCACTTGCACCAGCCAATCAGTGGCCCATTCTTCAGTATCCTCATCAGCATTTGTCTCTGCTCAGTCTCAACATCATGGCTCCAAAGAAAAGCAACATCACCTACCACTTCTTCCAGCCAGAGCTATCTGACATCAGGAGGATTCAGACCCTGATCACTCCAGACCATATACCACTGTTCAGGGAACACCATGGAGATATACTTGATATGGTCATGGATCTGGACCCTTCACAGAGAAGCCTGATCCACACCTGCCTTCAGTTTTATGATCCCCCACTAAGATGTTTCACTTTCCAGGATTTTCAGATGGGGCCCTTATTGGAAGAATACTCCTCATTAGTTGGTATACCTATCAGGAGAGAAATCCCTTTCAATCCTGAGATGGTTTTCCCAAGTAATGAGGAGGTAGCAAAGGCATTGCATCTGGAACCAACCTTGATTGGGCAACATATGACCTCTAAAGCAGGAATCCCTGGCCTGCATCTGGATTTCTTGATTTCTCAAGCTACTTTGAAAGCTTCTTCAGGAGATTGGAAAGCAGTGTGTGCTTTACTGGCCTTGTGCATATATGGGATTGTGTTATTTGCAGATGAGCCTCGATTCATTAGTAAGAATGCAATCCATCTGTTCATCCTGAAGAACCCAGTGCCAACTTTATTGGGTGATCTCTACTATTCAGTGCATCAGAGGAATGAAAAACAGAGGGGGAGACTAGTGAGGTGTTGTGCTCCATTGTTCCATACTTGGCTTCTCAGGCATCTACCCAGGACAGATGCGTTTTTGAATCCTCATCAGCAGAAGAACTGGGCTGGGAGACTTACTACTCTTACTGCAGCTGACATCAGGTGGTGCACTCAAAGCACAAAAGGCAGGGATATCATCACCAGCTGTGGGCATTTTCCCAATGTGCCCTTAGTAGGAGTTAAGGGTAGTATTAATTACAACCCTCTGCTGTTTAAAAGACAACTGGGCTATGCACTGGTCCACACTCCTAAGGCACAGGACTTGGTTGAGATTCTTTACTGTGAGAACAAGATTAGTCTGGCTATTGTTAGGCAGGCGGCCTGGGCCTGGGATAATGTTCAAACTAAGGGGATAACCATCCTGGGAAAATGTAACAATGTGGCATCAGCGCAATACTATGATTGGTCCTATGCTAGGGCTCAATTCTCTGGGATGCCCTTTACTATTGAAGATGTGCCTGGGCCTTCCACAGCGCCACCTCCAGCAACTGTCAGCTTAGAGGAGTTTGAGAAGTTGAAAGAAAGAAATGAGAAGTTAACCCAAGCTTTGCAGAAGACCCTCTATGAGAGGAGTGATGGAAGACTGGATATTGAAAGATTGGAGAAGCTGAAGAAAGAGCATCTGGCTAAGATTGAGAAGTCTGAAGACTACATTAAGAAGTCTAGGGCTGGAGAACAAATCCTGAAGAATGCTTGCAAGGAAGCTCAATTCCGGAAAGCTAGGACAGACTTGTATCTGAAGGAGAGTCAGGCTAGGTGGGTCAGGATCACCGAGGCTCGTACTTTGGAGGACAAGAGAGTTCAAGACAAGATGGAGCAAATGGAAGCTAGTGCAAAAGAGCAACAAGAAGCCCTGGCAGCAGCCCAGAGGGAGATATCAGAGCTGAAGATCAGAGCTGGAGTGAAGAGGTCAAAAGACCAAGGTCAACACAAGAAGCTGACTGCAGCTATTTCTACAAGGAATCTCCTCATCAGGAACCTTACGGAGCGTCCGACTGATCCTGTGACCGAGGCACTTCTCAAGGAAGTTCGGGAGGATGAGTTTGGCCTTGGTGTTTGACCATTTGCTTGTTGTTGCTTTCTTTCCATGTACTTTTACTTTTCTTGTGATGTATTTTGACCCCTTAGGGGGCTTGTGTTGTAAAAAGAACAAGATGTATTTGTCTTACTTTCTGTAATATATTTATGTTGTTTTGACTCATCTGAGTTTTCTTCAAGCAACTTCAGCAGCATCTTCAATGGTCTGGAAGGTTCAAAACTGAATGCCAAGCCGGATACCTTGAGAACAAATAAGCATACTGCATTGCATGCTAACCCTTTGTTTGTTTTGTAGGTTTTGTTTTTGTTGTTGCTAACTCTGTTGTGATGTTCAGGAATTATTGCTCGGCGATGAGGATTCCCACTCAACAGGCCACACAGATACCCTACCAGAAACAATCTTCCGGGCATTCAGATGGATCAGATGCAGCAAGACCTTACGGAGGTCAGAAACCAGATGACCACCGAGAGGTTAGAAATGAGAACTCAAATGACGCAGTTTATGGAAGTAATGAACAACATGGCTCAAAGCCAGGAGAGGCTCAGGGCATTAGTAGAAGGAAGAAATCAGGAGGATCATCAACCAGGGACTGCTGGGACCAGTAACAATGAAAGGGTCCAACCACATGTCAATCCCCCTGTCTTTGGTCCCCACCTCCATCCAGAGGCCAACATTCCAGTCAATATACCAGGAACTGCTACAGCCGGGAGGGTATTGCAAGAAGATCCTCAAGAAGACCAGTTCACAGTAATGGGAGCCGGGGAAGAGGCTTATGATAAAAGATTGGATGAAATAGCTGAGAAGTTAAGGTCCTTAGAGTCTCAAAACTCTTTGGGGTTCGATGTCATGGATATGGGCTTGGTAGACGGGGTCAGGATTCCCCACAAGTTTAAGCCACCCTGCTTTGAAAAGTATAATGGGACTTCCTGTCCCCGAACTCATCTACAATCTTTTCTCGGAAGACTAAAAGCTTATACCATGGATGAGAAGTTGTGGATGTTCTACTTCGAAGATAGTTTGACTGGAGCTTCTAGGGAATGGTATTCCCATCTGACAAGAGCAACTATAAGATGCTGGAAGGACCTGGCAGAGGCCTTCATCATACAGTATCAGTATAATCTGGATATGGCACCCAACAGGACCCTCCTAATGGGAATGTCACAGTCATCTAAAGAGAGCTTCAGAGAATATGCTCAAAGATGGAGACAGCTTGCTGCTGCTGTCCAGCCACCTATGTCTGAACGGGAAATGGCTGATATGTTCATGAATACCCTTCAGGGAACCTATATTGATAGGCTAGCTGCCTTCTCATCTACCAGCTTTGCAGATGTTGTCATAGCCGGGGAGAGAATTGAAAGCCTGTTAAAAATGGGTAAGATTTCAGACAATGGTGCAAGCTCATCCAGTAATGCAAGAAAGCCTTTTGCAGGCCCGAGAAGGACTGGTGAGACTAATGCCATCCACACCAACAGGGGTAGGCCCCAATATGTTCACAGATCTGTGGCTGCAGTCACCATCCCTGCTCCAGCTCATCCACCACCTGTTTATCAACCTCCTCAGCAAAACTATCAGCCACAACCTCAGTACCATCAGCAAAATCAGTATCCTCCAAGAAATTACAACAACAGCAACACCAACAACAATAATCAGCAAAGGCCATTCCAGCAGAGGCCATCTCAAGCCAACAGGGTAATCGATCCGATCCCCATGCCATATGCTACATTGCTGCCACAGCTCCTGAAACTCAACCTAGTTGAGCTAAGGACGTTGGCGCCCCCAGATCCCAATAGTCTACCCAGGAATTACGACTCCAATGCTAGGTGTGCCTTTCATTCAAACGCACCTGGCCATAGTACAGAAAAGTGCAGAGCCCTGCACATGAAGGTACAAGACCTGGTGGACTCGAAAGCTCTGAATTTTGCACCGCCACCCAACGTCAACAAAAATCCTATGCCAAATCATGGTGGTCCCAGAATTAACGCTATTGAAGAAGACAAGCCGTCTTATTTAATAACCAGTGTGGGTCAGATCCGGACACCGTTGGTAGAAATCAA
This sequence comes from Lathyrus aphaca, assembly GCA_963966055.1. Taxonomy (NCBI): domain Eukaryota; kingdom Viridiplantae; phylum Streptophyta; class Magnoliopsida; order Fabales; family Fabaceae; genus Lathyrus; species Lathyrus aphaca. Next base: position 314,368,014 of record OZ014519.1, read on the forward strand.
AGCTCAACTCTTGGAATGTAACATGTTCCCGGGGTGTGAATTAGGGTGTGCTTACTGCAACATCTCAGTAAATGGGTGCGATAATCTGAGGAATGGCATAGACGGCCTTATTCAGAGTGGCCAACTCCAGATCACTACATCATTTCCAACTAATCCAGCAATCTCATCAGCAACGGTTTCAGAACCTCCTACAACTGCAGCAACCATTGTTCCCGACAATTCTTCGGCTTCATCAACAAGTACTTCATCAATCTTCTCAAATGATCAGTTATCAACAATTTCTCCTGCTACAACTTCAGCTTCATTCCATTTTGAATCTCCTACAACAACAACATCCAGTCTTCCAACAATGTCTCCTACAACTCCAGCAACAAATCATGAAGATGTCTCTACTGTCACCATATTCTATGATCCTGAAAGCAACTCTGCCTACAATTCAGAAGGTGCTGCTCCCATTAGAGCACCAGTTACAATTTATTACGATCCACAAACAATTACAGTTCCTTCAGCAGCTGCAATCAGTCCGGTCACTGTCACAGTGCCTGGACCAGTACCATATGAAAGCAATAGGGCCATCCCTTGGCACTATGGCTCTGACGTGTACTGCGAAGGAAAAAGAATCACTCTTGAAACATCAACACCTGCACCACAAGTAGATAATGTGGGAGGAGGCAGAGGCTTCACCCGAAGCGGACGTCTCTTTGCTCCACCAATTCAAAGACCCACTGCCGAAGCAGAAGCTGCTGCCAAGGCAAAAGGAAAGAGTCCGGTGCAGGAAGATCAAGCTGTTAAAGAAGCCTTGAAAACACCATTCGATCAAGAAGTTGATGAGTTTATGAGGATCATCAAAAAGAGTGATTATAAAATTGTGGATCAGCTTCACCAGACGCCATCCAAGATCTCTATCTTATCTCTGCTTATGTGCTCCGAAGCCCATCGGAATGCACTACTCAAAGTCTTGCACACAGCTTACGTGCCTGAAGAGATCACTGTCAATCAATTGGAAACCGTGGTTGGGAATGTTACTGCTAGCAATGGGCTAGGGTTCACCAATACTGACTTGACAACGGATGGCCGCAACCATAACAAAGCCTTGCACATCACCATGGAATGCAAAGGAGCAGTCCTTTCCCATGTGCTGGTGGACACAGGGTCATCCCTGAATGTCTTACCAAAGAAGGCTCTGGTGAAGCTAGAGTATGAAGGATTAGCATTGAGACCCAGTAACCTGGTGGTAAGAGCCTTTGATGGTTCTAAGAGGTCGGTTCTGGGGGAAATAGAGCTGCCTGTGACAATTGGCCCACAGACCTTTACAACTATCTTCTATGTGATGGACATTCAGCCCGCCTATAGCTGTTTGTTGGGTAGACCTTGGATTCACGCCGCTGGCGCAGTAACGTCTACCCTTCACCAGAAGTTAAAATTTGAATGGGAAGGCCAAGTTGTCACAATCTGTGGGGAGGAGGATATATTTGTTAGTCATCTGGCTACTTATAAGTACATTGAGATGGATGGGGAGATCCATGAAACAATGAGCCAAGGTTTTGAGGCCTTGAATGTCAATGAAGCATCTGCTGTATCTGGTATCTCCATGTCATCTTATCAACAAGCCCGGAAGGTTGTTGAAGAAGGAACTGCCCAAGGCTGGGGCAAGGTTGTATCTGTGGAGGAAAAGAAGGACAAATTTGGGTTGGGTTACAGACCAACTCAACAGAATCAAGCAGAGGCTGCTGAGAAGCCTGGTTTTGTCAGTGGGGGGATGCTCACCCCCGATGCTATCAACAATTTGGAAGACGAGCTGGAAGAGGAGCGCAATCTGGAGAATTGGATTCGTCCAAAGATCCCGGGGAGCAGTGTCTCGAACTGGTCTTCCCAGGAAATTATAAGAGTTACTCATGCAGAGTAATTATTATTTCCTGTATTTTTATAGCATGCATCAAAGTCTTGCATCTTGCCCAAGATGACAAGACTCATTTTGTAATCAGGGTCATCTGTACTTTTTGTGCAAACAAGATTAATCAATGAAATATCAGACATCTTTTTGCAAACGAGTCTTTTTCTTTTATACTCACTGTTTTTCCATTTTTCTTTTTGTACAAAAAATAAATGGCGATGTTTTCAAAATGATAACTTTATTTCACTCTTTTCTAAGCAAGATTAAAATCAATCACTAAAATGAACAAACTGAACCCTTGCAGAGAGTGCCTTCCTGACAGCACCGACAGCAGCACGGCTATGACTTCGTATGACTTTGACAATCCAATCAATCAAGCTGATGAGGGGGTTGAAGAAGAATATGAGCTTCCTGAAGAGCTAGCCAGGTTGTTAAGACAAGAGGAAAAGGTTATTACTCCTCACCAGGAGGAGATTGAAGTGATTAATCTTGGTACAGAGGAAGACGTGAAAGAGGTTAGAATCGGGGCCTGCCTGCAAGACTCAGTGAAGAGACAACTGATTGATCTGCTTCAAGAGTATGTGGACGTGTTTGCTTGGTCTTATCAGGATATGCCAGGGTTGGACACCGACATTGTTGTGCACAAGCTGCCTCTGAGGGAAGAATGCCCACCGGTTAAACAGAAACTGCGCCGTACTCGCCCAGACATGGCTATGAAGGTCAAAGAAGAGGTACAAAAGCAATGGGACGCCGGGTTCCTTGCTGTAACTAGCTATCCGCCGTGGGTTGCTAACATAGTACCTGTGCCAAAGAAGGACGGCAAAGTAAGAATGTGTGTTGACTACCGGGACCTGAATAGAGCCATCCCGAAAGATGACTTCCCATTACCTCACATTGATGTATTGGTGGATAACACGGCTCAGTTCTCGGTATTCTCCTTCATGGACGGATTTTCAGGATACAATCAGATCAAAATGTCACCTGAAGACATGGAGAAGACAACATTCATTACACCTTGGGGCACGTTCTGTTACAAAGTGATGCCATTCGGACTGAAGAATGCTGGAGCAACATATCAACGGGCTATGGTGACATTGTTCCATGATATGATCCATAAAGAAATAGAATGTTATGTGGATGATATGATCGCCAAGTCCCTTACAGAGGAAGACCACCTGGTAAATCTGCTCAAATTATTCAAGCGTCTGAGGAAGTACCAACTAAAGCTGAACCCCAACAAATGCACATTCGGGGTGCGATCCGGTAAGCTGCTGGGCTTTATTGTAAGCGAGAAAGGGATTGAAGTTGACCCTGATAAAGTCAAAGCTATTCAAGAGATGCCTGCACCGAGGACTGAGAAAGAAGTTCGAGGGTTCTTAGGCCGATTGAACTACATTTCACGGTTCATATCTCACCTGACAGCAACCTGTGAACCCTTGTTCAAGCTGTTAAGAAAGGAACAGACGGTCAGGTGGAACGAAGACTGCTAGAAGGCTTTTGACAAGATCAAAGAATACCTGCAAGAACCTCCAATCCTTATGCCTCCAGTTGAAGGAAGACCTCTGATAATGTACTTGACAGTATTAGAAGAGTCGATGGGGTGTGTTTTGGGCCAGCATGACGAGTTTGGTCGAAAAGAGTATGCAATATACTACCTAAGCAAAAAGTTTACCGACTGTGAACAACGTTATTCACTGCTCGAGAAAACTTGCTGTGCTTTAGCGTGGGCTGCTCGCCGACTAAGGCAGTATATGTTGACCCACACCACTTTATTGATCTCCAAAATGGACCCAGTTAAGTACATTTTTGAGAAGCCAGCTCTTACCGGGCGGGTTGCAAGATGGAAGATGATTCTCACAGAATATGACATCCAGTACACCTCTCAGAAAGCCATCAAGGGCAGTGTACTATCTGAATATCTTGCTGAGCAACCCATTGATGACTACCAGCCTATGAAATTTGACTTCCCTGATGAAGACATCATGTTCATTAAAGCAAAAGATCATGAAGAGCCTATTCACACTGAAGGGCCTGATGTCGCTCCCGACAAATGACACCGGGTCAGATGAAGGTACAAGCGCGAACGGTCGGCGAAGGGAACAGTGAGAACACACAGCCGTGAATTCACTGGAGAATGAAAAGAGTCGCCAGCTAGGCATTTTTATCCCGGAGGAAAGGCAATGCTGCATAGACCTAGAAAAAGATGGATAAGACGGTTTGCGAACCAGAGAGACTGAGAAAGGGGGTTGGTTACAACCTGGGAAGGTATTAGCACCCAGATTGTCCGTCGTACTCGACGGGATCCACGCTTAAAAGATTTGTGTTTTAAAGGGGTAGTGTCAGTGCAATCTGTGTGTCAAAGAGCTGGAAAAGAATGTACAGGTGTCAGTGTATAAGTGATGTGAAGTATGAAAGTGTCAGTGTAAGAAAGGAGTGAAATGCTCATGATAATGAGGCTAAAGAATGAAGCTGGAAGGAGGGGGAATATACAGAGACTTTTGTTCGATAACTGTTAAGTTATGCCTACGTATCCTCTCGTGCAATGAGGAAGTCAGAACACCGTAGTTCGACCCAAAGAGACTGAAAGGTGAATTGACTGATGAACTGCTTGCTTGTCTATGCTCAAGTGTATGACCTGTCTGGCTCAGGTGCTAACTGTCTTGCATTAGACGGAAGAAGCGAGTTCTCGATTGTGAGTGAAGGTGATGAGAAAAGAATCCCGGAGGAGACGATTATTGTTTGTTTTTGAGTTTTCAGTCTTTTATTGCTTTTTGGAGTTTGTCATAGGATAATGAGCTTAAGTCTAAACCAATGGATTTAGTAAACTCATCACATCTTCCCTCTGATTAGGGGTAATGAGAGTACCTTAAGTGTGAAGTCAGATTCTCACACTTAATCACCTTTGGTGTAGGATTAAGATCATTAACCTACTTGTGATTATTTAGATGTTTTTTGTGATTTTGTTTAGTGTTGAGTAATGAGGTTAAGCCATAATCAAGGATTAAACAGACTCATTACACCATCCTAAAAGAAGGATAATAGATGAGAATGTTTAAGTTGAGGAAAAACTCCTCAACTTAATCCATGATTAGGGATTAAACCCATGACAAAACAAGCCTTTATTAAGTGGATTTTAGATTAATGATATGATGATGAAGTGTTTTTTATGATTTATAAGACAACTTGAGGGGGACTTGTCCATTAACACTAGGGTTAGTCCTTCTTAACCAGTTAAGGAAGAATTAGAACCCTAATGCAAGGCCCAAGTTACAAGTGTGATGTCTTGATGATTATTAGATGGATTGGTTAAGAGATTTAAACACCTTAAGGGTTTAATACTTAGGATTAAAGTTATACACTCCATCCTAAGAGAAGGATGCAGGCATAACCCTAAGCACAAAGTCTTAAAGCCTTTAGGGTTTAGTCCCTGATTATGAGATGAGAAGAGAAGACTCAAAGAGAGACACAAAGGTAAAAACTATGAGGGGATACTAATCAAAGCCCTAATTCATTGTCATGCTTGGATGATCCTAAGGTTTGTGAGGTTTCCAAGAACAATCTTCAAAGGAACCACCAGGAAGCAGATGAACAGGATTAAGAGAAGCAAAGTGACTTGCTTCATTCAAGAAGTCAAGTCACTTGAAGAAAGAAAGTGGGAAGGAGAAGAATGAGCAAGCTCAAACTCAAACACAAATAAGAATGCAGCAATGGATGCAAGAGAGATGAAAAGAAAAGGTATGAGAAGTGAAGGCAAATCCACTTCTCAGGTTTACTTACCACCTGCAATGTTAGAAAGAAAATGCAATGCAATGCAAGATGAGATGAAATGACATGATGCAAAGCAAAACCAGAGGCATGTTGATGATGATTATGATGTTATGAGGTGCTGCAAACATGAGGCAAGACAATGGGGATGTTCATACAAGATCATGAATGCAAATGATGCAAGTTAAGGAGCATGAACAAGCATGAAAAGTTATGAATCATACAAGACAAATGACATGGCAAATAGGTAATGCAATGATCAAAGATGCTTTATACATGTCTTAAGATGTCAAATGAATCATAAGAATGCACAAAATGCAAAGACAAGTCATGTTATGCAAGGAAATGCAAGAGGGATGCAGATGAAAGCCCAAATTAGGGTTTATGGATCAAACATCAAACACAAACCAAAAACAGAAGCAAAACCCTAAAGTAAAAATGGAAAATGATACCCAAGGAAACCCTAGACCTATAATAAACCACTGCCCAAAGGGGAGCTCTCAACTCTCAACCAAACTCAAGATATGATTTTTCTAAGTTATTAGGGTTTTTTAGGGTTCTTAACAAAACAAATGCCAAACAATTTGGAAATGCAAGAACAATTCAAGGCCTTTTTATCCTAGGAACTACATGCTAAACACAAAACAATGCAAGAAGAACCAATGTCTCAACCTTCACCAATTGACAGAAATGAATTTTTGAACTTATGATCAAAATAATGCACAAAATATGATTTAATTCAATGAAAAATTCTTAAAATGCATCAAGATCAAAAAAGAAATTTGGTTTGAAGGTTGGACAATGTTTCTAAATGTCTTAGAACATTTCATGAATTTTTTTGTAATTTTTAAATACCTAAAAGTATTTTTTATTAATTAATTCTCATTAATCAATTAAAAATAATCTTTTAAATATTTAAAAATACTTTTTTAATGATAAAAAATAAAATGAAAATATTTTGGGGTCTTAAAAATTAATAAAACTTTCATGAAAAAGTTTCATAATTTTTAAGACATTTTTGCTATTTTTAAATAAATATGTAAGTTAATGAAATAAAAATGGATTAAAAATCAAATAAAATAAAAGTAATCAGGATGGATGGCCAGGATGGGCTCTGGATTCAAAATGGTTGACTGGAGCGTGAATGAATGGTGGAGATTGCATCTGACTCAATTAAATTAATTACGAATTAATTAAAGTTAAATAAGTGGATTAGGGCTAATGAAGAGATCCTGGCCTTCTATCTGCGCGCGAAGTCAAACAAATCAACGCAATCAAGGGTCCAAATTCAAACTAACATTAATTATGCAATTAGGGCACAAATGACTTTCAGGTGGCCGGAGAAGACTTCCGGTCGTCTTCTCCGGCCAGCTCTCACCTGAGAACTACCCAAATCCCTCAAAATGCATCAAAAATGAAAAACAAGAACTGGGAAATGATCCTCACATCCTCACGAATCAAACCCCCATCCTAAAACACATTTATATTTCCTAAATCAACTGAATCGAAGAAAATAAGTTCTAGGTCACGCAAGCTTCAGACACAAATTAAATGCTTATATCACAACCATTTCAAAAACTAAAGGTACCAGAATGATCAGGATAACACAAAGAACAAGCTTGTAACTTAAAAAAACATTTCTGGAAAAATTATTTTCGAGTTACCTGAGATTTGGAGCTTTCAGTTTGGGTACTTTCTGGCCACTTCTCCTTGTGCAATCCACTCCACTTGGTCCACAGAAGATGCTTGAATACTCAAAAGGAGTTTAAGTTGACTGGTTGATGAGTTTCGAAAGCTTCTGTTCAAGCTTGATCAGAAATGGCAATGGTGAAATAGGCACTTTCAGGTCATGGTGAGGGGTTGTTTATGATCCTGAGGGTGAATGGAGAAGGTCTATGGTGTTTGTTTGTGTGTTGGTGAGCTAAGGTGAGAGTTTCGAATGAAACTGCAAACTGAAGTGAATGATGGCAATGGGGTTTTCTGGCTGTTTCAAGCTTATGCTTTGGGTGGTTTCTTGTCTATGAAGTGAGTTGAGTTTGATGATGAAGAAAGTTTTAGTGTTTTCAAGCTGTGGAGGCAGATTCGAAAGTTCTTGCAATGTGAGGTGATTTTGTGAATGTTATGAATGAAGTGTTTTCAGCCTTGCTAGATGTATGGAATGGCTTGCCCTTTGTCCACATAAACCTCTCTCATTGGTCAGATGATGTGACCTGCCCTTTATTGATTGGGATGTTTACTTTTGCAAAATGTCAACTTGGTTGTAAGAGAGGCATGGGCTTGGTTCTAGGCAAGTACATGGGCATGGGATGGCGCAGCAAGGTGAGGTGAGAGGCTAGCAAAGCTCAGCATCCAAGGCTGCAAGTAGGAGGGAGCATGATCATGAGTTTTGCAACTTGTTGCTTTTTGAACTTTCATGAGAAAAGTCAAGTTACATGAGCTATAACCATGGGCATTCTTGGTTCAATTCTGATCTTATGACTTAGAGACATGTTTGTGTGAAGGTTAGATACCAATTAGAAGCTGCAATTTGACTTGGTGCATGATTTTGCAAGTTTTCCCATTTGGTGCATAACTTGAATTTTAGTGATTTTTGCCAACTTTAACAAACCATAACTTTTGATCCAAGATGAATTAGATCATGTTCTTGTACTTTTTGAAAAGGGAAAGATGAGATCTACAACTTTCATGACCAAATTTTTTCCATTTGAAGCATTTTTGGATCCAAAATCATGGCTTGAAAAATGACCTAAAATGATGCATTCTTGAAAAGTCAACTATGCCCAAAAAGTCAACATTTGCAAAAACCCTAAATTCTTGATTTCTATGAACTTCAATCTTCTTCCATGATCAAATAAAGATCATATACACTCAAAATGATGAAGATCACCCATTGGTTGGGTCATTGGGGGCCTCAGATGCCCTGATTTTACACTGACTTGTCTGAAAAGTCAACCTTTGATCAGATGACTTCCCCATGGAATTTCTTCATGAAAATTGATATGCATACTCCCTATACCACATAGAGATCAATGGAAACAAGAATGACCAAAAAAATTGGGGTTATGGCCTCTGAAACCAAAACCCTAATTTTCAGTCAACTGTGCAGTTCAACCTGGCTCTGCATCACCTCAAACCCTAGTTCTTGTGATTCCTCTGCATTTTTGACTTTGAGGAGATGAAATATGATATAAGAACACACATGGATCCTTTTGAAGTGATTGGTGGCCTTTGGAATGGCTCAAGAAGCTTTGGGATTGCTCAGACCACAAACCCTAGGTGCAGATGCCTTGAAAACTATGCAGTGAATCAAAAATGAAATGTGAGATGATATGATTGTGTTTATGTGTATGAGAAAGATCACAAGCCATGGTGTGAATGGGTGAGGGCAAATTTGGGGTGTTTACAGCTGCCCCTATTCAAACATGAGTTAGCTGTGCAGGGTGTAAGCGACGGCTTAACAGGCCAAACAAGATAACTTGTGGTTGAATACCAAAGACAGTCCAAAATTTGCACTCACAGAATGAAGAAGAAAAGGGATATAGATTGTAAAAGAAAATAAAGTATATTGTAAAGTGTGGGCGACGGAGGACGACCGTCGAGCAGAGGACGACTGCTGGGTAAGGTGGTATGTGAAGCAAAGCGATGACGGGGACGGCCGACATGCTGGTAAGGTGTATAAAGCAATGACGGGGACGGCCGACATGCTGGGGATAAAAGGTAAAGCTAAGACGGGGACGGCCGACTAGCTGGGGAAATAAAATCATGATGGGGACGGCCATCAAGATAAAGCTGTAAAAATTTCTGAGGATTAATGAAACATGACGGGGACGGCCATCAAGTTCGTAAAGTAGGTAAAATAACCAACGATGGGGACGGCCGACATGCTAAAAAAAGGAAAAGTGACCACGACGGGGACGGCCATCGGGTTAAAGAATAAATGAAATAAACAGATGATGGGGTACGGCCATCAAAGGTGAAGGACGATCACCTAGCAGGGTACGGCTGCTCTGTTGGGGATAAAAGAAAAATGATGGGGACGGCCATCAAAGGTGGAGGACGACCACCTGGCAGGGTACGGCTGCCGAAAATATCAACGATGGGGACGGCCATCGGATAGAAAAGGTCAACGATGGGGACGGCCATCGGACGAGCAAGATGGAGGACGACCATCAAGAAGTGGAGGACGACCACTCAGCAGGGGACGGCTGCTCTCAAGGTTTGTCATAACACAGGACGAGTGTTAGATAACCAAAATCAACAATGGGGACAGCCATTGGATAAAGTGATGAAGGACGATCATCAAAAGGTGGAGGACGACCACCTAGCAGGGGACGGCTGCTAAAATCGACGATGGGGACGGCCATCGGATGAGCATGATGGAGGACGACCATCAAGAAGTGGAGGACGACCACTCAGCAGGGTACGGCTGCTCTCAAAGGTATCATAACACAGGACGAGTGTTAGATAAAAAGAAAATTTGTTGGCAATCTACTGGGGAGATAGTAAACACGGACGAGCGTTTACATCCAAGAAGCAAAAGGTATAAGTGTTTGGTATTGTGTATAGATTAAAGATGCGGACGAGCATCCTTAAGACTATGATACGGACGAGTATCATGTAGAAACAAACACTAGACGCAATGTTCTGAGATGATGGTACGGACGAGTACCAACTGGTTAACAAAGAACAAGGACCACTGTTGAATCTGTGGGTATATAAGTGATGATGTATACAAGATACGGACGGGTATCTGTATAAGCGTACCATGAGTAGTGAGTATTGTATTGTATAGGTGAGTGTTTATCTGCTGGGGGAGAGTGACACGGACGAGTGTCAAGAGGGAAAAGTATAATATTAACAAGTGTATGGGTGATGAAGGTGTATGCGACTGCGCTGGGGATATGACACGGACGGGTGTCAAAAAAGTGTATATCTGTATATGTGAGTGCAAAGAGGATGTCTTTGGCTTTCTGCTGGGATATGACACGGACGGGTGTCAGGACGTATCTGTAATGAAGGTGATTTTGTTTGTAGAGGGTGTTCAGGCGACCTGTGGGGAAGGATGACACGGACGGGTGCCAAAAAGGTGTATATACAGGTGTTTGCGATTTGTGGGGCAACTGCTTTTGCTGGGACTCTGATGGGGATTCCGGGGAAAGTAATCTGTATTCTGATGAATGGTCACTAGTCACAAGCATTCAATTTACAACATGACTTATGATTATGCTATGCATTTGATTTTTGCCGTAATGCTCCGTATTAGACGGAATGCTACGCTCTGGGGGTGAATATGATGCGAATGCTATGATTATGCAAAGGGGCACAGATACGGGATTCGGATCCCGCTGCCGCGAAGATCTCTGGTCGATCTGCTTGAAGTGAACATCCCAGCTGGGGATGAGATCATTGGTAGATCTAATGATATATCTGCTTGGGGATATAGGTCACTGGTTGACATATCCTTGTAATACGGGACCCAGCTGGGGTTTGTAGAAGCTTTCTTCACTCTGTTGTGATCTCTTCATGCGTTGCTCTTCTGGATAGAGGCTGGAACTCTGTGGGGAGATGATTTCCTGTCTTCTGTATTCAACTGAGGATGACAAGGCAACTCGGCTGGGGAGAGCAACAAGAGGCAACTCAGCTGGGGATATAGCATCCTGAGTGTTAAGCCTGTTTGTTGATTTGGCAACTTTGCTGAGGGAAGCAATGGGGGAGCAACTCAGCCGGGGATAGAGCATCTCGGATGCTGAGATTGAGTGTATGCTGATTGGCAGCTCCGCTGGGGAAATGGGCACCTTCTAGTGCCATGTGGAAGATAGACCGAGTTGATAATGATTCGCCTACTTACTGAGACGTAACCTGCATGCCCCAGGTTGCGTTCTGGATACCTGCAATCCTGCAAAGATAATGGAACGTACAAAAGGTCCCGAGGTATCCCTTACTGGATTCCGTCATAGGAGTTAAGTACTTTCGAGAATAATCACATTCCCTGCAAGCATGTTTTATTTTTTAGAGAAAGGCATCTGTACTTATGCAATTGTATTTTTAGAGATATCAGACAACTCTTTGCGAAACATAAATGTAAAAACGAAACATGACTGAAAATCTGATTTTATTAATTCATGTGCCCTGAATTGGCAAAGATACAGTCAAGGAAACAAATCTCCTGAAATGAGGAAATTGTTACAAATTGAGAAATAAAGTGCTGGCGATGTTGACGACGCTTTGAGGAGCTTCCTCTCCTGCTATGACCCGTATGACAATGACGTTCTTCTCGTCTTGCTTTCTGGAGAGAGTTGATTCTGATTGAAGCTTGATCCTTTGGAAGCTTACCAAGTCGTAGGTGATACAGACGAACTCAGAATGCAGTTGTTCGCTTATTCCCTTATTTTGCATGGATCGCCCTTTCGGGTTTTCAATCCATCGGGATACCCATTTTTGCCTGAGCTGTCCAATGCGGCTTTTCAACTCAGCGGGTGTACATTTTTTATTTATTTCCCTTACTTTTTCCCGAGTCTTTTATTCTGTTTTTGACTCGCCGGGATGCCCTATTTTTGCCTGGACTTACATTCTGTTTTTATGTCCAGCGGGTCATTTTATGCGAAGTATTTTTTAACTGCATCTGAATTCACAGGGGACGGGAAATCTTCACCATCCATGGTGCTGAGCATCAGTGCTCCACCAGAGAAAACTTTCTTAACAACGAATGGTCCTTCATAATTTGGAGTCCACTTGCCCCTGTGGTCTGTATGAGGAGGGAGGATTCTTTTCAGCACAAGATCTCCTACTTGGTACTCTCGGTGCCTGACTTTCTGATCGAAGGCTTTCTTCATTCTCTTCTGATATAGCTGCCCATGACAGATTGCAGCCAATCTTTTCTCTTCGATCAGGCTCATTTGCTCGTATCGGGACCGAACCCATTCTGCTTCACTCAGTTTAACATCCATCAATACCCGTAAGGAGGGTAATTCAACTTCAACAGGCAGGACTGCTTCCATACCATATACAAGCTGATACGGTGTTGCCCCAGTGGATGTTCTGATTGATGTGCGGTACCCATGCAAGGCAAACGGTAGCATTTCATGCCAGTCCTTGTATGTGATTACCATCTTCTGCACAATCTTCTTGATATTCTTATTTGCTGCCTCAACAGCGCCGTTCATCTTTGGCCTGTAAGGAGAAGAATTGTGATGTTGGATCTTGAAGTCCCGGCACAGTTCTGCCATCATTTTGTTGTTTAAATTGGAACCATTATCAGTAATGATTCGCTCGGGCACTCCATACCGACAAATGATATCTCTCTTCAGAAATCTGGCTACCACTTGTCTTGTAACGTTGGCGTAGGAAGCTGCTTCAACCCACTTGGTGAAATAGTCAATGGCGACCAGGATGAATCTGTGGCCATTTGAAGCAGTTGGCTCAATCTTGCCGATCATATCAATGCCCCACATGGCAAAGGGCCATGGTGAAGACATGATGTTCAAAGGATTGGGAGGTACATGCACCTTGTCTGCGTAGATCTGGCATTTATGACATTTTCTGGCGTACGCACAACAGTCTGCATCCATTGTGATCCAGTAATAGCCTGATCTTAACAACTTTTTAGCCATTGCATGTCCTCCAGCATGGGTACCAAAAGAGCCTTCGTGCACTTCATGCATCAACAAATCTGCTTCCGTCTTGTCAACACATCTGAGGAGTACCATGTCAAAGTTCCTCTTGTATAAAGATCCATCAGTGTTCAGGAAGAAACTTCCAGCAAGCCTTCTCAAAGTCTTCTTATCATTGGAAGATGCCCCAGGTGGGTATGTTTGATCCTCCAAGAAGCTTTTAATGTCGTGGAACCAAGGCTTATCATCTTTTACAACATCTGCTGCAAATACATATGCTGGTCTGTTGAGTCTGGACACTGAAATCTGAGGTATAAAGTTAGCGGCTTGAACTTTGATCATGGATGAAATGGTAGCAAGAGCATCCGCAAACTGATTCTCGTCCCGAGGGATATACTCAAGCTTGACTGTTGTGAAGAAAGTCAATAACCTCCTTGTATAATCCCTGTAAGGTATCAGATGATCTTGGTGGGTGTACCATTTCCCGTTGGTTTGATTGACTACCAAAGCTGAATCTCCGAATACGGTCAATGTCTTGATCCTGAGGTCGATGGCTTCCTCAAGACCCATAATGCAAGCTTCGTATTCAGCTTCGTTGTTAGTGCAGTTGAAAGTGAGTTTTGCCGAGAAAGGCATGTGAACTCCTTTTGGTGTAATGAGTACTGCACCAACACCACGGCCATTCATGTTAACAGCCCCATCAAACATCATAGTCCATTCTTCCTCCGGGTCAGGCCCTTCAGTGTGAATAGGCTCTTCGTGATCTTTTGCTTTAATGAACATGATGTCTTCATCAGGGAAGTCAAACCTCATAGGCTGGTAGTCATCAATAGGTTGCTCAGCCAGATATTCAGATAGTACACTGCCCTTGATGGCTTTCTGAGATGTGTACTGTATGTCGTATTCTGTGAGAATCATCTGCCATCTTGCAACCCGTCCGGTAAGAGCTGGCTTCTCAAATATGTACTTGACTGGATCCATTTTTGAGATTAATAAGGTAGTGTGGGTCAACATATACTGTCTCAGTCGGCGAGCAGCCCACGCTAAAGCACAGCAAGTTTTCTCGAGCAGTGAATAACGCTGTTCACAGTCGGTAAACTTTTTGCTTAGGTAGTATATTGCATACTCTTTTCGACCAGACTCGTCATGCTGACCTAGTACACACCCCATTGACTCTTCTAATACTGTCAAGTACATGATCAGAGGTCTTCCTTCAACTGGCGGCATAAGGATTGGAGGTTCTTGCAGATATTCCTTGATCTTGTCAAAAGCCTTCTGGCAGTCTTCGTTCCACCTGACCGTTTGTTCCTTTCTTAACAGCTTGAACAAGGGTTCACAGGTTGCTGTAAGGTGAGATATGAACCTTGAGATGTAGTTCAATCGACCTAAGAACCCTCGAACTTCTTTCTCAGTTTTCGGTGCAGGCATTTCTTGAATAGCTTTGACTTTATCAGGGTCAACTTCAATCCCTTTTTCGCTTACAATAAAGCCCAGCAGCTTACCGGATCGCACCCCGAATGTGCATTTGTTGGGGTTCAGCTTCAATTGGTATTTCCTCAGACGTTTGAATAACTTGAGCAGGTTTACCAGGTGATCTTCCTCGGTAAGGGACTTGGCGATCATATCATCCACATAACATTCTATTTCCTTGTGGATCATATCGTGGAATAATGTCACCATAGCCCGTTGATATGTTGCACCAGCATTCTTCAGTCCGAATGGCATTACTTTGTAACAGAACGTGCCCCAAGGTGTGATGAATGTTGTCTTCTCCATGTCTTCAGGTGACATCTTGATCTGATTATACCCTGAAAATCCATCCATGAAGGAGAATACCGAGAACTGAGCCGTGTTATCCACCAATACGTCAATGTGAGGTAATGGGAAGTCATCTTTCGGGCTGGCTCTGTTCAGATCCCGGTAGTCAACACACATTCTTACTTTTCCATCCTTCTTAGGCACAGGTACTATGTTAGCAACCCACGGCGGGTAGCTAGTTATAGCAAGGAACCCGGCGTCCCATTGCTTTTGTACCTCTTCCTTGATTTTCATAGCCATGTCTGGGCGAGTTCGGCGCAGCTTTTGTTTAACCGGTGGGCATTCTTCCCTCAGAGGCAGCTTGTGCACAACTATATCGGTATCCAACCCTGGCATATCTTGATACGACCAAGCAAACACATCAACATACTCTTGAAGCAGATCTATCAACTGTCTCTTCACTGAGTCTTGCAGGCAGGCCCCGATTTTAACTTCTTTCACATCTTCCTTCGTACCAAGATTGATCACTTCAACCTCCTCCTGGTGAGGAGCAATAACCTTTTCCTCCTGTCTTAACAACCTGGCTAGCTCTTCAGGAAGCTCATATTCTTCTTCAACCCCTTCATCAGCTTGATTGATTGGATTGTCAAAGTCATACGATGCCATAGCCGTGCTGTTGTCGGTGCTGTCAGGAAGGCACTCTCTGCAAGGGTTAAGTTTGTTCATTTTAGTGATTGATTTTAATCTTGCTTTAGAAAAAAGTGAAATGAAGTTATCATTTTGAAAACACCGCCATTTATTTTTGTACAAAAAGAAAAATGGAAAAACAGTGAGCATAAAAGAAAAAGACTCGTTTGCAAAAAGACGTCTGATATTTCATTAATTTAATCTTGTTTGCACAAAAGTACAGATGGCCCTGGTTACAAAATGAGTCTTGTCATCTTGGGCAAGATGCAAGACTTGGATGCATGCTATATAAAAATACAGGAAATAATAATTACTCTGCTCGAGTAACACTTATAATTTCCTGGGAAGACCAGTTCGAGACACTGCTCCCCGGGATCTTCGGACGAATCCAATTCTCCAGATTGCGCTCCTCTTCCAGCTCGTCTTCCAAACAGTTGATAGCATCGGGGGTAAGCATCCCCCCACTGACAAAACCAGGCTCTGCAGCAGCCTTTGCTTGATGTTGAGTTGGTCTGTAACCCAACCCAAACTTGTCCTTCTTCTCCTCCACAGCTAAAACCTTGCCCCAGCCTAGGGCAGTTCCTTCTTCAACAACCTTCCGGGCTTGCTGGTAAGATGACATTGGAGTACCAGATATAGCAGATGCTTCATTGACGTTCAAGGCCTCAAAACCTTGGCTCATTGTTTCATGGATCTCTCCATCCATTTCAATGTATTTATAAGTAGCCAGGTGGCTAACAAAAATGTCCTCCTCTCCACAGATTGTGACAACTTGGCCTTCCCACTCAAATTTTAACTTTTGGTGAAGGGTAGACGTTATTGCGCCGGCGGCGTGAATCCAGGGTCTACCCAACAAACAGCTGTAGGCGGGCTGAATGTCCATCACATAAAAGATAGTTTTAAAGGTCTGCGGGCCAATTGTCACGGGCAGCTCAATCTCTCCCAGAACCGATCTCTTCGAACCATCAAAGGCTCTTACCACCAGGTTGCTGGGTCTCAATGCCAATCCATCATATTCTAACTTCACCAGAGCCTTCTTTGGTAAGACATTCAGGGAAGAACCTGTGTCCACCAGCACATGAGAAAGGACAGCTCCTTTGCATTCCATGGTTATGTGCAAGGCTTTGTTGTGATTGCGGCCATCTACTGTCAGGTCAGAATTGGTAAACCCTAGCCCATTGCTAGCAGTAACATTACCAACCACGGTTTCCAATTGGTTGACAGTAATCTCCTCAGGCACGTAAGCTGCGTGCAGGACTTTAAGTAGTGCATTCCGATGGGCTTCGGAGCACATAAGCAGTGAGAGGATGGAGATTTTGGATGGCGTCTGGTGAAGTTGATCCACAACTTTGTAGTCACTCTTTTTGATGATCCGCATAAACTCATCAACTTCCTGATCAAATGGAGTCTTCAGGGCTTCTTTGGCAGCTGGATCTTCCTGCACCGGGCCTTTTCCTTTTGCCTTGGCAGCAGCTTCTGCTTCGGCAGTAGGTCTTTGAACTTGTGAAGCAAAGAGACGTCCACTTCGAGTGAAGCCTCCGCCTCCCCCCACATTATCTACTTGTGGTGCAGGTGTTGATGTTTCAAGAGTGATTCTTTTCCCTTCACAGTATACGTCAGAGCCATAGTGCCAAGGGATGGCCCTATTGCTTTCATATGGTACTGGTCCAGGCACCGTGACAGTGACTGGACTGATTGCTGCTGCTGAAGGGACTGTTATTGTTTGTGGATCATAAAAGATTGTAACTGGTGCTCTAGTGGGAGCAGCATCTTCTGAATGGTAAGCGGAGTTATTCTCAGGATCGTAGAATATGGTGACGGTAGAGACATCTTCATGATTGATTGCTGGTGTTGTAGGAGGTTCCGTTGGAAGGACTGTTGTTGTTGTTGATGGAGAGTCGAAATGGAATGAAGCTGAAGTTGTAGCAGGAGAAACTGTTGAAAGCTGATCATTTGGGAGGACAGGTGAAGTACTTGTTGATGGTGCTGATGAATTGTCGGGAACAATAGTTGCTGCATTTGTAGGAGGATCTGAAACCGTTGCTGATGAAGTTGCCGGATTCGTCGGAAATGATGTAGTGATCTGTAGCAAGCCACTCTGAATAAGGCTGTCAATGCCATTCCTCAGGTCTTCACACCCATTCCATGAAATATTGCAGTATGGGCACCCTAGTTCACACCCCGGAAATATCTGGTTTTCACGGAGTTGAGCTTTGATTTCCACCAATGGTGTCCTGATCTGATCCACACTAGTTATTAAATAAGACGGTTGGTCTTCTTCAATAGCATTAATTCGAGGACCACCATGGTTTGGCATAGGGTTTTTATTGACATTGGGCGGAGGTGCGAAATTCAGAGCCTTGGAATCTACCAAGTCTTGTACCTTCATATGCAGAGCTCTGCATTTTTCTGTACTGTGGCCAGGTGCGTTCGAGTGGAAAGCACACCTAGCATTGGAGTCATAGTTCCTTGGCAGACTGTTGGGATCCGGAGGTGCCAACGTTCTTAGCTCAACTAGGTTGAGTTTCAGAAGTTGTGGCAGCAAGGCAGCATACGGCATTGGGATCGGGTCGATCACCCTGTTAGCTTGAGACGGCCTCTGTTGGAATGGCCTTTGTTGACTGTTGTTGTTGGTGTTGCTGTTGTTGTAATTCCTTGGAGGATACTGATTTTGCTGATGGTACTGAGGTTGTTGTTGGAAGTTTTGCTGCGGCGGTTGATAGACTGGCTGAGGATGAGCTGGAGCAGGAATGGTGACTGCTGCTATTGACCTTTGAACATATTGGGGCCTACCCCTGTTGGTGTGGATGGCATTGGTCTCGCCAGTTCTTCTCGGGCCTGCAAAAGGCTTTCTAGTACTACTGGACGAGCTTGCACCGTTGCCTGAGATCTTTCCCATTTTCAGCAGGCTTTCGATTCTCTCCCCGGCTATGACAACATCTGCGAAGCTGGTGGAAGAGAAAGCCGCCAACCTGTCAATATACGTTCCCTGGAGAGTGTTCATAAACATGTCTGCCATTTCTCTCTCAGACATTGGTGGTTGAACGGCAGCAGCCAATTGCCTCCATCTTTGAGCATATTCTCTGAAGCTCTCCCTCGAAGACTGTGACATTCCCATTAGGAGGGTCCTGTTGGGTGCCATATCTAGATTATACTGATACTGTCTGATGAAGGCCTCTGCCAGGTCCTTCCAGCATCTTATAGTTGCTCTTGTCAAATGGGAATACCATTCCCTCGATGCTCCAGTCAAGCTATCTTCAAAATAGAACATCCACAGTTTCTCATCCATTGTATAGGCCTTCAGCCTTCCCAGAAATGATTGCAAATGAGTCCGGGGGCATGAAGTCCCATTATACTTTTCGAAACATGGAGGCTTGAACTTGTGGGGAATCCTGACCCCTTCTACTAAACCCATGTCCATAACGTCGAAACCCAAAGAATTTTGAGATTCTAAGGACCTCAACTTCTCAGCTATTTCTTCCAATCGTCTATCATAAGTTTCCTCTCCGGCACCCATTACTGTATACTGGTCCTCCTGAGGATCTTCTTGAAGTACTCTGGCTGCAGTGGCTGTTCCTTGAACATTTGCAGGGATGTTAACCTCAGGATGGAGATGTGGGCCAAACACAGGGGGGTAACATGTGGTTGCACCCTTTCATTATTACTGGTGCCTGCAGTTCCTACATGAGGCTCCTCTTGATTTTGCCTCTCCACCATGGCCCTCAGTCTCTCCTGGCTCTGAGCCATGTTATTCATAACTTCCATGAATTGTGTCATCTGCGTTCTCATCTCTAACCTTTCGTTTGCCATCTGGTTTCTGACCTCCGTAAGGTCCTGCTGCATCTGATCCATTTGAATTCCCGGAAGGTTGTTTCTAGTTGGGTACCTGTGAGGCCTGTTGAGAGGAAATACCCGGCGGCGAGCAATAATTCCTGAACATCACAACAGAGGTTAGCAACAACAAAACAAAAACCTACAAAACAGACAAAAGGGTTAGCATGCAATGCAGTTATGCTTATTTGTTCTCAAGGTATCCGGTTTGGCCTTCAGTTTTGACCCTTCCAGACCCTTGAAGATGATGCTGTTGAAGTTGCTTTTGATGTGAACCAACAAATATATTACAAAGGTGAAATAATACAACTTGTTCATTTTACAACACAAACCCTCAAAGGGGCCAAAATACATCACAAAAAGCAAAAGTACATGGAAAAGGAACAACAACAAGCAAATGATCAAACTCCAAGGCCAAACTCATCCTCACGAACTTCCTTGAGAAGTGCTTCGGTCACAGGATCAGCCGGATGCTCCGTGAGACTTCTAATGAGAAGGTTTCTTGTTGCAACTACTGCAGTCAACTTCCTGCTCTGACTTTGGTCCTTGGACCTCTTCAATCCTGCTTTGATTTTCAGCTCTGATATCTCCTCCTGGGCTGCTGCCAGGGCTTTTTCCATCTGCTCCATCTTGTCTTGAGCTCTCTTGTCTTCTAGAGTACGGGCCTCAGTGATCCGGACCCACCTGGCCTGACTCTCTTTCAAATACAAGTCTGTTCTTGCTCTTTGGAACTGGGCTTCTTTACAAGCATTCTTCAGAATCTGCTCACCAGCTTTAGACTTGTTGATATAATCTCCAGACTTCTCAATCTTAGTCAAGTGTTCCACTCTCAACTTCTCCAATCTCTCAATCTCCCTCACACCTTCACTCCTCTCTCTGAGGGTCTTCTGCAAGGCTTGAGTTAACTTCTCGTTTCTTTCCTTCAAGCTCTCAAACTCCTCCAAACTGATAGTGGCAGGGGGTGGTGCTGAAGATGACTCAGGCATGTCTTCTATGGTAAAGGGCATTCCAGAGAATTGGGCCCTAGCATGGGACCACTCATAATATTGGACTGATGCCACATTATTGCACTTCCCCAGAATGGTGATTCCCTTAGTTTGAACATGATCCCAGGCCCAGGCAGCCTGCCTAACAACAGCCAAACTAATCTTGTTCTCACAGTAGAGGGTCTCAACCAAGTCTTGTTCCCTGGGAGTGTGGACCAGTGCATAGCCTAATTGCCTTCTGAACAGCAGAGGGTTGTAGTTGATACTTCCCTTAACTCCTATCAAAGGCACATTGGGAAAGTGCCCACAGCTGGTGATCATATCTCTGGCCTTAGTGCTTTGAGTACACCATCTGATATCTGCTGAAGTTAGGACAGTGAGTCTCTTAGCCCAGTTGCTTTGCTGATGAGGATTGAGAAATGCATCTGTCCTGGGTAGATGCCTGAGAAGCCAAGCATGAAATAATGGAGCACAAATCCTCACTAGTCTTCCCCTCTACTTCTCATTTCTTTGATGGACTGAGTAATAGAGATCACCCAGTAAAGTTGGCACAGGGTTCTTCAGGATGAACAAGTGGATTGCATTCTTGCTGATGAATCGAGGCTCGTCTGCAAACAGCACAATTCCATACACACTTAAGGCCAACAGAGCACAAACAACTTTCCACTCCCCCAGAGAGGCTTTCAAACTAGCTTGAGAAATCAGGAAGTCCAGATGAAATCCAAGGATCCCAGCTTTAGAGGTCAAGTGCTGTTCAATCAATACAGGTTCCAGGTGCAAAGCTTTTGCTATCTCTCCATTGCTAGGAAAGACCATTTCAGGGTTGAATGGGATTTCTCTTTTGATAGGCAAACCAACCAAATATGAGTATTCTTCCAAAAGAGGACCCAACTGAAAGTCTTGAAAGGTGAAACATCTCAATGGAGGATCATAAAACTGAATGCAGGTGTGGATGAGGCTCCTCTGAGATGGGTCCAGATCCATGACCATGTCCAGTATATCTCCATAACTCTCCCTGAACAAGGGTATGTGCTCTGGGGTGATCAGGGTTTGGATCCTCCTGATGTCTGATAAGTCTGGTTGGAAGAAATGATAAGTGATGTTGCTTTTCTTTGGAGCCATGATGCTGAGGACTGAGTAGAGTGCTGATGAAGATGCTGAGGAGTGGGCCACTGGCTGGCTAGTGCAAGTAACTGAAGTATGGCTGACAAACTGAAGCAAGTGCTGGTGGAGATAGGTCAAAACTGCAGATGGGGTCAAAACCAAAACCAGATGAGAAATGGATACCCTGAAACACAAATAAGCACATGTTAATATGATGCAATGAGTATGTATGCAAAATGAAATGCAAGGGTTTGTGACTGAGCTGGATCTGATTAACTGCCTTGGTATAGATCCACGTGTGTTCAAGAATTCCAGGTGGAGGCCTAAAAATCCAGTAACCAGGGTGGGGGACTCAAATAAAGAGCCACATGTCCAGGGTTCAGAATCACAAGAACTATCCAACATGGAGCATTCTTAACAAAGTCAAAGTAACAGGGTATTCTGAGGTCAAGGTACCTGCAAACCTGTAAACAGCCCAACCCCCTCACAGGTAGTGATCTAGAACAAGGATCCTCAGACTTGGATCAGTTATGAGAAGTGTAAACACTTCTAACCCGGAGGTACAGTGTTTACAATAACCATAACAATTCCTCCTCTAATTTACCTCAGTTTCTGAAGGTCAGTACTAAAAGGTCATCCAGACTTAGCAGGCTTCCCAGATAGCCCTAGCATTGCAGGAAATCTGCAACACAGAGTTCTCAAGAAGAAACCCATATCTGAACCGTGTTTCATATTCCCGCACCAGACCGAAATGGAATGGGAAAGAATATGATTCACTCTAGCCTAGGTGTCACTCAGGTCCCAGGTATAGGACCTTAACTCTCAATGAAACACCCACCCACCAAAGAAAAACCAGATCCAGCCAGCACAGTATGACAGTATGAAAAATATAAAGCTATAAAGAAAGCAATAGATCAACTGTACAGAAAGCAATAAACAAAATACAAACATACAAACACAAATAAGCACATAACACCCCAGTAAACACAAATCAATCAAGCGCTAGGAGGAACCCACAAAAAGAACCAGAAGCCCTGGTTGCAGTATAAGGGTCCCCAGCAGAGTCGCCAAGCTGTCGCTCCCGACAAATGACACCGGGTCAGATGAAGGTACAAGCGCGAACGGTCGGCGAAGGGAACAGTGAGAACACACAGCCGTGAATTCACTGGAGAATGAAAAGAGTCGCCAGCTAGGCATTTTTATCCCGGAGGAAAGGCAATGCTGCATAGACCTAGAAACAGATGGATAAGACGGTTTGCGAACTAGAGAGACTGAGAAAGGGGGTTGGTTACAACCTGGGAAGGTATTAGCACCCAGATTGTCCGTCGTACTCGACGGGATCCACGCTTAAAAGATTTGTGTTTTAAAGGGGTAGTGTCAGTGCAATCTGTGTGTCAAAGAGCTGGAAAAGAATGTACAGGTGTCAGTGTATAAGTGATGTGAAGTATGAAAGTGTCAGTGTAAGAAAGGAGTGAAATGCTCATGATAATGAGGCTAAAGAATGAAGCTGGAAGGAGGGGGAATATACAGAGACTTTTGTTCGATAACTGTTAAGTTATGCCTACGTATCCTCTCGTGCAATGAGGAAGTCAGAACACCGTAGTTCGACCCAAAGAGACTGAAAGGTGAATTGACTGATGAACTGCTTGCTTGTCTATGCTCAAGTGTATGACCTGTCTGGCTCAGGTGCTAACTGTCTTGCATTAGACGGAAGAAGCGAGTTCTCGATTGTGAGTGAAGGTGATGAGAAAAGAATCCCGGAGGAGACGATTATTGTTTGTTTTTGAGTTTTCAGTCTTTTATTGCTTTTTGGAGTTTGTCATAGGATAATGAGCTTAAGTCTAAACCAATGGATTTAGTAAACTCATCACATCTTCCCTCTGATTAGGGGTAATGAGAGTACCTTAAGTGTGAAGTCAGATTCTCACACTTAATCACCATTGGTGTAGGATTAAGATCATTAACCTACTTGTGATTATTTAGATGTTTTTTGTGATTTTGTTTAGTGTTGAGTAATGAGGTTAAGCCATAATCAAGGATTAAACAGACTCATTACACCATCCTAAAAGAAGGATAATAGATGAGAATGTTTAAGTTGAGGAAAAACTCCTCAACTTAATCCATGATTAGGGATTAAACCCATGACAAAACAAGCCTTTATTAAGTGGATTTTAGATTAATGATATGATGATGAAGTGTTTTTTATGATTTATAAGACAACTTGAGGGGGACTTGTCCATTAACACTAGGGTTAGTCCTTCTTAACCAGTTAAGGAAGAATTAGAACCCTAATGCAAGGCCCAAGTTACAAGTGTGATGTCTTGATGATTATTAGATGGATTGGTTAAGAGATTTAAACACCTTAAGGGTTTAATACTTAGGATTAAAGTTATACACTCCATCCTAAGAGAAGGATGCAGGCATAACCCTAAGCACAAAGTCTTAAAGCCTTTAGGGTTTAGTCCCTGATTATGAGATGAGAAGAGAAGACTCAAAGAGAGACACAAAGGTAAAAACTATGAGGGGATACTAATCAAAGCCCTAATTCATTGTCATGCTTGGATGATCCTAAGGTTTGTGAGGTTTCCAAGAACAATCTTCAAAGGAACCACCAGGAAGCAGATGAACAGGATTAAGAGAAGCAAAGTGACTTGCTTCATTCAAGAAGTCAAGTCACTTGAAGAAAGAAAGTGGGAAGGAGAAGAATGAGCAAGCTCAAACTCAAACACAAATAAGAATGCAGCAATGGATGCAAGAGAGATGAAAAGAAAAGGTATGAGAAGTGAAGGCAAATCCACTTCTCAGGTTTACTTACCACCTGCAATGTTAGAAAGAAAATGCAATGCAATGCAAGATGAGATGAAATGACATGATGCAAAGCAAAACCAGAGGCATGTTGATGATGATTATGATGTTATGAGGTGCTGCAAACATGAGGCAAGACAATGGGGATGTTCATACAAGATCATGAATGCAAATGATGCAAGTTAAGGAGCATGAACAAGCATGAAAAGTTATGAATCATACAAGACAAATGACATGGCAAATAGGTAATGCAATGATCAAAGATGCTTTATACATGTCTTAAGATGTCAAATGAATCATAAGAATGCACAAAATGCAAAGACAAGTCATGTTATGCAAGGAAATGCAAGAGGGATGCAGATGAAAGCCCAAATTAGGGTTTATGGATCAAACATCAAACACAAACCAAAAACAGAAGCAAAACCCTAAAGTAAAAATGGAAAATGATACCCAAGGAAACCCTAGACCTATAATAAACCACTGCCCAAAGGGGAGCTCTCAACTCTCAACCAAACTCAAGATATGATTTTTCTAAGTTATTAGGGTTTTTTAGGGTTCTTAACAAAACAAATGCCAAACAATTTGGAAATGCAAGAACAATTCAAGGCCTTTTTATCCTAGGAACTACATGCTAAACACAAAACAATGCAAGAAGAACCAATGTCTCAACCTTCACCAATTGACAGAAATGAATTTTTGAACTTATGATCAAAATAATGCACAAAATATGATTTAATTCAATGAAAAATTCTTAAAATGCATCAAGATCAAAAAAGAAATTTGGTTTGAAGGTTGGACAATGTTTCTAAATGTCTTAGAACATTTCATGAATTTTTTTGTAATTTTTAAATACCTAAAAGTATTTTTTATTAATTAATTCTCATTAATCAATTAAAAATAATCTTTTAAATATTTAAAAATACTTTTTTAATGATAAAAAATAAAATGAAAATATTTTGGGGTCTTAAAAATTAATAAAACTTTCATGAAAAAGTTTCATAATTTTTAAGACATTTTTTCTATTTTTAAATAAATATGTAAGTTAATGAAATAAAAATGGATTAAAAATCAAATAAAATAAAAGTAATCAGGATGGATGGCCAGGATGGGCTCTGGATTCAAAATGGTTGACTGGCGCGTGAATGGATGGTGGAGATTGCATCTGACTCAATTAAATTAATTACGAATTAATTAAAGTTAAATAAGTGGATTAGGGCTAATGAAGAGATCCTGGCCTTCTATCTGCGCGCGAAGTCAAACAAATCAACGCAATCAAGGGTCCAAATTCAAACTAACATTAATTATGCAATTAGGGCACA
The DNA here is from genome assembly GCA_963966055.1 of Lathyrus aphaca. Taxonomy (NCBI): domain Eukaryota; kingdom Viridiplantae; phylum Streptophyta; class Magnoliopsida; order Fabales; family Fabaceae; genus Lathyrus; species Lathyrus aphaca. The sequence goes on from OZ014519.1 coordinate 314,393,773, forward strand.
AATGACTTTCAGGTGGCCGGAGAAGACTTCCGGTCGTCTTCTCCGGCCAGCTCTCACCTGAGAACTACCCAAATCCCTCAAAATGCATCAAAAATGAAAAACAAGAACTGGGAAATGATCCTCACATCCTCACGAATCAAACCCCCATCCTAAAACACATTTATATTTCCTAAATCAACTGAATCGAAGAAAATAAGTTCTAGGTCACGCAAGCTTCAGACACAAATTAAATGCTTATATCACAACCATTTCAAAAACTAAAGGTACCAGAATGATCAGGATAACACAAAGAACAAGCTTGTAACTTAAAAAAACATTTCTGGAAAAATTATTTTCGAGTTACCTGAGATTTGGAGCTTTCAGTTTGGGTACTTTCTGGCCACTTCTCCTTGTGCAATCCACTCCACTTGGTCCACAGAAGATGCTTGAATACTCAAAAGGAGTTTAAGTTGACTGGTTGATGAGTTTCGAAAGCTTCTGTTCAAGCTTGATCAGAAATGGCAATGGTGAAATAGGCACTTTCAGGTCATGGTGAGGGGTTGTTTATGATCCTGAGGGTGAATGGAGAAGGTCTATGGTGTTTGTTTGTGTGTTGGTGAGCTAAGGTGAGAGTTTCGAATGAAACTGCAAACTGAAGTGAATGATGGCAATGGGGTTTTCTGGCTGTTTCAAGCTTATGCTTTGGGTGGTTTCTTGTCTATGAAGTGAGTTGAGTTTGATGATGAAGAAAGTTTTAGTGTTTTCAAGCTGTGGAGGCAGATTCGAAAGTTCTTGCAATGTGAGGTGATTTTGTGAATGTTATGAATGAAGTGTTTTCAGCCTTGCTAGATGTATGGAATGGCTTGCCCTTTGTCCACATAAACCTCTCTCATTGGTCAGATGATGTGACCTGCCCTTTATTGATTGGGATGTTTACTTTTGCAAAATGTCAACTTGGTTGTAAGAGAGGCATGGGCTTGGTTCTAGGCAAGTACATGGGCATGGGATGGCGCAGCAAGGTGAGGTGAGAGGCTAGCAAAGCTCAGCATCCAAGGCTGCAAGTAGGAGGGAGCATGATCATGAGTTTTGCAACTTGTTGCTTTTTGAACTTTCATGAGAAAAGTCAAGTTACATGAGCTATAACCATGGGCATTCTTGGTTCAATTCTGATCTTATGACTTAGAGACATGTTTGTGTGAAGGTTAGATACCAATTAGAAGCTGCAATTTGACTTGGTGCATGATTTTGCAAGTTTTCCCATTTGGTGCATAACTTGAATTTTAGTGATTTTTGCCAACTTTAACAAACCATAACTTTTGATCCAAGATGAATTAGATCATGTTCTTGTACTTTTTGAAAAGGGAAAGATGAGATCTACAACTTTCATGACCAAAGTTTTTCCATTTGAAGCATTTTTGGATCCAAAATCATGGCTTGAAAAATGACCTAAAATGATGCATTCTTGAAAAGTCAACTATGCCCAAAAAGTCAACATTTGCAAAAACCCTAAATTCTTGATTTCTATGAACTTCAATCTTCTTCCATGATCAAATAAAGATCATATACACTCAAAATGATGAAGATCACCCATTGGTTGGGTCATTGGGGGCCTCAGATGCCCTGATTTTACACTGACTTGTCTGAAAAGTCAACCTTTGATCAGATGACTTCCCCATGGAATTTCTTCATGAAAATTGATATGCATACTCCCTATACCACATAGAGATCAATGGAAACAAGAATGACCAAAAAATTTGGGGTTATGGCCTCTGAAACCAAAACCCTAATTTTCAGTCAACTGTGCAGTTCAACCTGGCTCTGCATCACCTCAAACCCTAGTTCTTGTGATTCCTCTGCATTTTTGACTTTGAGGAGATGAAATATGATATAAGAACACACATGGATCCTTTTGAAGTGATTGGTGGCCTTTGGAATGGCTCAAGAAGCTTTGGGATTGCTCAGACCACAAACCCTAGGTGCAGATGCCTTGAAAACTATGCAGTGAATCAAAAATGAAATGTGAGATGATATGATTGTGTTTATGTGTATGAGAAAGATCACAAGCCATGGTGTGAATGGGTGAGGGCAAATTTGGGGTGTTTACACCTGACCCGGAAGAAGAATGGACTATGATGTTTGACGGGGCTGTTAACATGAATGGTCGTGGTTTTGGTGCAGTACTCATTACACCCAAAGGAGTTCACATGCCTTTCTCGGCAAAACTCACTTTCAACTGCACTAACAACGAAGCTGAATACGAAGCTTGCATTATGGGTCTTGAGGAAGCCATTGACCTCAGGATCAAGACATTGACTGCATTCGGAGATTCAGCTCTGGTAGTTAATCAAACCAACGGAAAATGGTACACCCACCAGGATCATTTGATACCATACAGGGATTATACAAGAAGGTTATTGACTTTCTTCACAACAGTCAAGCTTGAGTATATCCCCCGGGACGAGAATCAGTTTGCTGATGCTCTTGCTACCATTTCATCCATGATCAAAGTTCAAGCGGCTAATTTTGTACCTCAGATTTCAGTATCCAGACTTGATAGACCAACATACATATTTGCAGCCGACGTTGTCAAAGATGATAAGCCTTGGTTCCATGACATTAAATGCTTCTTGGAGGATCAAACATACCCACCTGGGGCATCTTCCAATGATAAGAAGACTTTGAGAAGGCTTGCTGGTAGTTTCTTTCTGAACACTGATGGATCTTTATACAAAAGGAACTTTGATATGGTACTCCTCAGATGTGTTGACAAGACGGAAGCAGATTTGTTGATGCATGAAGTGCACGAAGGATCTTTTGGTACCCATGCCGGAGGGCATGCCATGGCTAAAAAGTTGTTAAGATCAGGCTATTACTGGATCACAATGGATGCAGACTGTTGTACTTACGCCAGAAAATGCCATAAATGCCAGATCTACGCAGATAAGGTGCATGTGCCTCCCAACCCTTTGAACATCATGTCTTCACCATGGCCCTTTGCTATGTGGGGCATTGATATGATTGGCAAGATTGAGCCAACTGCTTCGAACGGCCACAGATTCATCCTGGTTGCCATTGATTATTTCACCAAATGGGTCGAAGCAGCCTCATATGCAAATGTTACAAGGCAAGTGGTAGCCAGATTTCTGAAGAGAGATATCATCTGTCGATATGGAGTTCCCGAGCGAATCATAACTGATAATGGTTCCAACTTGAACAACAAAATGATGGCAGAACTGTGCCAGGACTTCAAAATTCAACATCACAATTCTTCTCCTTACAGGCCAAAGATGAATGGCGCTGTTGAGGCAGCAAATAAGAATATCAAGAAGATTGTGCAGAAGATGGTAGTCACTTACAAAGACTGGCATGAAATGCTACCGTTTGCCTTGCATGGGTACCGCACGTCGATCAGAACATCCACTGGGGCAACACCGTATCAGCTTGTGTATGGTATGGAAGCGGTCCTACCGGTTGAAGTTGAATTGCCCTCTCTACGGGTACTAATGGATGTTAAACTGAATGAAGCAGAATGGGTTCGGGCCCGATACGAACAACTGAGTCTGATCGAAGAGAAGAGATTAGCTGCAATCTGTCATGGGCAGTTATATCAGAAGAGAATGAAGAGAGCCTTCGATCAGAAAGTCAGGCACCGAGGGTACCAAGTAGGAGATCTTGTGCTGAAGAGAATCCTCCCTCCTCATACAGACCACAGGGGCAAATGAACTCCGGATTATGAAGGACCATTTGTTGTGAAGAAAGTTTTCTCCGGTGGAGCACTGATGCTCAGCACCATGGATGGTGAAGATTTCCCGTCCCCTGTGAATTCAGATGCAGTTAAAAAATACTTCGCATAAAAACGACCCGCTGGACATTAAAACAGAATGTAGGTCCAGGCAAAAATAGGGCATCTCGGCGAGTCAAAAACAGAATAAAAGACTCGGGCAAAAGTAAGGGAAAATAAACAAAAGAATGTACACCCGCTGAGTTGAAAAGCCGCATTGGACAACTCAGGCAAAAATGGGTATCCCGATGGATTGAAAACCCAAAAGGGCGATCCATGCAAAACAAGGGAATAAGCGAACAACTGTATTCTGAATTCGTCTGTATCACTTACAACTTAGAGAGCTTCAAAGGAATCAAGCTTCAATCAGAATCAGCCTTCTTCAGAAAGCAAGACGAGAGGAACGTCATTGTCATACGAGTCATAGCAGAAGAGGAAGCTCCTTGAAAGCGTCGTCAACATCGCCAGCACTTTGTTTCTCAATTTGTAACAATCTCCTCCTTTCAGGAGATATGTTTTCTTTGACTGTATCTTGCCAATTCAGGGTACATGAATTAATAAAATCAGAGTTTTCAGTCATGTTTCGTCTTGTACATTTTTATTTGCAAAGAATGTCTGGTGTCTCCAAAAAAAAAAGAAAAAAACTGATTGCATAAGTACAGATGTCTTTCTCTAAATAATAAAAACACATGCTGGCAGGGAATATACTTACTCTCAGAAATGCTTAACTCCTATGACGGGATCCAGTAAAGGATACCTTGGGACCTTGTGTACGTTTCCTTATCTTTGCAGGATTGCAGGTGTCCAGAACGCAACTTGGGGCATGCAAGTTACATCCCAGCAAGCTGGCAAATCAACAAACAGTCTTAGCACTCAAGATGCTTTCTCACCAGCTGAGTTGCCTCTCATTACTCTCCCCAGCTGAGTTGCCAACAACATTCCCCAGCCGTAGTGCCAATCATTCTTCCTCAGCAGAATACGAAGTCAGGGAATCATCTCCCCACAGAATCATTGGCCTCTGTTCAGAAGAGCCACGCTTGAAGAAGTCACAACAGAGTATAGAAGGCTTCTACAAACCCCAGCTGGGTCCCATATTACAAGGATATGTCAACCAGTGACATATATCCCCAAGCAAATGCATCTTATCAGATCTATCACTGATCTCATCCCCAGCTGGGAGGTCCATTTCAAACAGATCAACCAGAGATCTTCGTAGCAACGGGATCCGAATCCCAGAGCTGTACCTCTTTGCATAATCATAGCATTCGCATCATATTCACCCTCAGAGCGTAGCATTCCGTCTAATACGGAGCATTACGGCAAAAATCAAATACATAGCATAATCATAAGTCGTGCTGTGAATTGAACACTTGTGAATAACGACGATCCATCAATATGCAGGATACAATATACAAAAATCCCCACCAGAGTCCCCAGCAAAAGCAGTTGCCCCTTCAAATCACAAACACCAGTATATACACCCTTTGACACCCGTCCGTGTCATCATTCCCCAGAAAAATTGCCTGAACACACCTTACAAACAAGGTCGCCCGTATTGCAGATACTTCCTGACACCCGTCCGTGTCAAACCACCAGCAGAAAGCCAAAGACACCCTCCTTGCACTCACATACATCTATATATACACTTTCTTGACACCCGTCCGTGTCATATCCCCAGCGCAGTCGCTTACACCTTTATCACCCATATACTTGTTATTATTATACTTTTCTCTCTTAACACTCGTCCGTGTCACTCTCCCCAGCAGTTAAACACTCATCTATACAATACAATACTCACTACTCATGGTACACTTATACAGATACTCGTCCGTATCTTGTATATACTATTCATATCCCCACAGATTCGACATTGGTCCTTGTTCTTTGTTAACCAGTTGGTACTCGTCCGTACCATCATCTCAGAACATGGCGTCTAGTGTTTGTTTCTACATGATACTCGTCCGTATCATAGTCTTAAGGATGCTCGTCCGCATCTTTAATCCATACACTGTGTCAAACACTTATGTCTTCTTGAATATAGATACTCGTCTGTGTCTATTATTCCCCAGAAGGGTCCCTTCAGATTCAACACTCGTCCGTGTTCTTTGTTAACCCGTTGATACTCGTCCGTATCATCATCTCCGAACATGTGTCAGTTTGTTTCTACCTGATACTCGTCCGTATCATAGTCTTAAGGATGCTCGTCCGCACCTTTAATCTATACACATATATCTAAACACTTATGCCTTTTACTTCTTGGATGTGGATACTCGTCCGTATTTACTACTCCCCAGTAGATCGCCAACAAAGCAAATTTTCTTCTTATCTAACACTCGTCCTGTGTTATGATAACCCTGAGAGCAGCCGTACCCTGCTAGGTGGTCGTCCTCCACCTCTTGATGGACGTCCTCCATCATGCTCATCCGATGGCCGTCCCCATCGTTGATTTTTAGCAGCCGTCCCCTGCTAGGTGGTCGTCCCCCACCTTTTTGATGATCGTCCTTCATCACTTTATCCAATGGCCGTCCCCATTGTTGATTTTTGGTTATCTGACATTCGTCCTATGTCATGACAAACCTTGAGAGCAGCCGTCCCCTGCTAGGTGGTCGTCCTCCACCTCTTGATGGTCGTCCTCCATCATGCTCGTCCGATGGCCGTCCCCATCGTTGACCCTTTTTATCCGGCATTCGTCCTATGTCGCGATATTTTCGGCAGCCGTACCCTGCCAGGTGGTCGTCCTCCACCTTAGATGACCGTCCCTCATCTTAACCCCGACAGAGCAGCCGTCCCCTGCTAGGTGATCGTCCTTCACCTTTGATGACCGTACCTCATCATCTGTTTATTTCATTTATTCTTTAACCCGATGGCCGTCCCCGTCGTGGTCCCTTTTCTTTTAACCCGATGGCCGTCCCCATCGTCGGTTACTTTACCTTTATGAACTTGATGGCCGTCCCCGTCATGATTCATTTGATCCCCAGAGAATCTTACAACTTTATCTTGATGGCCGTCCCCATCATGTTTTCTTTTTCCCAGCTAGTCGGCCGTCCCCGTCTTAGCTTTACCATATCCCCAGCATGTCGGCCGTCCCCGTCATTGCTATACCCAGCAGTCGTCCTCTGCTCGACGGTCGTCCTCCGTCGCCCACACTTTACAAATATACTTTATTTTCTTTTACAATCTATATCCCTTTTCTTCTTCATTCTGTGAGTGCAAATTTTGGACTGTCTTTGGTATTCAACCACAAGTTATCTTGTTTGCCTGTTAAGCCGACGCTTACATCCTGCACAGCTAACTCATGTTTGAATAGGGGCAGCTGTAAGCACCCCAAATTTTCCCTCACCCATTCACACCATGGCTTGTGATCATTCTCATATGCATAGACACAATCATATCATCTCATATCTCATTTTTGATTCACTGCATAGTTTCTAAGTCATCTGCACCTAGGGTTTGTGATCTGAGCAATCCCAAAGCTTCTTGAGCCATTCCAAAGGCATCCAATCACTTCAAAGGGATCCACATGTGTTCTTATATCATATTACATCCTCTCAAAGTCAAGATTTCAAAAGAATCACAAGAACTGGGTTTGGAATGGATGCAGAGCCAGGTTTGACTGCACAGTTGACTGAAAATTAGGGTTTTGGTTTCAGAGGCCATAACTCCAAATTTTTTGGTAATTATTGTTTCCATTGGTCTCTATATGGTATAGGGAGTATGCATATCAATTTTCATGAAGAAATTCCATGGGGAAGTCATCTGATCAAGAGTTGACTTTCTGGACAAGTCAATGCAAAATCAGGGCATCTGAGGCCCCCAATGACCCAACCAATGGGTGATCTTCATCATTTTGAGTGTATATGATCTTTATTTGATCATAGAAGAGGTTTTAAGTTCACAAAAATCAAGAATTTGGAGTTTTTGCAAATGTTGACTTTTTGGGCATAGTTGACTTTTCAAGAATGCTTCATTTTAGGTCATTTTTCAAGCCTTGATTCTTGATCCAAGAATGCTTCAAATGGAAAAACTTTGGTCATGAAAGTTGTAGATTTCATCTTTCCCTTTTCAAAAAGTACAAGAACATGATCAAATTCTTCTTGGATCAAAAGTTATGGTGTGACAAAGTTGGCTAAAATCATTGATTTTTAAGACATGCACCAAATGGGAATTTTGCAAAATCATGAACCAATGCCATTTGTAACTTCTAATTCACTTCAAACCATGACATAAACATTCTATGTGACCTAAAAGTCAGAATTGGACCAAGGTTCACATGTTCATGGTTCATGTAACAAGGCATTTTTCATAAAATTTCAAAAAGTGACAACTTGCAAAAACACTCATCACACTTCCTACAACTTGCAACATTGGATGCTGACTTTGGCTAGCCTTTCCCCTCACCCTTGCTGCGCAGCCCCATGCCTTGTACCAAGCTATAACTTAGCCCATGCCTCTCTTACAAAGAAGTTGACATTTTGCAAAAGGTGACTTACCTATCACAGCAGGCCATGTCACATCATCTGGCCAATTAGATTTGTTTATACTTTCCATTTGCAAGCAAAACATAACACTAAGCCAGGCTGAAACTCTCTCAAGCATCACATACACAAGAACACACCATTTTGCAAATTGCTTCGAATCTCTCTGCCCAGCCATAAAACATTCAAACCATTTTCATCAATCAACTCATCATGCTTCATTGAGCCCAAAGCAACCAAGAACCAGGCCTGAAACAAGCCATAACTCCATTTCACCATTTTCACCCCAACTTGCAGTTTCTTTCGAAACTCTCACCACAGCTCACAAACATCAAAACCAACTCCACAAACCTTCTCCACACATCATCTGGACCACAAACAACCCTTCACCATTGCCAGAAACAGCCTGAATCACCATTGCCATTCTCAACTGAGCTTGGAGCAGAAACTGTTCAAACTCTTCATCCAGCCAACATAAATTTCTCCCAAGCATTCAAGCATCATCAGGAGGTCATAAGGAGTGGATTTCACCAAGAGAGGAGGCCTGAAAGTTGCTGGAGTGAAAGCTTCGAATCTCAGGTAGCTCAAGAACTTTTTTTCCAGAAATGGATTTTTAAGTTCTAAACTTGTTCTTTGTGTCTTCCTGATCATGAATATGCCTTTGGTTTTGCAAATGGTGATGAAATGAGAATGTAATTGCTCTCTGAAACTTTTGTGCCCTAGTTCTTATTTGTTTCGATTCAGCCTTGTTAGGAAATATAAATTAGTTTTGATTAGGGATTCTGGTTCGCGAGTGAGTGGGGATCATTTCCCAGTTTTTAGATTTCATTTTAGTTAGGTTTTTTAGAGTTTTGAGGATTTTCAGGGGAGATGCTGGCCGGAGAAGACGACCGGAAGTCTTCTCCGGCAGCCTGAAAGTCATTATGCCCTAATCCAGTCATTAACTCCCATTTGAATTTCGTGCGTTGGATGCCTTTGACCCGTTGACTACCCGCGCGCATGTGTGGCCTGGATCTTCCCAATTAGCCCTAATCCACTTGTTTAGATTTAATTAATCATAATTTATTTAATTAACTCAGAAACAACCTGGACCCTTGGATAACGCGCGTGGTCAACCCATTCAAACTCAGACTCAATCCTGGCCCTCCACTCATTTGACTTTCCTTTTAATTAATTTATTTTCATTTTCTTTTTCATTTAACTTGCATATTTAATTTAAAATAGTAAAAAATGTTTTAAAATTATGAAACTTTTTCTCCTGAGTTTTATTAATTTTCATGACACAAAAATATTTTTGTTTTTATTTTTATCATTAAAAAAGTATTTTTAAATTTTTAAAGGATTATTTTTAATTGATTAATGGAAATTAATTTATTAAAAATACCTTTAGGTATTTAAAAATCACCAAAAAATTCATGAAATGTTCTAAGACATTTAGAAACATTGTCCAACCTTCAAACCAAATTTCTTTTTTGATCTTGATGCATTTTGAGAATTTTTCATTGAATAAAAATCATTTTTGTGCATTATTTTGATCTAAACTTCAAAAAATCATTTCTGCTTAACCATGAAGAGTTGGACATTGATTCTTCTTGCATTGCATTGTGTTTGGCATGTAGTTTTTGAGATAAAATGGCCATGATTTGATCTTGCATTTTTCAATTGTTTGGCATTTCTTTTGTGTAGGAACCCTAAAAACCCTAGAATCTTAGAAAAATCATAACTTGAGATTGGTTAAGAGTTGAGACCTCTCCTTTGGGCATTGGTTTAGTATAGGATTAGGGGTCCTTTGTGTGGCATTTTCCATTTTTTATCTTAGGGTTTGCTTCTGTTTTGGGTTTTTGTTTGTTGTTTGATCCATAAACCCTAATTTGGACTTTCATTTGCATCCTTCTTGCATTCTCTTGCATAACATGACTTGCCATGACATTTCAAGCATCCATGTGATTCATTTGACATCATAAGACATATAGAAAGCATGTTTGATCATTGCATCACATATTTGCCATGTTGTGTGCCATGTATGCTTCATAACTTTTCATGTGTATCCATGCTTCTAAGCTTGCTTCATTTGCATTCTTGAACTTGTGTGAACATTTCCATGTGCTGCCTCATGTTTGTAGCATCTCATAACATCATTATCATCATCAACATGCTTCTGGTTTTGTTTCTAATCATGTCATCTCATCCCATTTGACATTGCATTGCATTTCTTTTCTAACATTTCAGGTGGTAAGTGATGTTGAGAAGTGAATTTGCCTTCACTTCTCACAACTTTTCTTTTCATCTCTCTTGCATCCATTGCTGCATTTATGTTTGTGTTTGAGTTTGAGCTTGCTCATTCTTCTTCTTCCCACTTTCTTTCTTCAAGTGACTTGACTTCTTGAATGAAGCAAGTTGCTTTGCTTCTCTTGATCCTTTCATCTGCTTCCTGGTGTTTCCTTTGAAGATTGTTCTTGCAAACCTCACAAACCTTAGGAACAACCAAGCATGATAATGAATTAGGGTTTTGATTAGTCTCCCCTCATAGTTTTATCTTTGTGTCTCTCTTTGAGTCTTCTCTTCTCACCTCATAATCAGGGACTAAACCCTAAAGGCTTTAAGGCTTTGTGATTAAGCTTATGCCTGCATCCTTCTATTAGGATGGAGTGTATAACTTTAAACCTAAGTGTTAAACCCTTAATGTGTTTAAATCTCTTAATCAATTCACATAATAATCATCAAGACATCACACTTGTAACTTGGGCCTTGCATTAGGGTTCTAATTCTTCCTTAACTGGTTAAGAAGGACTAACCCTAGTGTTAATGGACAAGTCCCCCTCAAGTTGTCTTACAAATCATAAAAATCACTTTATCATCATACCATTAAATAAAATCCACTTAATCAAAGGCTTGTTTTGTCATGAGTTTAATCCCTAATCATGGATTAAGTTGAGGAGCTTTCCTCAGCTTAAACACTCTCATCTATTATCCTTCTATTAGGATGGTGTAATGAGTCTGTTTAATCTTTGATTATGGCTTAACCTCATTACTTAACACTAAACAAAAACACCAAAAACATTTAAATAATCACGAGTAGGTTAATGATCTTAATCCTACACCAAAGGTGATTAAGTATGAGAAGCTAACTTCACACTTAAGGTATTCTCATTACCCCTAATCAGAGGGAAAATGTGATGAGTTTACTAACCTATTGGTTTAGGCTTAAGCTCATTAACTTATGACAAACTTTCAAAAGCAATAAAAGACTGAAAACTCAAAAACAAACAATAATCGTCTCCTCCGGGATTCTTTTCTCATCTCATTCACTCACGATCGAGAACTTGCTTCTTCCGTCTAATGCAAGACAGTTTGCACCTGAGCCAGACAGGTCATACACTTGAGCATAGGCAAGTAAGCAGTTCACAAGTCAATTCATCTATCAGTCTCTTTGGGTCGAACTACGGTGTTCTGACTTCCTCATTGCACGAGAGGATACGTAGGCATAACTTAACAGTTATCGAACAAAAGTCTCTGTATATTCCCCCTCTTTCCAACATCATTCTCTTAGCCTCATGATCATGAGCATACTCTTTCCTTACACTGACACTTCACTTATGCACTTCACACTTCTTTTACACTGACACTTGTACATCTTTTTCCAGCTCTTTTATATACAGATTGCACTGACACTACCCCTTTAAAACACAAATCTTTTAAGCGTGGATCCCGTCGAGTACGACGGACAATCTAGGTGCTAATACCTTCCCAGGTTGTAACCAACCCCCTTTCTCAGTCTTTCTGGTTCGCAACCGTCTTATCCGTATTTTTTCTAGGCCTATGCAGCATTGCCTTTCCTCCGGGATAAAAATGCCTAGCTGGCGACTCTTTTCATCTCCAGTGAGTCCACTGCTGTGTGTTCTCATTGTCCTTCTCGCCGACCGTTCGCGTCTGTACCTTTGTTTGGGCCAGTCCCATTTATCGGGAGCGACACAAAAACAGTGGGACGCCGGTTTCCTTGTTGTAACTAGTTACCCTCCGTGGGTCGCTAACATTGTACTTGTGCCTAAGAAAGATGGAAAGGTGAGGATGTGTGTGGATTACCAGGATCTGAACAGAGCCAGCCCAAAAGATGACTTCCCATTACCTCACATTGATGTATTGGTCGACAATACGGCTCAGTTCTCGGTGCTCTCCTTCATGGATGGATTTTCAGGATATAATCAGATCAAGATGTCACCTAAAGACATGGAGAAGACAACCTTCATCACACCCTGGGGCACATTCTGTTATAAGGTAATGCCATTCGGACTGAAGAATGCTGGTGCCACTTATCAACGGGCTATGGTAACAATTGAAGTTAAACCCCAACAAATGCACATTCGGGGTACGATCTGGTAAGCTGCTGGGATTTATCGTAAGTGAGAAAGGGATTGAAGTTGACCCTGAAAAAGTTAAAGCCATTCAGGAAATGCCTGCACCAAAGACTGAGAAAGAAGTACGGGGGTTTCTAGGTAGATTGAACTACATTTCAAGGTTCATATCTCATCTTACAGCTACATGTGATCCCTTGTTCAAGTTGTTGAGAAAAGAACAAACGGTCAGGTGGAATGAAGACTGCCAAAGGGCTTTTGACAAAATCAAGGAATACTTACAAGAGCCTCCGATCCTTATGCCTCCAGTGGAAGGAAGACCTCTAATCATGTACTTGACAGTATTAGAAGAGTCAATGGGGTGTGTGTTGGGCCAGCATGACGAGTCTGGTCGAAAAGAGTATGCAATATACTACCTAAGAAAAAAGTTTACCGACTGTGAACAACGTTATTCACTGCTCGAGAAAACTTGTTGTGCTTTAGCGTGGGCTGCTCGCCGACTAAGGCAGTATATGTTGACCCACACTACCTTGTTGATCTCAAAGATGGATCCAGTCAAGTATATTTTTGAGAAGCCAGCACTTACCGGACGGGTTGCAAGATGGAAAATGATTCTCACAAAATATGACATTCAGTACACATCTCAAAAGGCCATCAAAGGCAGTGTATTGTCTGATTATCTTGCTGAGCAACCCATTGATGATTACCAGCCTATGAGATTTGACTTCCCTGATGAAGACATCATGTTCATAAAAGCAAAAGATCATGAAGAGCCTATTCACACTGAAGGGCCTGACCCAGAAGAAGAATGGGCTATGATGTTTGATGGGGCTGTTAATATGAATGGTCGTGGTGTTGGTGCCGTACTCATTACACCTAAGGGAGTTCACATGCCATTCTCGGAAAAACTTACCTTTAACTGCACTAACAACGAAGCTGAATACGAAGCTTGTATTATGGGTCTTGAGGAAGCCATTGACCTCAGGATCAAGACTTTGACGGTATTCGGAGATTCAGCTCTGGTGATCAATCAGACCAACGACAAATGGTACACTCACCAAGAGCATCTGATTCCATACCGGGACTACACAAGGAGGTTACTTACATTCTTTACAACAGTCAAGCTTGAGTATATCCCTCGAGATGAAAATTAATTCGCAGATGCTCTGGCAACCATTTCGTCCATGATCAAAGTTCAAGCTGCCAACTTTGTGCCACGGATTTCAGTATCCAGACTTGACAGACCAGCATACGTATTCTCTGCAGACCTTGCTAAAGATGATAAGCCTTGGTTCTATGACATCAAATGCTTCTTGGAGGATCAAACATACCCACTTGGTGCATCTTCCAATGATAAGAAGACATTAAGAAGGCTAGCTGGTAGTTTCTTCCTGAATGTTGATGGTTCCTTGTACAAGAGAAACTTTGATATGGTACTCCTCAGATGTGTTGATAAGACAGAAGCAGACTTGTTGATGCACGAGGTGCACGAAGGATCTTTTGGTACCCACGCTGGAGGGCATGCTATGGCTAAAAAGTTTTTAAGATCAGGCTACTACTGGATCACAATGAATGCAGACTATTGTGCTTATGCCAGGAAATGTCATAAATGCCAGATTTATACAGATAAAGTGCATGTGCCTCCGAATCCTTAGAATGTGATGTCTTCACCTTGGCCCTTTTCCATGTGGGGCATAGATATGATTGGCAAGATTGAACCGACTGCTTCAAATGGCCACATATTCATCCTGGTAGCTATTGACTATTTTACCAAGTGGGTTGAAGCAGCTTCATATGCAAATGTCACCAGGAAAGTGGTAGCCCGATTACTGAAGAGAGAAATCATCTGTCGGTATGGAGTGCCCGAGCGAATCATTACTGATAATGGTTCCAACTTGAATAATAAAATGATGGCAGAACTGTGTCGGGACTTCAAGATCCAACACCACAATTCTTCTCCTTACAGGCCAAAGATGAATGGCGCTGTAGAGGCAGCTAACAACAATATCAAGAAGATTATGCAAAAGATGGTGGTCACATATAAAGACTAGCATGAAATGCTACCATTTGCCTTGCATAGGTACCGTACGTCAATCAAAACATCCACTGGGGCAACACCGTATCAGCTGGTATATGGGATGGAGGCAGTCCTACCTGTTGAAGTTGAATTACCCTCATTACGGGTACTAATGGATGTCAAATTTAATGAAGCAGAATAGGTCTGATCCCGGTACGAACAATTGAGTCTGATCGAAGAGAAGAGATTAGCTGCAATTTGTCATGGGCAGCTGTATCAGAAAAGAATGAAGAAAGCCTTCGATCAGAAAGTCAGGCTTCGGGAATACCAAGTAGGAGATCTTGTGCTGAAAAGACTCCTCCCTCCTCATACAGACCACAGGGGCAAGTGGACTCCGAATTACGATGGTCCGTTCATAGTAAAGAAAGTATTCTCCGGTGGAGCACTGATGCTCAACACTATGGATGGTGAAGACTTCCTGTCCCCTGTGAATTCAGATGCAGTTAAAAAATACTTCGCATAAAATGACCCGCTGGACATAAAAACAGAATGTAAGTCCAGGCAAAAATAGGGCATCCCGGCGAGTCAAAAACAGAATAAAAGACTCGGGCAAAAATAAGGGAAAATAAATAAGAAAAATGTACACCCGCTGAGTTTAAAAGCCACTTTGGACAGCTCAGGCAAAAATGGGTATCCCGGTGGATTGAAAACCCGAAAGGTCGATCCACGCAAAATAAGGGAATAAGTGAACAACTGCATTCTGAATTTGTCTGTATCATTCACAACATGGAAAGTTCGAAAGGTTAAAGCATCGGTCAGAATTAGCCTTCTTCAGAAAGCAAAATGAGAAGAACGTCAAAGTCATACAAGTCATTAGCAAGGGAAGCACACTGAAGCGTCATCAACATTGCCAGCACCCTTTTTTGTTTCTCAATTTGTAACAATCTCCTCATTTCAGGGGATTTGTTTCTTTGACTGTACTTGCCAATTCAGGGCACCCCAAATTAATAAAATCAGATCTTCAGTCACATTTTGTCTCGTACATTTTATCTTTATTTGCAAAAATGTTTGATGTCCTTAATATAATGGTTGCATAAATACAGATGCGTCTCTTCTAAATTACATGCTTGCAGGAAATATATTTGCTCCCGGGAGTGTCTAAATTCCTATGATGGAATCCAGTAAGGGATAACTCGGGGTACTTGTACATCTTTTTGTTATAACATGATTGCAGGTGCTCAAAAGTGCAATATGGGGCATGAAAGCTTATCCCCAGCAAGCTTCCCAATCATTATTTCCTTAGCACATCTTCCAAACAGCACCAGAGATGCTTTCTCCCCATCAGAGTTTCCAAGCATCACTTCTCCAGCACTTTCTCCAGGAAAACATCAGTAGGGGCTCATTTCCCCAGCTAAGTCCATCACCCTCAGCAGGGCCTCTACAAAAATCACTAGGAAGATCGTTCAGTGATCATTCCTCCCCAGCCAAGTGTCAGGCAGGGAATCATCTCCCCGCAAAGCTCCAGCCTCTATCCAGAAGAGCAATGTCTGAGGATCTCACAACAAAGTGACGAAAGCTTCCACAGACCCCAGCTGGGCTCCTCATCATTAAGATAGGTCTACCAGTGACCTGTTTCCCCAAGCAGTCATACATCATATCAGATCTACCAATGATCTTTTCCCCAGCTGGGATTTTCTTTCAAAGCAGATCAGCCAGAGATCTTCACAGCAACGGGATCCGAATCCCGGATCGGTATCTTTTGCATAATCATAACATTCGCATCATATTTACCCCCCAGAGCGTAGCATTCCGTCTAATACGGAGCATTACGGCAAAAGTCAAACATATTGCATATTCATAGGCCATGTTTTGAATCAAACACCTGTAAATATCAACACTCTATCAGAATACCTCTCAAATTCCCCGGCAGAATACCAAAGCATTTTTTTTGAAATTCCCAAGATACAAATACATGCTCCTTTTGACACCCGTCCGTGTCATCTTTCCCCAGAAAGTCGCCAGAACATCCCCTACAAATAGATACTTATACATTACAGATGCTTCTTGACACTTGTCGGTGTGATATCCCCAGCAGAAAGCCAAAGCGTCCCCTTCGCACTCACAAATACAAATACATATTTCTACACACTTCCCTGACGCCCGTCCGTGTCACCATTCCCCAGCATGGTTGCCTAAACACTTATTGTAAACCAAACACTTGTTTATAACACACTTCTTCCGACACCCGTCCGTGTCGTCCTATCCCCTCAGATCTTCGAAATATATCTTATAACTTATACACTTCCCTTTATGATACTCGTCCGTATCATACTCTCCCCAGCGAGATGAACACTCGTCTGTGTCCCACTCATGCTTACTTTTTACTCATACAGATACTCGTCTATATCTTGTATACACACTTAATTCCCCTCAGAGTCAACACTCGTCCGTGTTCTTTGTTAACCGGTTGGTACTCGTCCGTACCATCATCTCTGAACATGCGTTAGCATTTGTTTCTACTGATACTCGTCCGTATCATAGTCTTAAGGATGCCCGTCCGCATCTTTAATCTATACACAGTGTCAAACACTTATACCCTTTCTTTCTTGAATTTAGACACTCGTCTGTGTCTATCATTCCCCAGAAGAGTCCCCGACAAATCCCAATAAATTATCTCCTTTCTATCTGACATTCATCCTATGTCATGATACTTTTCGGCAGCCGTACCCTGCCAGGTGATCGTCCTTCACCTTTTGATGATCGTCCTTCATCATCCCCTCAGCGGAGTCTCCATTATTGGGACCCTTTTCTATCCGACATTCGTCCTATGTCGTGATTGTTTAGCAGCCGTACCCTGCTAGGTGATCGTCCTTCACCCTTTTGATGATCGTCCTTCATCATTTTATCCGATGGCCGTCCCCATCGTTGATCTTGTTATCTGACATTCGTCCTATGTCATGATAAACCCTGAGAGTAGCCGTACCCTGCTAAGGTGATCATCCTTCACCTCTTGATGATCGTCCTTCATCATGCTTATCCGATGACCGTCCCCATCGTCGACCTTTTCTATCCGACATTCATCCTATGTCGTGATACTTTCGGCAGCCGTACCCTGCCAGGTTATCGTCCTTCACCATGGATGACCGTCCCTCATCCCTATCCCCAACAGAGCAGCCGTCCCCTGCTAGGTGATCCTCCTTCACCTTTGATGACCGTACCTCATCATCTATTTCATTTATGCTTTGAACCTGATGGTCGTCCCCATCATTTACTTTACCTTTAATCCCCAGAGAGTTTTGTTTCTTTACTTGATGGCCGTCCCCATCATGATACCTCTATTTCCCCAGCATGTCGGCTGTCCCCGTCATTGCCTTATCCCCAGCAGTCGTCCTCTGCTCGACGGTAGTCCTCCGTCGCCCGCACTTTATAATCATACTTCATTTGTCTTTTACAATCTATACCCCTTTTCTTCTTCATCCAGTGAGTGCAAATTTTGGACTGTCTTTGATATTCAACCACAAGTTATCTTGTTTGCCTGTTAAGCCGTCACTTACATCCTGCACAGCTAACTCATGTTTGAATAGGGGCAGCTGTAAACACCCCAAATTTTCCCTCACTCATTTAACCATGGCTTGTGATTCTTTTCATTTGCATAAGTTCAACCATATCATCCCATATTGCATTTTTGCTTCACTGCATTGGTTCAAAGTCATCTGCATCTAGGGTTTGTGATCTGAGCAATCCCTGAGCCATCTGAGCCACTCCACAGGTCATCAATCATCTCAAGAGGGTCCATGTATGTTCAATCATCATATCATATCCCTCAAAGATCAAGAAAGTCAGAAAATCACAAGAACTGAGAAAGGCATGGAAGCAGAGCCAGGTTTAACTACACAGATGACCTAAAATTAGGGTTTTGGTTTCAGAGGCCATAACTCCAAATTTTTTGGTCATTCTTGTTTCTATTGGTCTCTATATGATGTAAGGATCATGCATACCAATTTTCATGAAGAAATTCAATGGGGAAGGCATCTGATCAATAGATGACTTCTTGAGCAGGTCAGTGCAAAATCAGGGCCTCTGAGGCCCCCAATCATCCAACAAAAGGGTCTTCTCCATCATTTTGGGTGTATATGATCTTTATTTGATCTTATAAGAAGTTAGAAGTTCACAAAATTGAGGAATTTCAAGCCATTTGCAAAGTTGCCATTTTGGGAAAGTGACTTGTAATGCAAACTTGCCATTTTGGGAAAGTTTTTCAACCTCCTCTTTTTTATTCAAAAATGCTTCAAATGAAAAATTATTGGTCATGAAAGTTGTAGATTGTATCATTCCCTTTTCAAAAAGTACAAGAACTTGATCTAATTCATCATAGAACTCAAGTTATGGCCTTGCAAAGTTGGGAAAAATCACAAAATTTCACTTATGTACCAAAGAGGGAAACTTGCAAAAACTCATGTCAAACCAATTTGTGACCTCAAAGTGACTTCTAACCATTACACAAACATCACATATGACCTAAAAATCAGAATTTGCACCAATTCACAAAGCTTCATGCCTTGAATTACAAGTCACCATAAGGCATTTCTCATAAATCTTCAAGAATGGATATTTTGCAAAAGGGACTTCTAATGATTGGATTAGTTGCTAAGTGATCTCAAAGCATCATAACAACTTCGTGTGGTCCATTTTGCTGCAAATTTCCCAAGAGTTCATAGGTTTCATTCCCTTGGTTCATAAGGAATTCCAAATAGGGAAATATGCAAGAACTTTGAAAATCTTGATCAAGACCATCCAGTCCACAAAATCAGATCCAAAGGCCTTCCTTAACTCAAGCTGAAGCAGGACAAGCCCTAAGACCTCCCCTGACCCGAGCCATACCTATGGTACACAAAATCTTGACTTTTTGCATCTTTGCCCATACCAATCAAACTGTGACATTACCAACCCTCTGCCCAATCAAGACATATTATATGGACCTCAAGGACTTGAGACACACACACACACACACAAGCCATCATCCTCCCATAAGCCAGGATTCACAAAAACTGCAAATTTCTTCATCTCTTCGAAACTCTTCCCACAGACATCAAACCTCAAACTTTTCTTCACCAACAAGTCATATACCATCCATGGATCAAGAATCAAGCACTGAAACAACCTAAAACATCACATACACAACCCTCCAAATCTGCTACACCAGAGCCAAAACCTTCAAACCAGATCATACAAAATTGTTCTAAGCTTCATTTCATCATCAGGAGGTTCATAGGAGAGGATTTGCACCAAAGAAGGATCCAGAAAGCTCAACATTATGAGGTTCAATCTCAGGTATAACTTATGAACTTTTTTCCCAGAAGCTTGTTTTTAAGTTCTTAATCGAATCCTTATGTTGTGCTGGTAATCCTAATGTGTTTATTTTTCAAAATGGTGGGATATTGAGTATGTATGGTGCGTCTGAAAGTTTCTGACCTAAAAATATCTTGTTTCGATTTGGCTTTTTGATGAGTGATAAATGGTTTTTGTTTGGGGATTTAGGTATAGTGATGCGTGGTGTTCATTTCTGGGCAGAGAAATTATGTTTTAGATGCTTAGGGAGAGAGATAGGGTTTTGGCTCGTCGGAGAAGATGACCGGAACACTGTTCCGGTCACCTGAAAATAATTTGCCCTAATCAGTGTAATTAGTGAGGTTTAAACGTGAGCCATCAGATCTTGCTTCCCGCGCGCGTTTCAAGGGCTGAGATCTTTTCATTAACCCTAATTCTGATTTAATTAAGTTTAATTAATTAATTAATGAAAATTAGCTGAATTTGAATTATGACCGTTAGATGTGGCGCGTGGTCAAACTAAAATTCCCCAGGTTCAATCCAGACCTTTAGATGCGCATACTTTCATTAATTCTTATTTTTATTTCATTTTTTCTCATTTATTTTGCATCATTTTTTAAAAATAGTTAGAAAATTCCAAAAATATTTTCCTTTTCCTTTTGCATTTGACCCTAACTTAGAAAATTCTTTTCTGCCTAACCATGAAGGATTTGATTGTGATTCTTTTTGCATTGCATCCCACATATCATGTAGTTTCTAGGATAAAATTGGCATGAATTTATCTTTCATTTTTTATTTGTTTTGCATTTTTCTTTGTGAGGTACCTTAAAACCCTAGCAAACTTAGAAAAATCATAACTTCCTTAGGGTTAAGAGTTAGGTCTCCTCCTTTGGGGTGTGGTATCATATGGGGTTAAGGTTCCTTTGATTGAATTTTCAATTTTTTATCTTATGATTTGCTTCTGAT
Source organism: Lathyrus aphaca (assembly GCA_963966055.1). Taxonomy (NCBI): domain Eukaryota; kingdom Viridiplantae; phylum Streptophyta; class Magnoliopsida; order Fabales; family Fabaceae; genus Lathyrus; species Lathyrus aphaca. The sequence continues at coordinate 314,414,671 of OZ014519.1, forward strand.
TTTGAATTTTGCATTGCATCTTGTACATAAACCCTAATCTTTGCCTTCATTTGCATTCATTCTTCATATGCTTGCATACATGAACTTTCCATGACATGTTGTGCATCCACATGACATATAAGACATCTTAGGACATATTGAAATCATGTTTGATCATTGCATCATCCATTTTCCATGTTATGCACCCATTGCATTTCATAAGTTTTCATGAACTTTCATGCTTCTTTTCATGTCTCATTTGCATCTTCATTACTTGTATGATCATCATCATCTCTTGACATGCTTTCATACCATCTCATAGCATCATTTGCATCATGATTATGCTTCTGGCTTTGGTTTTCATCTTTGCATTTCATCTCATTTTCATTTCATTTCATTTCTTGTTGCTATCTTTTCAGGTGGTAAGTGTTTGAGAAGTGAATTTGCCTTCACTTCTCATAATCTCTTCTCATCTTTTTTATGCATCCATTTCTGCATTTTTACTTGTGTATTGGAGTGAGCTTGATCATTCATGCTCCTTCTCCTCTTTCTTTCTTCAAGCAACTTACCTTCTTAATTGAAGTAAGTTATCTTGCTTCTTCTGCTTCTCTTCCATTCCTGCTTTTTCCTTGGTGGCTTTTCTCTTGAAGACTTCTTGCAAGCCTCATAAACCCTAGGAATACCCATGCATGACCATAATTAGGGTTTGATTAGTCCCCCCATTAGTTTTACCTTTGTGTCATCTTTGTGTCTTCTCTTCTCATCTCATAATCAAGGACTAAACCTTAAAGGTTTTAAGGCTTTGTGATTAGGGTTATGCCTGTATCCTTCTATTAGGATGGAGTGTATAACTTTAATCCTAAGTGTTAAACCCTTAATGTGTTTAAACCCTTTAATCAATTCACCTAATAATCACTAAGACATCAAGCTTGTAACTTGGGCCTTACATTAGGGTTCTAATTATTCCTTTATTGGTTAAGAAGGACTAACCCTAGTGTTAATGGACAAGTCCCCCTCAAGTTGTCTTACAAACCATAAAATTCACTTCTTAATCTTATCATTAACTAAAACCCACTTTAATAAAGGCTTTGTTTTGTCATGAGGTTAATCCCTAATCATGGATTAAGTTGAGGAGCCTTCCTCAGCTTAAATGTTCTCATCTATTATCCTTCTATTAGGATGGTGTAATGAGTCCATTAAATCCTTGATTATGGCTTAAACTCATTACTTAACACTAAACAAAAACTCCAAAAAACATCTAAATAAATGCAAGTAGGTTAATGATCTTAATCCTACATCATGGTGATTAAGTGTGAGGTGTTTACTTCATACTTAAGGTATTCTCATTACCCCTAATCAGATGGAAGATGTGATGAGTTTACTAACCCTTGGTTTAGGCTTAAGCTCATTTTCTTATGACAAACCACCAAAAGCAATAAAAGATTGAAAACACCAAAAACAAACAATAATCGTCTTCTCCGGGATTCTTTTCTCACCTCATTCACTCACAAACGAGAACTCGCTTCTTCCGTCTAATGCAAGACAGTTTGCACCTGAGCCAGACAGGTCATACACTTAAGCATAGACAAGTAAGCAGTTCACCAGTCAATTTATCTTTCAGTCTCTTTGAGTCGAACTACGGTGTTCTGACTTCCTCATTGCACGAGAGGATACGTAGGCATAACTTAACAGTTATCGAACAAAAGTCTCTGTCTATTCCCCCCTCTTCCAGCTTTATTCTTTAAGCCTCATAGTCTTGAGCTTCATCTTCTTTCTTTACACTGACACTCACTTATTTCACTTCACATTGCTTTTACACTAACACCTGTACATTCTTTTCCAGCTTTTGCACACAAAATAACACTGACACTACCCCTTTAAACACAAATATTTTAAGCGTGGATCCCGTCGAGTACGGCGGACAATATGGGTGCTAATACCTTCCCAGGTTGTAACCAACCCCCTTTCTCAGTTTCTCTTGTTCGCGACCGTCTTATCCATCTTTCCTTAGGTCTATGCAGCATTACCTTTCCTTCGGGATAAAAATGCCTAGCTGGCGACTCTTTTCATTCTTCTCCTTTCTCCGACCGTTCGCGTCTGTACCCCTCTTGACCAGGTGTCATTTGGTGGGAGCGACAACTACACGTTTCAAAAAAATTAAGTAAAAAGTGAGCTAAGCGTTTAAGAGCCCATGGATAACCATGGACACAACGGGTGCTAACACCTTCCCATTGTATAACTTACCCCCCGAACTCAAAATCTTTTAAAAGGCCTTTCATGTTCTTTTATGCCTTTCCTAATTGGATGAAATAAAAGTCTGTGGCGACTCTTGCTATCCGCAACATTGTTTTTGTTAAAACAAAAACGACAAAGTCAGTTCTCCCACCGTGTTACAGAACTGGCGACTCTGTTGGGGAGTTCTATTTAAAGAGGGGTTACCTTAGAGTATTAGTTCACTTTATAATTTGTTTGACTTGTATTCTTTACTTTTAAGGGTTTTTGTCTTGGGGATAATGTGAGAAAGGTCCTAACCCGGATCTAGTGATACCTTAGGTAAGTAGCAATAGACCAAGAAAACTATATGATGTATACTGCTATGGTTGATATGGTAGCTACAGTTAATGTTACACTTTGGTTAGTACTAATATTCTTCAAGTCAGTTGAGGATAATATCAGGCTGCCATGTGGTTTCATTTACACTAACTTCCCTTTAGCCTTAATTGACCCATCTTGGCCATTAGAAAGTAGTGAGATAGCCGACTTTGGTGCAGTCTAAAGTTGGTTGATACTCAATGCTACACTCATTGAGATTCTAATCTTGGGATGTTTTGGTATGCGAGACAGTTTCCATACTGAAATAAAGCCTTTGGAAAGAATCAGTGATATTGAGATCCCTTAAAACCCAGCCACAAAGGCCTTTAAACCTAAGGCCTTTGTGTGACTTGTTTGTGTTTGCCATTTGTTTGCCTTGAACATAACATCATAACTAGGGGTGGAAAATGGGCAGCCCGCCCCATTTAGGCCCACCCTGCAAAAGCCAATAAAAAAAGGGCGGGGCAGGCGGTCAAAATTGAGGATATGGGCCTAAAACCTAAGCCCTCCCTGCAAAAAGTAAGGGCGGGTGGGGAAAGCCCGCGGACATTGCACTTTTTAAGTTTAAAAATACAAAAATTTAAGTATATATGCTTAAAAATCTATTTTTCTTTAAGAAATTTAAATCCTATGAGGTCCTTGAAAACATTGCATATGCATTTACGTGCCATACCATTGCATAACAGGTTTCTTATTTTCTCGATGTTTATTTCAGTTGATATGGATCTCGAACAGATTGTTAAAAATCTCCAAACCCAGAATGCCCAATTCCAAGAGATAATCCTGAACTTGTCCAAGGGACAAGAAGAGCTAATGGCACTCCTGACTAAGAAGAAGAAGAAAACAAGAAAACTAGTTGGCTTCATCAAAATGGGTAGGAGATTCAGAGGTCAAATAAAGACAGACGATGAGGTCAAAAATCCTGGAGACAAAGATTATGTGAAAGAAGAAGGCAGTCAACATGGTACTCCTGGGAATTCTGATCAAGAGGAGAATTATTACTATGATTCGACCGGTGATGAGAAATACAAGTTATTGGAAGACCGTGTGAATGCCATGGAGTTACAGAAAACCTCTGGTCTATATTTCTAAGATTTGAGTCTGATTTATGGAGTTGTCATTCCTCTTGGATTCAAAGTTCCTACTTTTGTGGTATACGATGGTGTTTAATGTCCGAAGTTACATTTGAGGTCTTATATCCGAAGGATCCAGCCACATACTGATGATAAAAAATTGTGGATTCATTTCTTCCAAGAAAGTTTATCTAGAGCTCAACTAGAATGGAACTACCAACTTGAGAGTACTAATATTCGTACCTGGAATGATATTGCTGAAGCCTTCTACAAACAATATCTATATAACTTTGATTTAGTGCCAACTCGTATGCAACTCCAAAGCATGTCCATCCTCAGAATCCCAATACTTCCTCTCCTCGCTATAACCCCAATGCAAGGTATGTATATCACTCCAACTGTCCTGTACATGACACTAATAACTGTTGGGCATTGAAGAATAGGATTCAAGACATGATTGATGAATGAGTCCTCAAGGTTACGCCAGAAGACTAGATTGAATTCTTCTACCGTCCATCAAACATCGAAGCTGCCAGATATCCAGAGTGACAAGTTTAGAGGAGGATTTGAGAAATTTTGAATTTGAATTTGTAATTTCTTTTGTTGGCTTAAACACTTACTATTATGTCAAACTTTTGTTTTCACGTTAATACATTGCATATGTTTGTTTTGAATTAATCCATTTGTTTCACTATATTTAAACTATGCTTCTTACTTCTCTTTTGTGATTTCGACTCTTGTTAAAGCTGTAAGCCTTTAGAGGGAGGATGACGAAGACGATACCATAATTTCATACAATATTCTTTTGAACAGACTATGCTGACGATGTGCAGGCATTGTTTCGATTCCTAAACAATGGAGATATAAGGAAGTTAATCCTTAGTCAACCCTTTTTAGCCTATGGAGTAGGAGTTTTTATTCTCACGTGTTGTACCCCAAAATTTTCCCTCTCACAATTAAGGAAATGTATCTCAATATTTCTCAAGGTTCACAAGGTTCACAATTGGTCAAAAGGATTGATGGTTTCATTAGACTAAGCCTCCTCCTGAACAATGGATCCAAAACTAGGGTTTTGAATTTCTCCAAGTTAAATGGGATTCCAAGGCCTCAAGTGAGATTCATAACATCCCACATGCCTTAAATAATCCCCACGTCAAGTTTCAGAGCTTTCCCAACAAGTATGACCATTCAGATGTTCAGGTATTCAAAAATCAGTCAACTTGGTAAAAACGTCAAACTGAGGTCAACTGTGGTCTACTTAAAGTCAAACTTTAAGACTTTTTTGTCAACATAAAGATTATGAGGTAATATTCATCATTTGATCAAGGGTTGATCATGATTCATCAAGGAAATCTTAGATCATCAAGAATCAAGACATTTCTAAATTAGGGTTTCATATTAAAAGTTAACTGAACTTTGACCAGCCATAACTTTCAAATACTTCATCAAAAATTTCCCATCCAAATCTCATTTTGAAGGAAATTGAATTCTCTACAACTTTGTGTCTCTTAAGCCAAGCCTTAAAATGCTTCATTTGGAAGGTATGAGCTAAAACATTATAGGTCCTTTTGAAAGTCAACAAAAAGTCAACTTTTTCCAAAGCTCATAATTTGAAAATGGTAAAAGATATGGACATGGGACCAAAATGGTTGGTTAGAGGACACTCTAAGCTTTCTAAAAAGTCCAAGATCACTCTTATAGGCTTAATATTGAGGGAGTTGTGCCTTGTCAAAGTTGGGAAATTTTCAAGGGGTGTATGAAGCAAAAAAGGCCTTAACTTCAAATTTTTCCAAATGGACCCATGAAATTGCAACCCAAACTCAAAGATAAAGTCATGCACGAACCAATGACCATTTATCCTAATTTTTTATAATTTATTTTATATTATTTTGGATTTTATTTATTAAAATTCAAATTTAATATAAATAAAATATGGAAAATCAAATAATGGATCAAATCTTTGTTCTAGAAGCTTTTACACAACATTTAAAGTGATTAAATGCCATCCAATTTCGTGCAATACTATTTTGGAAGTGATTTTTTTTTTATTTTTTTGACAAAAATAGAAGTAAGATTTCTTCATGATCAAGTAACTAATACCCATGATCTAAAGACCCATGTTTGACCTAATTCTATCCACCACATATATACAAACATGTTACAACAAGAAGGGAGAATTCAGAGGCAAGAGAGGCATAATCACATTAAAAAAAATCAAGAACATTTGAAATTCGAATTTTTATTTAAGGTTATTTTCAGGTCATTTAAAGGTTGCTAATGCATCTTTGATGTTTCTAAAGCATATCCCAAACCTCATAATCATCGAACACATGATCCATGGCTCAAATTGAATCAGTTTTCATCACATTCTTATTTTTTTTCGATTCATATATTTGTGGCATGATTAATGGATTTTAAATATATAATGTTGTTTGTTTGATGATGTAGATGAATTCTGGATAAATTATTACGAGATTCGATGCAGGTTTACGATTTCACCATTGATAGGGTTTTGATGCTCTAAATTAGAAACTCTATAAAAAAGCCATGTAAGGATCAATTGATGGTTTAATGAGACTTATGGAACGTTTTTTAGTTGATTTGCATTGATAGAACTAATTCATATTTTTTGAATTGTATTTTGCAAAAACGCAGGTCCTATAGTGACGGACGAGCCGTCACTAAAACCTCTTGCTACAGGCAGCGTCACTACAAGCTAACTGGACGGATGCGTGAAGAAGATGACTCTGGCGCGAATCCAGAATTTGAAAATTAAGATATTTTTATAATTTAATTTTGTTGTTCAAAAGACACAACGCATGCGTTGGCCTGATGGTAAGGATTGTAGCTTATCAGGTAAGGGTGGTGGGTTCGATTCCCAGTCACCACCAGTTTTTTAGCGCTTATTTTCTTCTTTTTTTTTCTTTATTTCTTTGTTTTATTATATTATTATATTATTATATTTTATAACTATTTAATTGATAATCCTTCTTTTATTCTTAACCATTTTTTTCCCTCAAAATAATAATAATAATCTCACTAATTCTTTTTTTTATTTGAATTTTCTTTTTAATCAAAACAAATTTTCTTATGTAAATTAATTAGTAAATAGGTTCATATTATTTAAATAAATTTTAATTGTTCCTACAATTTTATTTTTTTATAATTTTTATTAATCATTCTTTTTTTATAAGAATTTATTTTAGATTAATCAATTTATAAATTAATTAGTAATTAATTTAAAATTTTCTTAATAAACTTTAACTTTCTTAAAAAATCTTAATTTTCTAAATTAACCATAATTTTTATCCTAACCCTAATTTCAAATAAAAGACTTAATTGTTTTGTTTTTGCTTTATTGAATTATTTATTTAGAATAATATTCTTTGCTTATTTATTTATTTTTACCTTATTTAAATTATTTAGAAAAATTGTATAGGTTTTTTATGTAATTTATTTTTACCGCTTGATTATTATGTAACTGCCCCGAAGCCGTGTAATAACGTAGTTTTATTTTATGTTTTCCGCATTTTATTTATTTATTTATTTTATGGTTAGTAAAAATAGGGAGTTCAAAACCTAATTGAATTAATTGGACTTAGATAATTAAAAATAAGATAAATATCTGAATATAATCACTCACATACGTAAGTCGATCTATGATCGTCGTCTGCACCTCCTAGGGTTACCCTTCTTAAAGTTGCCTTTATATGGTCAAGTCCCTCGAAAATGGGGGTGTCTTAAGCAAAATACATATCCAAATAAAATCATCTAGTCCCTCCCCAATTTAAAAGATCAAGTCCCTACGATGTTGCCTTCGATAATGATCTTGTCCCTTCAGTTTAAAAGATGATAGTCCATCCCAATTGCTAAAGACACCCCTTAAGTTGCCTTCGTTGACCATACGATGACCCCACGCCCGTCTCTTAAACAAATCCAAGGTAATGACTACCTATTCCTTAATAATAGGGACAATCTTACCCTTGAAAGAACATACAAGAACATGAATGACTTAGTCTAGGGTAGGAACTCTAAGTTACTGGCTCACACCCTTTAAAATACTTTTACACCTCACAGTTTTCAAACATTTTCAAAACAAAGGCTTTGTATACATCCATACGAGGATCATTGCAAAGTACTTAGAAAATTTTCTAATCACACACTTCATACTTTCAAAACAATTAAGTGAGCTAAGTAACTAAGAGCCCATGGATAACCATGGATATAAAGGGTGCTAACATCATCCCTTTATATAACCTACCCCCCGAACTCAAGTATTTTAAAAATAGGCTTTTCCTGTTCTTTTATGTCCTTTCCACTTGGATAAAATAAAATTTGATGGTGACTCTTGCTATCCGAACATTTATAGAAAGCCAGTTTTCCCACCGTGTTACAGAACTGGCGACTCTGCTGGGGATTACTAAGTAAAAGAGGGGTACCCTTAGGAATTAGATCACTAAATTGTTTGTTTTATATTATCTGTTGGGCTTTTGTGTGAAAGATCCTAACCCGGATCTAGTGTACCCTAGGTAAGTCGCAATAGACCAAGGAAATTGTACGACATATAGCGATATGGTTGATCTGGTGGCTACGTTAGTGTGACTTCTTGGTCGGTTCTTATGTTCCTTAAGTAAGTTGAGGATAACCTGAGGCTGCCATATGTTGTCATTACACTAACTGACTTTGTAGAACCCTAGTTAACCCATCTTGTCCTTTAGAAAGTAGTGAGATAGCCGTCTTTGGTGAAGACTAATGTTGGTTGATACTCGATGCTACGCTCATTGAGATCCTAATCTTAGGGGGTTTTGGTTGGCAAGTAAGTTGCCCACTGAACAACAACCATTGAGAAGGATCAGTGATATTAATATCCCTTAGAACCTGGTTACTTTTATAGGACAGGATGAACCAACTAAACTTCAGGGGGAGGGTACTTACCTTTAAACGTCATGCAAGCCTCTAAACCTATGGCTATTGTGTGACTTGTTTCTGTGTTCCACATGTTTGTGATTGAGCATAACATCATGACATCATGACATCATAAGCATAGCATTTTCACTAAACATTTCAAGGACCAAAGGATTTATCTTTGTTCTTTGTTGCAGGTCATGGCTTCTGCTCGTAGGAACACTATCCGGATCAACTTTGTAGGGATACCTTCTAAGCTTAAAGAATTAGTTTCTAAGATTTCTGACAACTCTCAATTCATCAAGAAGCATGGTTACCTGCTGGATCTAGTTACTTAAGGGTTCAATGAAGACATGATGAGTGTCCTATTTCAGTTCTTTGATCCTAAACATCATTGCTTCACATTCCTCGACTATCAGCTGGTACCTATAATGGAGGAATTCTCCAAGCTACTGGGTGTGCCTATCCTTGATCAGAAACCCTTCACAGGCTTAGAGAAAGAGCCTAAACCTGAAGTCATTGCTACAACCCTACATTTGAAGAAATCAGACATTGTCCTAGAAACGATAAGTGGAGTTAAAGGTATTCTTGCTAAGGTATTGATGGAGAAAGCTCAGGTGTTCTTGGATTCTATGAGTTACGATGCTTTTGAGGAGATCCTAACCTTGCTAATTTATGGTTTGATATTATTCCCTAATCCAGACTAATTCATAGATGTACACGCCATCAACATATTTATGACTCACAATCCTGTGCCTACCTTACTTGGAGACGTCTTGCACTCTCTTCACACTCGTACTACGAAGGCGAGGGGAACTCTGATGTGTTGCATACCTTTATTGGATAGGTGGTTTATTTCTCACCTTCCTCGATCAGTGACGAAGAATGAACAAGGGTTAAGGTGGTCTAAGAGGATCACGTCACTTTCTCATTCAGATATTCATTGGTGTTCTCGATCTATGGAGAATGTTACTATTATTGACCGTTGTGGGGAGTTCCCTAATGCGCCACTCCTTGGCATAAGAGGGGGCATTACTTACAACCCTTCTTTAGCTCTACGATAGTTTGGTTATGCTCGAAGTAATGGTCCTCGTGCCATGCTTATTCAGGGTATTGTGTTTGACTACGACAACAATCTTCAAGGTTACCGTCAAAGGTTCATACGAGCTTGGAACAAGGTGAATAAAGTTGATAGCAAGACTCTGGAACCAAATTACTCCATTCCTATGGAACCTTACCTCAAATGGGTGAGATCACGTGCTCAGACTCTTATGATGCCATATGCTGTCCTACCAGTTATTGTGGAGCTTATTGCTGAAGGAGATGTTCCTTACACCATTCTCCATCCTGATATGCCTACTGATCTAGAGGAGCTGTAGAAGTCTTGGATCCAACTGAAGGAGCAAATAAATACTTTTGAGGCCCATTTCAGAGCTAGCCAGGAAAGAGTACTGGAGCTGAAAAAGCAACTTCACAAGGAGAGGAATCTCAACACATACCTCAAAACAAAGAGGAAGCGTCCATGGGAAACCTAAGTCCCATATATTTATTTATTTGTACTTTATTCTTATTTCCTTTCATTGTAAGCCCAAAGGGAAATTTATATTAAACATTCACTAATAAAAGTTTTGTTTTTTGTTTTTCTTTAAACAAATTTAAATCCTATATGGTCCTTGAAAACATTGCATATGCATCTACATACCATGTCATTACATCACAGGTTTCTTACAATAGGTATCTTATCTTCTCTCTGTTTATTTCAGCAGAAATGGCTCTTGAACAAACTGTCAAGGAACTTCAGACTCAGAATGCCCAATTTCAAGAGATGATTCTGAATTTGTCCAGGGGACAAGATGAGCTGAAGGCACTTCTGAACAAGAAAAAGAAGAAGACCAGAAAACCAGTTGGCTTCATCAACATGGGTAGAAGGTTCAGAGGTCCAGTCAAGACAAATGAGGAAGTTGAAAATCCTGGGGATGAAAATTCTGAGAGAGAAGAAGGCAGTATCTATGGTACTACTGAAGATTCTGATTATGAGGAGAATTATTACCATGATTCGACTGGTGAGGAAAATATAAGATACTGGAGAAATATAAGATACAAAAGACTTCTGGGTTTGACTTTGAAGATTTGAGCTTGATTTCTGGGGTCTCCATCCTTATTGGTTTCAAAGTCCCTAATTTTGTGGTGTATGATGGTGTGTCATGTCCAAAGTTGCATCTGAGATCTTATGTCAGAAGGATTTAACCATATACTCCTGATAGGAAGCTGTGGATTCATTTCTTTCAAGAGAGTTTGTCTGGAGCTCAACTGGAATGGTATTATCAATTGGAAAGTACCAACATTCGTAATTGGAATGATCTTACTGAGGCTTTCTATAAGAAGTATCAATATAACTCTGACTTAGCACCAACTCACATGCAACTCCAAAGCATGTCCACGAGTTCCAAAGAAGGCTTCAAGGAGTATGCTCAGAAGTGGAGAGATCTTGCAAGTAGAGTTCAACCCCCTTTGACTGACAGGGAATTTGTTGATATGTTTATGAGTATGTTGACTAGTCCTGTGTATAGTCATCTCATTGGAAGCTCATCCTATGGTTTCACTGAGCTGATAATGACTGGAGAACGTGTGGAGAATGGAATACGAAGTGGAAAGATTTAGATGGTTGCCTCTTCAAGTACCACCAAGAAGCCTTCCAATGGGAAGAAGGAATCCAATGCTATGTATGGCCAACATGGTCGTAATAATTGTAACCAATCTTTGGGAGCTGTTTTGATTTCTAATCCTGCACCAACACCACAAGAGAAGTAGCAGAATAGTCAACCCAAGCTTAGGAGGAAATTTACAAAGATCAATATGTCGTTGGCTCAGGCTTTGCAACATATAACGCCCCGAAAATCTAAATTTAATTATTTAATCATTTATTTAATTAATTTAGAAAATTTGGAGAGTTCGGGTTAATTTGAGAATTTCGGAGAAAATGAGTATTTTTATATAATAAGGATAAATAGTGTTTTATTATACTATTTTATTTTTATTATTAAAAATATATTAAAGAAAAGGATAAGATGGTACTTTTGTGAAAATCATGAGGGTAATATGGGAAAAGGCTAAATTGGGATATTATAGCCAAGAAGAGAATACAATCAGTTTCTCATATTTTGTTTTCTATCGTGTTTTGGAAGTGCTCTGAAGAAAGAGGAACTCAGAGTCAGGAGGCTGTGGAGAACCCAAGAGAAGCGTGTAAAGCGTCGAAATTCTCTAAGGTATGGGGAGTTTTCATAATCTATGATAAATGTATAGGAATTAGAATATGAATGGATTAGGATGGTATGAATTTTAGGAGTTTTGGGGTTTTGAGTTAGGTTGAGTTTTAGGAGAAATCTTGATGAATTAGAGCGATTAGAATGATTTATAATCGTATGTTTGTCTGTATAATTGTTGTCTGGATGTTGTTGAGGTTTAATTGATGTTTTTGAATGGTTTTTGGGTGTTATGATGTGAAATCCGTAATGGGGTTTGGGGATTTTTGAAAATTGGAACAGTCTGCAATTGTGTAGCAGAAGACTGCTGGAACGCGTGCGTTAACCGGTTAACACTTTGGTTAACCGGTTAACCATTGGAAATTTTGGGGCATTTTCTGAAAATACGCAGGCGTTAACCGGTTAACGCTTTGGTTAACCAGTTAACACTGTTGGGACAACAAATTTTATTTTCTGTAAAAATTCATTTCTTTTAAACCGTAAGTCCGATTCGCATTCCATTTGAAGCGTCGGAACGAGTACAAACTGAACTTTATTTTGATGAATAGAAACGAGAAAAATGCAACAGTTTTTGATAAATGAATTTGTGAAATAACCTTATAATTACCTTATAAATTACCGGGTACGGGTTAATTCTTGATGTGTCAGAGTGGTTAGAAAACCAGTGTTCAGGGTGTAATGTCATGATGATATATATGAAATTTTGATGGTTGTTTTACTGATTGAAATGAATGATGCGAATTATTTTGGTGAATTTTCTTGATATAGCGCATCATTGCATTTCATAACATTCACGATGGGGCTTCGGCCTATTTATTTGCTTCAATCCCATTGTGTGGATTGAAGTGTCTCGATGATTATGGTGTGCTCCCTTGTGGAGGGTTGATGGTCATGTATCCATCTTATGGTGTGCTCCCTTGTGGAGGGTTAATGGTCATGTATCCATCTTATGGTGTGCTCCCTTGTGGAGGGTTGATGGTCATGTATCCATCTTATGGTGAAAATGGCACCACATGCATATTGCATATCAGGATGTAGAATTGCATATTTTGGATGAATTTCATGACTGTGTTGGTGTTAATTGATTTCATGATGGTGTTGTGGATGTTGCTGAATTTTGTAGTTGACGATGTCATGTTATGTGTACTAATTTATTTATGATTCTATATTCTTATAAGTTTATGATATATTATGATTACTCACCCTGCCTGCTTGGAAATGTTGCCTCCTTCGTGGGTAACTTGCAGATGTCGAAGAATAGTCCTGCAGTGCAATAGGAGTAATTCATGAGTCTCGGAGCATGCTTTAGTGTTCCTTAGGAGTGGTTATGGTTTATGTGTCCTGCTCTGTGTCATGTAACACTGGGATGGGTTTTATTCTGTTAACTGTTCCAGTTATGTTATCATTGGATAAATGTTTTCCTACTTATATGATGTTAAATTCAGGATGGTGAAAATTATACTTATGAGGTTTTGAATTTTGAAGTTAAATTCCGCTGTGAAATGTTTATTTATTTTGATGTTGATTAACCCGTGTTACGGGACAGGACACTGTTGTGCATTTTTGATGAAAATGTGATACCCTTTTAGAGGATTACTCTGATAATATTTAAATATTATGTTTGGGGTAGAAGGGTGTTACACAACACATGTTGAAAGTTGAGCTGATTACTTTGAAGGATCCTCCTCAGAATCCCAACACTTTCTCTCCTTGTTACAATCCCAATGCAAGGTGTGCATATCATTCCAACAGTCCTGGTGTAATACCCCGTATTTTAATAAAATGCTTTGGATAATATTAATTAAATTTAATAGGGTTCCAGTGTACTCTGAGAGTTTCATTTAAAATAATTAGAGCAACTGACGAACCTAAAATAATTAATTAAGTATTATCTGACTCAGAGGTTTTATTAAATATTCGACTCAGAGACATTTTTGGATACTCTCAAGCTGAGCCAGTTAGTGTTACTAACTAATGAATATAATTGTTTGGTTATAAAAGAGAAAGAAAGAAAATAAAGTTGGAAAAGAAAAAGAAAAGGAAGAGAAAATAAGAAGAAAAGAGAAGAGAATAAGAGGAAGAAAACCTAAGAAGGAGAAAGCTTGGATCGTCGTCGTTTCCTCATAAAATCTTCATATTCATCAAACTCCTTGTCATTGTAGAGGTGGGTTCATAGTTAGAAACCTTTGTTTTTAGTTTTGATTGAGTTTTAGGGTTTTTGAGTTTTAGAGCTTTTTATGAAAAATCCTAGAATCGGCAGATTAAACGGTTAGAAATCAGTTTAAACGCTTGAGTATGTTGCCTATAGGTGTAGGAACATGTTGCTAATGTTGCTTTGATGTTGGGAATGTTTTGGAAAGAATTTTGGAAGCTACTGTCATGAAATTAGCGTATTTGCTGATGTCTGAGTTGTGTTAACCGGTTAACGCGTTTGAAAATGCGCTACAGCCTCTGTTTTAGCCTGGTTAACCGGTTAACAGATTGGTTAACCAGTTAACACTGTAAGTGTGTGAGAAAATGGTTATTTTTCTAAACTTTGAAAATTCATAACTTTTTACTCGGTTATCCGATTTAAGCGTTCTTTATACCGTTGGAAAGATAAAATTATGTACTTTCACATGGTGATGAAAAATATTATTTTCACCCGACTTTTACCCAACTTTTACCCGAATTTTACCCGACTTTTACCAGACTTTTCCGATAAACCGTAATTATGTAAAGTTAAGGAATTGGTGTATTAATCTATTGAGGAAGGTATGCCTAATTATTAGGATTTATTAAGAGTATAGGAATGAGATTATAGTGAGAATTGTTTAATCGTGGTAATTGAATTAAATTCTAGAATTATGTAAGTGAAACTATATAATTTAAAGGTAACAAAAATATTGAAAGAGTGAGGAAACTTTACCTTAAACCGATAGTATGACCAAACATGGTGACTGATGTTTGTGAGATGGTATGACTTGAGTCGTAAGTAGAATTACCCTAGGTTGATACAAATGTTTTAGAGACATGACAATGCTTAGGCGCCGATACTTAGATAATATCTTCGGGCTAGGTAGTTGTGATAACTGGAAGTTTACTTCCTTCATATTATGATCCGAATTTAATTATATGTGGCTTGTGTCAATTTAATTCGTGGATCTGAATCCCTTAATGGATGACCATGACCCGTGCTCGTCCCGATGTGGCTGGGCGGGGAAAGTATCCATTAGGATAAGTAACGAGTGACCCGTGCTCGTCCTTGTGTGGCTGGGCAGGGAAATTTATCCATAGGTAGATAATGAGTGACCAGTGTTCGTCCTTGTGTGGCTGTGCGGGGAAAGTTATCTACACGTCGAGGATTGAGTGACCCGTGCTCGTCTGTTATGGATGGGCGGGGAAAACTGCCTCGAAGCACCTTGTGTGTGCTCTGTTTTGCTTTATCTTACGTCTCTAGCTGTGTGTGAACCCGAAGTCTAGGTTTGTCTCCGACTTGAGTGATGTTTAGATTGAACCTTTAGAGCCGAGAGAACTTTATGATAGCGAACCCACTGAGATGTTGTTATCTCACCCCATTATTGTTGTTGCTTTTCAGGTTTCTTTTGTAGGCTTGATTTACAAGTGGAGCTATGCTCTGGATGTTTCAAGTGAAGCGTAGTTTTAATTTTCCGTTGTGTATTTCTTTATCTTTGTACAATAATGGATATTGTATGATTCTTAGCTTTTATTTTAGTATGATTTCCATGTCTTGTGCCTTAGTTTGTATTGTTTTTAGTATTGGACAAGAATGTGAATTATACTAGTAGGTATTTATGATGGTGTCAGTACCAAAAATTAATTCTGTATGATATTATTCTAGATATATATCATATGGGTGTTATAGTTGGTATCATAGCAGGTCGTATCCTCGACCTAGCCTTGAAACATCATAAGTAAATCTTTCCTGCCTCTTAAGTGTGTCTTGCCGGCGTGGTTCTTAATATCATATTATGTAGTATTGGGCCTGATCAACCTAATGCTATGTATGTGATAGGTAGGATCATGGTTGTGCGACCATGAGGATTCCGAAGTGTTGTCGTAAATTATGTTGTGAGAGTAGATTCAAGCCAAGAATTAGCAAGGGGAACCTTGGTCAGCTCAGTTGGAGTCTGTCGCCCCCCCGAAAAGACACCTGGTCAAAAAGGGTACAGACGCGAACGGTCGGCGAAAGGAGAAAATGAAAGTGAACTGAATAGAGTCGCCAACTAGGAATTTTTATCCCGAAGGAAAGGTAATGCTACATAAACCTAGAAAAGATATGGATAAGACGGTTGCGAACCAGAGAAACTGAGAAAGGGGGTTGGTTATAACCTGGGAAGGTATTAGCACCCAGATTGTCCGTCGTACTCGACGGGATCCACACTTAAAAGATTGTGTTTAAAGGGGTAGGTGTATGTGCTATCTGTGTGCAAAAGCTAAAGAATGAATGTACAGGTGTCAGTGCAAAAGAGTGAATGCTCAGGAACTGAGGCTTGAAAGAGAATGCTGAAAGAGGGGGAAGACAAAGAGACTTTTGTTCGATAACTGTTAAGTTATGCCTACGTATCCTCTCGTGCAATGAGGAAGTCAAAACACCGTAGTTCGATTCAAAGAAAATGAAAGATAAATTGACTGTGAACTGCTTACTTATCTATGCTCAAGTGTATGACTCGTCTGGCTCGAGTGCCAACTATCTTGCATTAGACGGAAGAAGCAAGTTCTCGTTTGTGAATGAGTGTGATGAGAAAAGCATCCCGAAGGGGACGATTATTGTTTGTTTTTGTGTTTTCAGTTTTGTTATTGTTTTTGGTGTTTTTGCATAAGCTAATGAGTTTAAGCCTAAATCAAGGGCTTGTAAACTCATTATATCCTCCCTGATTAGGCATAATGAGAATACTTTAAGTATGAGATAATCACCTCAACTTAATTACCATGATGATGTAGGATTATGATCATTAAACTACTTGTGATTAGTTAGATATTTTTGGGTTTTTGTTCAGTGTTAAGTAATGAGTTTAATCTCTGATCACAGATTAGTGGGATCATTACACCATCCTAATAGAAGGATAATAGATGAGGACACTTAAGCTGAGGAAGATACCTCAACTTAATCCATGGTTAGGGATTAAGTTCATTATATAACAAGCCTTTATTAAGTGGATTTTAATTAAGGGATGAGATTAAGAAATGGATTTTATGGTTTTGTAAGACAACTTGAGGAGGACTTGTCCATTAAACACTAGGGTTAGTCCTTCTTAACCAATAAAGGAAGAATTAGAACCCTAATGTAAGGCCCAAGTTACAAGTTAATGTCTTAATGATTATTAAGTGGATTAATTGAGAGGTTTAAACAAATTAAGGGTTTAACACTTAGGATTAAAGTTATACACTCCATCCTAAGAGAAGGATGCAGGCATAACCCTAATTCCAAAGTCCTAAAGCCTTAAAGGTTTAGTCTCTAATGATGAGATGAGAAGAGAGACACAAAGAAGACTCAAAGGTAAAAACTATGGGGAATAATCACAGCCCTAATTATTATCATGCTTGGATGTTCCTATGGTTTGTAAGGCTTGAGAAAGATCTTCAAAGAAGCCACCAATGGAAAAAGCATATGAAAGGGAGAAGAAGCAGGAGAAATAAGTTACTTACTTCATTGAAGAAGATAAGTAACTTAGAGGAAGAAAGTGAGAGATGAACATGAATGAGCAAGCCCATTCAAAGACAATAAAGAATGCAACAAAGATGCATATGAAGAAGATGAAGAGAAATGAGAAGTGAAGGCAAATTCACTTCTCAAATTAACTTACCACCTGAATATGTTAGCACAAGATGCATAAAGAAAGAAGTGAGATGGAATGATGCATATGCAAAGGAAAAAACCAAAATCAGAAGCATACACATGATGCAAATGATGCTATGACATGATGTAAAGGCATACAAAGTGCAATGGAGGATCATACAAAGATGAGATGCAAATGGGAGCATGCTTTGAAGTTTGAAAGTTCATGAAAGTTAAAGAAATAAAATGAATGCAAATCATGGCAAATGAATGAAGAAATGATCAAGCATGATTCTAACATGTACTAAGATGTCTAAGATGACATATGAATGCATGAAATGTCATGTCAAGTTCATGTATGGATGCATATGCAAGATGAATGCAAATGAAGATGCAAAATTAGGGTTTTAAGGCAACATGAGATGCATATGGTGAAGAAAGAAGCAAATGACATGATAAAAATTTGAAATCACACTAAAAAAACCCTAAACCTATATTAGGTTAGCATCCAAAGGGGGAGGTCATAAGCCAAACCTTGAAGGAGTTATGAATTTTCTAAGTTTGCTAGGGTTTTAGGGTGCTTCTAAGGGAAAAATGCAAATCAAATTGAAAATGCAAGATATATTCATGAAAAAACTATCCTAGAAACTACATGATATGCACAAAACAATGCAAAAAGAATCATCATCAAACCCTTCATGGTTAGGCAGAAAAGATTTTTCAAAGTTAGGGTTCCAAAAGGGGGATTTTATGAGCCCTAAATTCAAAGAAAATGTCAAAGTATGTTCAAAACCAAAAAGAAATTTGTATGAATGGTTTGAAAATGTTTCTAAATGTCTTAAGATGCAATGTGAATTTTTTGGTGATTTTTAGAAACCTAAATGGTATTTTAATTAATTAATTTCCATTAATTAATTAAAATAAACATTTAAATAGTTTAAAAATACTTTTTAAATGCAAAAAATAAAATAAAAATTGTTTTTGGACGAAGAAAAATATTTGAATCAGAAATGCAAAGTTTGAAATTTTTTGGATGAGTTTTGATATTTTTAATAAAATGCACAAAATAAATGAAAAGAAAAGAAAATAAATATGAATAAAAGAGAAAGTCAGCGCATCCAAAGGCTGGTATTTAAATTGGGAATGGAGGGAAAGACTAGCGCGCATCTGGACGGCTCACATTCAAACTGGAAATTCAAAATTAAACCTAATTAATTAAACTAATTAATCACAATTATGGTTAAGTGGACACATCCTGACCCTCCAATGCACGCGGGAAAACTGATCCAC
Source organism: Lathyrus aphaca (assembly GCA_963966055.1). Classification (NCBI taxonomy): domain Eukaryota; kingdom Viridiplantae; phylum Streptophyta; class Magnoliopsida; order Fabales; family Fabaceae; genus Lathyrus; species Lathyrus aphaca. The sequence goes on from OZ014519.1 coordinate 314,433,552, forward strand.
CGCTCCTCATTCAAACTCACGCTAACCATAACCCTAATCTTAATCACCTTCAGACGACCGGAGCGGTGGTTCCGATCGTCTTCTCTGGCGAGAACCCAAAACCAACTTCTTCCCTAGGCCATTTCAGGAGCTCTAAAGCTCCAAATTAAATCCCCAAACCTTCCCAAGGCAGAATCTACCCTCAAAACAAATTTCTAATGGCTCAAACTCAAGATACGATTCAAAACATCAAAACTGAAAAAGTTTCAGAGGCACGGTACGACCTTAATACTCAACCAGTTTTAAAACTAAGCACATCACAATAATAAGGGAGACACAAAGAACAATCTAGGAACTTAAAATAACATTTCTGGAAAAAAAGTTCATGAGGTATACCTGAGCTGGAGCTTTGCAATCTGAGCTATCTGGCCTCCTCTTTTGTGCAATCCTACCCCAATACGCCCCTTGATGATATTGAGAAGCTTTGCAAGAGTTTATATGGCTTGGTTTGAGAGATAGCAACTCAGCTGGTCCAAAATCGTGTTTGTGTTTGGCTGACTTTCAGGGCTCTGCAATGGTTGGGAAATGATCTATGGATGATGGTAAGTAGATCTATGTAATTTGTTTGAAGTTTTATGGCTTGTGCAGTGTGTTTTGAAGAGATGAAGGTTGAGTGTGATTTTTGTGAAACTTGGCTTGTGTATGGTTCTCTGCTCCAAGGTTATGTGAAATGGCTTGCTTTTGGTCCACATAACAAGTCTCTATTGGCCAGAGAGTGGGTGGTGGCCTGTGGTGATTGGTATGGGCAAGTTGCAAAAAAGTCAATTTGTGTGTACTTGAGGTATGGGATATGGCAGGAGTTGTTCAAGGGCATGTCTGGTTTCAGCTTGGCTCAAGGAGATTCATGGGATTCATTTTATGCAGCTGGCACAAGTGGAAGCATGGCTGCAAGAGATTTTGCAAGTGTTATGCAATTTGGCCCCTTTGAGAAATCTTGTGATGCAAGGCATGAAAACAAGTGATTCCTTGGGAAATTCTGATCACAATGCATTGTACTATGTTTGTATGATGCCTAGAGATGCATTAGAGGTCACAAAATGGCTTGGCATGTGAAATTGCAAAAATCCCTCTTTGGTATGAAAGTGAAAATTATGTGATTTTTGCCAACTTTGCAAGGCCATATCTTGAGTTCTAGGAAGAATTAGATCAAGTTTTTGTACTTTTTGAAAAGGGAATGATCCAATCTACAACTTTCATGACCAACAATTTTTCATTTGAAGCATTTTTGAATCAAAAAGAGGAGGTTGAAAAACTTTCCCAAAATGGAAAGTTTACATTACAAGTCACTTCCAAAAATAGCAAGTTTGCAGTTAGCTCAAAATTCTTCAACTTTGTGAACTTATAACCACTTCAATGATCAAATAAAGATCATATAACTTCAATTTGATGAAAATATCACTTTGGTTCCATTGTTGAGGGCCTCAGATGCCCTGATTTTGCTCTGACTTGCTCAAGAAGTTACCCAGTGAACAAATGACTTCCACAATGAATTTCTTCATCAAACTTGGTACACATGATCCTTATAACATATTAAGAACATTAGAAACAAGAATGACCCAAAAATTTGGAGTTAAGGCCTCTGAAACCAAAACCCTAATTTTGGTCATCTGTGTAGTGAAAACCCTAGCTCTGCTTCCATGCCATGCCAGTTCTTGTGATTTCTTGACATATTTGAACTTTGAGGGACATGAAATGATGATTGAACACACATGGGTGCTATTGTAATGCTTGGAGGCCTTTGGAGTGGCTCAGATGAATCCTTGGATTGCTCAGATCACAAACCCTATATGCAGATGAACTTGAAATATGCAGATGAAACAAATATGCAATATGAGATGATATGCTTAAACTTATGCAAACATGAAAGATCACAAGCCATGGTGTGAAAAAAAGAGTGAGGGAAAATTTGGGGTGTTTACAGAGTCTTCTTAAGAGTTTTACTTCCTGTAACATGGAGTTGTCGAGAAGTGTGTTGTTTGAGAAATCCCTTGGGAATGGATAGAGTCTGAAAGGTACAAATGTCTACAAGATGAGTGGTCAGTGCATCAGGGAATATTTAAAGTCACTGGTGGATCAATATTGGTCACTGGTACGAACATGAGTTTTTAGAAATCTCATTCCACGAAAAGAGAGGATGTTTTGTGGAACGTGTGACTTAAGGTTCGAGGATGAGCTAATTTTTAGTATTTCAGTTCTAAGATCGTGGTGGCATCATAGATGAACGAAAGTACTTCAAGGAATGTATTCGGATAATACCTTGCGGGTGAATAGATGTTACAGGTAAAAAGTGTTTGTTTACTTATGGGAACCTAAGGTTGTGGTGAAATATGAAGAGAAAATACAAGGGTGTGACTACACATTTCGAATGAGACAAGTATACCTCGGACGAAGGATAGGAGACTAGAGACGTATATCCGGTTGTGTCGACAAAGCTTAGAGTGATACATCAAGATGTTATATTTTTGGTAAGGGGGGTCAATTCGGAAATGTTGGATTACCCAAGGAATGGTATAAGGCATAATGCCGGAGAGAGAGAGAGAGTAAGCCTTATTTAGTATCGTGAGGTGAATTTGGTATGGACCAGATGAAGTTGTGATAAGCGATAGAATAAGTACATTGGGTTCATAAGAATTTCTAGTAAAATGGATCATGTTTGAGTATGAGAGGATTGCCGCAGGACGTAAAGTGAACAAGGTATGGAAACAGTAATAACAATGCATTATTAGGAGGTGATAACGGGATGTGTTTTGTACGGGTGTGCAAAGGAATTGTTAAGTTATTGTTGAGACTAAAGTTAAGGAGGAATAACAAATGACGGTTCGCTTATTAGGACTCTGGTAGTGTGATTGCTATATGTGTGGAATCGTTGGTTGGTATGGTTGTAACTTTTGGATGTGATTGGAACGAATTTGGGAGGTCTAGGTATCGATGAAGACCAAAAGTTTGCTTCTACATTGAGTAATCGGATTGCCCTCTGGGTAGTACCCGGTTACAGAATAGTGTTTTGAATCTCCATTAGCTACAAAAAGTCCAGGATTACAATGAGTAATCGGTTACCGTCCTGATAGTGACCAATTATCATTGTTGTTTTGAAAATTAGATTTTTGCTAAGATGCATACTTTTAGACTTGGGTGCTCAATTGAAGCATTCTTGGTACCGATAGGAAGCTGTGGAGACATTCTATGAAATGGTTAGAAGAGGGTAAGGGAACCCCAATTAATATGTAAGAAGAGATAATGAGATTCTTCAGAGGAGTGTTTTACCTCAGTTTTCAAGGGTAAGGAAAAATCATGTGTTTGTGAATGACTGTAATTTATCTCTAGTATGGTTAAGAATGTTGTTGTTTTAATTCTCGCAAGTAATTGAAGAGAGAGATATTCCTCATGTTGATTTACCCGATAAGCATTGTGTGTTGGATTTTGTTTATGGACGAACCAAGTGTTAGCTTATGAATAAAAACCTTTTGATGTCGACATTGTTGTTTTCCTACTGACGTCATTGTACGAGTGGAATCAAACTATTCTATTGAGTATTCATGGTGTGACCGTAATAGGAATGGTAGTTCTACTTTGTCGTTCATTGTAGTATGTGGTATGCATGTTGTGCTCGTTCTGTGTTACCCTGAGTTGTAAGCAGTGGGCGATTGTTACACGTGTTTAGAAACCGCGAGTGGGAATCATATTGCAAGTTAGTGTGGACTAGATTGGTAATTTTGAGTTGGATTGTTTGTTAACAAAAGGAACAAGTTTAGTTGTGCTCGACCGTTTAGCCTTGGATAGGTAATTGATTGACACATGAATTTTGTAGAGGACTTTAGAGGATCGTACTTTCTAAACCGTAAGTCCGTTTGGCTCTATTTGAAGTATCAAAGGATAAAACGTTGGACTTTCTTTTGAGTATGATTGGTAGATAGTGAATGATTTGAAATTTTGGTGTCGTCGTTGTGAATACTAAAGACCTAAATTGAGAAGTTATAAGAGACTCATGAAGTGTTGATCTTCCGGGAACCTTTTGGTATCTGAATTATTGTGTGGATAAAAGATGAACAATTAATCAGTTTAGCATCATTAACTCTTAACATCAAGTTATAGACTCCGTACGAGTAATACCTTATGTGTGCAGTTGAGCTGCACTCAGGGAGTTGGATTTTGAGTTACCGTTTAGATAAGAGTGAGAAATGAATGTATCGGAGTTAAGCATGTAAACTGGATCGTTTAAGGAACAAGACCCTTGAGAGAAGTGAATTCGAACGACAAGTTTTGTGTGATCCTAAAAGGCGAGTAAGTCGAATATTGTATGCAAAAGGCAAGTGTTATGGAAATCCGTATGTGTACTAAGGATGAATTGAGTTTGGTGTTGGTAGTGTACTGGTTGTGGTAAGTGTTATGGTGTGACTGCATTGCTATTGATGGGGACCCTGTGTTAGCGGAAACTTTGAGTGAATAGAATCCTGTGAAAGGGATCGATGCAGAGATTAGTGATCTTGGCCATATTTGTTAATCTAAATCAGATAGATTGTTCCGGGTTTAGAATGGCATTGGAATTGTATCGGTTATGATTGCAGCAGTATAACCCTGTATCTTTGTCGTTGGAGAGTTTTGGTCTGACGTAATTATTGTGTAGTTAACAAGTGAATTGTTCTATCGTCGCATGTCTACAAGTTTTGTTTTGTTGGTTGGTGAGAGCCCCAATGGATACGTGTGTTCTCCATAGACTACCAATTACTTAGTATGGCTTGAGAATTCGTGGTATCTCCACTGTTAGGCCTTGGAGGCATAGTGGAGGGAGGCAGATAAAAGAGTTCAGTTAGATTACGAGAATTTGAAGAGACTTACTTATAAGTACCAAAGTAAGAGAATCTTGTTCTAAGTGTATTGCCTATAGTAGGATAGTGAAAGAATGAAGTGTCCGATGTAAATGGTTACAGTTTTGGTATAAGACCAAGTGGAATTGGTAAAGAGGTTGTTTTACAAATTTGGAGGTGATCTTAGTAATTGAAGGATTTTAATAAGAGCGTTTGCTGGGAATTGCGTGTAGATAAGTTTTCGCTAAGATACCTTGTGGAAATTTATCGGGTGTGGTTGTCCCGAAATCAAGCCGGAGTGTTATGTTTTTGTGTTGCGACTCAATGGAAGGAATTAGAGTTGTATGTTTTCTCAGAGGGAGGAATGACACTAAGTGTTTCGGTCTGAAGCAACAAATGAATTGCAGAAATAGTAAGTTGGAAGTTAACCCAATATTTGAAACGAGTGTATGAGTAAGAATGCGAGGTTTGATTCGTGTGGAACAAGGACTTCGAGCCGCGAAGTCAAATTGGAAATTGAGTATGTCAGAATATGTAAGGGAATTAAAGATAAGTATGGATCTAAGATGGTACTATGAACCATTGTTGTGGATGGGTAAAGAAAATTCAAGGACGAATTTAAATTTAAGGAGGGGAGGATGTAATACCCCATATTTTAATAGAATGCTTTGGATAATATTAATTAAATTTATTAGGGTTTCGGTGTACTCTGAGAGTTTTATTTAAAATAATTAGAGCAAATGACGAACCTAAATTAATTAATTAAGTATTATCTGACTCAGAGGTTTTATTAAATATTCGACTCAGAGAAATTTTTGGATACTCTCAAGCTGAGCCTGTTAGTGTTACTAACTAATGAATATAATTGTTTGGTTATAAAAGAGAAAGAAAGAAAAGAAAGTTGGAAAAGAAAAAGGAAAGGAAGAGAAAAGAAGAAGAAAAGATAAGAGAAGAAGAGGAAGAAAACCTAAGAAGGAGAAAGCTTGGATCGTCACTGTTTCCTCATCAAATCTTCATCTTCATCAAACTCCTCGTCGTTGTAGAGGTGGGTTCATAGTTAGAAACCTTTGTTTTTAGTTTTGATTGAGTTTTAGGGTTTTTGAGTTTTAGAGCTTTTTTATGAAAAATCCTAGAATCGGCAGATTAAATGATTAGAAATCAGTTTAAACGCTTGAGTATGTTGCCTATAGGTGTAGGAACATGTTGCTAATATTGTTTTGATGTTGGGAATGTTTTGGAAAGAATTTTGGAAGCTACTGTCATGAAATTAGCGTATTTGCTGCTGTCTGAGTTTGGTTAACCGGTTAACGCGTTTGAAAATGCGCTACTGCCTTTGTTTTAGCTTGGTTAACCGGTTAACAGATTGGTTAACCGGTTAACACTGTAAGTGTGTGAGAAATGGTTATTTTTCCAAACTTTGAAAATTCATAACGTTTTACTCGGTTATCCGATTTAAGCGTTCTTTATACCGTTGGAAAGATAAAATTATGTACTTTCACATGGTGACGAAAAATATTATTTTCCCCGACTTTTACCCGATGTTTACCCGACTTTTCCGATAAACCGTAATTATGTAAAGTTAAGGAATAGGTGTATTAATCTATTGGGGAATGTATGCCTAATAATGAGGATTGATTGAGAGTATATGCATGAGATTATTGTGAGAATTTATTAATAGTGGTAATTGAACTAAAATTCTAGAATTATATAATTGAAACTATATAATTTAAAGGTAACAAGAATATTGAAAGAGTGAGGAAACTTTACCTTAAACCGATAGTATGACCTAGCATGGTGACTAACGTTTGTGAGATGGTATGACTTGAGTGGTAAGTAGAATTACCCTAGGTTGATACAAATGTTTTAGAGACATGACAATGCTTAGGCGCTATTACTCGGATAGTATCTTCGGGCTAGGTAGTTGTGATAACTGGAAGTTTACTTCCTTCACATTATGATCCTAATTTAATTATATGTGGCTTGTGTCAATATAATTAATCCGTGGATCCGAATCCCTTAATGTATGACCGTGACCCGTGCTCGTCCCGATGTGGCTGGGCGGGGAAAGTATCCATTAGGATAAGTAATGAGTGACACGTGCTCGTCCTTGTGTGGCTGGGCGGGGAAAGTTACTTTGTGGTGAGGTATCGTGACCTGTACTCGTCCTTGTGTGGCTTAGCGGGGAAAGTACCTTTGTTGGATAATGAGTGACCCGTGCTCGTCCTTGTGTGGTTGGGCGAGGAAAGTTATGCATAGGTAGATAATGAGTGTCCCGTGCTCGTCCTTGTGTGGCTGAGCAGGGAAAGTTATCTACATGTCGAAGATTGAGTGACCCGTGCTCGTCTGTTATGGCTGGGCGGGGAAAGATGCCTCGAAGCACCTTGTGTGTGCTCCGTTTTGCTTTATCTTACGTCTCTAGTTTTGTGTGAACTCGAAGTCTAGGTTTGTCCCCGAGTTGAGTGATGTTTTGGTTGAACCTTTAGAGCTGAGAGAACTTTAAGATAGGGAACCCACTGAGATGTTGTTATCTCACCCCATTATTGTTGTTGCTTTTCAGGTTTCTTTTGCAGGCTGTATTTACAAGTGGAGCTATGCTCGGGATGTTTCAAGTGAAGCGTAATTTTAGTTTTCCACTGTGTATTTCTTTATCTTTGTACAATAATGGATATTGTATGATTCTTAGCTTTTATTTTAGTATGATTTCCATGTCTTGTGCCATAATTTGTATTGTTTTTAGTATTGGACAAGAATGTGAATTATACTAGTAGGTATTTCCGATGGTGTCAGTACCAAAAATTAACTCTGTATGATATTATTCTAGATATATATGATATGGGTGTTACATCTGGACATGATACCAATAGTTGCAGGGCGTTAAAGAACAAAATTCAAGATATGATTAAAAATGGAGAAATTAAGTTTGACCCTCCTGAAACTCCTAATGTGATTACTGCTCCTATGCCTAAGCATGAAAAGACTATTAATGTTGTTGATGAAGTTTCTTATGTTTATACTGTATCCTAATTAACTACTCCTCTATCCATTGTCAAGAAGAAGCTGATGCAAGATGGTTTATTTCTGGGTTGCAATGAAGATTGTTTTTACTGTGCCTATCAACCTAATAGTTGTTGGAAGCTAAAGGAAGGTATTCAGCGTCTGATGGACAACCGTACTATATTATTTGAGAAGACTCCTTCTGTAGAGATTTATGTGAAGGTCTGGCCCAAGATCTGAAGCTTGAAGATGTGGCTATGGTTGATAAGACTCCTGTGAAGATTACTTCCAAAGGTCCTGTAAAAATCACTTCCAAGGGTCCAGTGAGGATCACTTCTGAAGGTCCTGTGGAGAGTACTGCTGAGCAGAAGGTGGCTCCAATGATCATTACTACTCCTGGTCCAATTCCATATACTTCTGATAACCCTTTACCCTAGAATTATGGTTCTGATGTTTATATCCATGGTGACAAGCAAGAGCCTTTGACTGATACACTTGTTACTGATACTAATCCTGATGTTGACAATATTGCTGGGTCTATTAAGGTTACCAGAAGTGGAAGAATTTTCTCTCCAGAAGACACCTCAAAGACTGCTGCTGCTCCAGTTCATATTTCTAACTCTGGGCCAAGCACTGAGGTTCGGGGCAAAGGACCAGTGATTGAACTTGCTCAAGCTGAGGCACCAGTTACTAAAGATCTCTCAAAATAGATGGAAGAAGTACTAAAGATCATCCGCAAGAGTGATTATAATATTTTTGACCAATTGGGGCATACTCCCTCTAAAATCTCTATGTTGTCTCTACTATTATGTTCTAAATCCCATGCTAAGGCTTTAATCAAGTTCCTGAAGACTGCTCATATGACACGTGAAATCTTTGTGGACCAATTTGAGAATTGTATTGCTTATCTGACTAGTGATAATGGTTTGGTTTTTTCTGATGCCGATCTGACTCCTGCTAAAAGAAACCATAATAGAGCTCTGCACATCTCCATTAAGTGTAGGGGCACTACTTTGTCTCATGTGTTGGTGGATAATGGTTTTTCATTGAATGTGTTACCCAAGGAGGTTATGGACAAACTCAACCTTGAAGATGTTGTGTTAAGACCAAGTAATGTGGTAGTGAGGGCCTTTGATGGTTCAAGAAGAATGGTGCATGGAGAAGTTAATCTCCCAATCAAAGTAGACTCTTAAGTCTTTGATTCTACTTTATATGTGATGGATATTTGTCCTGCATACTCCTGTGTGCTTGGGCGCCCCTGGATCCATGGGGAAGGTGCTGTGACCTCCACTTTACATCAGAAGATGAAGTATCAAGTGAAAGGCAAGATCGTCACTGTTTATGGTGAAGAAGAATACATGTTCAGTCATGTGAATACTTTTAAATATGATAAGATGGAGGGTGAATTTGTTGAAACTCCTTGCCAGACATTTGAAGTGGTTCTTGCTCCTTAGCCTGTCCCTGCTGCTAAAAAAGTTCATGTGATTACCAGAATACCTCCTACAATGGCCTCCCTCAAGGATGCTAAAGTTGTGGTTGAAGAAGGTTGTTGTACTATTTCGGGTCAGCTTCCTGACATTCCTTATAAGTCTGACAAGTTTGGTTTGGGTTTTACTGCAGAATCACAGAAGGCTGTTCGTCGTGCTCGTGCTGTTCGTATCACTAACCAATGAATCATAAAGGACCAAGTCAATGCCGTGGGAGATTATGATGAAGATTACAACCTGGATAATTGGATCTTTCCTACCATTGGTGATAGGCTCAATAATTGGAAGGCTGAAGACGTTATTCTTATCTCCTTTAGTCAGGAGTAAATGCTATTTTGTTTTTCTAATTTTAATTTTTGTAATTTTGAACAATTAAATACTTTTGAGCCTTGTGTCTTGCCTGGGGCACAATGGTGTGATTGTTAGGGTTGTTATTTCATTCGCATATTTTAATTAAATAAAATAAATGGATGTTTCTTTCTTTCGTAAATATTGCGCTCTTTGTCTTTCTTTTACTTTTTCTTTTATCAAAAACTATGTGTTCTTACACACACCCACATCACTAAAATGCAGATCCTCATCCACTAGATCCTGTTGATAATAGTTTTGCTATTGCCAATTATAACTTTGAGAATCCAATCTATCAAGTCGAGAATGGAAAGGAGGAAGATTGTGAAGTACCTGTAGAGCTGGCTAGATTTGTAATACCCCGTAATTTTATTTAATGCTCTGAATAATATTAATTGCTAATAATATTATTCTGGATTACTCTAAGAAATTTTAACGGAACTAAATAAGAGTAATCAACGGGATATTATTTTATTAATTTATATTAGCTGACTCAGAGGTTTTATAAAATATCGGATTAAGAGACATTTTTGGATACTCTCTAATTTTGGACACAAAGGTAAAAATATATGTTTTTATATTTATTAATAGAAAGGAAATAAGAAGAAGGGAAAGTTAGTAAGGATAAGAATAAAAAGAAGAAGGAAGAAAAGAGAGAGAAGAGAAGAAGAAAAGGAGGAAAAACCCCAAGAATTCAAATTCATCTTGCTTCGCCATCCGTCCGTCAAATCGACTCAATCTTTCCGCCAATCTTCATCTTTCGAGGTGGGTTCTTAGTTAGAAGCTTTTATCTTTGATTTTGGTTGAGTTTTAGAGATTTTGTGGTTTAGGGTTTCATTGAGAAATCTTAGAACTTGAAAGTTTAACGGTTAAAACTCGATTAAAACATAACTATGAAACTCACATTATGTCTATGAACATGTTTGGCTATGTTTTTCTGCATTGGTTTGGTTGATGTTTGGAGTTGAGTTTGGCTTGGATAGGTCATTTCCCGTAAGCATGGAATTTTCTGAACTGGTATAGCTCGCTCAGCGAGCAGTTCCTCGCTCAGCGAGAATTCCAGAAGTTTTTTTGCTCAGCGAGCCGAGGGCTCGCTCAGCGAGACCTGTAGGTTTCAAGTGTGGTATTTAAGTTATAACTTTTGATCCGGGCATCCGTTTTTAATGTTCCACATACCTTTTTGAAGCTAAAATCATGTATTTTCTTATGATGTCAAAGAATATTATTTTTACCCGACTTTTTCCCGATTTTTCCGACTTAACCGTAAGAATGCGAAATTATGAAAAATATGAGCTTAAAGAAATGAAATGGTAAGACTTGTGAGGTACCTAGGATTTCCGTAGACTAGTAAGAAAAGAGAATCGTATTTGATCGTATCCCCTTTAGGTTGAGGTGGGTATTACATTGAGTCCCATGGGAAGAGATTGTTAGCTTGAGGTGGGTATTACATTTAGTCCCACGGGAAGCGAGTGTTAGCTTGAGGTGGGTATTACATTGAGTCCCACGGGTAGCGAGTGTTAGCTTGAGGTGGGTATTACATTGAGTCCCACGGGAAGCGAGTGTTAGCCTGAGGTGGGTATTACATTGAGTCCCACAGGAAGCGAGTGTTAGCTTGAGGTGGGTATTACATTGAGTCCCATGGGAAGCGAGTGTTAGCTTGAGGTGGGTATTACATTGAGTCCCACGGGAAGCGAGTGTTAGCTTGAGATGGGTATTTCATTGAGGTCCATGAGAAGTCTAGTAGTTCATACTTGAGGTGGGTGTTTCACTGAGTCCCACAGGAAGTGTTGTACGAGGTATTGCTTGAATGTTCCGTTTCAACTTAGTTACTTTTAAGAGGAACCTTTGTACTCGTGGAATTATTATGTTTGACCCTTAGAGCCGAGAGAACTCTAAGATAGGGAACCCACTGAGATGTTTTATCTCACCCCGTATTGATGTTGTTATTTCAGGTACTTCAGGTTCCGTTAAGGGTAAGTATAAGGCGATTTGATTATCCTTACTAGTTGATGGCTTTGTCTTCCGCTGTGGATTTTGAGATCTTCGGATCTAGTTCAAAGTTTTTGTAGTTGAACATCTTGTATTATTTCATAGCCTTGTTTAGTACCTTATGCAATATGTTTCTAAGAACTTGTTGTATTTCAGTACCAAATTTTAAATTTTTATATATGAAAAATATGCTTTATGTATGTCTTTTGTATAAAGGTATTACAGTTGGTATCCGAGCAGGTCGTATCCTCGACCTAGCCTTAAAATATTATAAGTGTTTCCTTCCGTTCATACACATTGACTTTTAGTAGGACTAAATGTTATGTTTATGGTATTGAGCCCGATCAACTTAATCCTATTTTGATGACATTTAGGAATATGGCTAGTAGACGTGGAACTCGTGATCGACCCAGTGTCACTCCTCCCAGTAGCGATCAAGTAGGTGGTGATGGGAATGCTCCTATGTTCCAATTTATGCATCAGATGCAGCAACAACATCACTAATTCATGCAAGAAATGATGCATCAGATGAGTGGGGTCCTTCACCCTCATGTGGTTGCTCCTAGAGCTGGGGGTGGGATATTTAGAGACTTCTTCCGCATGAACCCTCAGGAGTTTTATGGAGGATTAGACCCGCTTAAGGCTCATGAATGGGTGACTAAAATGGAGAGGATATTCCAGATTGTGATTTGTACTGAAGAAGACAAGGTGACCTTCGCATCACATTTACTAAAGGGTCCTGCTGCTAGATGGTGGGAGAGTGCTTCCAATTTGATGATGGTGCAAGGGTTTCCGGGAGTGTGGCAAAAATTTAAGACAGTTTTTATGGATAAGTGTAACACCCCAAATTTGCCATCTTCATTTTAAGCATCATATCACATCATATTCATCATGAACATATCATATTCTTAGCATCCTAGCATGGAAAGATGAGGCATAACATTTCTCATGACCTAGCATTAGGCATATGATCATCTGTGGAGGTTCTTGAAGCATTTCAAGCCATGACAAGGGGTCCAATTGTTTTTTACAAGTCCTATAAGGGGTCTACATTGCATTTTCAAGTTCAAGTTCATTTACAAAAGCTCAGAAGGTTGAAAGATCATCAAGGATCCCAGGCTAGGACAAAGCTCCTACACAATGGTCCTAAACTAGGGTTTGAGATTCAAGCATGAGAACCTCAAAACTTTGGCCATTTCATTTGGTCAAAGTCTTTTACATGTTAATAGGATCCTAGGTACCAAATTTGGTGAGAAAATTCCTTGTGGAAGTCAAGTATTTCCTCAGTTGCTTGCAGATGAAGAAACTGGTCAACTGTGCCTTAAAAAAGTCAACTGTGTGATTTCAAGGGGTCCAACCCAAATTTTCTAGCCAAGGGATGTTATTTTAATGTTAGAAGAGGTTTGGCAAGTTCAAAGATCAAGAATCATGAAGTTTTGAGGGGTTTTGCAAAATTGGTGCAAAGTTGGTTTTGAGAAAATGCCATTTTTGGCAAGTCTTGCCCTAAAATTCAAATGATCATAACTTGATGAAAAATTCTTCAAATGGACCAAATTCAAACATGAAAGTTGGAGATTAATACCTCCCATTTTCAAAAATTACAAGTAATCTTTCATAGCATTCTTGGTTGAGAAGTTATGCCCCTCGAAAATTCCATCAAATTAGTGCAAAACATAAGTTTTCACTTATGCACCAAGAGCCAAATGTCATGAAACTTAATTTTTAGTGTTGGAATGTATCAAATAAGTTCACAATGTTAAAATACAATGCACTTGTCATACTTTTCTCAAGGGAATACATCAAATTCGTGCCAAGTGAGAATGTTATTCAAAAAGTGCAATTTGTGCATAAGCATGAAAAGAGTGTGACAACTTCATCTAATGGCCAAGATTTGTTTGGATTGTGATTAAGGGTAAGATTTAGAGTGCACATGGGCTGAAGGCAAGGGAATGCATGAGGATTACATGATATCACACCAAACTTGCAAAAATTGCAAAATCACTCAAACTTTTCATTCTCACGTGCAAATCATCCCATTCTTTCAGCATTGAGTCATGAGACGATATAAAACAAATTAGGGTTTTGTTAAGGTTCAGTTCTCTCTCATTGCTCAGTTTCCAACTTCTTTCACAATTTGATTTTCTCACAAATCTCCTTACACACTTGCTCTCTCCAAAAACAAACCACAGATCCTTCATCCTTGAAAGCTCAGGATCACAAATCTCACCCTTGTGCAAGCTAATTCTCAAGTTTCATCACCTTTCCATTTTAGGGAAGTTGGTTGCAAATCCTCAGATCCAGCAAGATTCAAGGCTCTAGTTGAATTTATTTTGCAACTAGAGTGTATTTGGAGTGGATTGGCTTCATCATCTGGACTTCTAGCAAGCTTTCTCAAGATCTGCAAGCTCAGGTAAGCTTCTGATTCTTCAGATCTAGAAATGATTTTTGAGGTGTGCTTTTGGATCTTTGATGTATGCTGATCATTCTGCTATGTTTAGTTTCGAAATTGGTGCACTATTGAGCTTGATATTTGAATTTGAAATTTCATGGTCCCACCTGTTTGTCTTTGATCCGTGAGATCCTTTGATCCAATGAAAATTTTAGTGTCATTTTTGAACTCAGGGCACCTCAATTACCCAATCTGGAGTTTATTGTTCATTATTATGATTGTTTGTTCATGCTGTGTAATTTCCGATGCCGGAGCCCTAGCTCCGGTCACCGGAATCTGGAAAATGAAACTAGGGTTTCCAGAGGTTGGTGATGACTTCTCCGCCCTCAGATCTCTCTTCTCAATGCACCAGATCATGCCACCTCATTAAGAGACACATCCTCCCCTTCACGTGAGCTTTAATTCTGTTTTAATTCTTCATACTTCTCACCACACCATAACTCTCATGATCCCTCACTCCTCATCCAACCAAAATGACACGTCAATTAATGAGCTAGCTTACAGGACGCGTTGGATCAATCTGATGGCCATTCTTTTTTCCATTTATTTCCTGAATTTCCACCCAGTCTTTTGTATTCCTGCGCAGACTAATGGGCTTAGCTCTTCTATTCGCACCCCACCTTGTTCTGGGCCCAATCATTTACACTGCCTTTCCTTACTTTTCTCACCTCCCAGTCTTTTTCTCATTTTATTTCCTTTTTCATTTTATTTCTTTTATCATTTTGCTTTCTAATTATTAAAAATACTTCCAATCATCAAACAATTATGAATTAATTCATGGATGATCAATTGAGTTTTCTCTAATTTTCTATATTTTTCTTTTCCATTTATTTTCATTAACTACATGTCAATTAATTGTGCATCTTAATTAATTCTTTTTAATTCCTTTTCAAGCATGCTGCCTTGTCCAATTTCCATAGTGTTCATCTTTTTGAGTTTCTTGTTGGTTCTTTTTACTCTGATTTCATAAGAGGATGTACTTCATGTGTGATTTTTTCTTTGATTTTTAGAAACTTATTCATTTGGTTTTGATCCTTGACTTGTGAAGGAAGTTTCTTAACCCTAGTTCATGTTTAAGCTTTCTTTTGACTTGCATAGCCTCTGAATTTCTTCCAATCCTTTTGGCATCTTGTTATATCATGTTTGAAGGTCATGTGTCCTAATGTTGTGGAATTTTTGGGTTCATATTTGATTTGTTTTGAATTTTGTTTCTTAGCTTGTCCCATTTGGCTTCTTTTTGATCATAAGGTCTCTTATTAGCTTAGAAGGGCACTTGTTCCAACTTCTTCTCATTTGGGGTCTCTTTGGGGTATGGGTACCTTTCTGGTCTTGGTTTAGGGTTTGTGTCTTAGAAATTTTGTGTTTGGCTTACCTTTTAAGTTCTTCCATTTCTTATGTGCTTTCACCTCATCTCCTTACTTCTTTCCTTCCATATTGTGATTGTTTGGTCTGGTGCTTCTCTTCTCCTCATCTTTCTTGCTTCTAAAGCATTTCTTCAACTTGCTTTAGTTCTGGTCTTGTGCCTTGAGTCCATGTTTTGTGCATTTTGTTTGCATCTTCTTAAGTTTGCTTTGTTTTGCCATGTGTTTCATGTTGCTTCATAATTGACTTGCATGCTTCTTCTTTCATTCTTGTGGCTTGCATTTGCATTGAGCATTTATATGCATGACTTCACTTATGTTTGTATGATGTTGTCATGTCATTAAGTTCATTTTGTTTCACTTTGATGCTTATGTTGCTAACCTTTCAGATGTTATGGTAAGTGAGAGGTGTGGATGTGATTCCCACATCTCCAAATCTCATCTCTTCTTCTTATTTCTTACTTGTGCTAACCCTTTGGTTGTTGGGCTTAGGCCTTACTCATCTCTTTTTCTTCTTCTCTTCTTCTTTCTTTCTTCTTTAGGATAGAAAACCACACTAACCTTAGGATATCCATGCATGACAACACTTAGGAATCTTTAGTCCCCCATTAGACTTTTACCTTTGTGATCCTTTTGGTTCTTCTTCTCTTCTCATCTCATAACTCTAAAGAAACACTTAATAAAGTTTGAAGTGATACCATGAGGAATAGCCTTATCCCATGAGGTACTTGTAGTCTTCCCATCTTGGGATAGTACAAGCTTATCTTGTGATGCACAAGTCTGATCAAGATATCATCTTCACAAAGAAATCATAAAAAACACTTCTTCATTGTAAATACCAAAAACACTTAATAAGTTAATGAGTTAGTGAGCTTAGGCCCTAATCTCTGGGTTCAAGTTTTGGGGATCTTCTCCTTACTTGAGTGCGCTTGTTCTATTATTCCATCTTAGAATGTAGTGACAAGTGCACATTCCATGGAAAAGAGCTTGAGTTCACTTCCTTGTGACACACTCATAAAAGCTTCATAAAAAACACAAACAATGCGTCTTTCCTTCGGGAATTATTTTCTCATCTCATTCGCTCCGTACGCGAACTTGCTCCTACTTATCATTTTGCAAGACGGTTACGCACTCATCGTCCGAGTCTGCAACACCTGAGCATTGGCGTAGGCAGTTTAAGCCTTAATTCACAAGCCATTTCTTTTCTACCCCTAGTTAGGGGAACTACGGCGTCTCTGATCCTCATTGTCCTGATGAGGTACGTAGGCAGCGGGGTAGGGCCCGTTCGAGCACAATCTTTATTTTCCCTACATTTTTTCCTTTTCATTTCTTTTTCAGTTCCCTTTTCAGTTTTCTTTTCCAGTTCATTTTCTTTTATCTGCAGCAGTTTTCATACCCTCACCCTTTGAAACAGTTTTTTTGCAAGCGTGGATCCCGTCGTGTACGGAGGACGATCTGGGTGCTAATACCTTCCCAGGTCGTAACCGACTCCCGAACTCAGTCTCTTTGGTTTGCAGGACCCGTGTCCTTCCTCTTCTTTCTTCTGGTTTGTGAAGCATTACCATTCCCGTTCTTTCGGGATAAAAATGTCTGGCTGGCGACTCTATTCTTTTCTGCGCCACTTTCGCGTTTGTACCAGGATGGAAATCCGGGGAGCGACAACTGGCGACTCTGCTGGGGACCTCCTAACCAGAGTATCTCTGGTTCCCCTGTGAGTCTCTCCTAGCGCTTGTTTGTTTCTGTTTCTTTGGGTGTTGATTGTTTGATGTTGTGTGTTGTATTTTATTGTTGTTTATTTACAGTTATTTACAGCTTTATTTATAGTTTTCAGTATTTATTTTTTGCATCATATTGTATACTAGACTGTCTGGACTGGATTTTCTGTTTGGTGGGTTTGGGTGTTACTATTTCTGAGAGATGAGCTCATTACCACGGCTCGAGTGCACCTTAGGACCTAGAGTGGTTCCACTTTGGCCTCATGAGATATTGTCATAGGGGTAGTAGTGAGTTCCACGCCCAGATTTGCGACTGTCTTGGAAATGTTTTGATTTGGGGATCTTCCTCTCTCATTTCATAACCTTGACAGTTATTTGCAGCTGGGGACCGATCATTGAGAACCTTGTGGAAACATCCCTCTCTAGTGATGACAGTGGCAGACCACATTTTGTGGCAAACCCATTCGCATCCGAGGGCCCACTTGGAACTTACATAGGATGACCTTGTTTTCTGGACTCAGCTGAGGCCTCCCTACGTAGTATATAATGCCGACCCGATTGCCTGATTTGGTCATGAGCCATTTCTCAGAGATGGTGAAAGTATTATTGTTATTCGACTTTGAGAGTCCATGATGTTTGACCCGGAGCATACCAGTGAGATTGGGAGGGGTTTACAGGTCTGCAGGAACCCTTGGCCTCAACATACCCTCATTATCAGTGGTCCTTATTATGATTTCGGGTCCTATGGTCCTATGGTTCTGGTGTTCTGGTTTTCTTGGTACTATGGTTCTGAGATTTTCTATCAGAGAGTTGTGACAATTTCTATCAGAGGGTTGTGATTCAGAGGATTTTGGTTTGCAGTTGATCAGAGGGTCCTTGTGTTCAATTTCCAGTATCCAGATGGTCCCAAATTGATCATATGCCTGCATTGCATTTGCATTTGCATCATTCTTGCATTAACTGTTTATGTTTCCATTTTTCAGGTCATTGTTCATAATCAGCTCCCAGTTCTGGTAAATCTTATCTCCAGATGGCAGAAATCAGAAGAGTTACAAGGAAAAAGAATGTTCACTATACTTTTCTTCAACCTGAAGTTAAAAGTGTTCAGAAATTAGCAGGTTTGATGAATGGCCAAGTCTTGGGCACTTTCAGGAAAAGATATGGCCAGATATTGAAGTATGTGAACAAGCCCACTGCAGACCAGAAGGACAGTTTGCATACCTTGCTTCAGTTTTATGATTCTCTGATGCGTTGCTTTGTGTTTCCAGATTACATCTTGGCTCCTACCTTGGAGGAGATTTCCAGCATTCTGAATGTTCCAGTCAGAGATACCTTGCCTTTCTACGGGTCTGAAGTGGTGCTTAAAGAAGAAGACATAGCCAAAGTTTGTCGTTTGCCAGTTGCTGCAGTCAAGAGGGCTCTGAAGGATAGTGAAGGCAAAGGACTCCCTTGGAGTGTGCTCATACCCGAGAGGGCGATCCATGCAAAACAAGGGAATAAGCGAACAACTGCGATCCGAGTAATCTGAACCAAATCATCGTTTCGTACAACATGACAATATTAAAAGGGTAGGAATCAGTCCCCTCATCTTCTCAGAAAGCAAAGGCAAGAATGGAGAGTCTTGAAGACATGCTGGTCATAGCAGAAAGGGAATTCATTGGGATGTCGTGTCCATTGCCATTAGGATATTTTATTTTCTCAATTTTTTGGTGGCTACCTCTTTCCAGGTGGTTGCTTCCTGATGTAAATCTTTGCCTATTCAGAGGCCTTTCAATAAAAAGAATATTCAGTCAAAAAGCTGTGTTGTGTTTATTTTTGTTTGCAAAATGTCCTGAATTTTTGGCAAAAATAGCATTGCATTTAAGACATGGTGATAATTTGAAAGAAATTGACATTGCAGGGAAACATTTGAAACCCTCTTTGAGTGTCGGGTGACGATGGATAAGCAGATCATACCATGCAAGTCCCCGGGGCACACTTGTGCTTTCTGTTGTTGCAGGTTGCAGGTGGCGTCTGTAAACACCCCAAATTTGCCCTCACTAATTTCACACCATGGCTTGTGATCTTTTCATGTGCATAAGTTCAATTATATCATCCCATATTGCATTTTTTTCTTCACTGCATTGGTTCAAAGTCATCTGCATCTAGGGTTTGTGATCTGAGCAATCCCTGAGCCATCTGAGCCACCCCAAGGGTCTCCAATCATCTCAATAGGGTCCATGTATGTTCAAGCATCATATTATGTCCTCCCAAGATCAAGAAAGTCATAAAATCACAAGAACTGAGAAAGGCATGGAAGCAGAGCCAGGTTTAACTGCACAAATGACCTAAAATTAGGGTTTTGGTTTCAGAGGCCATAACTCCAAATTTTTTGGTCATTCTTGTTTCTATTGGTCTCTATATGATATGAGGATCATACACACCAATTTTCATGAAGAAATTCAATGGGGAAGGCATCTGATCAATAAATGACTTCTTGAGCAAGCCAGTGCAAAATCAGGGCATCTTAGGCCCCCAATCATCCAACCAAAGGGTCTTCTCCATCATTTTGGGTGTATATGATCTTTATTTGATCTTAGAAGAAGTTATAAGTTCACAAAATTGAAGAATTTCAAGCCATTTGCAAAGTTTCCATTTTGGGAAAGTGACTTGTAATGCAAACTTGCCATTTTGGGAAAGTTTTTCAACCTCCTCTTTTGATTCAAAAATGCTTCAAATGAAAAATTCTTGGTCATGAAAGTTGTAGATTGGATCATTCCCTTTTTCAAAAAGTACAAGAACTTGATCTAATTCATCATAGAACTCAAGTTATGGCCTTGCAAAGTTGGGAAAAATCACAAAATTTCACTTATGTACCAAAGAGGGAAACTTGAAAAAACTCATACCAAGGCAATTTGTGACCTCTAATTGAATTCTAACCATTACACAAACATCATACATGACCTATAATTCAGAATTGCCCAAAGAAATCTCAAGTTTCATTCCTTGATCATCAAGTATTTCCAAAGGGGCCAAAACCTTCACAATTTGAAAAACCACCCACAAACTTCATTCCACTTGATATTTTTCCTCAATCTGAATTCCATGGCTGCCCATGAATCAAGCTGCGCCAGACACCCCCTTGTCCTCAGCCTGCCATGAGCCCATACCTCCAAGTACAACTTTCTTGACTTTTTGCAAAATGAGCCATACCAATCACACTGCTCCACAACAACTCTCTGCCCAATCAGAACATGTTATGTGGACCTCAAGCAAGCCATTCCATACAACAAGACAACCTGAATCCTCCCACAACTCAGCATTCACAAAAATCCCCTCTTATGCATTTCTCTTCGAAACACACAACTCAGCCATCAAAACTCCAAACTTTTTCCACCATTCAACTCCACATTCATCACTGATCATTTCCCACCCTTCATTTTGCCTTTAAACACCCCATATCAAAAATACGATTTTCACCCTCCTTGAACTGAACTTCAGCAAACTTCCAAAGCAGTCCACAAAAGCTTCATCCAAGGATCCCAGAAGCAAGAGGGAGCCAAAAGAAGGAGAAAAGCACAAAGGGAAAGTCCAGACAATGCCATTTTCGAAAGCTCCATTTCAGGTAACGTCAAGAACAAATTTTCCAGAAATGATTTTTCAAGTTCTTAGATTGTTCTCCATGCTTCACTGATCACACTGCACCTTTTGTTTTTGAAAATGATTAAGTTTTAAGCATGTATGAAGCTTCTGAATTTTCTGAATAATTTTCCGTTTTGCTTCGAATCTGTGTGTTCATGTGAAATAAATGTTGTTTGATGGCTGAATCTTGTTTAGAATAGGGTGGGGATCATTTTTGGAGAGTTTAGTGGTTTAATTTTACGATTTGAGTGAGTTAGCTAGTTTGAGTGGCCGGAGAAGATGACCGGAACACTGTTCCGGTCACCTGAAAGTACTTAGGGCATAATTAGGGTTAGCTAATTAATTAGGCTGAGTTTGAATTTTGGCCATTAGATCTTAGGGTTAACGCGTTTTTGAAAGGTCCAGATTAGATCACTTAGCCCTAATTGTGATTAGTTAATTAATTAAATAGGATTTACTCAGTTTGAATTCTAGCCATTAGATCACGCGCCAAGTCTTTTCCTCCACCCCAGATTTGAATCATGTCCCTTGGATGCGCTGACTTTCACCTTTCTTCATATTTATTTTCTTTTCTTTTTATTTCTTTTGCATCATTTATTAAAAATAGCAAAACACTTTCAAAAAAATTTATTTTTTGCATCACGACTTTAAATATTTTTCTCATTCTGAAAATAATTTTTGTTTTATTTTTTGCATTAAAAATTATTTTTAAATCATTTAAATGTTTATTTTTAATTAGTTAATGGAAATTAATTAATTAAAAATGCATTTAAGTATTTAAAAATCACAAAAAATTTCAGAGAGCATTTTAAAACATTTACAAACATTTACAAACTCACAAGACAAATTTCTTTTTGGTTTTGATCATACTTTGACAATTTTCATTTGAATTAGGGTTCTTTAATTTGAATATTTTTAACCCTAACTTCAAAAATTTATAACTTTTGATCCAAGTTGAGTTTGTGAATGGTTCTTTTTGCATTATGTTATGCATTCTTCATTACTTGTATGATCATCCACATCTCATGACAACCATTTGCATCATCTCTTAGCATCATTTACATCTTGATATGTTTCTGAATTTGGTTTTCATCATTGCATTTCATCCCATTTTCATTTCATTTCATTTCCTTCTGCTAACTTTTCAGGTGGTAAGTGTTTGAGAAGTGGATTTGCCTTCACTTCTCATAACCTCTTCTCATCCCTTTTATGCATCATTGCTGCATTTTTACTTGTGAATTAGAGTGAGCTTGCTCATTCATGCTCCTTCTCCTCTTTCTTTCTTCAAGAAATTTATCTTCTTAAGTGAAGTAAGTTGTCTTGCTTCTTGCTGCTTCTTTTCCTTCCATCCTGCTTCTTCCTTGGTGGCCCTCTTGAAGATATTCTTGCAAGCTTCATAAACCCTAGGAACCCCCAAGCATGATCACAATTAGGGTTTTGATTAGTCCCTCCATTAGTTTTACCTTTGTGACATCTTTGTGTCCTCTCTCCTCATCTCTTAATCAAGGACTAAACCTTAAAGTTTTTAAGACTTTGTGATTAGGGTTATGCCTGTATCCTTCTATTAGGATGGAGTGTATAACTTTAATCCTAAGTGTTAAACCCTTAATGTGTTTAAATCCTTTAATCAATTCACCTAATAATCACTAAGACATCAAGCTTGTAACTTGGTCCTTGCATTAGGGTTCTAATTCTTCCTTAATTAGGTTAAGAAGGACTAACCCTAGTGTTAATGGACAAGTCCCTCTCAAGTTGTCTTACAAATTTAAAATCCATTTCTTAATCTTATCATTAACTAAAATCCACTTTAATAAAGGCTTTGTTTTGTCATGAGGTTAATCCCTAATCATGGATTAAGTTGAGGTATCTTCCTCAGCTTAAATGTTCTCATCTATTATCCTTCTATTAGGATGGTGTAATGAGTCCATTAAATCTTTGATTATGGCTTAAACTCATTACTTAACACTAAACAAAAACTCCAAAAACATCTAAATAATTACAAGTAGGTTAATGATCTTAATCCTACATCATGGTGATTAAGTGTGAGGTGTTTACTTCATACTTAAGGCATTCTCATTACACCTAATCAGAGGGAAGATGTGATGAGTTTACTAACCCTTGGTTTAGGCTTAAGCTCATTTCCTTATGACAAACACCAAAAGCAATAAAAGATTGAAAACTAAAAAACAAACAATAATCATCTCCTCCGGGATTCTTTTCTCACCTCATTCATTCACAAACGAGAACTCGCTTCTTCCGTCTAATGCAAGACAGTTTGCACCTGAGCCAGACAGGTCATACACTTGAGCATAGACAAGCAAGCAGTTCATCAGTCAATTTATCTTTCAGTCTCTTTGAGTCGAACTACAGTGTTCTGACTTCCTCATTGCACGAGAGGATACGTAGGCATAACTTAACAGTTATCGAACAAAAGTCTCTGTATATTCCCCCTCTTCCAGCATTATTCTTTAAGCCTCATAGTCTTGAGCTTTGCACTCTTTCCTTACACTGACACTCCTTTATTTCACCTCACATTTCTTTTGCACTGACACTTGCATTCTTTTCCAGCTTTGATACACAGAATAGCACTGGCATTACCCCTTTAAACATAAATCTTTTAAGCATGGATCCCGTCGAGTACGACGGACAATCTGGGTGCTAATACCTTCCCAGGTTGTAACCAACCCCCTTTCTCAATTTCTCTGATTCGCAACCGTCTTATCCATCTTTTCTTAGGTTTATGCAGCATTACCTTTCCTTCGGGATAAAAAATGCCTAGCTGGCGACTCTTTTCATTCTTTTCAGTTCACCTTTGTGTTCTTTCCTTCGCCGACCGTTCGCGTCTGTACCCCTCTTGACCAGGTGTCATTTGGTGGGAGCGACAGCTTGGCGACTCTGCTGGGGACCCTTATATTGCAACCAGGGCTTCTGGTTCTTTTTGTGGGTTCCTCCTAGCGCTTGTTTGATTTGTGTTTACTGGGGTGTTATGTGCTATGTGTGTTTAATTATTTTGCTTTATCTACTACTTTACGTACAACTTTTTTTACTTGCTTTCTTTACAGTCTTATGCATATTTCATACTGTCATTTGCTGGATCTGGTTTGCTATTTTGTTGGGTGGGGTTCCATTGAGAGTTTAAGGTCCTATACCTGGGACCTGAGTGACACCTAGGCTAGAGTGGTTCATGTTCTTTCCCATTCCATCTCGGTCTGGTGCGGGGATATGAAACACGGTTCAGATGTGGGTTTCTTCTTGAGAACTCTGTACTACATATTTCCTGTAGTACTAGGGCTATCTGGGAAGCCTGCTAAGTCTGGATGACCTTTTATTTTGACCTTCAGAAACTGAGGTGAATTAGAGGAGGATCTTTTATGGTTATTGTAAACACTGTACCTCCGGGTTAGAGGTGTTTACACTTCTCATAACTGATCCAAGTCTGAGGATCTTTGTTCTAGAACATTACATGTGAGAGGGTTGGGTTGTTTACAGGTTTGCAGGAACCCTTGGCCACATCATACCCTGTTACTATCTTGTTTAAGAGTACCTTATTTTGGACAGTTCTTGTGATTAACCCTGGACATGTTACTCTTTATTTGAGTCCCCCACCCTGGTTACTGGATTTCTAAGCCTCCATCCGGACTTTTGAACATACATGGGCCTTATATCAGGACAGATAATCAGATCCAGCTTGATCACAAACCCTTGCATATCATTTACATATATCATCATTGCATCATTTGACATTTGTTTATTTGCTTTTCAGGGTATCCACCTCATTATATCTTGGTTTTGGTTTTGACCCCTTCTTCTGCATAGACCTCTTCTTCAACTGTCTTCATCAGTTATCTGCTTCAGTTATCTCCATCACCACCCGCATCAGTCTGTCAGAAACTTACCTTCAGCATCTTAGTCTGTGATCTTCATCAGCACTTATCTTCAGCTTCTTCAGCAGCACTCATGACTACTCCCAGGAAAAGCAACATATCCTACCACTTTTTTGAGCCTGTTTTGACTGGCATCAGGCAGGTCCAGTCACTCATCACCCCTGACCATATCCCACTGTTTAGAGAGCACTATGGAGGTATCTTGGATATGGTTATGGACCTTGATCATTCTCAGAGGAGCATGATCCACACATGCTTGCAGTTTTATGACCCACCACTGAGATGCTTCACATTTCAACACTTCCAGTTAGGGCCTCTGCTGAAAGAGTTTTCTTTATTGATTAGAGTACCTATTAGAGGTGGAATCCCCTTCAACCCAGAGATGACTGCTCCCAGAAATGAAGAAATAGCAAGGGCACTGTACTTGGAGCCTGCCCTTATTGAGCAAAGTAAGACAACAAAAGCTGGGATTCCTGGTTTGCATTTGGACTTCTTGATTTCTCAGGCCATCCTGAAGGCTTTATTGGGAGAGTGGAGGGCAGTTTGTGCACTGTTAGCCCTCAGCATATATGGGGCTATACTGTTTGCAGATGAACCAAAATTTATCAGCAAGAATGCCATCCATCCGTTTCTTCTGAAGAACCCAGTACCCACATTGCTAGGAGATTTTTACTACTCCATTCACCAGAGGAATGAGAAACAAAGGGGGAAGTTGGTAAGATGTTGTGCTCCTTTGTTTACACCTGGCTGCTCAGACACCTGCCTAAATCAGATGCTTTCTTTAATCCCCACAAGCAGAAGAATTGGGCATGGAGGTTCATTGCCTTGACTTCAGATGATATCAGATGGTGCACCCAGAGCACCAAGGGCAAGGACATTATCACTAGTTGTGGGCAATACCCAAATGTGCCTCTGATAGGAGTGAAGGGTTGCATCAACTACAATCCTTTACTGTTTAAGAGAAAATTGGGATATGCCTTGGTCCACCCTCCCAGAGGACAAGATTTAGCTGAGACCCTATATTGTGAAGTACAACCTAATTCAGCTGTTGTCAGACAAGCATCCTGGGCTTGGGACAACATCCAGACAAAAGGGGTAGCTATTCTTGGAAGATGTAACAATGTTGCTTCAACTCAGTACCCAGACTGGTCCTGTACCAGAGCTCAAATTACCACAATGCCTTTCACCTTGGAAGACATACCTGGACCATCTACAGTACAACCTGCAACAACAGTTAGCCTGGAGGAATTTGAAAAGTTGAAGGAAAGGAATGAGCAGTTATCTCAAGCCTTAAAGAAGACTCTTTGGGTAAGGAGTGATGGTCGTCTGGACATTGAGAGATTGGAAAAGCTCAGGGTTGAACATCTTGCCAAAATTGAAAGGACAGAAGACTACATAAGGAAAGCAAGGGATGGGGAACAGATATTGAAGAATGCCTGTAAAGAGGCCAAGATTCAGAAAGCTAGGGATGAGCACTATCTGCAAGAGAGTCAGGCTAGGTGGGTCAGGATCACCGAAGCCCGTACATAAGAAGACCAGAAGACTCGAGCCAAGATTGAACAACTAGAGGCCAATGAGAAGAAGCAGCACGAAGCTTTGTTGGAAGCTCAGAGGGAGATATCAAAGTTGAAGCTCAGAGCAGGATTGAAGAGATCCAAAGACCAGGATAAGTATAAGAAGCTGACTACTGCCATTGCTACCAGGAACCTCCTCATTAGGACCATTACAGAGCACCCAGCTGGCCCAGTGACTGAGGCACTCCTGAAGGAGGTCAGAGAGGATGAGTTTGGACTGGATGTCTGATTCTTTGCTTGTTGTTTGTTTCCATTTAATGTACTTTTCCGCTTTTGTTGTATTTTGACCCTCCATGGGCATGTATTGTAAAACAAACTATGTATTGTTCATCATGTGCAATATATGTTAGTTTGTTTTCATTTGGGCTTTCTCTCAACAACATCAAGCATCTTCCTCGAGGTCTGGAAAGGTCAAAACCAAGAACCAAACCAGATACCTTGGAAAACAAATAAGCATACTGCATTGCATACTAACTTTGTCTTTGTTTTGTAGGTTTTGTTATTATTTTTGTTGTTTCTAACTTTGTTGTGATCTCAGGAAACATTGCTCGTCGCCGAGTGTTCCCTGTCAACTGCACGCACCGGTACCCGAATCGTAACAACCTTCCTGGCATTCAAATGGAACAAGTACAACAGGACTTGAATGAGGTCAGAAATCAGATGGCCAATGAGAGAGTAGAAATGAGAAATCAGATGTCTCAGTTCATGGCAGTGATGACTGGTTTAGCCCAGAGTCAAGAAAGGTTAAGAGAGCTGGTGGAAAGACAAACTCCTAAAGAGCCTCATCTGGGAACAGGGGGAACTAGCAACAATGAACGGGGGTAACCTCGTATTGACCCACCGGAGTATGGACCTCATTTGAATCCAGAGGTTAACATCCCGAGGAATGGTCAAGGTAATACTGTTGGGGGCAGAATCCTGCAGGAGGATCCCTAGTAAGAACAGTTTATTGTTATAGGGGCAGGAGATGAGGTATATGATAGAAGATTAGACGAGATTGCTGAAAAGTTAAGATCTTTGGAATCTCGGAATTCTTTGGGCTTCGATGTGATGGATATGGGACTAGTAGATGGGGTGAGAATTCCCCACAAATTCAAACCCCCATGCATTGAAAAGTACAATGGTACCTCCTGTCCTCGCACTCATCTGCAGTCTTTCTTGGGAAGGCTCAAAGCTTATACCATGGATGAAAAGCTATGGATGTTCTACTTTGAGGACAGTCTGACTGGAGCTTCGAGAGAATGGTATTCGCATTTGTCTAGGGCCACCATAAGATGTTGGAAGGATTTGGCCGAGGCTTTCATCCGGCAATATCAGTACAACCTGGACATGGCTCCCAATAGAACTCTTCTAATGGGCATGTCTCAGTCTTCTAGAGAGAACTTCCGGGACTATGCTCAAAGATGGAGACAACTTGCTGCTGCTGTCCAACCACCCATATCAGAGAGAGAAATGGCTGACATGTTCATGAAAACGTTGCAAGGGACTTATATTGATAGCCTGGCTGCTTTCTCCTCTACCAGTTTTACTGATGTGGTCATAGCTGGTGAGAGGATTGAAAGTCTCTTGAAGATGGGCAAAATCTCCGACAGTGGTGCTAGTTCCTCCAGCAATCCAAGAAAACCATTTGCGGGACCCCGAAGGGCAGGTGAAACTAATTCCATTCATGCAAGCTGGGGCAGGCCCCAGTATTCTCACAGGTCAGTAGTAGCTGTCACCATCCCATCTCCAATATCATAACAACCATTGTATCCTCAACAACAACAACCACAGTATCAACAACAAGCTCATTATCCACAACAAAGGTCGTATAACAACAACAACGGTAATCAACAACAGCGCCCTTTCCAACAGAGGCCATCACAAGCAAACAGGGTAATTGACCCAATCCCAATGTCGTATGCTGCACTCTTGTCACAACTCCTAAAGCTCAACCTAGTTGAGTTAAGGACGATGCCTCCTCCAGATCCTCTTAATCTGCCAAAGAACTATGATGCAAATGCCAGGTGTGCATTCCACTCAAACTCACCGGGGCATAATACTGAAAAGTGCAGGGCCCTACAGATGAAATTCCAGGATTTGGTGGACTCAAAAGCTCTCAATTTCGCACCCCTTTCGAACGTTACAAGAAATCCAATGCCTAGTCACAATGGGCCTAGGATTAATTCTATTCAGGAGGGAAAACCATCCACATTAATTAGTAGTGTTGCACATATCCGAACGCCTTTGGTTGAAATCAAAGCTCAGTTGTTAGAATGCCAAGTGTTCCCCGGGTGTGAGATCGGCTGTGGATATTGCAATATTACCGTTAATGGATGTGAGAAACTGAGAAACGGCATAGATGGCCTCATTAGAGATGGCACTCTTCAGATTACAACAACAGTGACTACAACTCCAACAATTCCTTCATCAACAATCACAGATACTCCTACAACATCAGCAACCCTTCTTCTAACAGATTCTGCTACAACTCCAACAATTACTCAATCAACCACTTCAACGGATACAAGTTCAGTCACAATTCCTGCTACAACGACAACACCCATTACTCCATCAGTTCCTGCTACAACTTCAACACATGTCCAGTCAACAGTACCGTCTACAACATCAGCAACAGTTAATGAAAGCGTCTCAACGGTTACGATATACTACGATCCTGCAAATGTTCCTTCCAACAACTCACAACAAAATGCTACTCCTGTCAGAACTCCAGTTACCTTATATTATGATCCACACACCATTGTGGTCCCCTCTGCAGCTGCTATCAGTCCGGTCACTATCACAGTGCCTGGGCCAGTTCCTTACAAAAGCAATAATGCCATCCCTTGGCATTATGGCTCAGATCTATACCGCGAGGGGCAGAAAATCACTTTAGAATCATCAACTTCTTCACCTCAGATAGGCAATGTGGGGGGAGGCGGAGGCTTCACTAGAAGCGGACGTCTCTTTGCCTCGCAAATACCAAGACCCATTGCTGAAGCAGAAGCTGCTGCTAAGGCAAAAGGGAAGAACGTGGTGCAAGAAGAACCAGTTGCTAAAGAAACTTTGAAGACTCCTTTTGATCAAGAGGTTGATGAATTCATGCGGATAATCAAGAAGAGTAATTATAAGGTGGTGGACCAGCTTCACCAGACACCTTCCAAAATCTCCATACTATCATTGCTAATGTGCTCCGAGGCTCATCGGAACGCACTATTAAAGGTCCTGCATGCAGCTTATGTACCGGAGGAGATTACTGTCAATCAGTTAGAGGCCGTGGTTGGAAATTTCAACGCTAGTCATGGACTAGGATTTACCAACGCTGATCTGACAACAGAAGGTCACAATCACAACAAGGCTTTGCACATTACCTTGGAGTGTAAGGGTGCAGTTCTTTCTCACGTATTGGTGGACACAGGGTTATCACTCAATGTCCTACCCAAGAAAGCCCATGTGAAGCTGGAACATGAGGAATTGGCACTACACCCAAGCAACTTGGTAGTGAGAGCCTTTGACGGTTCTAAAAGATCAGTTCTGGGAGAGATAGAGTTGTCAATAATGATTGGCCCACAGGTTTTCAAAACGACCTTCTTTGTGATGGATATACATCCTGCCTACAGCTGTCTATTGGGTAGACCATGGATACACGCCGCTGGCGCCGTAACGTCAACCCTTCACCAGAAGTTAAAATTTGAGTGGGAAGGCCAAGTCATTACCATTTGTGGGGAAGAGGATATCTTTGTTAGCCAGCTGGCTACTTTCAAATACGTTGAAATGGATGGGGAGATCCATGAGACCATGAGTCAAGGGTTTGAAGCCCTTAATATCAATGAAGCATCTGCTGTGTCTGGGACTTCCATCACATCATATCAACAAGCCCGGAAGGTTGTTGAGGAAGGTACCACTCAAGGCTGGGGCAAGCTGCTGCCAGTTGAAAAGAAAGAAGACCGATTCAGGTTGGGTTACAGACCAACTCGACATGATCAACCAGAGGCTGCAACGGAGCCCAAGTTTGTCAGTGGGGGGATACTCACCCCAGATGCTGTGAACAGTTTGGAAGATGAGTCAGAAGACGAGCGCAACCTGGAAAGCTGGTTACGTCCAAGGATCCCGGGGAACCATGTCTCAAACTGGTCTTCCCAGGAAATTATAAGAGTTACTCCTGCAGAGTAATTATTATTTCCTGTCTTTAAGCGTGCATCAAGTCCTGCATCTTGCCCAAGATGTCAGGGCTCATTTTGTAATCGGGCCATCTTGTATTTTGTCCAAACGATTAATTAATGAATATCAGGACATCTTTTGCAAATGAGTCTTTTCTTTTCCGCTCACTATTTTTCATTTTTCATTTTTTGTACAAAAATAAAATGACAATGTTTTTCAAAATAATAACATCATTTTCACTTTTTTCTAAACAAGATAAAACGATCACTAAAATGAACCAATCTAAACCCTTGCAGAGAGTGCCCTCCAAACTACACCGACAACGACACTGCTATGACTTCGTATGACTTCGACAATCCGATTAATCAAGCCGATGAAGGGGTTGAAGAAGATTATGAGTTACCTGAGGAGCTGGCCAGATTGTTAAGGCAAGAGGAGAAGGTTATCACTCCTCATCAGGAGGAAGTGGAGACAGTTAATCTTGGTACTGAAGAAGACTTGAAGGAAGTGAAGATCGGGGCCCGTCTGCAAGATTCAGTGAAGGAACAACTTATTGACATTCTGTGAGAGTACGTTGATGTCTTTGCTTGGTCCTACCAAGACATTCCAGGTCTGGATACCGACATTGTTATGCACAAGCTGCCACTAAAAGAAGATTGTCCTCCAGTAAAACAGAAGCTATGTCGTACTCATCCGGATATGGCCATGAAAATAAAAGAAGAGGTGCAAAAGCAGTGGGATGCCGGTTTCCTTGATGTAACTAGTTACCCACCATGGGTTGCTAACATTGTACCAGTGCCTAAGAAGGATGGAAAAGTATGGATGTGTGTGGACTTCCGGGATCTGAACAGAGCTAGCCCGAAAGATGATTTCCCATTACCTTACATCGATGTATTGGTCGACAACACAACTAAGTTCTCGGTATTTTCCTTCATGGACGGATTCTCCGGATATAATAATATCAAGATGTCACCTGAAGATATGGAGAAGACTACCTTCCTCACACCCTGGGGCATATTCTGTTATAAGGTAGTGCCATTTGGACTGAAGAATGCTGGTGCCACTTATCAATGGGCTAAGGTAACATTATTCCATGACATGATCCACAAAGAAATTGACTATTATTTGGATGACATGATTGCCAAGTCCCTCACAGAAGAAGACTACCTGGTAAATCTGTTGAAGCTGTTCAAGCGTCTGAGGAAGTACCAACTGAAGCTAAACCCCAACAAATGCACATTCGGGGGTACGATCCGGTAAGCTGCTGGGATTTATTGTGAGTGAAAAGGGAATTGAAGTTGACCCTGACAAAGTCAAAGCCATTCAAGAGATGCATGTGCCACAGACTGAAAAAGAAGTTCGGGGGTTTCTAGTTAGATTGGACTACATTTCAAGGTTCATATCTCATCTTAATGCAACCTGTGAACCCCTGTTCAAGTTATTAAGAAAAGAACAAACAGTCAGGTGGAATGAAGACTGCCAGAAGGCTTTTGACAAAATCAAGGAGTACTTACAAGAGCCTCCAATCCTTATGCCTCCAGTTGAAGGAAGACCTTTAATAATGTACTTGACAGTATTAGAAGAGTCAATGGGGTATGTGTTGGGCCAGCATGACGAGTCTGGTCGAAAAGAGTATGCAATATACTACCTAAGCAAAAAGTTTACCGACTGTGAACAACGTTATTCAC
Source organism: Lathyrus aphaca (assembly GCA_963966055.1). NCBI lineage: Eukaryota > Viridiplantae > Streptophyta > Magnoliopsida > Fabales > Fabaceae > Lathyrus > Lathyrus aphaca. Next base: position 314,465,646 of record OZ014519.1, read on the forward strand.
TGCTCGAGAAAACTTGCTATGCTTTAGCGTGGGCTGCTCGCCGACTAAGGCAGTATATGTTGACCCACACTACCTTGTTGATCTCCAAGATGGATCCAGTCAAGTATATATTTGAGAAGCCAGCACTTACCGGATGGGTTGCAAGATGGCAAATGATTCTCACAGAATATGACATTCAATACACATCCCAAAAAGCCATCAAAGGCAGTGTATTGTCTGATTATCTAGCTGAGCAACCCATTGATGATTACCAGCCTATGAGATTTGACTTCCCTGATGAAGACATCATGTTCATAAAAGCAAAAGATCATGAAGAGCATATTCACACTGAAGGGCCTGACCCAGAAAAAGAATGGACAATGATGTTTGATGGGGCTGCTAATATGAATGGTCGTGGCGTTGGTGCAGTACTCATTACACCTAAGGGAGTTCACATGCCTTTCGCGGCAAAACTCACTTTTAACTGCACTAACAACGAAGTTGAATACGAAGCCTGTATCATGGGTCTTGAGGAAGCCATTGACCTTAGGATCAAGACTTTAACTCTATTCGGAGATTCAGCTCTGGTAATCGATCAAACCAATGGAAAATGGTACACTCACCAGGAGCATCTCGTGCCTTACCGGGACTATACGAGGAGGTTACTTACATTCTTCACCATAGTCAAGCTTGAGTATATCCCTCGAGATGAAAATCAGTTTGCAGATGCTCTGGCTACCATTTCATCCATGATCAAAGTTCAAGCTGCCAACTTTGTGCCTCGGATTTCAGTATCCAGACTTGACAGACCAGCATACGTATTCTCTACAGACCTTGTTAAAGATGATAAGCCTTAGATCTATGACATCAAATGCTTCTTGGAGGATCAAACATACCCACCTGGGGCATCATCCAATGACAAGAAGACATTAAGAAGGCTAGCTGGTAGTTTCTTCCTGAATGTTGATGTTTTCTTGTACAGGAGAAACTTTGATATGGTACTTCTCAGATGTGTTGATAAGACAGAAGCAGACTTGTTGATGCACGAGGTGCACGAAGGATCTTTTGGTACCCATGTTGGAGGGCATGCTATGGCTAAAAAGTTGCTAAGATCAGGCTACTACTGGATCACAATGGATGCAGACTGTTGTGCTTATGCCAGGAAATGTCACAAATGCCAGATTTATGCAGATAAAGTGCATGTGCCTCCGAATCCTCTGAACGTGATGTCTTCACCTTGGCCCTTTTCCATGTGGGGCATATATATGATTGGCAAGATTGAACCGACTGCTTCAAACGGCCATAGATTCATCCTGGTAGCTATTGACTATTTTACCAAGTGGGTTGAAGCAGCTTCATATGCAAATGTCACCAGGCAAGTGGTAGCCAGATTCTTGAAGAGAGACATCATCTGTCAGTATGGAGTGCCCGAGCGAATCATTACCGACAATGGTTCAAATTTGAACAACAAAATGATGGCAGAACTATGCCGGGACTTCAAAATCCAACACCACAATTCTTCTCCTTACATGCCAAAGATGAATGGCGCTGTGGAGGCAGCTAACAAGAATATCAAGAAGATTGTGCATAAGATGGTGGTCACTTACAAAGACTGGCATGAAATGCTACCATTTTCCTTGCATGGGTACCGTACATCAATCAGAACATCCACTGGGGCAACACCGTATCAGCTTGTTTATGGTATGGAGGCAGTCCTACTTGTTGAAGTTGAATTACCCTCATTGCGGGTACTAATGGATGTTAAGCTGAATGAAGCAGAATGGGTCCGATCCCGGTATGAACAACTAAGTCTGATCGAAGAGAAGAGATTAGTTGCAATTTGTCATGGGCAGCTGTATCAGAGAAGAATGAAGAAAGCCTTCGATCAGAAAGTCAGGCTTCGGGAATACCAAGTAGGAGATCTTGTGCTGAAGAGACTCCTCCCTCCTCATACAGACCACAAAGGCAAGTGAACTCCGAATTATGATGGTCCATTCATAGTGAAGAAAGTTTTCTCTAGTGGAGCACTGATGCTCAGTACTATGGATGGTGAAGACTTCCCGTCCCCTGTGAATTCAGACGCAGTTAAAAAATACTTCGCATAAAAAAGACCCACTGGACATAGAAAAAGAATGTAAGTCCAGGCAAAAATAGGGCGTCCCGGCGAGTCAAAAACAGAATAAAAGACCCGGGCAAAAATAAGGGAAAATAAATAAATAAAATTGTACACCCGCTGAGTTGAAAAGCCACATTGGACAGCTCAGGCAAAAATGGGTATCTCGGTGGATTGAAAACCCGAAAGGGCGATCCACGCAAAATTAGGGAATAATCGAACAACTGCACTCTGAATTCGTCTGTATCACTCACAACATGGAAAAATTCGAAAGGTTAAAGCGTCGGTCAGAATCAACCTTCTTCAGAAAGCAAGATGAGAAGAACGTGAATGTCATACGAGTCATAGCAAAAGGAAGCATTAAAGCGTCATCAACATTGCCAGCACTTTTTTTTCTCAAATTTTGTAACAATCTCCTCATTTCAGGGGATCTGTTTCTTTGATTGTACTTGCCAATTTAGGACACGCAAATTAATAAAATTATATTTTCATTCACGTTTTGTCTCGTACATTTTATTTTTTCAAAAAATGTCCGATGTCCTTAATATAATGGTTGCATAAATACAGATGCGTCTTTTCTAAATTACATGCTTGCAGGAAATATATTTTTTGCTCCCGAGAGTGTCTAAATTCCTTTGATGGAATCCAGTAAGGGATACCTCGGGGTACTTGTACATCTCTTTGTTATAACATGATTGCAGGTGCTCAAAGTGCAACATGGGGCATGAAAGCTTCTCCCCAGTAGGATGCCAAATCAGTACTTCCTCAGCACTTTCTCCAGGACAACATCAGAAGGGGCTCATTTCCCCAGCTAAGTCCATCACCCTTAGCAGGGCCTCTACAAAAATCACTAGGAGGATCGTTCAGTGATCGTTCCTCCCCAGCCAAGTGCAAAGACAGGGAATCATCTCCCCGCAGAGATCCAGCCTATATCCAAAAGAACAAGGTCTGAAGATCTCACAACAAAGTGACGGAAGCTTCCGCAGACCCCAGCTGGGCTCCTCATTATCCAAGATAGGTCTAGCAGTGACTTATTTCCCCAAGCAGAATCATATATCAGATTTACCGATAAACTCATCCCCAGCTGGGATTTTCTTTCAAGCAAGATCAGTCAGAGATCTTCACGGCAATGGGATCCGAATCCCGGATCAGTATCTTTTGCATAATCATAGCATTCGCATCATATTCTCCCCCAGAGCGTAGCATTCCGTCTAACACGGAGCATTACGGTAAAAGGAAAACATATTGCATAATCATAAACCATGTTTTGAATCAAACACCTGTTTATACCGACATTCCATCAGCCATATATATATATACAAAGGCCCACGGTCACAGCAGAAAGCCAAAGCATCCTCTTTGCACTCTCAAATACAAATACGTGCTCCTTTTGGCACTCGTCCGTGTCATCATTCCCCAGTAAAGTCGCCCGAGCATTCTCTACAGACAGATAACTCTATATACACTCCATCAACACCCGTCCGTGTCACTGTTCCCCAGCATGGTTACCTAAACACTTATCGTAAACCAAACACTTGTTTATAATACACTTCTTCTGACACCCGTCCGTGTCATCTTATCCCCACAGATCGTTAGAATATCTTTTATACTTATGAGTCCATGACTTATACATTCTCTCTTTGACACTCTTGCGTGTCACTCTCCCTGCCAAGATGAACACTCGTATGTGTCTTACTCATGCTTATTTTTCACTCATATAGATACTCGTCCGTATCTTGTATACACCACTTATCTCTCCTCAGATTCAACACTCGTCTGTGTTCTTTGTTAACCGGATGGTACTCGTCCGTACCATCATCTATGAACATGCGTCAGCGTTTGTTTCTACCGATACTCGTCCGTATCGAAGTCTTAAGGATGCTCGTCCGCATCTTTAATATATATACAGTGTCAAACACTTATACCTTTTATTTCTTGAATTTAGACACTCGTTTGTGTCTACCATTCCCCAGAAGAGTCCTCGGCAAATCCCAATAAATTATTTCCTTTCTATTTGACATTCGTCCTATGTCATGATACTTTTCGGCAGCCGTACCTTGCCAGGTGATCGTCCTTCACCTTTTGATGATCGTCCTTCATCATCCCCCCAGTGGAGTCTCCATTATTGGAACCCTTTTCTATCCGACATTCGTCCTATGTCGTAATTTTTTTTAGCAGCCGTCCCCTGCTAGGTGATCGTCCTACACCTCTTGATGATCGTCCTTCATCATTTTATCCGATGGTCGTCCCCATCGTTGATCTTGTTATCTGACATTCTACCTATGTCATGATAAACCCTGAGAGCAGCCGTACCCTGCTAGGTGATCGTCCTTCACCTCTTGATGATCGTCCTTCATCATGCTTATCCGATGCCCATCCCCATCGTCGACCTTTTCCATCCGGCACTCATCCTATGTCGTGATACTTTTGGCAACCGTACCTTGCCAAGTGATCGTCCTTCACCTTGGATGACCGTCCCTCATCCTCATTCCCAACAGAGCAGTCGTCCCCTACTAGGTGATCGTCCTTCACCTTTGATTTCATTAACCCGATGGCCGTCCCCATCATGATACTTCCATTACCCCAGCATGTCGGCCGTCCCCGTCATTGCTTTATCCCCAGCAGTCGTCCTCTGCTCGACGGTCGTCCTCCGTCGCCCGCACTTTATAATCATACTTTATTTTTCTTTTACAATCTATATCCCTTTTCTTCTTCATTCAGTGAGTGCAAATTTTGGACTGTCTTTGGTATATAACCACAAGTTATCTTGTTTGCCTGATAAGCCGTCGCTTACATCCTGCACAGCTAACTCATTTTTGAATAGGGGCAGCTGTAAACACCCCAAATTTTCCCTCACTAAGTTCACACCATGGCTTGTGATCTTTTCATGTGCATAAGTTCAATTATATCATCCCATATTGCATTTTTTTCTTCACTGCATTGGTTCAAAGTCATCTGCATCTAGGGTTTGTGATCTGAGCAATCCCTGAGCCATTTGAGCCACCCCAAGGGTCTCCAATCATCTCAAGAGGGTCCATGTATGTTCAAGCATCATATTATGTCCTCCCAAGATCAAGAAAGTCATAAAATCACAAGAACTGAGAAAGGCATTGAAGCAGAGCCAGATTTAACTGCACAGATGACCTAAAATTAGGGTTTTGGTTTCAGAGGCCATAACTCCAATTTTTTTGGTCATTCTTGTTTCTATTGGTCTCTATATGATATGAGGATCATACACACCAATTTTCATGAAGAAATTCAATGGGGAAGGCATCTGATCAATAGTTGACTTCTTGAGCAAGCCAGTGCAAAATCAGGGCATCTGAGGCCCCCAATCATCCAACCAAAGGGTCTTCTCCATCATTTTAGGTGTATATGCTCTTTATTTGATCTTAGAAGAAGTTATAAGTTCACAAAATTGAATAATTTCAAGCCATTTGCAAAGTTGCCATTTTGGGAAAGTGACTTGTAATGCAAACTTGCCATTTTGGGAAAGTTTTTCAACCTCCTCTTTTGATTCAAAAATGCTTCAAATGAAAAATTCTTGGTCATGAAAGTTGTAGATTGGATCATTCCCTTTTTCAAAAATTACAAGAACTTGATCTAATTCATCATAGAACTCAAGTTATGGCCTTGACAAGTTGGGAAAAATCACAAAATTTCACTTATGTACCAAAGAGGGAAACTTGCAAAAACTCATACCAAGGCAATTTATGACCTCTAATTGACTTCTAACCATTACACAAACATCATACATGACCTATAATTCATAATTGCCCAAAGAAATCTCAAGTTTCATGCCTTGATCATCAAGTATTTCAAAAGGGGCCAAAACCTTCACAATTTGCAAAACCACCCACAAACTTCATTCCACTTGATATTTTGCCTCAATCTGAATTCCATGGCTGCCCATGAATCAAGTTGCACCAGACACCCCCTTGTCCTCAGCCTGCCATGAGCCCATACCTCCAAGTACAACTTTCTTGACTTTTTGCAAAATGAGCCATACCAATCACACTGCTCCACAACAACTCTCTGCCCAATCAGAACATGTTATGTGGACCTCAAGCAAGCCATTCCATACAACAAGACAACCTGAATCCTCCCACAACTCAACATTCACAAAAATCCCCTCTTATGCATTTCTCTTCGAAACACACAACTCAACCATCAAAACTCCAAACTTTTTCCACCATTCAACTCCACATTCATCACTGATCATTTCCCACCCTTCATTTTGCCTTTAAACACCCCATATCAAAAATACGATTTTCACCCTCCTTGAATTGAACTTCAGCAAACTTCAAAAGTAGCCCACAAAAGCTTCATCCAAGCATCCCAGAAGCAAGAGGGAGCCAAAAGAAGGAGAAAAGCACAAAGGGAAAGTCCAGACAGTGCCATTTTCGAAAGCTCCATTTCAGGTAACATCAAGAACAAATTTTCCAGAAATGATTTTTCAAGTTCTTAGATTGTTCTCCATGCTTCACTGATCACACTGCACCTTTTGGTTTTGAAAATGATTAAGTTTTAAGCATGTATGAAGCTTCTGAATTTTCTGAATAATTTTCCGTTTTGCTTCGAATCTGTGTGTTCATGTGAAATAAATGTTGTTTGATGGCTGAATCTTGTTTAGAATAGGGTGGGGATCATTTTTGGAGAGTTTAGTGGTTTAATTTTACGATTTGAGTGAGTTAGCTAGTTTGAGTGGTCGGAGAAGATGACCGGAACACTGTTCCGGTCACCTGAAAGTACTTAGGGCATAATTAGGGTTAGCTGAGTAATTAGGCTGAGTTTGAATTTTGGACATTAGATCTTAGGGTTAGCGCGTTTTTGAAAGGTTCAGATTAGATCACTTAGCCCTAATTGTGATTAGTTAATTAATTAAATAGGATTTACTCAGTTTGAATTCCAGCCATTAGATCACGCGCCAAGTCTTTCCCTCCACCCCAGATTTGAATCTTGTCCCTTTGATGCGCTGACTTTCACCTTTCTTCATATTTATTTTATTTTCTTTTTATTTCTTTTGCATCATTTATTAAAAATAGCAAAACACTTTCAAAAAATTTTATTTTTTGCATCACGACTTTAAATATTTTTCTCATTCTGAAAATAATTTTTGTTTTATTTTTTGCATTAAAAATTATTTTTAAATCATTTAAATGTTTATTTTTAATTAGTTAATGGAAATTAATTAATTAAAAATGCATTTAAGTATTTAAAAATCACAAAACAAATTCAGAGAGCATTTTAAAACATTTACAAACATTTACAAACTCACAAGACAAATTTCTTTTTGGTTTTGATCATACTTTGACAATTTTCATTTGAATTAGGGTTCTTTAATTTGAATATTTTTAACCCTAACTTCAAAAATTCATAACTTTTGATCCAAGTTGAGTTTGTGAATGGTTCTTTTTGCATTGTGTTATGCATTCTTTCAAGCATCTAAAAACATTTTTGTTTCATTGTTATCTTTCATTTTCCATTTGTTTGGCATTTTCCCTTTTGGATCACCCTTAAAACCTTAGAAATTTAGGAAAATCATAAGTCCCTTAGGGTTTAACTTTTGACCTTCCCCTTTGGGAAGTGAACTTGTATAGGTTTAGGGTACTTTTGATCCCATTTTCAATTTTTTATCTCATGTTTTGCTTCTGATTTTGAATTTTGCATTGCATCTTGTACATAAACCCTAATTTTTGCCTTCATTTGCATTCATTCTTCATATGCTTGCATACATGAACTTGCCATGACTTTTTGTACATCCAAATGACATATGAGACATCTTAAGACATATTAGAATCATGTTTGATCATTGCATCATCTATTTGCCATGCTTTTGCTTTCATTTGATGTTATATGCATTCATGAACTTTCATGCCTCCTTTCATGTCTCATTTGCATCTTCATTACTTGTATGATCATCCACAACTCATGACAACCATTTGAATCATCTCTTAGCATAATTTACATCTTGATATGTTTCTGACTTTGGTTTTCATCATTGCATTTCATCCCATTTTCATTTCATTTCATTTCCTTCTGCTAACTTTTCAGGTGGTAAGTGTTTGAGAAGTGAATTTGCCTTCACTTCTCATAACCTCTTCTCATCCCTTTTATGCATCATTGCGGCATTTTTACTTGTGAATTAGAGTGAGCTTGCTCATTCATGCTCCTTCTCCTCTTTCTTTCTTCAAGAAACTTATCTTCTTAAGTGAAGTAAGTTGTCTTGCTTCTTGCTGCTTCTTTTCCCTCCATCCTGCTTCTTCCTTGGTGGCCCTCTTGAAGATCTTCTTGCAAGCTTCATAAACCCTAGGAACCCCAAAGCATGATCACAATTAGGGTTTTGATTAGTCCCCCCATTAGTTTTACCTTTGTGTCATCTTTGTGTCCTCTCTCCTCATCTCTTAATCAAGGACTAAACCTTAAAGGTTTTAAGACTTTGTGATTAGGATTATGCTTGTATCATTCTATTAGGATGGAGTGTATAACTTTAATCCTAAGTGTTAAACCATTAATGTGGTTAAATCCTTTAATAAATTCACCTAATAATCACTAAGACATCAAGCTTGTAACTTGGGCCTTGCATTAGGGTTCTAATTCTTCCTTAATTAGGTTAAGAAGGACTAACCCTAGTGTTAATGGACAAGTCCCTCTCAAGTTGTCTTACAAACTTAAAATCCATTTCTTAATCTTATCATTAATTAAAATCCACTTTAATAAAGGCTTTGTTTTGTCATGAGGTTAATCCCTAATCATGGATTAAGTTGAGGTATCTTCCTCAGCTTAAATGTTCTCATCTATTATCCTTCTATTAGGATGGTGTAATGAGTCCATTAAATCTTTGATTATGGCTTAAACTCATTACTTAACACTAAACAAAAACTCCAAAAACATCTAAATAATTACAAGTAGGTTAATGATCTTAATCCCACATCATGGTGATTAAGTGTGAGGTGTTTACTTCATAATTAAGGCATTCTCATTACCCCTAATCAAAGGGAAGATGTGATGAGTTTACTAACCCTTGGTTTAGGATTAAGCTCATTTCCTTATGAAAAACACCAAAAGCAATAAAATATTGAAAACTCAAAAACAAACAATAATCGTCTCCTTCGGGATTCTTTTCTCACCTCATTCATTTACAAACGAGAACTCGCTTCTTCCGTCTAATGCAAGACAGTTTGCACCTGAGCCAGACAGGTCATACACTTGAGCATAGACAAGCAAGCAGTTCATCAGTCAATTTATCTTTCAGTCTCTTTGAGTCGAACTACAGTGTTCTGACTTCCTCATTGCACGAGAGGATACGTAGGCATAACTTAACAGTTATCGAACAAAAGTCTCTGTATATTCCCCCTCTTCCAGCATTATTCTTTAAGCCTCATAGTCTTGAGCTTTGCACTCTTTCCTTACACTGACACTCCTTTATTTCACCTCACATTTCTTTTGCACTGACACTTGCATTCTTTTCCAGCTTTGATACACAGAATAGCACTGGCATTACCCCTTTAAACATAAATCTTTTAAGCATGGATCCCGTCGAGTACGACGGACAATCTGGGTGCTAATACCTTCCCAGGTTGTAACCAACCCCCTTTCTCAATTTCTCTGATTCGCAACCGTCTTATCCATCTTTTCTTAGGTTTATGCAGCATTACCTTTCCTTCGGGATAAAAAATGCCTAGCTGGCGACTCTTTTCATTCTTTTTAGTTCACCTTTGTGTTCTTTCCTTCGCCGACCGTTCACGTTTGTACCCCTCTTGACCAGTTGTCATTTGGTGGGAGCGACAGCGTCACATTCTCCCAAGCAGAAGTTTCCCCAGCTAAGTCTTGGCAGGCAACCCAAGCAGTTTATTATTCCCCAGTAGAGTATGCCCAGCAGGAAGCTGAATGCCTGATGTCCCCACCTAGAGCATTGTTGAAGCATCTTTCCCAGCCAAGTCTGAAAATGATCCTTCCTCACAGAGTTCATATTTGATTTTCACTCCCATCAGTGAAACATTCCCTAGCGAAGCTGCCATTCTTTTGGTTAGTATGATGATACAGGCAGGTATTCATCACCCCAGTCCGAGTTAGGTGTCAAGGCCTCTCGACTTGTTTTCCCCTGCAGAGTTGTAACTCTTGTGGCCAGTCAGGCATTTGTTTGTTGTTCGTCTGCACCTTTCCAGCACTCGTCTGTGTTCGTACTTTATTGTTGCGCGTTTGCGTCTCTCAACACTCGTCTGTGTTATCATTTTGGTATTGCTTGTTTGCTTTCCCCCCATTGCCCGTGGTTGTAATTGCTATTGCTCGTCTGCAATTCTCAACACTCGTCTGTGTTATCACTTTGCTGTTGCTCGTCTGCAATTCTCAACACTCGTTTGTGTTTGATATCTGTTGATGCTCGTCTGCACTTCCCAACACTCGTCTGTGTTTGGTATCCAGTATTTGTTGTTGCTCGTCTGCAATCTCTAGCACTCGTCTGTGTTTTGAGTTGTAATATCTGTTGATGCTCGTCTGCACTCTCCCAACACTCGTATGTGTTTGATATCTAATATGTGGTTGCTCGTCTGCATTCTCTGGCACTCGTCTGTGTTTTTTATCTGTTTGAAGCTCGTCGGCTTTGTTTGGATACTCGTCTGTATCATCCCTAACACTCGGCTGTGTTAGCTTATATATGTATGTGTGGATTTGCTAATTATCCTGGTACTCGTCTGTATCGCTACTCCAAATGCTCTCCTGTGTTTGAATTTCTGGTATTCGTCTGTACCAGTGGCTGATACTCGTTTGTATCATCGCCTGAAGCGCTCGTCTGTGTTTCTTAGATCATTGTCTGATACTCGTCTGTATCATTGACTTGTGGCACTCGTCTGTGTTATCTTAATGATCATCCAATACTCATCTGTATTGAGGAGGTTTAAAATCCTGACTGTGGGAATAAATGTCAAAATGGTTACCGGTTCTGGCGTAACAGGTATACCCAAAGGAGGCTCGTCTGTCTCAAGCACCACTTGTTATTGTTGCATCTGGCGTAACAGGTTTTCTCGAAGAAGACTCGTTTGTCTTATACCATATATCCACGGATAATATATGAAGAGGGTTCTGTCACTCCCGGGATTTTCATCCTAGTACAAACGCGAAAGTGGCGCGGAAAAGGTAAGTCTCCAGCCATACATTTTTATCCCGAAAGAATGGGAAAGGTAATGTTGCACAAACCTGAAGAAGAAGGAAAGGACGAGGTTTTGCGAACCAAAGATCTGAGTTCGGGAGTCGGTTACGAGCTGGGAAGGTATTAGCACCCCAGATCGTCCGCCGTACCCGACGGGATCCACGCTTGCTTGTTTTGTTTCAAAGGGTAAAAGAATAAGATGCTGCTGAATAGAAACTGCTACTGGAATGGAAATGAGATTAGAAAGGAACTGAAAAAGGGAATGGAAAGAAAGAATGGGGAAAATGTAGGGAAAATAAAGAATGTGCTCGAACGGGCCCTACCCCGCTGCCTACGTACCTCATCGGGATAATGAGGATCAGAGTCGACGTAGTTCGCCTAACTAAGGCGGGGACTATTTGTTTGTGTTTTTTATGCTGGAATTGCGTATGTCTATGCTCAGGTGTTGCAGGCTCGTCTGGTACGAGTGCGTTTTACCGTCTTACATGCGAGACAAGTCGTCGCAGGTTCGCGCTCAGAGTGAATGAGATTAGAAGAGAAGTTCCCGCAGGAAAGTCGCTTATTATTGTTTTTTGGTCTTTTGAGAGAAGTATTTTGAATTTATTTGTTTTATGAAACAATCCCTTGATGAGACTTGTACATCATGATAGACGAGCTTACACCACTCCAAGATGGAATGAATGCAAGTGCTTCATGGAATAAGGCTATACACAAAGGATCCTTTCAATTATTTGTTAATTGTTTTTTTTGGATTTTGTTTGAAGATGAGAAAGAATGACTCAAATTGGAAAAGGGAAAATCTAATGGGGAACTAAGACACACCCTAATTTTATTGATTTATTTACATGGGAGATCCTATGGTTTGTGGAGTTTTCTAAACCTAATGGAAAAACACCTAGAACTAATAGAATGCAACTTACTTTCTAAGGAAGATAAGTTGATTCTAAAGCTAAGGGAAAACCTAAAGCAATTGGAATATTGATCAACATAAAAACATAAAATTGAATGACAAAATAGAATTCAAAACATATCAATTAAAGACATGAATTAAAATAGTCCCATTTATTTATTCTAATTCTAATTAAAATGAAACTTAAGCCTAAGTCCTAAAATAAAGTCATACCTAATATTTTCCTTCTAAAAAAAATCAAAATCTAAACTAGCCTAAGTCCACATTGAATCCTAAGATTAAATCTAAACTAAACTACTTTTTTTTTTTAATTTAATATCAAAGCCTAAACTAAGAGAAATTATATGTAACAAAGCCTAAGAATTAATACTCTAAAAAATATCAAAACCTCTGGAAAAATTATGAAAATTAATCTATGGGGATCCTAAGATTACCTATAATATTGTGTTAAAAGGGGTCCTAAAAAATCCTAATTTTGCTATGTCTAAGAATTGTTTATTTTCACCTAAGAATTATTCATTAATTTCTAAGGATTAAGCCTCTAAACCTAAGATAAAATGAGCTAAAAAATCCACTAAAATTACCCTAAGTACTACTATGAGTCTTCTAACTACAGTAAAAATAATGGGCAAAAAGGGTTACTGGAAGATTGAAATATAAAATCTACAAGCTTATGTACATTTGAAGAAAATTCATTAAGAAACATCTACATGAAAAATTCAATATAAAATCAAAAATAAAGCAAAAATAGAAAAATAAAATTCTAATCAATTATAATATGAATTAAAAATATACTTGAATTTTTTTGGGAATTTTTTCTATGCCTTTTACTATTTTTATTTGAAAATTTTCTCAACTATGCTAACTAAAAAAAAAATTAAAATCCTAAAGAAATTAATAAAGGGGGTGAATTAGTGATTTTATTTAGTTATTTTCTCAAACTGGGCTTTGAGGGAGGTGCGAAAAGCAAGATAGAAAGGCCCAACTGCGCAGGAAATTGAGGTGTATGGTGTGGACTCAGTCAACCTTCGTTGACTCAAATCTGGGCCGTAAAGCTGGTCCTCTCCTATGGGTATTTTAATCACGCAGATCAGAATGAAGGCCTATGGTTGTTATGCTGTATCGCCGTGCAAGGGATCGACCGCCGCTATAGCCTACCGGACGGTGACACGTGTCACCGCCGGTATGGCCAAGAATCTAAAAGCCAATCTCATCTCCATCTTGAATTCAAATCCTATGGCATTTATGGATTTTAATTGAAATTATCACACCATTAATCACCTTTATTAATATTAATTTACAATTAAACAAAAATCAAATTTTATAATTAAATCTGAGACTAAAGTTAAACCACAAATTCGTCAAAAAAACTCAACGAACCCTAGACCCTCTTTGTCCTGCGTCCACAACCATCCCCTTTACCTTCTCCTTGCAAATCACCGCCGCCCTTAACCTCAACTCTCTCCTTTTCTTCACTCTGCCACCACCTCTAAACTCAACATCGAAACCGAAACGAAGCAACGACTCGATTCTCCCCTCTTCCGACTCCGAACAACCTCTCAACCTAACCCTCCTTCTCCTCAACCTCAAACAAAAACAACCTAACGCCACCATCAACATCAATCCGAAGCAAAATTACCGACAACGAAGCGCCAAACCTTTTTTAAAATCAAGATTACCCTAGCCTAAACCTAAATACACACCGGACTTCAAAAGCTCACTCAAGAATTTCGGCCAACACCGCAAATACGACTACAACCTCCGCTGTAAAAACGATTCGGAATCGTACCTTGTGACTTGAAGCTACGTCGACGACTTCACCAAAGAAGGATGACGCTCTCGTTGTCTCGACGATGTGGCGAACTTGACGAAGACCAATGAACGAGGATGTGATGGAGCCGCTTTTGCTGCTTCGACGATGACGCGTCTGATGGCAATCTCAATTGGTGAAGGAGGATGCTTTGAGGACGACTTTGAATGATGCAGAATTGTGTTCAGGTATTCGCTTCGAATTCGCTTCTCATTCTTCCCTTTTTTTGTTTCCAATTCAGTTATTGTGATTGATGAATTCTTGAAATCTTGGTTTCAGATTGCTGACGAGAGTTCCGTGAATTTGGTGTGAGAAGAAGGAATTGAAAGTGGATCTGAGGAATGATTGAGATGAAGTTATGAAACAAAGTTTGTGAAGAAAGAATATGAATCGAAGTGCAGTAATGAATGGATTGGAAAAGAAGAAGAATGGTGAAGAAAAGATTGGAGAATTGTTGAAGGAAAAGGGTGGAGAAGTGGGAAGAGAGGATTGAGAAGAAGAGGTGAAGGAAGTGTTTCTGGCAAGAAAAAAATGGTGGGAACCAGAAGATTGAAGAGGAGGCTTTTGATTTATAGAAGGATTCCCAGAAGATTCTGGAATTTTTTCAGGTATAATTCAGTTACACATTCTGTTAGCTTTTTGTTGTTTTCAGTTATGAATTTTCTTCATTCTTTATGCTTTTGATCTGAGCTTGGCAACATTCTTTGGATATGAAACTCTGCTTTTTTTGTTCTTTGAGATTTGATGGATTCTGTTACGGTTTCAGTTAGTTATAACTGAAATTCTGTTAGGAAGTTAGGATTAGCTTTTTCAGTTATGATCTGATATTGGTGAAATTTTGTGATATACAGGTTCTTTTTTTAGAGTGAATGCTGAGGATTAATTGAGAGAGAGCAGGGAGATCTTATGAAGTTCTTTCAAATTGAAGTTTCCAATGGTTTTTTCTCATAATTATACTGACTCTCAATTCTGAATTTTTCTCTTCTTCTTCATTCTTGTTGTTGAGGTGTTGTTGATGCGTGCAATCTTGTTTGCGACAAAGCCCAGTTTTGACTTGTGTTGTTAGTGCGATTTCTTGAGCTTTTTGTTTTCTAGAATTGCAGGTTTGGCAATGATGATGAGAGAAGATCTTTGCGGTTGATTGTTGGTGATGTAGGTTGGAGTTTGAAGACAATGGCGGTTCCTATGTGAAAATGACGAGGATTTGTTGATGATTGCAGAGTTGGATTCGTGAGATTTGAAGACTGATGCAACTGTGTTGATGGTGCAAGCGAATTCAAACCGTGACTATGGCTGTTGTGTCGCATTCCGCTGCTGATCGATGAAGTTTTTGTATGAATGAAGACAGTGAAGATTGAAGGAGTTTTCGGTTTTCGTCAATTCAGACATTGTTGAAGATTGTTGAAGTTTTTGTATGAATGAAGACAGTGGAGATTGATGAAGATTGTTCTTGAAGTGATGAAGAATGGTGATTCGGTGATCAGGACGTGTTGAAGATTGAATATTTGGAGTGTTCTCTGTTGCTATTTCTCTCTTTCCCACTCCGGTATCGCTCTTGTTCTCCTCTTCTTGCTGTTTCATTCTTGTTCTTCATTCTAAATCCACATGGTTGGTGCTGATATGCGCAAAGATGAATGTTTGATGCTTGCCATTCTTGCGGGTTTGGTAGGGATGAGTTGAAGGTTGATGAAGTTGATACATTGATGAAGTTGCAATTTTGCAGAAGAAGAGTAAGTTGCAGTATCGAACCTTGTTCCTGATTTATTTATGCTTGTAGTTCTGGATTCTTGACTCTCCTTGTTTCTGAATTTGTTGCAGGTTTGGTGAGGATAATGAATCGTTGAAGAATCTTGACGAAGTTTCCACAATGAGATGTTGAAGACCATCCAGTTTCTTCGCGATTGATGATGTTTATGAATGATAAAGGTCAAAATTGCTGATAGTGATAATTAGAGATCAATGATGATGACTCGTGATGAAGGTTCAAGCTATTATGCAGGTCGGTCAAGATGACGTTGAAGATGCGGTTTTTGCAAATCGAAGGTTGAAATAAAATCCACGGTCTTTTGATTGGCCAAGGTGAAGATGTGATGAATATTTTGTATGGAACTCCATAGATTTTCTGGTTATTTGTGACTAAGTGTTTTTTTCAACTCACATAACTGAATCTTGCAATTGCATTGATTTTTTTTTTATTCAATTTTTTTGCAATTCAATGTATCCTGGAATACTACTTTGGGCTTATGAATGATATTTTTTTGTAATAGACTTTATGAAATGGTTTACAAAGATGGACTCTCACGGATTGATTAATAACAAAAATGAGTACTTAAATGGATTTTTTTTGGCTTGGATCTTTTAAAAAAAAAGGATCTTAATTAGTTGTGGCCTTCAAATGAATTCAGATTTGTGAGATGTAGAATGGGTAATGACTATGGTTTCAATGACCATGAAGAATAATGAAATAGACTTAAGAAAAAAATGATTAAAATTAAAATGAATTTTGGAGAAGAATGTGGTTTTTTTTATTATTAAATGGGCTAACTAAAAGAAAGGTTTGGTTTTAATGGGCTCATATCTTCGAATTTCACTTAACACATCTGACTCCAATTAATGTGTTTAGATCAACTCAAAAGTTCAATCCGCACCAAACTTGTATCCTCAATGCATCCCCAAACTCAAACTTCAGTCAGTAAAAATTTCGACCTTATTAACTTGCACCATCAACAACGAAGCACAGGGCTCTAATCACCATATGAGTCCATAACTTGATCTCTCATACCATGAACCAATATTCCTTTGCCATGAAACCCTAATCAGCTCCGCATGTGCTATGGTCTTCGATAAATTGTGTCTCAAATAATGATGGAATCCCTTGAACAACAAGATTATTCACGAACGAATTCACAAGGAGACTTCATCTAGTATTACTTAATTAAGGAAATGAACCCTAATCAGACAACGAGAACACCAATAGATGTCATTAGCCCTATTACCAAAACCTCGAGTCCACCTGATAAATATGGATACGAAACCCTAATTCCATAATCCATGAAACCAACTCCAGTGAAGTAGAAAACCATAAACTAATGGAATAAACTGGTTCTTCAGAAGACACTGATCTCACGCCTTATGAAAACAATGAAATGCACTAGTATGCTGTTAATGGACCGATGAACAATGCAGATGAATGCGAAATGACGAGCCAATAGAGGAAGTAAATATGAGGGCAAATTTTGAGGTATTACAGCTGCCCCTATTCAATCATCTGCAAGCCTGAATGGATAATTGCAACAGCTTTTAGACGTTCAGGGCGTGGAGTGATTGAATACTCGAATAAAGCCTAGAAATTTGAACTCAGGATAACAGAGATGCCATCTGCCCATTTATTTCCTTATATATTTCTTTTTGACCTCTGAATAGGTAACAGAGATAGAACCAGGTGGAATAGAGTCAATGCAATCACTGCGACTACTGAGCGAATCAAAGCCACAACGAGGGTGCCTGTTGGCGTAACATGGCTTAATGAAACCATCAGCGGAATGGAACTCAAATCAATATAACTGCTGGGCAGGACCAAGCAATAAAGAAAACACATGCGACTGCTGGGCAGGACCAAGCCACGGATGATGCCTGTTATCGAAACAGGACTTAACGCAACATCAACCGATTTGCGACTCAAATAAGATCAACCGATCTAACCTGGAGATGGTATCAACCGATCCACCCCGGAAAGCGAGAATGTAATATCATCCGATTTACAGCTCGAAGAGAAATGATATCAACCAATTCATAACTCAAATATGATCAACCGATCTAACATAGAAATGGTATCAACCGATCCACCCCGGAAAGCGAGAATATAATATCATCCGATTTATAGCTTGAAGAGAAATGATATAAACCGATTCATGACTCAAATAAGATCAACCTATATAACATGGATATGGTATCAACCGATACATTATCTTCGCACTGAGACGAGACCAAAAGGAACAGGATCATTGTACTTAAATGATAACTCGAGATGCGACCGTTGTACTTAAACGGAGACGCGAAAAAAATGAGACTGTTGTACTGAAACAAGACTCAAAGATGAGACCATTGTACTTAAATGGAGACTCGAAAGGAACGGGATCGTTGTACTTAAACGAGAGCCCAAGACGCGACTGTTGTACTTAAACAGAGACACGAAAAAAATGAGATTGTTGTACTGAAACAAGACTCAAAGACGAGACCATTGTACTTAAATGGAGACTCGAAAGGAACAGGATCATTGTACTTAAATTATGACCCGAGACGCGACCGTTGTACTGAAACGGGGACGCGAAAAAAATGAGACTGTTGTACTAAAACAAGACTCAACTGGGGATAACAACGAGACTTGGTAGAAGTAACCACCCTGGGAAACGAAGTTGCATTCTGTGGGGAATACTTCAATCTGATTGGAGATGTAACGGGTCTTATGTAATATACCTCAAAACTGGCCCATGCTGGTATGCATATGTTCGGATTTATGGCGATGCTCCATAATAATGGAAATGCTACGCTTTGGAGGATGCAAATGTAATGATGAGTACTAGATGCAAATGCAAATGCAAAAGGGGTCTCCCGATGAGGAGATAGCAGATATCCCAGATGGCTTGACTTGGGAGGGACTGATGATCACTGCATTGATCTGATTAATCCTTGTGAGGAGAAGACAACTCTGCGGGGAAGGTTGTCAATGATACACCGGCTCTGGGAAACCGCCACTGCCAAAAATAAATTGGACTTTGATATTGGAGTGCTAAGACCCTGCTAGAGATGGACTCTTCTTGAACTCTGGTGGGGAAGTGAGGATCCCCTGGCTTGGCTGGGGACCAAAGGCATGATACTGCTGAGGAAGCAATTACTAGGGAGGCAAGACACTCCTTATACTGCTGACGATTGCCCCTGTATGAAGGAAACTTCTGCTTGTGGATGACACCCACCTTCTGTTACCTTGTTGGGAGAAGTTTCAATTTTCACTTGGCCGGGGATGATGGGTGATGTCAATGATAAAGCTTCCTGCTGAAGATAAAATCTCAAGCTGCCACTTACTGGGGATAAGAGATAAATCCTCTCATGTTGGGAATGAGAGATGTAAGGCGTCTCATGCTGGTGATGAGAGACGATGATACCCTTCTTCTCAAGAAGTAACCTTCCATGAGACTTGCTAAGAAACCTTTATCGATGAAGTTCGCAGATGAAACAACTCTTGCAGTACTATGCTGACAATGGCTTTGCCCCTAGCCCTGGGTTGATAGATTGCCAACTAATCATGAGTGATCAATGGTTCTTTGCAATTTCCAACTTGCCTCAAATTAAGGTCCATCAGAAGAAAATGTCTCAAGAGGATTTTACAGAAAACATGGCATACGAAATGCCTCAGTGTCTTCAAACTCTTGGAGAGATTTGTCGGATCTCGAAATAACTACCCCAGACCGCATGGTCTGTGCAAGAATTTTCCTCGCAAGGATTCATGAAAAACCTCATATCACTATGAGATATTCTGCCCCAGTATTTTGAACTTTGGATAGGCGCTTTGAATTGACGGTCTTCGGGAGAGAGTGACTTCTCATGCCCTTGAAGTGATCATCTATGACTGACTTGTGCTTTGAAGAAAATATCCATACTACATACTCCTGGAGAGATTTGAATCTCGAAGTGATTGCCCCAGATTGGATAAAATTTGAATGAATGCCTCCGACTAATGGCTCTTTGAAAGATTTGGATCTCGAAGCTATTGCCCCAGATTGGTCGGCTCTTACCGCGACCGTTGGGAAAAGTCCCTATTCAATGGAGCTTCTTGGAAAAGTGCATCTCAAAAGATTAACCTTCGGAAGTTTCAGACTTCTCAACTTGGCAATATTAAGCTTCTGAACTGAGATTCTATACGTGAATTTTATGATGCCAAACAAATGTATGCAAGCAAAAAATGTTTATTCTGAAAATTCTAATGCAACACACATGTTAATCTTTAAGTTTTACTGAAAAAGATGTCGCAAACCTATGTGAGCGAATCACTGGTTAAGATACGACATTAATTTTTGAATAATAGAAAGCATGCACATGCAACACCAACAAAGATCTTTCAACACCACTCATAGGAGTCAGGAACGTGATATCGTGGTAGTACGCTCTCAAAAATAACCCAGTTTCAGTTAGGACTTTTGAGGGTTGTATCGTGGTCTAGTTCACGGTTATAGAAACAAAGGATATAGGCTCGAAGTTTACTTGTGCCCACCCCTCTTCATGATGTTCTCCATTCCTATGTTCAACTAGCTTTCACAAGCGCTCACCTCTCAAAAAGGGTTTTGTGATGGTTAAGGAACCAATGACACTAACAGTTTTAAACACTAATCAAGTTGTTGTTTGGAGTCAGTCACCCCTTCGCCTTCCGTGTCTGTATCACACGACTCTATTCTTGTTCAAAGATCTTTCTTGTGTAATCCTTTTCGTCTTTTGATTTTGCGTTATTTTTCATATCCCTAACTTTTTCCTGGACTGATTCTTGTGAATCTTTGATTGTGAAGTCCAGCGGGATGCCCTAACTTTTGCCTAAGTCGCTTGTTTTCAAGTTTCGACTTAGCGGGCTTCTTCTTTTCTTTTTTCTTTTTGCATTTTGAACAAGTCGCGTGACACTGTTTGTCTTGATTGCTTTGCGAGGGTTGTGATTGCCTCATTCTTTGGTCAACGAAGGATAACCATTGTGGTTTTCAATCTTTGGACCTTTTGACTTGGACAACCATTGTGGTTTCGGGTCTTTGGACCTTTTGATTAGCATAGTAGAATGCAATGGATCTTCAAATACACTCCTTTATGAAAGTCTGAACGCTCGGTCCGACTAGCTGACATCTACCCTTCCCCTAGGTTACATGTGAGGGTTTTTTTATGCGAAAAGAAACTCCTACTTCAAGGCTCAAAGGGGTTAGCGAGGGTCTATCTTCCTTATATCTCCGGTGTTTAGGGATTTGAAACAAAGCCTGCACGTCTTCAACAAGGCCTTACTCGAGAGCACACAATTTTGCGTTTTTGTTTCGTCATTCTCCCTCATAGAGTTTAAGCATGACAATTGGTATTGCGATGTACATATGCAAAATTATAAGTGAATGCGAATGAATTACTTCAAGAAAAACATGTGAGTTTTATTATTGCTAATATTCAAAAGCAAACAAATTTCATACATGTAGACAAATGTTTAGCATATAAAAGAAACTACAAATGGAAATGCAGTAAAGAAACTGAATATTGCCGTAGTTGAGGAGGCTTGGCTCCGTCTGGACCTGTTAGTCTTGGATACTTTCAGTGATCAACAGCTCTTTCACGGACTTGTAGTCTTAAATTTGCAGTGGTATAACTAACCACGAAAATCATACCTCTTCTTCTAGTTATTCTGACTCTGACACGAGGCATCTGAAGTGAGAAATGAAGCCGGGGAGTAAAGTTTCCCCATAAGGTTGCTCGGAAAGACCTGACGATCTTCTGCCTATGTATCTCCATTGACCCAAGACCAATGAAGAATCAGAGCGACGTAGTTCCCCTTAATAGGGATGAAAATGCACTGTGAAGACGCGCCATTGCCAAAATTAAAAGTATCTGAAATACTTCAGACTTCAAGATTTCACATCAAGAAAAGTGTCCCCTCTCTTATATGTTTGGTGCAAAGTTGACAGCTTTCGAGTTGATTAAGTCCTACACCGTGTGGTGAAAAGCTTTACACCTATCAATATGATGCCCTGGCGCCCCAGAATGAAAATCACAGTTGACATTGGCATCCCATCCCTCCGGTAGTGGAAAAGGAGGTGGAGACAGCTTGCGAAGCCCAACCAACTTCAACTGAAGCAAATGCTGGAGAAGATCAGTGTGAGACATTGGCAAAGGGTCAAAAAATCTTTCTCTCCTTTGTTGCCAACCCTGTTGAGGATTACGCTGACGACGATTTTGCTGTTGTGAACGTGTGGCACTTGGGATGATCATGGATGTTGTCTGGTAACACGAACCTTGATTTCTCTTCTTTCGCTGAACACAAACTGCCCCTGATTCTTCGTACTGCCTCTTTTGCTCATTGGACAACAGATTCTTGGTTCCAGAAGCGGAGACGCTGTTGCCCTGAATCTTTCCTCGCTTCATCCAATTTTCAATTCTTTCACCAGTCAAGACGATATCAGAAAAACCATTAGCTGAACAGCCTGCTAAACGTTCTATGAATTGCCCCGGGAGGGTATCCATGAATAGGTCTACCATTTCTCTCTCTTGCAATGATGGTTGTACTCTGGCTGCGACCTCGCGCCACCTCTACGCGTACTCCTTAAAGCTCTCGGAGTTCTTTTGTTACATGCTCTGAAGCTGGGTTCGGTTGGGAGCCATGTCAATATTATACTGGTACTGCTTGAGAAAGGCTTCCCCAAGTTCCTTCCAATTACGGACAGAGTTCCTTTCCATCCTCGTGTACCACTCCAGTGAAACCCCGAAAAGGTTGTCTTGGAAGTGGTACATCCAAAGCTTCTCATCTTTCGTATGTGCAGCGATTTTGCGATAGAAGGCCTACAAGTGAGTTTTCGGGCAAGATCTACCATTGTACTTGTCGAAAACGGGAGGTCTGAACTTTGGAGGGATGACCACCCCTAAAACCAGCCCCATATCAGCAACGTCAATGCCAAGGGTATCTTTGCATTCTAGAGTCTTTACCTTCTCGGCTAGCATCTGGAAGTCCTGGTTATTGGCCCCAGAACCAAATCCCATATCTTCATTGAGAAAAGTAAATTGACCCTCCTGTCGGTCTGCTACACGAACATGAATTGGACCAACGCCTTCAGGGATAAGAGGCCTATTATCCGTAGATGGGATGACTGTGTTGATCGGATTGCCTTGGGCGTCTAAGGTAATCATTGAAGGATCAGCCTGTGGGCAATTAAGCTTCTGCATGGCGATTCACATTTCTTGTTGCCCCTGCACTATACTCCGCATGGCTACCATGAAATCCCCCATCTGAGTGCGAAACTCGTACACCTCGGCTTGTACTCTATTCATGATTTGACTCGGGTAGCGTACTGGTACGGCCGATACTTCTCCTGAAATGGTCAAATAAATTAGGAAATCCAAATAACTCGTTAGTATGCAAAAATGATATGCGTGAAAATGCCATGCCACCAGTCCCATTCCATTCAGATCGGGGGACAGATACCCCACAGAGTGCCACATCATAAGATAAATTCTGTGAGTGTGCACGGAGAAAGTGCTGAGTATCGGGAATTCAAAAATAAAACTGCCAGGATAGAAGTGTTGAAATAATGGTACCGACACACTTCCATAAAGCAAAGAATAAACTAACATGCGAAACCTTATACAATTACTTGCCGATAATACTGAAATACGGGAAAATGTCACAATCCACAACAGAAAAAAACAGAAGATTCCTTCAACAACTCTGAAGGTAATCTAGAAACACAATAAAGCAAATGACATGCATCAAAAGAAATCTACATCTCCTGATTTGAGCTTCGTGCAGAAATGCTTCAGCTCCTGAGGTACCCTTCTGGTGTAATGATCCCTGAATCAATTAGATATTAGACATTATGCTTGAAGGCTTTGCACTCGTCGATGGTATGTCCAAAAGTTCCGGAGTGAAATTCACACCTAACATCCATATTGTAATCTGGGGGAATGGGGTAGGGCATTGGCAGGGCATTCCCTGGCTGAATCAAAGAATTCTCGAGCAAATGGGCAAACACTTGACTAGGAGTAAACACTTCTTCAGCCTGTTTGAGCTTGAGTCTCCCCTGTTGTTGGTAGTTCTGATGCTGAGATGAATCCAAACACCTAAAGTTCTTCTGCAATTTCTTCTTTATGTCGGATCGGTGAATGGGTAAAGGTGACTGGCACGATGTCGTTATAACCCAGATCGGAGGCACACACCCCTGATTGGGGATAATTCTTGTGGTAAGGAAAGGAGAAGTTCCTCCTAGTGATATGAAATCCTTTGACACATCCCCGTTGATCGGTGCAAACTCGATTACTTTTGCATCAATGAGCTCTTGAACTTGATGTTTGAGCCTTTTACAGTTTTCCACATGATGACCAGGTGCCACAGAATGGAAAACACACCTGGCATTGGCGTCAAAATCTGGAGGAAGCTTTTTGGGTATGGCTGCTACGGTGACAAGTTCAACCAGATTAAGCTCAAGCAAACAAATAAGCAACTGCGCATATGACACCGGAATCAAATCAAACTTGGCTTCAGACGTCTTTGGCATTTGTCTGCGGCTTTTGCCATTACCTTCCCTTTGATGAACTGGAAGAGTCTACAAATTGGGAGGCTTAGGATCCCAACGTTGAGGAGAATTTCCGCGATACGCTTCCTGATCTTGGAACAAAATCACTGAACTGGGATGACCACCAACTTCGGCAGCAATAAAGGGGAGATGATGCCCTTCTTGGAACTTTGGGGCTTCCCTGATCTGGTTCTCTTGCTTCCTCAGTTGGTAAACTTTCTCTATCAATATCTGTAAACACCCCAAATTTGCCCTCACTTATTTCACCATGGCTTGTGATTCTTTTCATTTGCATAGATTCAATCATATCATCTCATATTGCATTTTTTCTTCACTACATTGGTTCAAAGTCATCTGCATCTAGGGTTTGTGATCTGAGCCATCCCTGAGCCATCTGAGCCACTCCAAAGGTCATCAATCATCTAAAGAGGGTCCATGTATGTTCAAGTATCATATTATATCCTCCCAAGATCAAGGAAGTCAGAAAATCACAAGAACTGAGAAAGGCATGGAAGCAGAGCCAGGTTTAACTACACAGATGACCTAAAATTAGGGTTTTGGTTTCAGAGGCCATAACTCCAAATTTTTTGGTCATTCTTGTTTCTATTGGTCTATATATGATATAAGGATCATGCATACCAATTTTCATGAAGAAATTCAATGGGGAAGGCATCTGACCAATAGATGACTTCTTGAGCAAGTCAGTGTAAAATCAGGGCATCTGAGGCCCCCAATCATCCAACCAAAGGGTCTTCTCCATCATTTTGGGTGTATATGATCTTTATTTGATCTTAGAAGAAGTTAGAAGTTCACAAAATTGAAGAATGTCAAGCCATTTGCAAAGTTGCCATTTTGGGAAAGTGACTTGTAATGCAAACTTGCCATTTTGGGAAAGTTTTTCAACCTCCTCTTTTTGATTCAAAAATGCTTCAAATGAAAATTTCTTGGTCATGAAAGTTGTAGATTGGATCACTCCCTTTTCAAAAAGTACAAGAACTTGATCTAATTCATCATAGAACTCAAGTTATGGCCTTGCAAACTTGGGAAAAATCACAAAATTTCACTTATGTACCAAAGAGGGAAACTTGCAAAAACTCATACCAAGGCAATTTGTGACCTCAAAGTGACTTCTAACCATTGCACAAACATCACATATGACCTAAAAATCAGAATTTGCACCAATTCACAAAGCTTCATGCCTTGAATTACAAGTCACTATAAGGCATTTGTCATAAATCTTCAAGAATGGAATTTTTGCAAAAGGGACTTCTAATGATTGGATTAGTTGCTAAGTGATATCAAAGCATCATAACAACTTCATGTGGTCCATTTTGCTGCAAATTGCCCAAGAGTTCATAGGTTTCATTTCCTTGGTTCACAAGGAATTCCAAAGAGGGAAATATGCAAGAACCTTGAAAACTCTTGATCAAGACCATCCAGTCCACAAAATCAGATCCAAAGGCCTTCCTTGACTCAAGCTGAAGCAGGACAAGCCCTAAGATCTCCTCTGACCCGAGCCATACCTATGGTACACAAAATCTTGACTTTTTGCATCTTTGCCCATACCAATCAAACTGTGACATTACCAACCCTCTGCCCAATCAGAGCATATTATGTGGACCTCAAGGACTTGAAACATACACACACACAAGCCAACATCCTCCCAGAAGCCAGGATTCACAAAAACTGTCAAAATCTTCACCTCTTCGAAACTTCTTCCACAACCATCAAACTTCCATTTTTTCTTCATCAATAAGTCATATATCATCCAAGGAACAAGAATCAACCCTTAAAACAGCCTGAAACATCACATACACAAACCTCAAAATCTGTTGCACCAGAGCTGGAATCTCAAAACTAGCCACCCTCAAGGTTTTCTAAGATTCATTTCATCATCAGGAGTTTTAGAGGAGTGGACTTGCATCACAGGAGGAGCCAGAAAGCCCAGAATCAGAAGGTTCAATCTCAGGTATAGCTCAAGAACTTTTTTCTCAGAACCTTATTTTTAAGTTCTTAATCGAATCCTTATGTTGTGCTGATGATTCTGATGTATTTATTTTTCGAAATAGTGGAATATTGAGCATGTATGAAGTCTCTGAAATTTTTAACCCTAGAGTCGTTTTGCTTCGATTTGGCTTTTTGATGGATAAAAAATGGATTTTGCTTGGGGATTTAGGATCAGTGATGTGTGGGGATCATTTCTGGGCAAGAAATTTGGAGTTTAGAAACCTGTAGAAGATTTTAGGTTTTCGGTTCGCCGGAGAAGATGACCGGAACACTGTTCCGGTCACCTGAAACTCATTAGCCCTAATCTGCGTAATTAGTGAACTTTGAATGATGGCCATTGGATTTGTCCTTCCCGCGTGAGATGAGTGGTCCATATCACGTGTTAAAACCCTAATCCAGTCATTAACTTAATTAATTATGTTTAAAAATTCAAAAATCTCAGAGTGAATCCCAGCCCTCCAAACACGCGCCAGTCAACTCCCGCGCGTTTCATTTAAATCCTGGCCTTCAGATTGGTTTACTTTTCCATTTAAATTATTTTATTTCATTTTCTTGCATTTTTTTGTACATTTTATTTAAAATATCAAAACTCTTTCAAAAAATTTTATTTTTTGCATCATGACTTTAAATATTTTTCTCATTATGAAAATAATTTTTATTTTATTTTTTGCATAAAAAATGTATTTTTAAAATATTTAAATGTTTATTTTAATTAATTAATGGAAATTAATTAATTAAAATACCATTTAAGTTTCTAAAAATCACCAAAAAAATCACATTGCATCTTGACACATTTAGTGACATTATCAAACCATTCATACAAATTTCTTTTTGGTTCTTGATCCATTTTGACATTTTCTTTGGATTTAGGGTTCTTAAAAATCAATATTTTTGACCCTAACTTAGAATTTTTTTTTCTGCCTAACCATGAAGGGTTTGATGATGATTCTTTTTGCATTGCATCACACATATCATATAGTTTCTAGGGTAAAATTAGCATGAATTTATCTTTCATTTTTTATTTGTTTTGCATTTTTTCCTTGTGAGGTCCCTTAAAACTTTAGATAACTTAGGAAAATCATAACTTCCTTATGGTTAAGAGTTAGGTCTCCTCCTTTGGGGTGTGTTATCATATGAGGTTAGGGTTCCTTTGATTCCATTTTCAATTTTTTATCTCATGTTTTGCTTCTGATTTTGAATTTTGCATTGCATCTTGTATGTAAACCCTAATCTTAGCCTTCATTTGCATTCATCCTTCATATGCTTGCATACATGAACTTGATATGACATTTTGTGCATCCACATGACATATAAGACATCTTAGGACACATTAGACTCATGCTTGATCATTTCCTCATCCATTTTCCATGTTTTTGTTTTCATTTATGTCATGTGCATTCATGAACATTCATGCTTCTTACATGTCCCATTTGCATTCCCATCCTTTGTATGATCATCCACATCTCATGAAATCCATTTGCATCATCTCTTAGCATCATTCACACCTTGGTATTCTTCTGACTTTGGCTTTCATCTTGGCATTTCAACTCATTTTCATTTCATTTCATTTCTTGTTGCTAACGTTTCAGGTGGTAAGTGTTTGAGAAGTGAATTTGCCTTCACTTATCATAATCTCTTCTCACCCCTCTTATGCATTCATTGCTGCATTTTTATTTGTGTATAGGAGTGAGCTTGCTCATTCATGTTCCTTCCCTTCCTTCTTTCTTCAATCAACTTATCTTCTTAAGTGAAGTAAGTTGTCTTGCTTCTTCTGCTTCTTTTTCTTCCATCCTGCTTCTTCCATGGTGGCTTTTCCTTGAAGATCTTTTTGCAAGCCTCATAAACCCTAGGAACAACCAAGCATGATCACAATTAGGGTTTTATAAGTCCCCCATTAGTTTTACCTTTGTGTCATCTTTGTGTCTTCTCTTCTCATCTCATAATCAAGGACTAAACCTTAAAGGTTTTAAGGCTTTGTGATTAAGCTTATGCCTACATCCTTCTATTAGGATGGAGTGTATAACTGCAATCCTAAGTGTTAAACCCTCTTAATGTGTTTAAACCCTTTAATCAATTCACCTAATAATCACCAAGACATCAAGCTTGTAACTTGGGCCTTGCATTAGGGTTCTAATTCTTCCTTAATTGGTTAAGAAGGACTAACCCTAGTGTTAATGGACAAGTCCCCCTCAAGTTGTCTTACAAATCATAAAAATCACTTTTTAACCTTACCATTCACTAAAATCCACTTTAATAAAGGTTTGTTTTGTCATGAGGTTAATCCCTAATCATGGATTAAGTTGAGGAGCCTTCCTTAGCTTAAATGTTCTCATCTATCATCCTTCTATTAGGATGGTGTAATGGGTCCATTAAGTCTTTGATTATGGCTTAAACTCATTACTTAACACTAAAAAAAATACAAAAACATCTAAATAAATGCAAGTAGGTTAATGATCTTAATCCTACATCATGGTGATTAAGTGTGAGGTGCTTACTTCATACTTAGGGTATTCTCATTACCCCTAATCAGAGGGAAGATGTGATGAGTTTACTAACCCTTGGTTTAGGCTTAAGCTCATTTTCGTATGACAAACACAAAAAGCAATAAAAGATTGAAAACACCAAAAACAAACAATAATCGTCTCCTCCGGGATTCTTTTCTCACCTCATTCACTCACAAACGAGAACTTGCTTCTTCCGTCTAATGCAACACAGTTAGCACCTGAGCAAGACAGGTCATACACTTGAGCATAGACAAGTAAGCAGTTCATCAGTCAATTTATCTTTCAGTCTCTTTGAGTCGAACTACGGTGTTCTGACTTCCTCATTGCACGAGAGGATACGTAGGCATAACTTAACAGTTATCGAACAAAAGTCTCTGTTTATTCCCCCTCTTCAACATTATTCTTTATGCCTCATTTTCTTGAGCTTTGCACTCTTTTCCTGCACTGACACTCCTTCATTTCACTTCACATTTCTTTTACACTAACACTTGCATTCTTTTCCAGCTTTTGTACACAAAATAGCACAGACACTACCCCTTTAAACACAAATCTTTCAAGCGTGGATCCCGTCGAGTACGACGGACAATCTGGGTGCTTATACCTTCCCAGGTTGTAACCAACCCCCTTTCTCAGTTTCTCTGGTTCGCAACCGTCTTATCCATCTTTTCTTAGGTCTATGCAGCATTTCCTTTCCTTCGGAATAAAAATGCCTAGCTGGCGACTCTTTTCATTCTCCTCCTTTCACCGACCGTTCGCGTCTGTACCCCTCCTGGCCGGGTGTCATTTGGTGGGAGCGACAGCTTGGCGACTCTGCTGGGGACCCTTATATTGCAATCAGGGCTCCTGGTTCTTTTTGTGGGTTCCTCCTAGTGCTTGTTTGATTTGTGTTTGTTGGGGTGTTATGTGCTATATGTGTTTATTTATTTTGCTTTATTTACTGTTTTATGTACAACTTTATTTACTTGCTTTCTTTACAGTCTTATGCATATTTCATACTGTCATTTGCTGGATCTGGTTTGCTGTTTTGGTGGGTGGGGTTCCATTGAGAGTTTAAGGTCCTATACCTGGGACCTGAGTGACACCTAGGCTAGAGTGGTTCATGTTCTTTCCCATTCCATTTCGGTCTGGTGCGGGAATATGAAACACGGTTCAGATGTGGGTTTCTTCTTGAGAACTTTGTGATATAGATTTCCTGTAGTGCTGGGGCTATCTAGGAAGCTTGCTAAGTATGGATGACCTTTTATTATGACCTTCAGAAACTGAGGTGAATTAGAGGAGGATTTTTTATGGTTATTGTAAACAATGTACCTCCGGGTTAGAATTGTTTACACTTCTCATAACTGATCCAAGTGTGAGGATCTTTGTTCTAGAACATTACATGTGAGGGGGTTGGGTTGTTTACAGGTTTGCAGGAACCCTTGGCCACATCATACCCTGTTACTATCTTGTTTAAGAGTACCTCATTTTGGACAGTTCTTGTGATTAACACTGGACATGTGACTCTTTACTTGAGTCCCCCACCCTGGTTCCTGGATTTCTAAGCCTCCATCTGGACTTCTTGAACATACATGGGCCTTATATCAAGACAGATAATCAGATCCAGCTTGATCACAAACCCTTGCATATCATTTGCATATATCATCATTGCATCATTTGACATTTGTTTATTCGCTTTTCAGGGTATCCATTTCTTTGTATCTTGGTTTTGGTTTTGACCCCTTCTTCTGCATAGACCTCTACTTCAGCTGTCTTCACCAGTTATCTGCTTCAGTTATCTCCATCACTGTAAACATCCCAAATTTTCCCTCACCCATTTCACACCATGGCTTGTGATATTTTCATTTGCATAAGTTCAATCATAGCATCTCATACCACATTTTTGATTCACTGCATTGATTCAAAGTCATCTACATCTAGGGTTTGTGATCTGAGCCATCCCTGAGCCATTGGAGCCACTCCAAAGGTCATCAATCATTTCAAAGGGGTCCATGCATGTTCAAGCATCATATTATATCCTCTCAAGATCAAAGAAGTCAAATAATCACAAGAACTGAAAAAGGCATAGAAGCAGAGCCAGGCTTAACTGCACAGATGACCTAAAAATTAGGGTTTTGGTTTCAGAGGCCATATTTCCAAATTTTTTGGCCATTATTGTTTCTATTGATCTCTATATGTTATAAGGATCATGCATATCAATTTTCATGAAGAAATTCAATGGGGAAGGCATCTGATCAAGAGATGACTTCTTGAGCAAGTCAATGCAAAATCAGGGCATCTGAGGCCCCCAATGACCCAACCAAAGGATGTTCTCCATCATTTTAAATGTGTATGATCTTTATTTGATCATATAAGGTGTTAGAAGTTCACAAAATTGAAGAATTTCAAGCCATTTGCAAAGTTGCCCTTTTTAGAAAGTGACTTATAATGTAAACTTGCCATTTTGGGAAAGTTTTTCAACCTCCTCTTATTGATTCAAAAATGCATCAAATGAGAAAACTTTGGTCATGAAAGTTGTAGATTGGATCATTCCCTTTTCAAAAAGTACAAGAACTCTTTCTAATTCATTTTGGATCAAAAGTTATGGCTTTGCAAATTTGGGAAAAATCATGAAATTTTCACTTTTGCACCAAAGAGGGAAAGTTGCAAAACCTCATGCCAAGGAAAAATGTGACTTCTAATTGACTTCTATGCATTACACAAACATAAACCATGGCCTAAAATTCATAATGCACCAAAGAATCTCCAAGTTTCATGACTTATGCTTCAAGAAATCACAAAGGGGCCAAAGTTGTACCAATTTGCAAAAGCTCATGTAACCACGCCTCTACTTGTTACAGCTCACCAAATCTAATCCATAAGCCTTCCTTGATCTTTGCTGCACACAGCCATGCCCAAATCCAAGCCTGCCACATGCCCATACCTCAAGTACAAGTCAAGTTGACATTTTGGCAACTTGCCCATACCAATCAACATAGGCCACCACCCACCCTGTGACCTATCACACTTCTTTATGTGGATCAAAACAAAACAAAAGCACAACACAACACAACCTGAGACTCCAAGAACACAACACACTCAAAAATCCCAAAACTTGCAAAAGCTTTCGAATCTTTTGATTCAACTATCAAACCTTCAAAATTTTTCCACCATTCAACTCCATAAACCTCACTGATCATTTCCCACCTTCCATTTTGCCCTAAAACCTTCATAATCAAAAACACGATTTCAACATTTCATGAACTGAGATTCTGCAAACTTCCTCTAGAGGCCATTTAAACTCGAGCTAAGCATCACAAACACTTGGGGGGGATCATTGGAGAAGTTTTGAAGCAAAGAACTGGCCAAAAAGCACCATTTTTGAAAGCTTCAGTTCAGGTATCATCATGAACATTTTTTCCAGAAATGCGTTTTTAAGTTCCTAAAAGGTTCTCCATGATTCACTGATGATTCTGATATGTTTAGTTTTGAAAATGACCAAGTATTAAGCATGTACGAGCTCTCTGAATTTTTTTGACCTAGAACTAATTTGCTTCGATTCAGCTTGAATATGTGAAATAAATTTGTTTTGGTGAGTGATTCTTGTTGAGTGATGCATGGGGTTGGATTCTGGGCAGAGAGATTAGGTTTTAGAAGCTTGGGGAGAGAGATAGCAAAATCTCAGGGGAGGTGTGGCCGGAGAAGATGACCGGAGGTCATTTCCGACCACCTGAAAGTCATTAATGCCTTAATTGTGATTAGGGCTCAGTTTGAATGTGAGCCATAGATCCTGTTGACCCCAGTTGACCCGCGCGCGAATGAGTGTCCCAGATCCATCATTAAAACCCTAATCCTGATTTATTAAATTAATTAATTAGGTTTAATTTAAATTTGGTCAGTTTGAATTACAGCCCTAGGATCTGGCGCGGGTCAACTCCCTCCAAAACCATTTGAATCTCAGCTCTTGGATCAACCTACTTTCCATTTTATTTAATTTTAATTCATTTGTTTTATATTTAACTTCCACGAATTTTTAAAAATAGCAAAATACTTTAAAAAATTCTGAAATTTTTTGTCAAACATTTCATTAATTTTCAGAATCCAAAAATATTTTTTTTTTATTTTTTGCATTAAAAAACATTTTTAAATAATTTAAATGTTTATTTTAATTAGTTAATGAAAATTAATTAATTAAAAATGCATTTAGGTATTTAAAAATCACAAAAAAATTCACATTGCATTTTGAAACATTTAGAAACATTATCAAACTCTCAAAAAAAATTTCTTTTTGGTTCTTGAACTATTTTGACCTTTTTCATTGGAATTAAATTCATTTAAAGGCAATATTTTTGTTCAAACTTAGAAAAATTCATTCTGCCTAACCATGAAGAGTTTGATAATGGTTCTTCTTGCATTGTATCCTTCATGGCATGTAGTTTCTAGGGTAAAATTGGTTTGAATTTATCTTGCATTTTCAATTTAATGTGCATTTTTCCCTTTGAGGTGCCTTGAAACCCTAATTGACTTAGAAAAATCACAACTTCCATTAGGTTTAGATTTAGGTCTCTTCCTTTGGGCAGTGAACTTGTGTAGGGTTAGGGTTCCTTTGATCCCATTTTCAAATTTTTATCTCATGCTTTGCTTTTGATTTTGAGTTTTTGTATTGCATGTTGTTCATAAACCCTAATTTGTGCCTTCATTTGCAATCATCCCTTATATGCTTGCATTCAAGAACTTGCCATGACATTTTGTGCATTCACGTGATTCATAAGACCTCTTAGGACATATTAGAATCATGTTTGATCATTGCATCATCCATTTGACATGTCATACCTTCATTGCATTTCATAAGATTTCATGAACTTTCATGGTTCAAGGCATGCTCCATATGCATCCATTCTCTTGTATGCTCACATATATGCATCTTGTATGTGTTTGCATCATCTCTTAGCATCATTAACATCATGTTTATGCTTCTGACTTTGTCTTGCATCATGACATTTCATCTCATTTGCATTGCATTCCATTTCTTTTGCTAACTTTTCAGGTGGTAAGTTGTTTTGAGAAGTGAATTTGCCTTCACTTCTCACAATCTCTTTTCATCTCTCTTATGAATCATTGATGCATTTTATCTTGTGTATTAGATTGAGCTTGCTCATTCATGCTCCTTCCCACTTCCTTTCTTCAGGCAACTTGTCTTCTTAAGTGAAGCAAGTTGTCTTGATTCTCTCTGCTTCTTTCTCCTTTCATCTGCTTCTTCTCCTGGTGGCTTTTCTCTTGAAGATCTCTTGCAAGCTTCATAAACCCTAGGAACAACCAAGCATGATAACAAGTAGGGTTTGATTAGTCCCTGTAAACACCCCAAATTTGCCCTCACCCATTCACACCATGGCTTGTGATCTTTTCATAGGCATAAGTTCAATCATAGCATCTCATACCACATTTTTGATTCACTGCATTGATTCAAAGTCATCTGCATCTAGGGTTTGTGATCTGAGCAGTCCAAGGATCCATCTGAGCCATCCCAAAGATCTTCAATCACTTCAAAGGGGTCCATGTATGTTCAAGCATCATATTATATCCCCACAAGATCAAAGAAGTCAAAGAATCACAAGAACTGAGAATGGCATGGAAGCAGAGCCAGGTTTAACTGCACAGATGACCTAGAATTAGGGTTTTGGTTTGAAAGGCCATAACTCCAATTTTTTTGGTCATTCTTTTTTCTATTGGTCTCTATATGTTATAAGGATCATGCATATCAATTTTCATGAAGAAATTCCATGGGTAAGGCATCTAATCAAGAGTTGACTTCTTGAGCAAGTCAGTGTAAAATTAGGGCATCTGAGGCCCCCAATGACCCAACCAAGGGGTGTTCTTGACCATTTTGATTGTGTATGATCTTTATTTGATCATTGAAGATGTCAGAAGTTCACAAAATTGAAGAATTTCAAGCCATTTGCAAAGTTGCCTTTTTGGGAAAATGACTTGTAATGGAAACTTGCCATTTTGGGAAACTTTTTCAACCCTTTCTTTTTTATTCAAAAATGCTTCAAATGAGAAAACTTTGGTCATGAAAGTTGTAGAATGGATCATTCCCTTTTCAAAAAGTACAAGAACTCATTCTAATTCATTTTGGATCAAAAGTTATGGCTTGTCAAAGTTGGGAAAAATCACATAATTTCAAGTTGTGTACCAAAGAGGCAAAGTTGCAAAATCCCTTGCCAAGGTAAAATGAGACCTCAGAGTGACTTCTAATCTTTGTACAAACATAAACCATTGCCTAAAAGTCAGAATGCACCAAAGGTTTGCCCATTTTCATGACTTATGGATCAAGAAACTTCAAAAGGGCCAAAATTGGACAAAGTTGCAAAACATCATACAAACCCTAATCCACTTGCTGCATTGCCTATAATCCATTTCCATGGTTCTCCTTGATTCAAGCTGCAGCCAAGCAATGCCTTGTACCTTGACAGAAATGGCCCATACCTCTCTTACACAAAAAGTTGACTTTATGCATTTTGCTCCATACCAATCACACTGCTCCACAACAACTCTCTGACCTATCAAGGATTGATATGTGTACCAAAAGGAACCCAACACACAACATAACTCATCCTGATCTCTCCCACAAGCCAGCCTTCTCAAAAACCTCCCCTTATGCATTTTGCTTCGAATCACACAACACAGCCTGCAAACATCAAAACAAACTTCACCAAATCACTCACCATGATCCTCTGATCATTTCCCACCCCTCACTTGCCCCTGAAACCACCACAATCAAAAATACGATTTCCACACTCCCTTGACCTGAGCTTCTGCCAACTTTCTCTGGAGGCCATATAAACTCTAGCTAAGTGTCAAAAGCTTCAAAGGAGGATCATTGGAGTTTGTTTGAACCACAAAAGCAGCCAGAAAGCCCCTGTTTCGAAAGCTCAAGCTCAGGTAGCCATGGCATTTATTTTTCCAGAACTTCCATTTTTAGTTTCTAAATGCTTCCTTATGCTTCACTGATTATCATGATGTGATTGGTTTTGAAAATGAGTGAAAAATGGCCATGTATGCTTATTCTGAAACTTTGCCCGTGAAATGAGTTTTGGTTTGATTCTTCTGTTTCAGTGAAAATAAATGATTTTTGGGGTGGGGTTTAGGTTTAATGATGTTTAAGGATTGATTCTGGAGATTTTGGTGAAGATTTGATGCGTAGGGAGTGAGATAGCATGAACAGCTTGCCGGAGAAGATGACCGGAACACTGTTCCGGTCATCTGAAAGTGATTAGGGTTAGGATTAGGGCTAATGACTTAATTAGGTCAGTTTGAATTTGGGCCGTTCATTCGCGCGCGCAGTCAACTCCCGCCTCTGTGAGTTTGAATCCTGGCCTTCAGATCCTTTGACTTTCCCTTTTTTCATTAAAATTCATTTTTATTTTATTTGTTTCATATTTATTTTGCACGAATTTTTAAAAATAGCTAAAATCATTTAAAAATTATGAAAATTTTTGTCAAGGGTTTCATGAATTTTCAGAACAAAAAAATATTTTTATTTTTATTTTTTGCATTAAAAATTATTTTTAAATCATTTAAATGTTTATTTTTAATTAGTTAATGGAAATTAATTAATTAAAAATACATTTAGGTATTTAAAAATCACCAAAAAATTCACATAGCATTTAGAAACATTTAGAAACATTGTTCAACCCTCAAACCAAATTTATTTTTTGTTCTTGATGCCTTTTGATCATTTTCATTGGATTTAATTTCATTTCAAGGCAATATTTTGTGTCAAACTTCAAAAATTTCTTTCTGCCTAACCATTAAGGGTTGAATGATGATCCTTCTTGCATTGCACTCTTCATAGCATGTAGTTTATAGGATAAAATTGGTTTGAATTGATCTTGCATTTTCAATTTGTTTTGCATTTTCCTTGATGAAGTACCTTAAAACCCTAGCAATCTTAGGAATTTCATAACTTTCATTAAGTTAGGAGTTGGATCCTCTCCTTTGGGCAGTAAGTTTGTATAGGTTTAGGGTATCTTTGATTACATTTTCAAATTTTTATCATGTCATATGCTTCTGTTTTTGAATTTTTCTTTGTGTGTTGATCATAAACCCTAATATGTGCCTTCCTTTGCATCCATCTTTCATTTGCTTACGTCCAATGACTTGCCATGACATTTTGTGCATTCACATGATTCATAATACATCTTAGGAAATATTAGAATCATGTTTGATCATTGCATCTTTCATTTGCCATGTTGTATGTCCATTGCATTTCATAACTTTTCATGAATCTTTATGGTTCAAAGCATGCTTCATATACATCCATGTCCTTGTATGATCATTCTCATGTCTTGTCTCATGTTTGTATCATCTCTTAACATCATTAACTTCATGTTCTTGTTTCTGGTTTTGGTTTGCATCATGACATTTCATCCCATTTGCATTGCATTTCATTTCTCTGGCTAACTTTTCAGGTGGTAAGTTGTTTTGAGAAGTGAATTTGCCTTCACTTCTCACAATCTCTTTTCATCTCTTTCATACTCTCTTTGCTGCATTTTGTATGTGTATTGGAGTGAGCTTGCTCATTCATGTTCATCTTACTTTATTCCTTCAAGCAACTTGTCTTCTTAAGTGAAGCAAGTTGTTTTGCTTCTGGTTGCTTCTTCTTCCTTTCATCTGCTTCCTTCCTGGTGGTTTCTATGAAGATCTTCTTGTAAAACTCACTAACCCTAGGAACAACCAAGCATGACAATAATTAGGGTTTGATTAGTCCCCCATTTAGCTTTTACCTTTGTGTCTTCCTTGAGTCTCCTCTTCTCACCTCATAATCAGGACTAAACCCTAAAGGTTTTAAGGCTTTGTGATTAGGCTTATGCCTGCATCCTTCTATTAGGATGGAGTGTATAACTTTAATCCTAAGTGTTAAACCCTTAATGTGTTTAAATCTCTTAATCAATCCATCTAATAATCATCAAGACATCAAGCTTGTAACTTGGGCCTTGCATTAGGGTTCTAATTCTTCCTTAACTGGTTAAGAAGGACTAACCCTAGTGTTAATGGACAAGTCCCCCTCAAGTTGTCTTACAAACCATGAAAATCACTTCTTCATCTTATCATTAACTAAAATATATTTAATAAAGGCTTTGTTTTGTCATGAGGTTAATCCCTGATCATGGATTAAGTTGAGGAGTCTTTCTCAGCTTAAATGTTCTCATCTATTATCCTTCTATTAGGATGGTGTAATGAGTCAATTAAATCCCTGATTATGGCTTAAACTCATTACTCAACACTAAAAAAAAACCACAGAAACATCTAAATAAATCACAAGTAGGTTAATGATCTTAATCCTACATCATGGTGATTAAGTGTGAGGTGCTTACTTCATACTTAAGGCATTCTCATTACCCCTAATCAGAGGGAGGATGTGATGAGTTTGCTAACCCTTGGTTTAGTCTTAAGCTCATTTTCCTATGACAAACTCCAAAAGGCAATAAAAGACTGAAAACTCAAACACAATCAATAATCGTCTCCTTCGAGATTCTTTTCTCATCTCATTCACTCACAAACGAGAACTTGCTTCTTCCGTCTAATGCAAGACAGTTTGCACCTGAGCCAGACAGGTCATACACTTGAGCATAGACAAGTAAGCAGTTCACAAGTCAATTTACCCTTTCAGTCTCTTTGAGTCGAACAACGGTGTTCTGATTTCCTCATTGCACGAGAGGATACGTAGGCATAACTTAACTGTTATCGAACAAAATTCTATGTATATCCCCCCCTCCTCCAGCATTATTCTTTTAGCCTCATTATCTTGGGAACTTCATTCTTGTTCTTATACTGACACTTCTCTTATTCACTTCACATTTCTCTTACACTGACACTTGCATTCTTTCCAGCCTTGACACACAGATAGCACAGACACTACCCCTTTAAACACAAACTTTCAAGCGTGGATCCCGTCGAGTATGATGGACAATCTGGGTGCTAATACCTTCCCAGGTTGTAACCAACCCCCTTTCTCAGTTTCTCTGGTTCGCAACCGTCTTATCCATATCTTTCTAGGTTTATGCAGCATTACCTTTCCTTCGGGATAAAAATGCCTAGCTGGCGACTCTCTTCTTTCTGAGTTCACCCCCGTGTGTTCTCTCTCCTTTTCGCCGAACGTTCGCGTCTGTACCCCTTCTGACCAGGTGTCATTTGGTGGGAGCGACAGCTTGGCGACTCTGTTGGGGACCCTAATACTGTAACCAGGGCTTCTGGTTCTTTTTGTGGGTTCCTCCTAGCGCTTGTTTGATTTGTGTTTACTGGGGTGATATGTGCTAATTGTGTTTATATATTTGCTTTATTTACTGCTTTATGTACAGTTATTTATTGCTTTCTTTACAACTTTATACATCATACTGTCATACTGTCATCTTGCTGGATCTGGTTTTTGTTTTGGTGGGTGGGGTTCTATTGAGAGTTTAAGGTCCTATACCTGGGACCTGAGTGACACCTAGGCTAGAGTGGTTCATGTTCTTTCCCATTCCATTTCGGTCTGGTGCGGGAATATGAAACATGGTTCAGATGTGGGTTTCTCCTTGAGAACTCTGTGCTACAGATTTCCTGTAGTGCTAGGGCTATCTGGGAAGCCTGCTAAGTCTGGATGACCTTCATTATTGACCTTCAGAAACTGAGGTGAATTAGAGGAGGATCTTTTATGTTTATTGTAAACACTGTACCTCCGGGTTAGAAGTGTTTACACTTCTCATAACTGATCCAAGTCTGAGGATCCTTGTTTTAGAACACTACCTGTGAGGGGGTTGGGATGTTTACAGGTTTGCAGGTACCATTGGCCACATCATACCCTGTTACTTGTTTGGTTTAAGAGTACCTCACTTTGGACAGTTCTTGTGATTTAAACCATGGACATGTGACTCTTTATTTAAGTCCCCCACCTTGGTTACTGGATTTCTGAACCTCCATCTGGACTTCTTGAACATACATGGACTTATATCAAGACATTTGTTTATTTGTTTTTCAGGGTATCCACATCATATCTGGCTTGGTTTTGACCCCTTCATCTGCATAGACCCCTGTTCATCAGTTGTCTGCTTCAGCTATCTGCATCAGTTGTCTGCTTCAGCTATCTTCATCAGTTGCCTGCTTCAGCTACCTTCATCACCAGCCTCAGCCTATCAGTGGCTCATCTCCAGTATCAGTCTTCATCATCAGCATTTGTTTCAGCCCTTCATCAGCAGTCATGGCACCCAAGAAGAGCAACATTTCATACCATTTCTTTGAACCTGTGCTGACTGGCATCAGGCAGGTCCAGGCACTTATCACTCCAGACCACATCCCATTATTCAGAGAGCATTATGGAGGTATCCTTGATATGGTTATGGACCTAGACCCTTCTCAAAGGAGTTTGATCCACACTTGCCTACAATTTTATGACCCTCCTTTGAGATGCTTCACTTTCCAGAACTTTCAGCTAGGACCTCTGCTGGAGGAGTTCTCATCATTGATTGGAGTACCTGTCAGGGGTGGTGTCCCCTTCAACCCAGAGATGACTTTTCCCAGCAATGGAGAAGTGGAAAAAGCACTGTACCTAGAGCCTATATTGATTGAGCAGAACATGACAACAAAGGCTGGGATCCCTGGTTTGCACCTGGACTTTCTGACTTCTCAGGCCATCCTGAAGGCCTCTTTGGGAGAATGGAGGGCAGTTTGTGCATTGTTAGCCCTCAGTATATATGGGGTTATACTATTTGCAAACGAGCCCAAATTTATCAGCAATAATGCCATTCATCTTTTCCTTCTGAGGAACCCAGTGCCCACATTGCTGGGAGATTTCTATTATTCTGTTCATCAAAGAAATGAGAAACAAAGAGGGAAGTTGGTGAGATGCTGTGCTCCCCTGTTTCATACCTGGCTGCTTAAACACTTACCCAAGACTGATGCCTTCCTGAATCCTCACCAACAGAAGAATTGGGCTAAGAGACTTATTACTTTGACTTCAGATGACATCAGATGGTGCACCCAGAGCACCAAAGGCAGGGACATAATTACTAGCTGTGGACAGTTCCCCAATGTACCTCTAATAGGAGTGAAGGGTTGCATCAACTACAACCCTTTGCTGTTTAAGAGACATTTGGGATATGCTTTGGTTCACCCTCCTAGAGTGCAAGACTTGGCTGAAACCCTGTATTGCGAGATAAAACCTAATCTAGCAGTTGTCAGACAAGCATCCTGGGCTTGGGACAACATCCAGACCAAAGGGATGGCCATTCTTGGGAGGTGCAATAATGTGGCTTCAGCTCAGTATTATGAATGGTCTCATGCTAGGGCTCAGATTTCTGGGATGCCTTTCACCATTGAGGATGCACCTGGACCATCCACAGTACCACCTCCAGCCACTGTCAGCCTGGAAGAATTTGAGAAGCTGAAGGAAAGGAATGAGAATCTGTCTCAAGCTCTGAAGAAGACCCTCTGGGAGAGGAGTGATGGTCGTCTAGACATTGAGAGGTTGGAGAAGCTTAAGGTGGAACATCTGGCCAAGATTGAGAAAGCAGAGGACTACATCAAGAAATCAAGAGTTGGGGAGCAAAATTTGAAGAATGCCTGTAAAGAGGCCCAGTTTCAGAAGGCTAGGACTGATCTCTATCTGCAAGAAAGTCAAGCTAGGTGGGTCAGGATCACTGAGGCTCGTACTCAAGAAGATAAGAGAACTCAAGCCAGGATTGAGCAATTGGAGGCCAATGAAAAGAAACAACAAGAAGCTCTGTTGGCAGCCCAGAAGGAGATTTCAGAATTGAAGCTTAGGGCTGGTCTGAAGAGGTCAAAGGACCAGGACATGCACAAGAAGCTGACCACTGCTATTGCCAGCTGAAACCTTCTTATCAGAAACATTACAGAGCACCCGGCTGGTCCTGTAACTGAAGCACTTTTGAAGGAGGTTAAGGAGGATGAGTTTGGATTAGATGTTTGACTTCTTTGCTTGTTGTTATTTCCATTTCATGTACTTTTCTTTTTATGTTGTATTTTGACCTTTCAGGGGCATATGTTGTAAAAACAAACTATGTATGATCCACGATGTGTAATATATTTGTTAGTTTGTTTCATTGAGTTTCTTTTCTCAAGCAACATCAAAGTATCTTCCTCAGGGTCTGGAAAGGTCAAAACCAAGAGCCAAGCCGAATACCTTGGAAAATAAATAAGCATACTGCATTGCATACTGACTTTTGTTTTGTTTTGTAGGTTTTTGTTTTGTTTGTTACTAACTCTGTTGTGATTCAGGAATTATTGCTCGCCGCAGGGTGTTCCCTCTCAACCGTTCGCACAGGTATCCTACTCGCAACAATCTTCCTGGTATCCAAATGGATCAAGTACAACAAGATCTGACAGAGGTCAGAACTCAGATGGCTAATGAAAGGCTGGAGATGAGAAACCAAATGACCCAATTCATGGAAGTAATGAATGGCTTGGCCCAAAATCAAGAAAGATTGAGGGCATTGGTAGAAAGATAAACCCCGGAAGAACCCCATCTGGGAACTGGAGGAACAAGTAACAATGAGAGGGGTCAGCCTCATGTTAACCCACCAGTATATGGGCCTCATCTACATCCGGAAGTCAACATCCCGGGTAATGTTCAAGGAAATACTACTGCAGGCAGGATCTTACAAGAAGATCCTCAAGAGGAGCAGTTTACTGTAATGGGAGCTGGGGATGAAGTCTATGATAGGAGATTTGATGAAATTGCTAAGAAGTTGAGATCTCTGGAGTCTCAAAATTCCCTGGGTTTTGATGTCATGGATATGGGGTTAGTAGACGGGGTAAGGATTCCCCACAAGTTTAAACCCCCGTGCTTCGAGAAATACAATGGCACTTCCTGTCCACGAACTCACTTACAGTCCTTTCTGGGGAGACTTAAGGCATACACCATGGATGAAAAACAGTGGATGTGTTACTTTGAAGACAGTTTGACTGGGGCTTCAAGGGAGTGGTATTCACACTTAACCCGAGCTACTATCAGATGCTGGAAGGACCTAGCTGAAGCCTTCATCAGGCAGTACCAATACAATCTGGACATGGCTCCTAACAGGACCCTTTTGATGGGAATGTCTCAGTCCTCCAGAGAAAGCTTCAGGGAATATGCTCAGAGGTGGAGATAGCTTGCTGCTGCTGTCCAGCCA
Organism: Lathyrus aphaca; assembly: GCA_963966055.1. Lineage (NCBI taxonomy): Eukaryota > Viridiplantae > Streptophyta > Magnoliopsida > Fabales > Fabaceae > Lathyrus > Lathyrus aphaca. The sequence goes on from OZ014519.1 coordinate 314,508,559, forward strand.
CCCATGTCGGAAAGAGAAATGGCCGACATGTTTATGAATACTCTGCAAGGAACATATATTGATAGGCTAGCTGCCTTTTCTTCCACCAGCTTCGCAGACGTAGTAATAGCCGGGGAAAGAATTAAAAGCCTATTAAAGATGGGTAAAATTTCTAATAATGGTGCAAGTTCGTCCAGTAATCCCAGGAAGCCTTTTGTGGGACCTAGAAGAACCGGCGAGACAAATGCCATTCATGCCAGCAGGGGTAGACCTCAGTATGTCCACCGGTCAGTAGCAGCTGTCACTATTCCAGCTCCGATTCCTCAGCAACCAGCATATCAACCACCACAACAACCCCACTATCAACAACAAGTTCAGTATCCGCCACAGAGAGCCTACAACAACAATAACAGCAATCAACAAAGACCTTTTCAGCAAAGACCATCACAGGCAAATAGGGTGATTGACCCTATCCCTTTTTCTTATGCTGCCTTATTGCCACAACTCCTGAAACTCAACTTGGTTGAATTAAGGACATTGGCACCGCCAGATCCCTCCAATCTCCCAAGGAATTACGATGTCAACGCCAGATGTGCTTTCCACTCCAATGCACCTGGCCACAATACTGAGAAATGCAGGGCTTTACAAATGAAGGTACAAGATCTGGTGGATTCTAAATCCCTCAACTTTGCACCCCCTCCAAGTGTCACCAATCCAGCAATTCCTTTGACAACAATTCCTGATTCCTCTACAACTGCAACAACAATCATTCCGACCAATTCATCAATATCATCAACAATGGCTCCATCCATCACTTCAACAACAATCATTCCGACCAATTCATCAATATCATCAACAATGGCTCCATCCATCACTTCAACAAATCAAATGTCAACAACCATTTCTTCTACAACATCAGCATCCCTTTATTCAGTAGAATCTTCTACAACACCAACAAAAATTAATGAAGATGTCTCAGCAGTCACCATCTACTATGATCCATCAGATGTTCATCCAAACAACAACTTTCAACAACAAACAGTGGCACCTCCTGCCAGATTACCGGTCACCATTTACTACGATCCACACACCATTTAAGTACCTTCCTCTGCAGCAGTCAGTCCAGTTACTATCACGGTACCCGGACCCGTTCCATACGAAAGCAGTAATGCTATACCCTGGCATTATGGCTCTGACCTCCACTGCAACGGGGAGAAAATCACTTTGGATTCTTCAACCTCTTCTCCACAGATTGATAATGTTGGGGGAGGCGGAGGCTTCACCAGAAGCGGACGCCTTTTTGCCTCACAATTGCAAAGACCTAATGCCGAAGCAGAAGCTGCTGCCAAAGCAAAGGGAAAGAGTGTAATATCTGAAGAACCAATTATCAAGGAAACTCAGAAGACATCTTTTGAACAAGATGTAGACGAGTTTATGAGGATTATAAAGAGAAGTGATTACAAAGTGGTGGATCAGCTTCACCAAACTCCCTCAAAAATCTCCATATTATCCCTGTTGATGTGTTCTGAAGCTCACAGGAATGCATTATTGAAAGTCTTGCATGCATCATACGTGCCAGAGGAGATCACTGTTAATCAGCTAGAAACTGTGGTGGCAAATGTCAACACCAATCATGGACTGGGCTTTACCAATGCTGACTTAACAACTGAGGGACGTAACCACAACAAGGCTTTACATATCACCTTGGAATGCAAAGGTGCTGTTCTATCACATGTACTGGTGGACACTGGGTCTTCACTCAATGATCTGCCAAAGAAAGCCTTAGTGAAGCTTGAATATGATGGCTTGGTACTGCGTCCGAGTAATTTGGTGGTGAAAGCGTTTGATGGCTCTAAGAGATCAGTACTAGGGGATATTGATCTGCCTGTAATGATTGGCCCGCAGACTTTTAAAATTACCTTCTATGTGATGGACATTCAGTCGGCCTACAGCTGTTTGTTGGGTAGACCTTGGATCCATGCCGCTGGCGCTGTTACGTCTACCCTTCACCGGAAGATGAAATTCGAGTGGGAAGGCCAGATCATCACCATCTGTGGTGAAGAAGACATCTTTGTTAGCCATCTGGCTACGTATAAATATATTGAGATGGATGGAGAGATCCATGAAACCATGAGCAAGGGGTTTGAGGCCCTGAACATTAATGAAGCATCTGCTGTACTAGGAACCTCCATGACATCTTATCAGCAAGCTAGGAAGGTTGTTGAAGAGGGTACTGCCAAAGGCTGGGGCAAGCTGCTGCCCATGGAGAAGAAGGAGGACAGATTTGGGTTGGGTTCCAGACCAACTCAACAAGATCAATCAGAGGCTGCCAAGAAGCCCAGTTTTGTCAGCGGGGGAATGCTCACCCCGGATGCAGTGAACAACTTGGAAGACGAGGAAGAAATTGACCGCAACCTGGAGAGCTGGATACGTCCAAGGATCCCGGGGAGCCAAGTCCTTAACTGGTCTTCCCAGGAAATTATAAGGGTTACTCCTGCAGAGTAATTATTATTTCCTGTATTTTTAAGCATGCATCAAGTCTAGCATCTTGCCCAAGATGACAAGACTCATTTTTTAATCGGGCCATCTTGTAATTTTGTGCAAACAGATCAATCAATGAATATCGGACATCTTTTGCAAATGAGTCTTTTTCTTTTCCGCTCACTGTTTTTCATTTTTCTTTTTGTACAAAAATAAAATGGCAATGTTTTCCAAAATGATAAACTTCATTTCACTTTTTCTAAACAAGATTAAAATCAATCACTAAAATGAACAATCTAAACCCTTGCAGAGAGTGCCTTCCAGACTGCACCGACAACAACACTGCTATGGCTTCGTATGACTTTGACAATCCAATCAATCAAGCTGATGAAGGGGTTGAAGAAGATTATGAGCTTCCTGAAGAGCTAGCCAGGTTGTTAAGGCAAGAGGAGAAGGTTATCACTCCTCATCAGGAGGAGGTTGAAACGGTTAATCTTGGTACGGAAGAAGACGTGAAAGAGGTTAAGATCGGGGCCTGCCTACAAGACTCAGTGAAAGAGCAATTGATTGACATGCTTCAAGAATATGTGGATGTGTTTGCTTGGTCTTATCGGGATATGCCAGGGTTGGACACTGATATTGTCATGCACAAGCTGCCTTTGAAAGAAGCCTGCCCGCCAGTAAAACAGAAACTACGCCGTACTCGCCCAGATATGGCGATGAAGATAAAAGAAGAGGTACAAAAGCAGTGGGACGTCGGTTTCCTTGTTGTAACTAGCTATCCGCCGTGGGTCGCTAATATTGTACATGTGCCTAAGAAAGACGGCAAAGTGAGAATATGCGTGGACTACCGGGATCTGAACAAAGCCAGCCCGAAAGATAATTTCCCTTTACCTCACATTGATGTATTGGTTGATAATACGGCTCAGTTCTCGGTGTTCTCCTTCATGGATGGATTTTCAGGATACAATCAGATCAAAATGTCACCTGAAGAGATGGAGAAGACCACTTTCATCACACCTTGGGACACGTTCTGTTATAAGGTGATGCCATTCGGACTGAAGAATGCTAGTGCAACTTATCAACGGGCTATGGTAACATTATTCCACGACATGATCCACAAAGAAATTGAATGTTATGTGGATGACATGATTGCCAAGTCCCTTACAGAAGAAGACCACCTGATAAATCTGCTGAAGTTATTCAAGCGTCTGAGGAAGTACCAACTGAAGTTGAACCCCAACAAGTGCACATTCGGGGTGAGATCCGGTAAACTGCTGGGATTTATTGTAAGCGAGAAAGGGATTGAAGTTGACCCTGATAAAGTCAAAGCCATTCAAGAAATGCCTGCACCAAAGACAGAAAAAGAAGTTCGGGGGTTTCTGGGTAGATTGAACTACATTTCAAGGTTCATATCTCACCTTACAGCAACCTGTGAGCCTTTGTTCAAGCTGTTAAGAAAAGAACAAACGGTCAGGTGGAATGAAGACTGCCAGAGGGCTTTTGACAAGATCAAGGAATACCTACAAGAGCCTCCAATCCTTATGCCTCCAGTTGAGGTAAGACCTCTGATAATGTACTTGACAGTATTAGAAGAGTCAATGGGGTGTGTGCTGGGCCAGTATGACGAGTCTGGTCGAAAAGAGTATGCAATATACTACCTAAGCAAAAAGTTTACCGACTGTGAACAACGCTATTCACTGCTCGAGAAAACTTGTTGTGCTTTAGTGTGGGCTGCTCGCCGACTAAGGCAGTATAAGTTGACCCACACTACTTTGTTGATTTCAAAGATGGACCCAGTCAAGTACATTTTTGAGAAGCCAGCACTCACCGGACGGGTTTCCAGATGGCAAATGATCCTCACGGAATATGACATCCAGTACACATCTCAGAAAGCCATCAAGGGCAGTGTACTGTCTGATTATCTTGCTGAGCAACCTATTGACGATTACCAGCCTAAGAGATTTGACTTCCCTGATGAAGACATCATGTTCATAAAAGAAAAAGATCATGAAGAGCCTGTTCACACCGAAGGGCCCAACCCGGAAGAAGAATGGACTATGATGTTTGATGGGGCTGTTAATATGAATGGTCGTGGTGTTGGTGCAGTACTCATTACGCCTAAAGGGGTTCACATGCCTTTCTCGGCAAAGCTCACCTTCAACTGCACTAACAACGAAGCTGAATACGAAGCCTGCATTATGGGTCTTGAGGAAGCCATTGACCTCCGGATCAAGACTTTGATTGTGTTCGGAGATTCAGCTTTGGTAGTTAATCAAACCAACGACAAATGGTACACGCACCAAGATCATATGATACCTTATCGGGATTATACAAGAAGGTTGTTGACTTTCTTCACAACGGTCAAGCTTGAGTATATCCCTCGAGACGAGAATCAGTTTGCGGATGCTCTGGATACCATTTCATCCATGATCAAAGTTCAAGCTGCCAACTTTGTGCCTCGGATTTCAGTTTCTAGACTTGACAGACCAGCATATGTATTTGCAGCAGATGTTGTTAAAGATGATAAGCCTTGGTTCCATGACATTAAATGCTTCTTGGAGGATCAAACATACCCACCTGGGGCATCTTCCAATGATAAGAAGACATTGAGAAGGCTAGCTGGTAGTTTCTTCCTGAATACCGACGGTTCCCTGTACAAGAGAAACTTTGATATGGTACTCCTCAGATGCGTTGATAAGACAGAAGCAGATTTGTTGATGCACGAAGTGCACGAAGGATCCTTTGGTACCCACTGTCGCTCCCGATAAATGGGAATGGCCCAGATAAAGGTACAGACGCGAACGTTCGGCGAAAGAGGGTGTGAGAACACACAGGAGTGAACTCACGGGGAAAGAAAAGAGTCTCCAGCTAGGCATTTTTATCCCGGAGGAAAGGCAATGCTGCATAGACCTAGAAAGATATGGATAAGACGGTTGCGAACCAGAGAGACTAAGAAAGGGGGTTGGTTACAACCTGGGAAGGTATTAGCACCCAGATTGTCCGTCGTACTCGACGGGATCCACGCTTAAAAGATTTGTGTTTTAAAGGGGTAGTGTCAGTGCAATTTGTGTATAAAGAGAGCTGGAAAAGGTGTACAGGTGTCAGTGTAAAAGAAATGCAAAGTGTGATATATACAGTGTCAGTGTAAGAACAGAGATGAAATGCTCAAGATCATGAGGCTAAAAGAATGAAGCTGGAAAGAGGGGGAATATACAGAGACTTTTGTTCGATAACTGTTAAGTTATGCCTACGTATCCTCTCGTGCAATGAGGAAGTCAGAACACCGTAGTTCGACCCAAAGAGACTGAAAGATGAATTGACTTGTGAACTGCTTGCTTGTCTATGCTCAAGTGTATGATCTGTCTGGCACAGATGCAAACTGTCTTGCATTAGACGGAAGAAGCAAGTTCTCGTTTATGAGTGAATGAGATGAGAAAAGAATCCCGAAGGAGGCGATTATTGTTTGTTTTTGAGTTTTCAGTCTTTTATTGCTTTTGAAAGTTTGTCATAAGTTAATGATCTTAAACCTAAACCAATGGGTTAGTAAACTCATCACATCTTCCCTCTGATTAGGGGTAATGAGAGTACCTTAAGTGCGAAGTCAGCTTCTCACACTTAATCACCTTTGATGTAGGATTAAGATCATTAACCTACTTGTAATTATTTAGATGTTTTTGGTGTTTTGGTTTAGTGTTGAGTAATGAGATTAAGCCATAATCAAGGATTAAACAGACTCATTACACCATCCTAATAGAAGGATAATAGATGAGAATGTTTAAGCTGAGGAAAGCTCCTCAACTTAATCCATGATTAGGGATTAAACTCATGACAAAACAAGCCTTTGATTAAGTGGATTTTAATTAATGGTATGATGATGAAGTGAATTTTATGGTTTGTAAGACAACTTGAGGGGGACTTGTCCATTAACACTAGGGTTAGTCCTTCTTAACCAATTAAGGAAGAATTAGAACCCTAATGCAAGGCCCAAGTTACAAGTGTGATGTCTTGATGATTATTAAGTGGATTGATTAGAGGATTTAAACACATTAAGGGTTTAACACTTAGGACTAAAGTTATACACTCCATCCTAATAGAAGGATGCAGGCATAAGCTTAATCACAAAGCCTTAAAGCCTTTAGGGTTTAGTCCCTGATTATGAGGTAAGAAGAGAAGACTCAAAGAGACACAAAGGTAAAAGCTAAGTGGGGGGACTAATCAAAACCCTAATCATTGTCATGCTTGGTTGTTCCTAAGGTTTGTGAGGTTTACAAGAGAAGTCTCCAATGGAACCACCAGGAAGCAGATGAAAGGATCAGGAGAAGCAAAGTAACTTGCTTCATTGAAGAAGACAAGTCACTTGAGGAAAGAAAGTAAGAAGGAAAAGAATGAGCAAGCTCAATCTCAAGCACAAACAAAAATGCAGCAAGGATGCATAAAAAGAGATGAAAAGAAGTTATGAGAAGTGAAGGCAAATTCACTTCTCAAGATAACTTACCACCTGAAACGTTAGTGAAAGAAATGCAATGCAATGCAAAATGGGATGAAATGAAATGAGTCAAACCAAAACCAGAAGCATATATGGGATGATAATGATGCTATGATATGATGCAAACATGAAACAAGGCATGGTGATGATCATACAAGCTTATGGATGCAGATGAAACAAATTTGGAACCATGATCATACATGAAAAGTTATGAGATGCATATGGCATACAACATGGCAAATGCAAGATGCAATGATCAAACATGCTTTCAATATGTCTTAAGATGTTAAATGAATCAAATGGATACACAAAATGCTATGGGAAGTCAAGGTATGAATGCAAATGCAAGATGGATGCATATGGAAGCCCAAATTAGGGTTTATGATCAATGCATCAAACAAAAACCAAAATCAGAAGCAAACATCAAGATAAAAAATTGAAAATTCATCCAAAGGATCCCTAATCCTATACTAACTCAATGCCCAAAGGAGAAGTTCCAATTCTTAACCTAATTCAAGTTATGATTTTCCTAAGTTTTCTAGGGTTTTAGGGTTCCTTAACAAGAAAATTTCCAAACAAATTGAAAATGAAAGATCAAATCATGGCCATTTAATCTCACAAACTACATGCTAAACACAATGCAATGCAAAAAGAATCAAGGTCCCACTTTCATTGGTTAGGCAGAAATGATTTTTTGAAGTTTGGATCAAAATAATGCATTAAAATGATTTTAATTCCATGAAAAATTCTAAAAATGCATCAAGATCAAAAAAGAAATTTGGTTTGAGGGTTGGACAATGTTTCTAAATGTTTTTGAATGTTTCATGAATTTTTTGGTGATTTTTAAATACCTAAAAGTATTTTTAATTAATTAATTCTCATTAATTAATTAAAAATAAACTTTTAAACATAAAAAAATATTTTTTGTATGCTAAAAATAAAAATAAAAATATTTTTGTGTTCTGAAATTTAATAAAAGTTTGTATAAAAAATTTCAGAATTTTTGAATAAGTTTTGCTATTTAAAATAAAATATAGAAAACAAATGTATTTAAATGAAAATAAAAATGAAATTAAATGAATTAATGAAGAAGTCAGCAGATCCTAAGGCCAGTATTCAAACTCACACGCGCGGGAGTTGACTAGGCGCGCATCTGGACGGCCTACATTCAAACTCACTAACCCTAATTAATTAGCCCTAATCCAGCCTTAATGACTTTCAGATGACCGGAACAGTGGTTCCGGTCATCTTCTCCGGCGAGCCCAAATGCTAAATCACTCTACACGCAATGAAAATGAAAACTAACTATCCAGAAATCATCCCCATCCAAAAACGAATCAAACCCCTCACTCAAACATCATTTATCATTCCTAAATTGGCTGAATCGAATCAAAATAGTTTTAGGGCAAAAAGTTTCAGAACAAGATTAAACTCTTATCTCTCAACCATTTTCAAAACCAAAGACATCATAGTGATTAGTGAATCATGAAGAACAACTTAGGAACTTTAAAAATCATTTCTGGAAAAAATGTTCATGAAGCTACCTGAGTTTGAAGCTTTTCAGTTTGCCACTTTTTGACCCCTTCTCTTTGTGCAATCCACTCCTCTTAGGCCCCTGATGAACTCTTGATGCTTAGAAAGAGTTTGTGATGGCTGGTTTGGAAGTTTGAACAAGTTCTGTTCAAACTCAGGTGAGAATCGTATTTCTGTTTCTTTGAGTTTCAGGCTGCTTTGATGGTTGGTTTTGGTTCAGTGAAGCATGGTGAGAAGGTTTGTGAAGTTTGTTTGAGTGTTTGTGGCCTGTGTTGTGTGTTTCGAATGCTTTTGCTCAATGGAGTGAAAATGTGAATGTGGTGCTATGGCTGGTTTCAGGCTTGTGTATTGTTATGTTTGGCTTGCAATTGATTTGTATAAACAATGCTCATTGGTCAGAGGATGTGACATGTCCTTTTGTGATAGGTATGGTTGCTTTTGCAAATTGTCAACTTTTGTGTAAGAGAAGCATGGGTCATGTTCTAGCCAAGTACAAGGGATGTGTGCTGCGCAGCATGGTGAGGGAAAAGGCTAGGGTTGATCAGCAAAGTAGCTAGCAAGTGGATGGAATGCTATCATGAGTTTTTGCAACTTGGCTTGCTTTTGGTTTTCATGAAAGAAACTTGCTCCATAGGCCATAAATCATGTGATCCCTTGGCCCATTCTGATTTTTAGGACTTGTGTGATGCTTGTGTAATGGTTTGACATCAATTAGAAGTCACAAATTGCCTTGGTACAAGATTTTGCAAGTTTCCCATTTGGTGCATAACTTGAATTTTAGTGATTTTTGCCAACTTTGATGAGCCATAACTTTTGATCCAAAATGAATTAGGTCATGTTCTTGTACTTTTTGAAAAGGGAAAGATCTATCCTACAACTTTCATGAACAAAGTTTTTTCATTTGAAGCTTTTTTGAATCAAAATGTAGGGGTTGAAAAAGTTACATAAAATGACATTTTCATTAAAAGTCAACTTTGCCCAAAAAGTCAACATTGCAAAAGACTTGAAATTCTTTAATTTTGTGAACTTACAACCTCTTCTATGATCAAATAAAGATCATACACAATCAAAATGATGAAGAACACCCTTTGGTTGGGTCACTGGGGGCCTCAGATGCCCTGATTTTGCACTGACTTGCTTGAACAGTCAACTCTTGATCAGATGACTTCCCCATGGAATTTCTTCATGAAAATTGATATGCATACTCCCTATACCATATAGAGACCAATAGAAACAATAATGACCAAAAAATTTGGAGTTATGGCCTCTGAAACCAAAACCCTAATTCTAGGTCATCTGTGCAGTCAAACCTGGCTCTGCTTCCATACAAATCCCAGTTCTTGTGATTCTTTGGCATTCTTGACTTTGAGAGGAGACAATATGATACTTGAACACACATGGACCCCTTTGAAGTGATTGATGACCTTTGGAGTGGCTCAAGAAGCTCTTGGATTGCTCAGATCACAAACCCTAGGTGCAGATGACTTAGAACCAATGCAGTGAATAAAAAATGTGGTATGAGATGTTATGACTGAGCTCATGCATATGAAATGATCACAAGCCATGGTGTAAATGGGTGAGGGCAAATTTGGGGTGTTTACAGCTGCCCCTATTCAAACATGAGTTAGCTGTGCAGGATGTAAGCGACGGCTTAACAGGCAAACAAGATAACTTGTGATTGAATACCAAAGACAGTCCAAAATTTGCACTCACGGAATGAAGAAGAAAAGGGATATAGATTGTAAAAGAAGATAAAGTATATTGTAAAGTATGGGCGACGGAGGACGACCGTCGAGCAGAGGACGACTGCTGAGAGAGAGCAATGACGGGGACGACCGACATGCTGGGGATAAAAGGGAATTATGATGGGGACGGCCACCAAGTTCATAAAGCAAAGTAAACAGCGATGGGGACGACCATCGAGCTAAAAGAAAAAAGGGACCATGACGGGGACGGCCATCGGGTTAAAGAATAAATGAAATAAACAGATGATGAGGTACGGTCATCAAAGGTGAAGGACGATCACCTAACAGGGGACGGCTGCTCTGTAAGGGTTAAGATGAGGGACAGTCATCTAAGGTGGAGGGCGACCACCAGGCAGGGTACGACTGCCGAAAATATCGCGACATAGGATGAATGCCGGATAAAAGGTCAACGATGGGGACGGCCATCGGATGAGCATGATGGAGGACGACCATCAAGAGGTGGAGGACGACCACCTAGCAAGGGACGGCTGCTCTCAAGGTTTATCATGACGCAGGACGAACGTCAGATAAACAAAATCAACAATGGGGACGGCCATTGGATAAAATGATTAAGGACGATCATCAAAAAGGTGAAGGACGATCACCTAGCAGGGGACGGCTGCTAAATATCACGACATAGGACGAATGTCGGATAGAAGTCAACGATGGGGACGGCCATCGGATGAGCATGATGGAGGACGACCATCAGGAGGTGGAGGACGACCACCTAGCAGGGGACGACTGCTCTCAAGGTTTATCATGACATAGGACGAATGTCAGATAAGAAGAAAATTGTTTTACTGGGGAATAGTAAACACGGACGAATGTTTACATCCAAGAAATAAAAGGTATAGGTATTGTGTATAGATTAAAGATGCGGACGAGCATCCTTAAGACTATGATACGGACGAGTATCAGGTAGAAACAAGTACTGACACATGTTCAGAGATGATGATACGGACGAGTATCAACTGGTTAACAGAGAACACGGACGAGTGTTGTATCTGAAAGAATTCTTCTGGGGAATAGTAGTTACAGACGAGTATCTATATTCAAGAAGACACAGTGTATGGATTAAAGATGCGGACGAGCATCCTTAAGACTATGATACGGACGAGTATCATGTAGAAACAAACGCTTGACGCATGTTCTGAGATGATGGTACGGACGAGTACCAACGGGTTAACAAAGAACACGGACTAGTGTCGAATCTGCAGGGATATAACTGGTGTATACAAGATACGAACGAGTATCTGTATAAGTATGAGTAGAAAGTATGAGTGATGTATAGATGAGTATTCAAACTGCTGGGGAGAGTGTGACATGGACGAGCGTCAAAAGGAGAAGAGTATAGTATAAACAAGTATCCGGTATACAAAGTGTTTACATTGCTATACTGGGAAAAGTGACATGGACGGATGTCAAGAAAGTTATATATAAGTATTTGTGAGTGCAAATGGGATGTCTTTGGCTTTCTGCTGGGGATATGACACGGACGGGTGCCACAAGGGGTGTGCATTTGTATTGGTGACTGTGGGGCAACTGTTTTTGCTGGGGAATCTTGGGGAGTAATCTGTATATTATTGATGGATTATTATTCACAAGTGTTTGATTCAGACCATGATTTATGATAATGCAATATGTTTGATTTTTGCCGTAATGCTCCGCATTAAGACGGAATGCTACGCTTTGTTTGGTGAATATGATGCGAATGCTATGATTATGCAAAGATACCAGACCGGGATTTGGATCCCGTTGCTGTGAAGATCTCTGGCCGATCTGTTTGAAGTGAACATCCCAGCTGGGGACGAGATCGTTGGTAGATCTGAGGAAATGATTCTGCTTGGGGAAATGGGTCAATGATAGACCTATTCCTGTAAATGAGGGAGCCAGCTGGGGTTTGTTGAAGCTTTCATCACTCTGTTGTGACTCTTTCGTGCGTTGCTCTTCTAAATAGAGGCTGAAACTCTGTGGGGAAGTGGTTCCCTGGCTTTTGTACTTGACTGAGGAAGAATGGTTAGCAACTCGGCTGGGAGAGACAAACAAGTGGTAACTCAGCTGGGGAGAAAGCACTTTGAGTGCTAAGACTGAGTGAGTGTTGATTTGCCGGCTTGCTGGGATGAAGCTTTCATGCCCCATGTTTCGCTTTTGAATACCTGCAATCCTGCAAAGACATAGAAACGCACAAGTAATCCCGAGGCATCCCTTACCGGATTCCGTCATAGGAGTGAGACACTTCTGAGAGTAAGTATATTCCTTGTAAGCACGTGTTTTATTTTTAAAGATAAGCATCTGTATTTATGCAATCAGTTTCCTTTAAGATATCATACATTTTCGCAAATGAAAATATACGAGACATTGTGTGACTGAAAAATCTGTTTCTATTAATTTATGTGCCCTGAATTGGCAAGATACAGTCAAAGGAACATATCTCCTGAAATGAGGAGATTGTTACAAATTGTGAAACAAAATGCTGGCAATGTTGACGACGCTTTGAAGGAGCTTCCCTCTTGCTATGACTCGTATGACTTTTGATGTTCTTCTCGTCTTGCTTTTTGAAGAAGGTTGATTCTGAAAGAGGCTTGATCCTTTCGAGGTTTACCGAGTTGCAGGTGATACAGACGAATTCAGGATGCAGTTGTTCGCTTATTCCCTTATTTTGCATGGATCGCCCTTTCGGGTTTTCAATCCATCGGGATACCCATTTTTGCCTGAGTTGTCCAAGGTGGCTTTTCAACTCAGCGGGTGTACATTTTTGTTTATTTTCCCTTATTTTTGCCCGAGTCCTTTATTCTGTTTTTGACTCGCCGGGATGCCCTATTTTTGCCTGGACTTACATTCTGTTTTTGTGTCCAGCAGGTCATTTTTATGCGAAGTATTTTTTAACTGCATCTGAATTCACAGGGGACGGGAAGTCTTCGCCATCCATGGTGCTGAGCATCAGTGCTCCACCAGAGAAAACTTTCTTTACCACAAACGGTCCTTCATAATTTGGAGTCCATTTGCCCCTGTGGTCTGTATGAGGAGGGAGGATTCTTTTCAGCACAAGATCTCCCACTTGGTACTCTCGGTGCCTGACTTTCTGATCGAAGGCTCTTTTCATTCTTTTCTGATACAACTGCCCATGACAGATTGCAGCCAATCTTTTCTCTTCAATCAGACTCAGTTGTTCGAATCGGGATCGGACCCACTCTGCTTCGTTCAGCTTAACATCCATCAGTACTCGTAAGGAGGGTAATTCAACTTCAACAGGTAGGACTGCCTCCATACCATACACAAGCTGATACGGTGTTGCCCCAGTGGATGTTCTGATTGACGTGCGGTACCCATGCAAGGCAAATGGTAGCATTTCATTCCAGTCTTTGTAGGTGACTACCATCTTCTGCACAATTTTCTTGATATTCTTATTAGCTGCCTCAACAGCGTCGTTCATCTTTGGCAAGTAAGGAGAAGAATTGTGGTGTTGGATCTTGAAGTCCCGGCATAGCTCAGCCATCATTTTGTTGTTCAAGTTGGAACCATTGTCAGTAATGATTCGCTCGGGAACTCCGTATCGATAGATGATATCTCTTTTCAGAAATCTGGCTACCACTTGCCTTGTAACATTTGCATATGAGGCTGCTTCAACCCACTTGGTGAAATAGTCAATGGCGACTAGGATGAATCTGTGGCCATTTGAAGCAGTTGGCTCAATCTTGCCGATCATATCGATGCCCCACATGGCAAAGGGCCAGGGTGAAGACATCACGTTCAAAGGATTGGGAGGCACATGTACCTTATCCGCATAAATCTGGCATTTATGGCATTTTCTGGCATAGGCACAACAGTCGGCATCCATTGTGATCCAGTAATAACCTGATCTTAGCAACTTCTTAGCCATGGCATGCCCTCCAGCATGGGTACCAAAGGATCCTTCGTGCACCTTGTGCATCAACATGTCTGCTTCTGTTTTATCAACGCATCTGAGGAGTACCATATCAAAGTTTCTTTTGTACAGGGAACCATCAGTATTCAAAAAGAAACTACCAGCAAGCCTTCTCAAAGTCTTCTTATCATTGGAAGATGCCCCAGATGGGTATGTTTGATCCTCCAAGAAGCACTTAATGTCGTGGAACCAAGGCTTATCATCTTTGGCAATATCTGCCGCAAATACATATGCTGGTCTGTCAAGTCTGGACACTGAAATCTGAGGTACAAAGTTGGTAGCTTGAACTTTGATCATAGATGAAATGGTAGCCAGAGCATCTGCAAACTGATTCTCGTCCCTAGGGATATACTCAAGCTTGACCGTTGTAAAGAAAGTCAGTAACCTCCTTGTATAATCCCTGTAAGGTATCAGATGATCCTGGTGTGTGTACCATTTTCCGTTGGTTTGATTAACTACCAGAGCCGAATCTCCGAATACGGTCAATGTCTTGATCCTGAGGTCAATAGCTTCCTCAAGACCCATAATGCAAGCTTCGTATTCAGCTTCGTTGTTAGTGCAGTTGAAAGTGAGTTTTGCCGAGAAAGGCATGTGAACTCCCTTAGGTGTAATGAGTACTGCACCAACACCACGACCATTCATATTAACAGCCCCATCAAACATCATAGTCCATTCTTCTTCCGGGTCAGGCCCTTCAGTGTGAATAGGCTCCTCATGATCTTTTGCTTTAATGAACATGATGTCTTCATCAGGGAAGTCAAATCTCATAGGCTGGTAGTCATCAATAGGTTGCTCAGCAAGGTATTCAGATAGTACACTGCCCTTGATGGCTTTCTGAGAGGTGTACTGGATGTCATATTCCGTGAGAATCATTTGCCATCTTGCAACCCGTCCGGTAAGAGCTGGCTTCTCGAAAATGTACTTAACTGGGTCCATTTTGGATATCAATAAAGTAGTGTGGGTCAACATATACTGTCTCAGTCGGCGAGCAGCCCACGCTAAAGCACAACAAGTTTTCTCGAGCAGTGAATAACGTTGTTCACAGTCGGTAAACGTTTTGCTCAGGTAGTATATTGCATACTCTTTTCGACCAGACTCGTCATGCTGGCCCAGCACACACCCCATTGACTCTTCTAATACTGTCAAATACATTATCAGAGGTCTTCCTTCAACTGGAGGCATAAGGATTGGAGGTTCTTGCAAGTACTCCTTGATTTTGTCAAAAGCCCTTTGGCAGTCTTCATTCCAACTGACCGTCTGTTCTTTTCTTAATAGTTTGAACAAGGGTTCACAGGTTGCAGTGAGGTGAGATATAAACCTTAAAATGTAGTTCAATCTACCCAGAAACCCTCGAACTTCTTTCTCAGTTTTCGGTGCAGGCATTTCTTGAATGGCTTTGACTTTATCAGGGTCCACTTCAATCCCTTTCTCGCTTACAATAAAACCCAGCAGCTTACCAGATCGCACCCTGAATGTGCACTTGTTGGGGTTCAACTTCAGTTGGTACTTCCTCAGACGCTTGAATAGCTTCAGCAGATTTACCAGGTGGTCTTCCTCTGTAAGGGACTTGGCAATCATGTCATCCACATAACACTCGATTTCTTTATGGATCATATCGTGGAATAGTGTTACCATAGCCCGTTGATATGTTGCACCAGCATTCTTCAATCCGAATGGCATCACCTTATAACAGAAAGTGCCCCAGGCTGTGATGAAGGTTGTCTTCTCCATGTCTTTAGGTGACATCTTGATCTGATTGTATCCTGAAAATCCGTCCACGAAGGAGAATACCGAGAACTGAGCCGTATTATCAACCAATACGTCAATGTGAGGTAATGGGAAATCATCCTTCGGGCTGGCTCTGTTCAGGTCCCGGTAGTCAACACACATCCTTACCTTGCCATCTTTCTTAGGCACAGGTACTATATTAGAACTCCCAAGGCGGATAGCTAGTTACAGCAAGGAACCCGGCGTCCCACTGCTTCTGCACCTCTTCCTTGATCTTCATTGCCATATCTGGACGAGTACGGCGCAATTTCTGTTTGACCGGTGGGCATTCTTCTCTCAAAGGCAGCTTGTGCATAACGATGTTGGTGTCCAACCCTGGCATGTCCTGGTAAGACCAAGCAAACACATCCACATATTCCTGAAGCAGGTCAATCAGCTGTTTCTTCACTGAGTCTTGTAAACAGGCCCCGATTTTAACCTCTTTCACGTCTTCATCTGTACCAAGATTAATCGTTTCCACCTCCTCCTGATGAGGAGTGATAACCTTTTCCTCTTGTCTCAACAATCTGGCTAGCTCTTCAGGAAGCTCGTAGTCTTCTTTAACCCCTTCATCAGCTTGATTGATCGGATTGTCAGAGTCATACGAAGTCATAGCCGTGCTGTTGTCGGTGAGTTCTGGAAGGCACTCTCTACAAGGGTTCAGTTTGTTCATTTTAGTGATTGATTTTAATCTTGTTTAGAAAAGTGAAATGAAATTGTCATTTTGAAAACATTGCCATTTATTTTTTTGTACAAAAAGAAAAATGGAAAAACAGTGAGCGAAGATGAAAAAGACTCGTTTGCAAAAGATGTCTGATATTTCATTGATTAATCTTGTTGCACAAAAATTACAGATGGCCCGATTACAAAATGAGTCTTGTCATCTTGGGCAAGATGCAATACTTGATGCATGCTTAAAATATACAGGAAATAATAATTACTCTGCAGGAGTAACTCTTATAATTTCCTGGGAAGACCAGTTTGAGATACTGCTCCCCGGGATCTTTGGACGAATCCAGCTTTCCAGGTTGCGTTCATCTTCCGACTCATCTTCCAAGTTGTTGACAGCATCGGGGGTGAGCATCCCCCCACTAACAAAGTCGGGCTTTTTAGCAGCCTCTGCTTGATCTTCTTGAGTTGGTTTGTAACCCAACCCAAATCTAACTTCTTTCTTCTCCACAGGCAACAATTTGCCCCAGCCTTGAGCGTTTCCCTCTTCCACCACCTTCCGGGCTTGCTGGTAGGATGTCATGGAAGTCCCAAGTACAGTAGAGGTTTCATTAATATTCAGGGCCTCAAACCCTTGACTCATCGTCTCGTGGATTTCCCCATCCATCTCAATATATTTGTATGTAGCCAGGTGGCTAACAAAAATATCCTCCTCCCCACAGATAGTAACGACTTGGCCCTCCCATTCGAATTTTAACTTCTGGTGAAGGGTAGACGTAACTGCGCCAGCGGCATGAATCCATGGTCTACCCAACAAACAGCTGTAGGCAGGCTGAATGTCCATCACGTAGAAGGTCGTTTTGAAAGTTTGTGGGCCAATCGTTACAGGCAGCTCAATTTCTCCCAGAACTGATCTCTTAGAGCCGTCAAAAGCTCTTACTACCAAGTTACTGGGTCGTAATGCCAATCCTTCATATTCCAGCTTCACAAGGGCTTTTTTAGGTAAGACATTGAGGGATGATCCTGTGTCTACCAGCACATGTGAAAGAACTGCACCCTTACACTCCATGGTAATGTGCAAATCCTTGTTATGATTGCGGCCTTCCGTAGTCAAATCAGTGTTGGTGAATCCTAGTCCATTACTAGCATTAACATTTCCAACCACGGCTTCCAACTGATTGACGGTGATCTCTTCCGGCACATAAGCTGCGTGCAAGACTTTGAGTAATGCGTTCCGATGAGCCTCGGAGCACATGAGTAGTGATAGAATGGAGATCTTGGAAGGTGTCTGGTGAAGCTGGTCCACTATCTTGTAATCACTTTTCTTGATGATTCTCATGAATTCATCAACTTCTTGATCAAAAGGTGTTTTCAAAGCTTCTCTAACAACCTGCTCTTCTTGCACCATGCTCTTCCCTTTTGCCTTGGCAGCAGCTTCTGCTTCGGCAGTGGGTCTTTGAATTTGCGGGGCGAAAAGACGTCCGCTTCGAGTGAAGCCTCCACCTCCCCCCCACATTGTCTATTTGTGGTGAAGAAGTTGATGATTCAAAAGTGATTTTCTGTCCTTCGCAGTATAGGTCGGAGCCGTAATGCCAAGGGATGGCATTACTGCTTTCATAAGGTACTGGCCCAGGCACTGTGACAGTGACTTGACTGATGGCAGCTGCGGAAGGAACCATGATAGTCTGTGGATCATAATATATTGTGACTGGTGCTTTGGTAGGAGTGGCACTTTGTGAGTTGTAGGAAGAATCATTGGCAGGATCATAATAAATTGTAACTGTTGAAACACTTGCACCGTTTGTTGCTGATGTTGTATGAGACATTGCTGGAAGGATGGGTGTTGTTGTTGTAGGAGTTTCCGAATGAAGGGGTGCTGAAGTTGTAGAAGGGACGTTTGCTGATATATGGTCCGTTGAAGTAACAGATGAAACATTTGTTGATGAAACTGAAAAGTTGTTTGGAACAATGGTTGTTGCAGTTGTAGGAGATTCTGGAGCTGTTGTTAAGGAGATTGCTGGGTTGGTAGGTATTGATGTTGTGATTTGAAGCAGGCCACTCTGGATGAGACCATCTATGCCATCCCTCAAGTTATCACATCCATTCACTGAAATGTTGCAATAAGCACAACCTAGCTCACATCCTGGGAATACTTGACATTCAAGGAGTTGAGCTTTAATCTCCACCAAGGGTGTCCGAATCTGACCCACACTGGTTATTAAGTAAGACGGCTTGTCTTCTTCAATAGCATTGATTCGGGGACCACCATGATGTGGCATAGGGTTCTTGTTGACATTCGGTGGTGGTGCAAAGTTTAAAGCCTTGGAATCCACCAGATCCTGCACTTTCATGTGACCATCTATGCCATCCCTCAAGTTATCACATCCATTCACTGAAATGTTGCAATAAGCACAACCTAGCTCACATCCTGGGAATACTTTACATTCAAGGAGTTGAGCTTTAATCTCCACCAAGGGTGTCCGAATCTGACCCACACTGGTTATTAAGTAAGACGGCTTGTCTTCTTCAATAGCATTGATTCGGGGACCACCATGATGTGGCATAGGGTTCTTGTTGACATTTGGTGGTGGTGAAAAGTTTAAAGCCTTGGAATCCACCAGATCCTGCACTTTCATGTGCAAAGCTCTGCACTTTTCCGTACTATGACCAGGTGCATTTGAGTGAAAAGCACATCTGGCGCTGGCGTCGTAATTTCTAGGCAGACTGGCAGGATCTGGAGGAGCCAATGTCCTTAGCTCAACTAGGTTGAGTTTCAGGAGTTGTGGCAGTAATGTGGCATAGGGCATAGGGATCGGATCGATCACCCTATTGGCCTGAGAGGGCCTCTATTGAAATGGTCTCTGCTGATTGTTGTTGTTGGTGTTGTTGTTGTTGTAATTTCTTTGAGGGGGATATTGAGTTTATTGCTGGTAATTCTGTTGCTGAGGTTGATAAACTGGTTGAGGATGAATTGGAGCGGGAATGGTGACTGCTGCCACAGACCTATGAACATATTGGGGTCTGCCCCTGCTGGTATGGATAGCATTGGTCTCACCAGTTCTTCTTGGGCCTACAAAAGGCTTTCTTGGGTTGCTGGATGAGCTGGCACCGTTGTCAGAAATCTTACCCATCTTTAATAGGCTTTCAATCCTTTCCCCGGCTATGACTACATCGGCAAAGCTAGTGGAAGAAAAGGCAACCAACCTGTCAATGTATGTTCCTTGGAGGGTGTTCATAAACATATCTGCCATCTCCCTCTCTGACATAGGTGGCTGGACAGCAGCAGCAAGCTGTCTCCACCTTTGAGCGTACTCTCGGAAACTTTCCCTGGATGATTGAGACATCCCCATCAGGAGGGTCCTGTTGGGAGCCATATCTAAGTTGTACTGATACTGTCTGATAAAGGCCTCTGCCAGGTCCTTCCAGCATCTAATGGTTGCTCTGGTCAGATGAGAGTACCATTCCCTCGAAGCTCTTGTTAGGCTATCCTCAAAATAAAACATCCATAGCTTTTCGTCCATGGTATATGCCTTCAGCCTCCCCAGAAAGGATTGTAAATGGGTCCGTGGGCAGGAAGTCCCATTATACTTCTCAAAGCATGGTGGTTTAAATTTGTGGGGAATCCTGACCCCGTCCACTAGACCCATGTCCATAACATCAAAGCCCAAAGAATTTTGGGACTCTAGGGACCTCAGTTTCTCAGCAATCTCTTCTAGCCTTCTGTCATAGGCTTCCTCCCCAGCTCCCATCACTGTGAACTGATCTTCCTGGGGGTCTTCTTGCAGTACTCTACCTGCTGTGGCAGTCCCTTGCACATTAGCAGGGATGTTGATCTCTGGATGCAGGTGGGGTCCAAAGACTGGGGGATTAACATGAGGTTGGACTCTCTCATTGTTGCTTGTCCCAGCAGTCCCTGGATGATGGTCTTCTTGATTCCTCCCCTCTACTAGTGCTCTCAACCTCTCTTGGCTTTGAGCCATATTATTCATCACCTCCATAAACTGTGTCATCTGATTCCTCATTTCTAGCCTTTCATTGGCCATTTGAGTCCTGACCCCTGTAAGGTCCTGCTGTACTTGGTCCATTTGTATGCCCGGAAGATTGTTGCAGGTGGGGTATCTGTGTGGACGGTTGAGTGGAAACCCTCGACGTCGAGCAATAGTTCCTGAAGTCACAACAGAGTTAGTAACAATAAAATAAAAACCTACAAAACAAAACAAAAGGTTAGTATGCAATGCAGTGTGCTTATTTGTTTCCTAGGTATCCGGCTTGGCACTTGGTTTTGACCTTTCCAGACCCTTGAAGAAGATGCTTGTGATGTTGCTTTGGAAGAAATCAGATGAACAAAACCCACACATATATTACAAAAAGTAAATGATACATAGCTTGTTTTTTACAATACATGCCCTCTGAGGGGTCAAAAATACAACATAAAGAAAAGTACATGAAATGAAAGCAACAACAAGCAAAAGGTCAAACATTAAGACCAAACTCATCCTCCTGAACTTCCTTTAGAAGTGCTTCAGTCACAGGGTCAGCTGGACGCTCTGTAAGATTCCTGATAAGGAGATTCCTAGTAGTAACAGCTGCAGTTAGCCTCTTGTGTTGATTTTGGTCCTTTGACCTCTTTACACCAGCTCTAATCTTCAATTCTGAGATCTCCCTCTGGGCTGCTGCCAGGGCTTCCTGTTGTTCTTTTGCACTAGCTTCCAGCTGCTCAATCTTATCCTGAGTCCTTTTGTCCTCCTGAGTACGGGCTTCGGTGATCCTGACCCACCTAGCCTGACTCTCCTTCAGATACAAATCAGTCCTGGCTTTCTGGAACTGAGCTTCCTTGCAGGCATTCTTCAAGATCTATTCTCCAGCCCTTGACTTCTTAATGTAATCCTCTGACTTCTCAATTCTGGCTAGATGCTCCACCTTTAGCTTCTATAACCTTTCAATGTCCAAGCGACCATCACTCCTCTCCCAGAGGGTCTTTTGTAGAGCTTGAGTCAGCTTCTCATTTCTCTCTTTCAATTTCTCAAACTCCTCTAAGCTGACAGTTGGTGGAGGTGGTGCTGTGGAAGGTCCAGGCACATCTTCAATAGTGAAAGGCATTCCAGAAATTTGAGCCCTGGCATGAGACCACTCATAGTACTGGGCTGAGGCTACATTGTTGCATCTCCCAAGAATGGTTACCCCCTTAGTCTGCACATTGTCCCAGGCCCAGGATGCCTGCCTGACAATAGCCAGATTAGGCTTGATTTCACAATAAAGGGTCTCAATCAGGTCCTGTGCCCTAGGAGGATGGACTAATGCATAACCCAGTTGTCTTTTGAATAGCAGAGGGTTGTAATTGATGCAACCCTTCACTCCAATCAGAGGTACATTGGGAAATTGCCCACAACTTGCAATGATGTCTCTGCCCTTGGTGCTCTGAGTGCACCACCTGATGTCATCTGAGGTTAGAGCAACAAGCCTCCTAGCCCAGTTCTTCTGCTGGTGAGGGTTTAAGAATGCATCAGTCTTTGGCAAATGCTTGAGCAGCCAAGTATGGAACAAAGGAGCACAGCATCTCACTAGTCTTCCCCTTTGCTTTTCATTCCTTTGATGGACAGAGTAGTAAAGATCTCCCAGTAAGGTGGGCACTGGGTTTCTCAGGATAAAAAGATGGATTGCATTCTTGCTAACAAACCTAGGCTCATCTGCAAAAAGTATGACCCCATATATGCTAAGGGCCAACAGAGCACAAACTGCCTTCCACTCCCCCAAGGAGGCCTTCAGAGTAGCCTGAGAAGTCAAGAAATCCAGATGAAAACCAGAGACTCCAGCTTTAGCTGTCAAATTCTGCCCAATCAGAACTGGTTCCAGATATAATGCTTTTGCTATCTCCTCATTACTAGGGAAAGCCATCTCAGGGTTGAAGGGGATTCCACCCCTGATAGGTACACCAACCAATGATGAATACTCTTCCAACAAGGGTCCCAACTGAAAATTCTGAAATGTGAAGCACCTCAGAGGGGGATCATAGAACTGCAAGCAAGTATGAATCAAGCTCCTCTGTGAAGGGTCCAAATCCATAACCACATCAAGGATTCCTCCATAATGTTCTCTAAAAAGTGGTATATGGTCTGGAGTAATCAGGGTCTGAATCTTCCTAATGCTAGCCAACTCAGGCTCAAAGAAATGATAGGAGATGTTACTCTTCTTAGGTGCCATATTGTTGAAAAAGAGTTGAGTCAGATGTTGAGAATAACACTGAAGATAGGCCTCTGACAGGCTGAGACTGGTGATGCAGGTGACTGAAGCAGGGTAGCTGACAGCTGAAGTAAGCACTGATGAAGACAGGTCTATGCTGAATAAAGGGTCAAAACCAAGCCAAAATGATAGGATGGATACCCTGAAAAACAAATAAACACATGTTAAAATGATGCAATGAGGATGTATGCAAATGATATGCAAAGGTTTGTGACTGAGCTGGGTCTGATTAACTGCCTTGATATAAGTCCATGTGTTCAAGAAATCCAGATGGAGGTTCATAAGTCCAGTTACCAAGGTGGGGGGGCTCAAATAAAGAGTCACATGTCCAGGGTTAAAATCACAAGAACTGTTCCAAAATGGAGTACTCTTAATCAATACAAAGTAACAGGGTATGCTGAGGTCAAGGATACCTGCAAACCTGTAAACAGCCCAACCCCCTCACAGGTGATGTTCTAAAACAAGGATCCTCAGACTTGGATCAGCTATGAGAAGTGTAAACACTTCTAACCCGGAGGTACAGTGTTTACAATAACCATAAAATATCCTCCTCTAATTCACCTCAGTTTCTGAAGGTCAATACTAAAGGTCATCCAGACTTAGCAGGCTTCCCAGATAGCCCTAGTACTACAGGAAATCTGCAGCACAGAGTTCTCAAGAAGAAACCCATATCTGAACCGTGTTTCATATTCCCGCACCAGACCGAAATGGAATGGGAAAGAACATGAACCACTATAGCCTAGGTGTCACTCAGGTTCCAGGTATAGGACCTTAACTCTCAATAGAACCCCACCCACCAAAACAACAAAACAGATCCAGCCAGCACAGTATGACAGTATGATATATGTAAAGCCATAAAGAAAGCAATAGAACAACTGTACATAAAGCAAAAATAAATACAAATACAAGCACAAATAGCACATAACACCCCAGTAAAACACAAATCAAACAAGCGCTAGGAGGAACCCACAAAAAGAACCAGAAGCCCTGGTTGCAGTATAAGGGTCCCCAGCAGAGTCGCCAAGCTGTCGCTCCCGATAAATGGGAATGGCCCAGATAAAGGTACAGACGTGAACGGTCGGCGAAAGAGGGTGTGAGAACACACAGGAGTGAACTCACAGGGAAAGAAAAGAGTCGCCAGCTAGGCATTTTTATCCCGGAGGAAAGGCAATGCTGCATAGACCTAGAAAGATATGGATAAGACGGTTGCGAACCAGAGAGACTGAGAAAGGGGGTTGGTTACAACCTGGGAAGGTATTAGCACCCAGATTGTCCGTCGTACTCGACGGGATCCACGCTTAAAAGATTTGTGTTTTAAAGGGGTAGTGTCAGTGCAATTTGTGTATAAAGAGAGCTGGAAAAGGTGTACAGGTGTCAGTGTAAAAGAAGTGCAAAGTGTGATATATACAGTGTCAGTGTAAGAACAGAGATGAAAAGCTCAAGATCATGAGGCTAAAAGAATGAAGCTGGAAAGAGGGGGAATATACAGAGACTTTTGTTCGATAACTGTTAAGTTATGCCTACGTATCCTCTCGTGCAATGAGGAAGTCAGAACACCGTAGTTCGACCCAAAGAGACTGAAAGATGAATTGACTTGTGAACTGCTTGCTTGTCTATGCTCAAGTGTATGATCTGTCTGGCACAGATGCAAACTGTCTTGCATTAGACGGAAGAAGCAAGTTCTCGTTTATGAGTGAATGAGATGAGAAAAGAATCCCGAAGGAGGCGATTATTGTTTGTTTTTGAGTTTTCAGTCTTTTATTGCTTTTGAAAGTTTGTCATACGTTAATGAGCTTAAACCTAAACCAATGGGTTAGTAAACTCATCACATCTTCCCTCTGATTAGGGGTAATGAGAGTACCTTAAGTGCGAAGTCAGCTTCTCACACTTAATCACCTTTGATGTAGGATTAAGATCATTAACCTACTTGTGATTATTTAGATGTTTTTGGTGTTTTGGTTTAGTGTTGAGTAATGAGATTAAGCCATAATCAATGATTAAACAGACTCATTACACCATCCTAATAGAAGGATAATAGATGAGAATGTTTAAGCTGAGGAAAACTCCTCAACTTAATCCATGATTAGGGATTAAACTCATGACAAAACAAGCCTTTGATTAAGTGGATTTTAATTAATGGTATGATGATGAAGTGAATTTTATGGTTTGTAAGACAACTTGAGGGGGACTTGTCCATTAACACTAGGGTTAGTCCTTCTTAACCAATTAAGGAAGAATTAGAACCCTAATGCAAGGCCCAAGTTACAAGTGTGATGTCTTGATGATTATTAAGTGGATTGATTAGAGGATTTAAACACATTAAGGGTTTAACACTTAGGACTAAAGTTATACACTCCATCCTAATAGAAGGATGCAGGCATAAGCTTAATCACAAAGCCTTAAAGCCTTTAGGGTTTAGTCCCTGATTATGAGGTAAGAAGAGAAGACTCAAAGAGACACAAAGGTAAAAGCTAAGTGGGGGGACTAATCAAAACCCTAATCATTGTCATGCTTGGTTGTTCCTAAGGTTTGTGAGGTTTACAAGAGAAGTCTTCAATGGAACCACCAGGAAGCAGATGAAAGGATCAGGAGAAGCAAAGTAACTTGCTTCATTGAAGAAGACAAGTCACTTGAGGAAAGAAAGTAAGAAGGAAAATAATGAGCAAGCTCAATCTCAAGCACAAACAAAAATGCAGCAAGGATGCATAAAAAGAGATGAAAAGAAGTTATGAGAAGTGAAGGCAAATTCACTTCTCAAGATGACTTACCACCTGAAAAGTTAGTGAAAGAAATGCAATGCAATGCAAAATGGGATGAAATGACATGAGTCAAACCAAAACCAGAAGCATATATGGGATGATAATGATGCTATGAGATGATGCAAACATGAAACAAGGCATGGTGATGATCATACAAGCTTATGGATGCAGATGAAACAAATTTGGAACCATGATCATACATGAAAAGTTATGAGATGCATATGGCATACAACATGGAAAATGCAAGATGCAATGATAAAAAATGCTTTCAATATGTCTTAAGATGTTAAATGAATCAAATGGATACACAAAATGCTATGGCAAGTCAAGGTATGAATGCAAATGCAAGATGGATGCATATGGAAGCCCAAATTAGGGTTTATGATCAATGCATCAAACAAAAACCAAAATCAGAAGCAAACATCAAGATAAAAAATTGAAAATTCATCCAAAGGATCCCTAATCCTATACTAACTCAATGCCCAAAGGAGAAGTTCCAATTCTTAACCTAATTCAAGTTATGATTTTCCTAAGTTTTCTAGGGTTTTAGGGTTCCTTAACAAGAAAATTGCCAAACAAATTGAAAATGAAAGATCAAATCATGGCCATTTAATCTCACAAACTACATGCTAAACACAATGCAATGCAAAAAGAATCAAGGTCCCACTCTCATTGGTTAGGCATAAATGATTTTTTGAAGTTTGGATCAAAATAATGCATTAAAATGATTTTAATTCCATGAAAAATTCTCAAAATGCATCAAGATCAAAAAAGAAATTTGGTTTGAGGGTTGGACAATGTTTCTAAATGTTTTTAAATGTTTCATGAATTTTTTGGTGATTTTTAAATACCTAAAAGTATTTTTAATTAATTAATTCTCATTAATTAATTAAAAATAAACTTTTAAACATTTAAAAATATTTTTTGTATGCTAAAAATAAAAATAAAAATATTTTTGTGTTCTGAAATTTAATAAAAGTTTGTATAAAAAATTTCAGAATTTTTGAATAAGTTTTTCTATTTTAAATAAAATATAGAAAACAAATGTATTTAAATGAAAATAAAAATGAAATTAAATGAATTAATGAAGAAGTCAGCAGATCCTAAGGCCAGTATTCAAACTCACACGCGCGGGAGTTGACTAGGCGCGCATCTGGACGGCCTACATTCAAACTCACTAACCCTAATTAATTAGCCCTAATCCAGCCTTAATGACTTTCAGATGACCGGAACAGTGGTTCCGGTCATCTTCTCCGGCGAGCCCAAATGCTAAATCACTCTACACGCAATGAAAATGAAAACTAACTATCCAGAAATCATCCCCATCCAAAAACGAATCAAACCCCTCACTCAAACATCATTTATCATTCCTAAATTGGCTGAATCGAATCAAAATAGTTTTAGGGAAAAAAGTTTCAGAACAAGATTAAACTCTTATCTCTCAACCATTTTCAAAACCAAAGACATCAGAGTGATTAGTGAATCATGAAGAACAACTTAGGAACTTTAAAAATCTTTTCTGGAAAAAATGTTCATGAAGCTACCTGAGTTTGAAGCTTTTCAGTTTGCCACTTTCTGACCCCTTCTCTTTGTGCAATCCACTCCTCTTAGGCCCCTGATGAACTCTTGATGCTTAGAAAGAGTTTGTGATGGCTGGTTTGGAAGTTTGAACATGTTCTGTTCAAGCTCAGGTGAGAATCGTATTTCTGTTTCTTTGAGTTTCAGGCTGCTTTGATGGTTGGTTTTGGTTCAGTGAAGCATGGTGAGAAGGTTTGTGAAGTTTGTTTGAGTGTTTGTGGCCTGTGTTTTGTGTTTCGAATGCTTTTGCTCAATGGAGTGAAAATGTGAATGTGGTGCTATGGCTGGTTTCAGGCTTGTGTTTTGTTATGTTTGGCTTGCAATTGATTTGTATAAACAATGCTCATTGGTCAGAGGATGTGACATGTCCTTTTGTGATAGGTATGGTTGCTTTTGCAAATTGTCAACTTTTGTGTAAGAGAAGCATGGGTCATGTTCTAGCCAAGTACAAGGGATGTGTGCTGCGCAGCATGGTGAAGGAAAAGGCTAGGGTTGATCAGCAAAGTAGCTAGCAAGTGGATGGAATGCTATCATGAGTTTTTGCAACTTGGCTTGCTTTTGGTTTTCATGAAAGAAACTTGCTCCATAGGCCATAAATCATGTGATCCCTTGGCCCATTCTGATTTTTAGGACTTGTGTGATGCTTGTGTAATGGTTTGACATCATTTAGAAGTCACAAATTGCCTTGGTACAAGATTTTGCAAGTTTCCCATTTGGTGCATAACTTGAATTTTAGTGATTTTTGCCAACTTTGATGAGCCATAACTTTTGATCCAAAATGAATTAGGTCATGTTCTTGTACTTTTTGAAAAGGGAAAGATCTATCCTACAACTTTCATGACCAAAGTTTTTTCATTTGAAGCTTTTTTGAATCAAAAAGTAAGGGTTGAAAAAGTTACATAAAATGACATTTTCATTAAAAGTCAACTTTGCCCAAAAAGTCAACTTTGCAAAAGACTTGAAATTCTTTAATTTTGTGAACTTAAAACCTCTTCTATGATCAAATAAAGATCATACACAATCAAAATGATGAAGAACACCCTTTGGTTGGGTCACTGGGGGCCTCAGATGCCCTGATTTTGCACTGACTTGCTTGAAAAGTCAACTTTTGATCAGATGACTTCCCCATGGAATTTCTTCATGAAAATTGATATGCATACTCCCTATACCATATAGAGACCAATAGAAACAATAATGACCAAAAAATTTGGAGTTATGGCCTCTGAAACCAAAACCCTAATTCTAGGTCATCTGTGCAGTCAAACCTGGCTCTGCTTCCATACAAATCCCAGTTCTTGTGATTCTTTGGCATTCTTGACTTTGAGAGGAGACAATATGATACTTGAACACACATGGACCCCTTTGAAGTGATTGATGACCTTTGGAGATGCTCAAGAAGCTCTTGGATTGCTCAGATCACAAACCCTAGGTGCAGATGACTTAGAACCAATGCAGTGAATCAAAAATGTGGTATGAGATGTTATGACTGAGCTCATGCATATGAAATGATCACAAGCCATGGTGTAAATGGGTGAGGGCAAATTTGGGGTGTTTACACCCACGTAGGAGGGCATGCCATGGCTAAAAAGTTGTTAAGGTCGGGCTATTACTGGATCACAATGGATGCAGACAGTTGTGCCTATGCCAGAAAATGCCATAAATGCCAGATCTATGTGGATAAAGTGCATGTACCTCCGAATCCCCTGAATGTGATGTCTTCACCTTGGCCATTTGCCATGTGGGGCATTGACATGATTGGCAAGATTGAACCGACTGCTTCCAACGGCCACAGGTTCATCCTGGTTGCCATTGACTATTTCACCAAGTGGGTCGAAGCAGCTTCCTATGCAAATGTTACAAGGCAAGTGGTAGCCTGATTCCTGAAGAGAGACATCATCTGTCGATATGGAGTGCCCGAGCGAATCATTACTGATAATGGTTCCAATTTAAACAACAAAATGATGGCAGAGCTGTGCCGGGACTTCATGATCCAACACCACAATTCTTCTCCTTACAGACCAAAGATGAATGGTGCCGTTGAGGCAGCTAACAAAAATATCAAGAAGATTATGCAGAAGATGGTCGTTACATACAAGGACTGGCATGAAATGCTACCGTTTTCCTTGCATGGGTACCGTACGTCAATCAGAACATCCACTGGGGCAACACCGTATCAGCTTGTGTATGGTATGGAGGCAGTCCTACCTGTTGAAGTTGAATTACCCTCCTTACGGGTACTAATGGATGTTAAACTGAATGAAGCAGAACGGGTCTGATCTCGATATGAACAGCTGAATCTGATTGAAGAGAAGAGATTGGCTGCGATCTGTCATGGGCAGCTGTATCAGAAAAGGATGAAGAAAGCCTTCAATCAAAAAGTCAGGCTCCGAGAGTACCAAGTAGGAGATCTTGTATTGAAAAGACTCCTCCCTCCTCATACAGACCACAGGGGCAAGTGGACTCCAAACTATGAAGGGCCATTCGTAGTAAAGAAAGTTTTCTCTGGTGGAGCACTGATGCTCAGCACTATGGATGGTGAAGACTTCCCGTCCCCTGTGAATTCAGATGCAGTTAAAAAATACTTCGCATAAAAAATGACCCGCTGGACATAAAAACAGAATGTAAGTCCAGGCAAAAATAGGGCATCCCGGCGAGTCAAAAACAGAATAAAAGACTCGGGAAAAAATAAGGGAAATAAATAAAAAATGTACACCCGCTGAGTTGAAAAGCCGCATTGGACAACTCAGGCAAAAATGGGTATCCCGATGGATTGAAAACCCGAAAGGGCGATCCATGCAAAATAAGGGAATAAGCGAACAACTGTATTCCGAATTCATCTGTATCACTTACAACTTGGCAAGCTTCGAAAGGATCAAGCTTCTTTCAGAATCAGCCTTCCTTCAGAAAGCAATACGAGAAGAACGTCAAATGACATACGAGTCATAGCAAAAGGAAGCTCTTTGAAGCGCCATCAACATTGCCAGCATCTTTTGTTTCTCAATTTGTAACAATCTCCTCATTTTAGGGGATTTGTTTCCTTGACTGTATCTTGCCAATTCAGGGCACACGAATTAATAAAATCATATTTTCAGTCACGTTTCGTCTCGTACATTTTATTTTCATTTGCGAAAATGTCCGATGTCTTTAAAATATTGATTGCATAAATACAGATGCTTCTCTTAAAATACGTGCTTGCAGGAAACATGCTTACTCCCGGGAGTGTCTAAACTCTTATGATGGAATCTGGTAAGGGATACCTCGGTATTACTTGTGCGTTTCTCTGCCTTTTCAGGATTGCAGGTATTCAAGGCACAACATGGGGCATGAAAGCTTCACCCCAGCAAGGTGGCAAATCATTATCTACTCAGTCTGTCCACCGGAGATGCTTTATCCCCAACTGAGTTGCCCTTTATTATTTCTCCTCAGCCAAATACAAAAGCCAGGGAATCATCCCCCCACAGAATGTCAACCTCTATCCAGAAAAGCAACGCGCGAAGAAATCACAATAGAGTGAAGGAAGCTTCTACAAGCCCCCAGCTGGGTCCCTCATCACCAAGACAGGTCTATCAGTGACCTATTTCCCCAAGAAGAGTCATACGTCTTAACAAATCTACCAATGATCGTATCCCCAGCTGGGGATGTCTACTTCAATCAGATCAGCCAAAAATCTTCACAGCAACAAGATCCGAATCCCGGATCGATGTCTTTGCATAATCATAGAATTCGCATCATATTTCCCCCAGAGCGTAGCATTCCGTCTAATACGGAGCGTTACGGAAAAAATCAAACATATTGCATAGTCATAAGCTATGTGTCGAATCAAACACTTGTAAATACTGACAATCCATCAAAGATATACAGAAAACTCCCCAGATCCCCTGGCAGAGAGCCAAGGCATTTCTCCTAGAGATACAGGTACTCCTTGACACCCGTCCGTGTCATGTCCCCAGCAGAAAGCCAAAGCGTCTCCTTTGCACTCACGGATACATATCTATACAAATTCCCTGACACCCATCCGTGTCATCTTCCCCAACATTATTGCCTAAACACTTTGTAAATCATACAAATCCCCTCATATTCGACACTCGTCCGTGTTCTCTGTTAACCAGTTGATACTCGCCCGTATCATCATCTCAGAACATGCGTCAAGCGTTTGTTTCTACTTGATACTCGTCCGTATCATAATCTTAAAGATGCTCGTTCGCATCTTTAATCCATACACAATGTCAGATACTTTTACCTCTTTTTAGAGTTTAGACACTCGTCTGTGACTATTATTCCCCAGAAGAGTCCCTTTAGATCCGACACTCGTCTTTGTTCTCTGTTAACCAGTTGATACTCGTCCGTATCATCATCTCTGAACATGTATCAGCGTTCGTTTCTACCCGATACTCGTCCGCATCCTTAATCTATACACAGTGTCGAAACACTTATACCTTCCATTTCTTGGATGTAAACACTCGTCCGTGTTTACTATTCCCCAGCGAAGTCTCCGACGAAACCTGTAAAACTTCTTTTCTATCTGACATTCGTCCTATGTCATGATACCTTTGTGTCAGTCGTACCCTGCCGGGTGATCGTCCTTCACCTTCTTGATGATCGTCCTTCATCAACCCCCAGTGGAGTCTCTATTTATTAGAACCCCCTTCTTATCCGACATTCGTCCTATGTCGTGATATCTTTAGCAGCCATCCCCTGCTAGGTGATCGTCCTTCACCTCTTGATGATCGTCCTTCATCATTTTATCCAGTGGTCGTCCCCATCGTTGATCTTGTTATCTGACATTCGTCCTATGTCATGATAAACCCTGAGAGCAGCTGTACCCTGGTAGGTGATCGTCCTTCACCTCTTGATGATCGTCCTTCATCATGATTATCCGATGGTCGTCCCCATCGTCGACCTTTTTATCCGACATTCGTCCTATGTCGTGATACTTTTGGCAACCGTACCTTGCCAGGTGATCGTCCTTCACCTTAGATGACCGTCCCACACCTTATCCCCAACAGAGCAGCCGTCCCCTGCTAGGTGATCGTACTTCACCTTTGATGACCTTACCTTGTCATTTATTTACCTATAATCCCCAGAGAGTCTTATAGCTTTACTTGATGGCCGACCCCGTCACTATCTCATATCCCCAGCTTGTCGGCCGCCCCTGTCATCGCCTTTTCCCCAGCAGTCGTCCTCTGCTCGACGGTCATCCTCCGTCGCCCGCACTTTATAAATATACTTTATTTTCCCTTACAATCTATATCCCTTTTCTTCTTCATTCTATGAGTGCAAATTTTGGACTGTCTTTGGTATTCAACCACAAGTTATCTTGTTTGCCTGTTAAGCCGTTGCTTACATTTACACAGCTAACTCATGTTTGAATAGGGGCAGCTGTAAACACCCCAAATTTGCCCTCACCCATTCACACCATGGCTTGTGATCTTTTCATAGGCATAAGTTCAATCATAGCATCTCATACCACATTTTTGATTCACTGCATTGATTCAAAGTCATCTGCATCTAGGGTTTGTGATCTAAGCAGTCCAAGGATCCATCTGAGCCATCCCAAATATCTTCAATAACTTCAAAGGGGTCCATGTATGTTCAAACATCATATTATATCCCCACAAGATCAAAGAAGTCAAAGAATCACAAGAACTGAGAATGGCATGGAAGCAGAGCCAGGTTTAACTGCACAGATGACCTAGAATTAGGGTTTTGGTTTCAAAGGCCATAACTCCAATTTTTTTGGTCATTCTTTTTTCTATTGGTCTCTATATGTTATAAGGATCATGCATATCAATTTTAATGAAGAAATTCCATGGGGAAGGCATCTAATCAAGAGTTGACTTCTTGAGCAAGTCAGTGTAAAATCAGGGCATCTGAGGCCCCCAATGACCCAACCAAGGGGTATTCTTCACCATTTTGATTGTGTATGATCTTTATTTGATCATTGAAGATGTTAGAAGTTCACAAAATTGAAGAATTTCAAGCCATTTGCAAAGTTGCCTTTTTGGGAAAATGACTTGTAATGGAAACTTGCCATTTTGGGAAACTTTTTCAACCCTTTCTTTTTTATTCAAAAATGCTTCAAATGAGAAAACTTTGGTCATGAAAGTTGTAGAATGGATCATTCCCTTTTCAAAAAGTACAAGAACTCATTCTAATTCATTTTGGATCAAAAGTTATGGCTTGTCAAAGTTGGGAAAAATCACATAATTTCAAGTTGTGTACCAAAGAGGCAAAGTTGCAAAATCCCTTGCCAAGGTAAAATGAGACCTCAGAGTGACTTCTAATCTTTGTACAAACATAAACCATTGCCTAAAAGTCAGAATGCACCAAAGGTTTGCCCATTTTCATGACTTATGGATCAAGAAACTTCAAAAGGGCCAAAATTGGACAAAGTTGCAAAACATCATACAAACCCTAATCCACTTGCTGCATTGCCTCTAATCCATTTCCATGGTTCTCCTTGATTCAAGCTGCAGCCAAGCCATGCCTTGTACCTTGACAGAAATGGCCCATACCTCTCTTACACAAAAAGTTGACTTTATGCATTTTGCTCCATACCAATCACACTGCTCCACAACAACTCTCTGACCTATCAAGGATTGATATGTGTACCAAAAGGAACCCAACACACAACACAACTCATCCTGATCTCTCCCATAAGCCAGCCTTCTCAAAAACCTCCCCTTATGCATTTTGCTTCGAATCACACAACACAGCCTGCAAACATCAAAACAAACTTCACCAAATCACTCACCATGATCCTCTGATCATTTCCCACCCCTCACTTGCCCCTGAAACCACCACAATCAAAAATACCATTTCCACACTCCCTTGACCTGAGCTTCTGCCAACTTTCTCTGGAGGCCATATAAACTCTAGCTAAGTGTCAAAAGCTTCAAAGGAGGATCATTGGAGTTTTTTTGAACCAAAGAAGCAGCCAGAAAGCCCATGTTTCGAAAGCTCAAGCTCAGGTAGCCATGGCATTTATTTTTCCAGAACTTTCATTTTTAGTTTCTAAATGCTTCCTTATGCTTCACTGATTATCATGATGTGATTGGTTTTGAAAATGAGTGAAAAATGGCCATGTATGCTTGTTTTGAAACTTTGCCCGTGAAATGAGTTTTGGTTTGATTCTTCTGTTTCAGTGAAAATAAATGATTTTTGGGGTAGGGTTTAGGTTTAATGATGTTTAAGGATTGATTTTGGAGATTTTGGTGAAGATTTAATGCGTAGGGAGTGAGATAGCATGAACAGCTTGCCAGAGAAGATGACCGGAACACTGTTCCGGTCATCTGAAAGTGATTAGGGTTAGGATTAGGGCTAATGACTTAATTAGGCCAGTTTGAATTTGGGCCGTTCATTCGCGCGCGCAGTCAACTCCCGCCTCTGTGAGTTTGAATCCTGGCCTTCAGATCCTTTGACTTTCCCTTTTTTCATTAAAATTCATTTTTATTTAATTTGTTTCATATTTATTTTGCACGAATTTTTAAAAATAGCTAAAATAATTTAAAAATTATGAAAATTTTTGTCAAGGGTTTCATGAATTTTCAGAACACAAAAATATTTTTATTTTTATTTTTTGCATTAAAAATTATTTTTAAATCATTTAAATGTTTATTTTTAATTAGTTAATGGAAATTAATTAATTAAAAATACATTTAGGTATTTAAAAATCACCAAAAAATTCACATAGCATTTAGAAACATTTAGAAACATTGTTCAACCCTCAAACCAAATTTCTTTTTTGTTCTTGATGCCTTTTGATCATTTTCATTGGATTTAATTTCATTTCAAGGCAATATTTTGTGTCAAACTTCAAAAATTTCTTTCTGCCTAACCATTAAGGGTTGAATGATGATCCTTCTTGCATTGCACTCTTCTTAGCATGTAGTTTATAGGATAAAATTGGTTTGAATTGATCTTGCATTTTCAATTTGTTTTGCATTTTCCTTGATGAGGTACCTTAAAACCCTAGCAATCTTAGGAATTTCATAACTTTCATTAGGTTAGGAGTTGGATCCTCTCCTTTGGGCAATAAGTTTGTATAGGTTTAGGGTATCTTTAATTACATTTTCAAATTTTTATCATGTCACATGCTTCTGGTTTTGAATTTTGCTTTGTGTGTTGATCATAAACCCTAATATGTGCCTTCCTTTGCATCCATCTTTCATTTGCTTACGTCCAATGACTTTCCATGACATTTTGTGCATTCACATGATTCATAATACATCTTAGGACATATTAGAATCATGTTTGATCATTGCATCTTTCATTTGCCATGTTGTATGTCCATTGCATTTCATAACTTTTCATGAATCTTTATGGTTCAAAGCATGCTTCATATGCATCCATGTCCTTGTATGATCATTCTCATGTCTTGTCTCATGTTTGTATCATCTCTTAACATCATTAACTTCATGTTCTTGTTTCTGGTTTTGGTTTGCATCATGACATTTCATCCCATTTGCATTGCATTTCATTTCTCTGGCTAGCTTTTCAGGTGGTAAGTTGTTTTGAGAAGTGAATTTGCCTTCACTTCTCACAATCTCTTTTCATCTCTTTCATACTCTCTTTGCTGCATTTTGTATGTGTATTGGAGTAAGCTTGCTCATTCATGTTCATCTTACTTTCTTCCTTCAAGCAACTTGTCTTCTTAAGTGAAGCAAGTTGTTTTGCTTCTGGTTGCTTCTTCTTCCTTTCATCTGCTTCCTTCCTAGTGGTTTCTCTGAAGATCTTCTTGTAAAACTCACTAACCCTAGGAACAACCAAGCATGACAATAATTAGGGTTTGATTAGTACCCCATTTAGCTTTTACCTTTGTGTCTTCTTTGAGTGTCCTCTTCTCACCTCATAATCAGGACTAAACCCTAAAGGTTTTAAGGCTTTGTGATTAAGCTTATGCCTGCATCCTTCTATTAGGATGGAGTGTATAACTTTAATCCTAAGTGTTAAACCCTTAATGTGTTTAAATCTCTTAATCAATCCATCTAATAATCATCAAGACACCATGCTTGTAACTTGGGCCTTGCATTAGGGTTCTAATTCTTCCTTAACTGGTTAAGAAGGACTAACCCTAGTGTTAATGGACAAGTCCCCCTCAAGTTGTCTTACAAACCATGAAAATCACTTCTTCATCTTATCATTAACTAAAATCCATTTAATAAAGGCTTTGTTTTGTCATTAGGTTAATCCCTGATTATGGATTAAGTTGAGGAGTCTTTCTCAGCTTAAATGTTCTCATCTATTATCCTTCTATTAGGATGGTGTAATGAGTCCATTAAATCCCTGATTATGGCTTAAACTCATTACTCAACACTAAACAAAAACCACAAAAACATCTAAATAAATCACAAGTAGGTTAATGATCTTAATCCTACATCATGGTGATTAAGTGTGAGGTGCTTACTTCATACTTAAGGCATTCTCATTACCCCTAATCAGAGGGAGGATGTGATGAGTTTGCTAACCCTTGGTTTAGTCTTAAACTCATTTTCCTATGACAAACTCCAAAAGGCAATAAAAGACTGAAAACTCAAACACAATCAATAATCGTCTCCTTCGGGATTCTTTTCTCATCTCATTCACTCACAAACGAGAACTTGCTTCTTCCGTCTAATGCAAGACAGTTTGCACCTGAGCCAGACAGGTCATACACTTGAGCATAGACAAGTAAGCAGTTCACAAGTCAATTTACCCTTTCAGTCTCTTTGAGTCGAACTACGGTGTTCTGACTTCCTCATTACACGAGAGGATACGTAGGCATAACTTAACAGTTATCGAACAAAAGTCTCTGTATATCCCCCCCTCCTCCAGCATTATTCTTTTAGCCTCATTATCTTGGGCACTTCATTCTTGTTCTTACACTGACACTTCTCTTATTCACTTCACATTTCTCTTACACTGACACTTGCATTCTTTCCAGCCTTGACACACAGATAGCACAGACACTACCCCTTTAAACACAAACTTTCAAGCGTGGATCCCGTCGAGTACGATGGACATTCTGGGTGCTAATACCTTCCCAGGTTGTAACCAACCCCCTTTCTCAATTTCTCTGGTTCGAAACCATCTTATCCATATCTTTCTAGGTTTATGCAGCATTACCTTTCCTTCGGGATAAAAATGCCTAGCTGGCGACTCTCTTCTTTCTGAGTTCACCCCTGTGTGTTCTCTCTCCTTTTCGCCGACCGTTCGCGTCTGTACCCCTTCTGACCAGGTGTCATTTGGTGGGAGCGACAGTCCCCCATTTAGTTTTGCCTTTGTTTCATCTTTGAGTCTTCTCTTCTCATCTCATAATCAAGGACTAAACCCTAAAGGTTTTAAGGCTTTGTGATTAAGCTTATGCCTGCATCCTTCTATTAGGATGGAGTGTATAACTTTAATCCTAAGTGTTAAACCCTTAATGTGTTTAAATCCTTTAATCAATCCATCTAATAATCATCAAGACATCAAACTTGTAACTTGGGCCTTGCATTAGGGTTCTAATTCTTCCTTAACTGGTTAAGAAGGACTAACCCTAGTGTTAATGGACAAGTCCCCCTCAAGTTGTCTTACAAATCATAAAATTCACTTCTTAATCTTATCATTGACTAAAATCCACTTTAATAAAGGCCTTGTTCTGTCATGAGTTTAATCCCTAATCATGGATTAAGTTGAGGAGCCTTCCTCAGCTTAAATGTTCTCATCTATTATCCTTCTATTAGGATGGTGTAATGGGTCCATTAAATCCTTGATTATGGCTTAATCTCATTACTCAACGCTAAACAAAAACATCAAAAACATCTAAATAATTGCAAGTAGGATAATG
Source organism: Lathyrus aphaca (assembly GCA_963966055.1). NCBI lineage: Eukaryota > Viridiplantae > Streptophyta > Magnoliopsida > Fabales > Fabaceae > Lathyrus > Lathyrus aphaca. The sequence continues at coordinate 314,546,531 of OZ014519.1, forward strand.
ATCTTAATCCTACATCATGGTGATTAAGTGTGAGGTGCTTACTTCATACTTAAGGTATTCTCATTAACCCTAATCAGAGGGAGGATGTGATGAGTTTACTAACCCTTGGTTTAGGCTTAAGCTTATTTTCCTATGACAAACTCCAAAAAACAATAAAAGATTGAAAGCTCAAAAACAAACAATAATCGTCTCCTCCGGGATTCTTTTCTCATCTCATTCACTCACAAACGAGAACTTGCTTCTTCCGTCTAATGCAAGACAGTTTGCACCTGAGCCAGATAGGTCATACACTTGAGCATAGATAAGTAAGCAGTTCACAAGTCAATTTATCTTTCAATCTCTTTGAGTCTAACTACAGTGTTCTGACTTCCTCATTGCACGAGAGGATACGTAGGCATAACGTAACGGTTATCGAACAAAAGTCTCTGTATATTCCCCCTCCTTCTAGCATTATTCTTTAGTCTCATAGTCTTGAGCTTTGCACTCCTGTTCTAGCACTGACACCTCTTCATATCACTTCACATTTCTGTTGCACTGACACTTGCATTCTTTCCAGCTTTTGATACACAGATAGCACAGACACTACCCCTTTAAAACACAAATCTTTTAAGCGTGGATCCCGTCGAGTACGACGGACAATCTGGGTGCTAATACCTTCCCAGGTTGTAACCAACCCCCTTTCTCAGTCTCTCTGGTTCGCGACCGTCTTATCCATATCTTTCTAGGTTTATGCAGCATTACCTTTCCTTCGGGATAAAAATGCCTAGCTGGCGACTCTATTCATTCCTCCTCCTTTCGCCGACCGTTCGCATCTGTACCCCTTCTGACCAGGTGTCATTTGGTGGGAGCGACAATCACCACCAGCATCAGTCTGTCAGAAATTTACTTCCAGCATCAGTCTGTGATCTTCATCAGCATTTGTCTTCAGCTTCTTCAGCAGCACTCATGACTGCTCCCAGGAATAGCAACATATCATACCACTTTTTGAGCCTGTGTTGACTGGTATCAGGCAGGTCCAGTCACTTATCACACCTGACCATATCCCACTGTTCAGAGAGCATTATGGAGGTATCTTGGATATGGTCATGGACCTTGATCCTTCTCAGAGGAGCATGATCCACACATGCTTGCAGTTTTATGACCCATCACTAAGATGCTTCATATTTCCAGACTTCCAGTTAGGGCCTCTGCTGGAAGAGTTTTCTTTATTCATTGGAGTACCTATTAGAGGTGGAATCCCCTTCAACCCAGAGATGACTGCTCCCAGAAATGAAGAAATAGCAACGACACTGTACTTGGAGCCTGCCCTTATTGAGCAAAGTATGACAACAAAAGCTGGAATTCCTGGTTTGCATTTGGACTTCTTGATTTCTCAAGCTATCCTGAAGGCTTCATTGGGAGAGTGGAGGGCAGTCTGTGCACTGTTAGCCCTCAGCATATATGGGGCTATCCTGTTTGCAGATGAGCCTAAATTTGTCAGCAAGAATGCCATCCATTTGTTTCTTCTGAAGAACCCAGTACCCACATTGCTAGGAGACTTTTACTACTCCATTCACCAGAGGAATGAGTAACAAAGGGGGAAGTTGGTAAGATGCTGTGCTCCTTTGTTTTACACCTGGCTGCTCAGACACCTGCCTAGGTCAGATGCCTTCTTGAACCCACATCAGCAGAAGAACTGGGCCAAGAGGTTCATTGCCTTGACTTCAGATGATATTAGATGGTGCACCCAGAGCACCAAGGGCAAGGACATTATCACTAGTTGTGGACAATACCCAAATGTGCCTCTGATAGGAGTGAAGGGTTGCATTAACTACAACCCTTTACTGTTTAAGAGAAAGTTGGGCTATGCCTTGGTTCACCCTCCCAGAGGACAGGATTTAGTTGAAACCCTATATTGTGAAGTGCAACCTAATTCAGCTATTGTCAGGCAAGCATCCTGGGCTTGGGACAACGTCCAGAAAAAAGTGATAGCTATTCTTGGAAGATGTAATAATGTTGCTTCAGCTCAGTACATAGACTGGTCTCGTGCTAGAGCTCAGATTACCAGAATGCCTTTCAACTTGGAAGATATACCTGGACCATCCCAAGTATAGCCTGCAGCAACAGTTAGCCTGGAGGAATTTGAAAAGTTGAAAGAAAGGAATGAACAGCTATCCCAGACCTTGAAGAAGACTCTTTGGGAAAGAAGTGATGGTCGTCTGGACATTGAGAGATTGGAAAAGCTCAGAGTTGAGCATCTGGCCAAAATTGAAAGGACAAAAGACTACATAAGGAAAGCAAGGGTTGGGGAACAGATATTGAAGAATGCCTGTAAGGAGGCCAAGGTTCAGAAAGCTAGGGCTGAGCACTATCTGCAAGAGAGTCAGGCTAGGTGGGTCAGGATCACCGAAGCCCGTACACAAGAAGACCAGAAGACTCAAGCCAAGATTGAACAGCTAGAGGCCAATGAGAAGAAGCAGCAGGAAGCTTTGTTGGCTGCACAGAGAGAGATATCAGAGTTGAAGCTCAGAGCAGGGTTGAAAAGATCAAAAGACCAGGACAGGCATAAGAAGCTGACCACTGCTATTGCTACCAAGAACCTCCTCATTAGGACCATTACAGAGCATCCAGCTGGCCCAGTGACTGATGCACTCCTGAAGGAGGTCAGAGAAGATGAGTTTGGACTGGATGTTTGACTCTTTGCTTATTATTTGTTTCCATTTGATGTACTTTTCCATTTGTTATATTTTGAACCTTCATGGGCATGTATTATAAAACAAACTATGTATTGTTCATCATTTGTAATATATTTTAGTTTGATTGTCATTTGGGTTTCTCTCAACAACATCAAGCATCTTCCTCGAGGTCTGGAAAGGTCAAAACCAAGAACCAAACCGGATACCTTGGAAAACAAATGAGCATACTGCATTGCATACTAACTTTGTCTTTGTTTTGTAGGTTTTTGTTGTTATTATTGTTTCTAACTTTGTTGTGATCTCAGGAAACATTGCTCGTCGCCGAGTGTTCCCTGTCAACCACACGCACTGGTACGCGACTCGTAACAACCTTCTCAGCATTCAAATGGAGCAAGTACAGCAGGACCTGACTGAGGTCAGAAATCATATGGCCAATGAGAGAGTGGAGATGAGAAATCAGATGTCTCAGTTTATGGCAATATTGATTGGTTTGGCCCAGAGTCAAGAAAAGTTAAGAGAGCTGGTGGAAAGACAAACTCCTGAAGAGCCTCATCTGGGAACAGGGGGAACTAGCAACAATGAACGGGGCCAGCCTCGTATTGATCCACCAGAGTATGGACCTCACTTGAATCCAGAAGTTAACATCCCAAGTAATGTGCAAGGTAATACTGCTGGGGGTAGAATCCTGCAGGAGGATCCCCATGAAGAACAGTTTACTGTTATAGGGGCTGGAGATGAGGTATATGATAGAAGATTGGACGAGATTGCTGAAAAGTTAAGATCTTTGGAGTCTCAGAATTCTTTGGGCTTCGATGTGATGGATATGGGACTAGTAGATGGGGTGAGAATTCCCCACAAATTCAAACCTCCGTGCTTTGAAAGGTATAATGGTAGCTCCTGTCCATGTACTCACCTGCAATCTTTCTTGGGTAGGCTCAAGGCTTATACCATGGATGAGAAGTTATGGATGTTCTACTTTGAGGACAGTCTGACTAGAGCTTCAAGAGAATGGTACTCGCACCTGACTAGAGCTACCATAAGATGTTGGAAGGATTTGGCCGAAGCTTTCATCCGGCAATATCAGTACAACCTGGACATGGCTCCCAATAGAACTCTTCTAATGGGAATGTCTCAGTCTTCTAGAGAGAGCTTCCGGGATTATGCTCAGAGGTGGAGACAGCTTGCTGTTGCTGCCCAACCACCCATGTCAGAGAGGGAAATGGCTGACATATTCATGAACACATTGCAAGGGACTTATATTGATAGACTGGCTGCTTTCTCCTCTACCAGTTTTGCTGATGTGGTCATAGTTGGTGAGAGGATTGAAAGTCTCTTGAAGATGGGCAAAATCTCCGACAGTGGTGCGAGTTCATCCAGCAATCCCAGAAAACCTTTTGCGGGACCCCGAAGGGCAAGTGAAACAAATTCCATTCATACAAGCAGGGGCAGGCCCCAATATGCTCACAGGTCAATAATAGCTGTTACCATCCCAGCTCCAATTCCACAACAATCATCATATCCTCAACAACAACAACCACAGTATCAACAACAAGCTCATTATCCATAATAAAGGTCGTATAACAACAACAACGGTAATCAACAACACCATCCTTTCCAACAGAGGCCATCACAAGCAAACAGAGTAATTGACCCAATCCCAATGCCGTATGCTGCACTCTTGCCACAACTCCTAAAGCTCAACCTAGTTGAGTTAAGGACGTTGGCTCCTCCAGATCCTCTTAATCTGCCAAAGAACTATGATGCAAATGCCAAGTGTGCATTCAACTCAAATTCACCGGGGCATAATACTGAAAAGTGCAGGGCCTTACAAATGAAAGTCCAGGATTTGGTGGACTCAAAAGCTCTCAATTTTGCGCCTCCTCTGAACGTCACAAGAAATCCAATGCCTAGTCACAACGGGCCTAGGATTAATGCTATTGAGGAGGGCAAACCATCCACATTAATTAACAGTGTTGCACAAATCCGAACACCTTTGGTTGAAGTCAAAGCTCAGCTGTTGGAATACCAAGTGTTCCCCGGATGTGAGGTCGGCTGTGGATATTGCAATATTGCCATTAATGGATGTGAGAGACTGAGAAACGGCATAAATGGCCTCATTAGAGATGACATTCTTCAGATTACAACAACAGCGACTACAACTCCAACAATTCCTTCATCAACAATCACAGATGCTCCTACAACATCAAAAACCCTCGTTACAACAGATTCTTCTACAACTCCAACAATTACTCAATCAATCACTTCAACGGATACAAGTTCAGTCACAATTCCTTCTACAACGACAACACCCATTACTCCATCAGTTCCTGCTACAACTTCAACACCCGTCCAGCCATCAGTACCGTCTACAACATCAGCAACAGTTAATGAAAGCGTCTCAACGGTTACGATATACTACGATCCCCGCAAATGTTCCTTCCAACAACTCACAACAAAACGCTACTCCTGTCAGAACTCCAGTTACCATATATAATGATCCACACACCATTGTGGTCCCCTCTGCAGCTGCTATCAGTCCGGTCACTATCACAGTGCCTGGGCCAGTTCCTTACGAAAGCAATAATGCCATCCCTTGGAATTATGGCTCAGATCTATACTGCGAGGGGCAGAAAATCACTTTAGATTCATCAATTTCTTCACCTCAGATAGACAATGGGGGGGAGGCGGAGGCTTCACTAGAAGCGGACGTCTCTTTGCCTCGCAAATACCAAGACCCATCGCGAAAGCAGAAGCTGCTGCTAAGGCAAAAGGGAAGAGCGTGGTGCAAGGAGAATCAGTTGCTGAAGAAACTTTGAAGACTCCTTTTGATCAAGAGGTTGATGAATTCATGCAGATAATCAAGAAAAGTGATTATAAGGTGGTGGACCAGCTTCACCAGACACCTTCCAAAATCTCCATAATATCATTGCTAATGTGCTTCGAGGCTCATCGGAACACACTATTAAAGGTCCTGCATGCAGCTTATGTGCCGGAGGAGATTACTGTCAATCAATTAGAGGCTGTGGTCGGAAATGTCAACGCTAGTCATGGGCTAGGATTTACCAACGCTGATCTGACAACGGAAGGTCACAATCACAACAAGGCTTTGCACATTACCTTGGAGTGTAAGGGTGCAGTTCTTTCTCACGTATTGGTGGACACAGGGTCATCACTCAATGTCCTACCCAAGAAAGCCCTTGTGAAGCTTGAACATGATAGATTGGCACTACGCCCAAGCAACTTGGTAGTGATTGCCTTTGACGGTTCTAATCAGTTCTAGGAGAGATAGAGTTGCCAATAATGATTGGCCCACAGGTTTTCAAAACGAGCTTCTTTGTGATGGATATACAGCCTGCCTACAGCTGTCTATTGGGTAGACCATGGATACACGCCGCTGGCACCGTGACGTCAACCCTTCACCAGAAGTTAAAATTCGAGTGGGAAGGCCAAGTCATTACCATTTATGGGGAAGAGGATATCTTCGTTAGCTAGCTGGCTACTTTCAAATACATTGAAATGGATGGGGAGATCCATGAGACCATGAGTCAAGGGTTTTAAGCCCTTAATATCAATGAAGCATCTGCTGTGTCTGGGACCTCCATCACATCATATCAACAAGCCCAGAAGGTTATTGAGGAAGGTACCGCTCAAGGCTGGGGCAAGCTGCTGCCAGTTGAAAAGAAAGAAGACCGATTCGGGTTGGGTTACAGACCAACTCGACAAGATCAACCAGAGGCTGCAATGGAGCCCAAGTTTGTCAGCGGGGGAATGCTCACCCCGGATGCTGTGAATAGCTTGGAAGATGAGTCAGAAGACGAGCGCAACCTGGAAAACTGGATACGTCCAAGGATCCCGGGGAACCATGTCTCAAATTGGTCTTCCCGGGAAATTATAAGAGTTACTCCTACAGAGTAATTATTATTTCCCGTCTTTAAGCATGCATCAAGTCCTGCATCTTGCCCAAGATGTCAGGGCTCATTTTGTAATCGGGCCATCTTGTATTTTGTGCAAACGATCAATTAATGAATATCAGGACATCTTTTGTAAATGAGTCTTTTCTTTTCCGCTCACTGTTTTTCATTTTTCATTTTTTGTACAAAAATAAAATGGCAATGTTTTTCAAAATAATAACTTCATTTTCACTTTTTTTCTAAACAAGATAAAATTGATCACTAAAATGAACAAATCTAAACCCTTGCAGAGAGTGCCCTCCAGACTGCACCGACAACAACACCGCTATGACTTCGTATGACTTTGATAATCCGATTAATCAAGATGATGAAGGGGTTGAAGAAGATTATGAGCTACCTGAAGAACTAGCCAGGTTGTTGAGACAAGAGGAGAAGGTTATAACTCCTCATCAGGAGGAGGTTCAAACGATTAATCTTGGTACAAAAGAAGACTTGAAAGAAGTTAAGATCGGGGCCTGTCTGTAAAATTCAGTAAAAGAGCAACTCATTGACATGCTTCGGGAGTATGTGGATGTTTTTGCTTGGTCTTATCAGGATATGCCAGGGTTGGACACCGACATTGTTATGCACAAGCTGCCTCTAAAGGAAGACTGTCCGCCAGTAAAACAGATGTTGCGCCGTACTCGCCCGGATATGGCCATGAAGATAAAAGAAGAGGTACAAAAACAGTGGGACGCCGGTTTCCTTGCTGTAACAAGTTACCCGCCGTGGGTTGCTAACATTGTACCTGTGCCTAAGAAAGATGGAAAAGTGAGGATGTGTGTGGATTACCGGGATCTGAACAGAGCCAGCCCGAAAGATGACTTCCCTTTACCTCACATTGATGTATTGGTCGACAATACGGCTCAGTTCTCGGTGTTCTCCTTCATGGATGGATTTTCAGGATATAATTAGATCAAGATGTCACCTGAAGACATGGAGAAGACAACTTTCATCACACCCTGGGGCACATTCTGTTATAAGGTAATGCCATTAGGACTGAAGAATGCTGGTGCCCCTTATCAACGGGCTATGGTAACATTATTCCACGACATGATCCATAAAGAAATTGAATGTTATGTGGATGACATGATTGCCAAGTCCCTCACAGAAGAAGACCACCTGGTGAATCTGTTGAAGCTATTCAAGCGTCTGAGGAAGTACCAATTGAAGTTAAACCCCAACAAATGCACATTCGGGGTGCGATCCGGTAAGCTGCTGGGATTTATCGTAAGCGAGAAAGGGATTGAAGTTGACCCTGACAAAGTCAAAGCCATTCAAGAAATGCCTGCACCAAAGACTGAGAATGAAGTTCAGGGGTTTCTAGGTAGATTGAACTACATTTCTAGGTTCATATCTCACCTTACAGCAACCTGTGAACCATTGTTCAAGTTATTAAGAAAAGAACAAACAGTCAAGTGGAATGAAGACTGCCAAAGGGCTTTTGACAAAATCAAGGAATACTTACAAGAGCCTCCAATCCTTATGCCTCTAGTTGAAGGAAGACCTCTAATCATGTACTTGACAGTATTAGAAGAGTCAATGGGGTGTGTGTTGGGCCAGCATGACGAGTCTGGTCGAAAAGAGTATGCAATATACTACCTAAGCAAAACGTTTACCGACTGTGAACAACGTTATTCACTGCTCGAGAAATCTTGTTGTGCTTTAGCGTGGGCTGCTCGCCGACTAAGGCAATTGTTGACCCACACTACCTTGTTGAACTCCAAGATGGATCCAGTCAAGTATATATTTGAAAAGCCAGCACTTACCGGACGGGTTGCAAGATGGCAAATGATTCTCACAGAATATGACATTTAATACACATCCCAAAAAGCCATCAAAGGCAGTGTATTGTCTGATTATCTAGCTGAGCAACCCATTGATGATTACCAGCCTATGAGATTTGACTTTCCTGATGAAGACATCATGTTCATAAAAGCAAAAGATCATGAAGAGCCTATTCACACTGAAGGGCCTGACCCAGAAAAAGAATGGACAATGATGTTTGATGGGGCTGTTAATATGAATGGTCGTGGCGTTGGTACAATACTCATTACACCTAAGGGAATTCACATGCCTTTCTCGGCAAAACTCACTTTTAACTGCACTAACAACGAAGGTGAATACGAAGCCTGTATCATGGGTCTTGAGGAAGCCATTGACCTCAGGATCAAGACTTTAACTGTATTCGGAGATTCAGCTCTGGTAATCAATCAAACCAACGGCAAATGATATACTCATCAGGAGCATCTGATACCTTACCGGGACTATACAAGGAGGTTACTTACATTCTTCACAATAGTCAAGCTTGAGTATATCCCCCGAGACGAAAATCAATTTGCAGATGCTCTGGCCACCATTTCATCCATGATCAAAGTTCAAGCTGCCAACTTTGTGCCACGAATTTCAGTATCCAGACTCGACAGACCAGCATATGTATTCTCAGCAGACCTCGCTAAAGATGATAAGCCTTGGTTCCATGACATCAAATGCTTCTTGGAGGATCAAACATACCCGCCTGGGGCATCATCCAATGACAAGAAGACATTAAGAAGGCTAGCTGGTAGTTTCTTCATGAATGCTGATGGTTCCTTGTATAAGAGAAACTTTGATATGGTACTTCTCAGATGTGTTGATAAGACAGAAGCAGACTTGTTGATGCACGAGGTACATGAAGGATCTTTTGGTACCCATGCTGGAGGGCATGCTATGGCTAAAAACTTGTTAAGATCAGGCTATTACTGGATCACAATGGATGCAGATTGTTGTGCTTATGCCAGGAAATGTCATAAATGCCAGATTTATGCAGATAAAATTCATGTGCCTCCAAACCCTTTGAATGTGATGTCTTCACCCTGGACCTTCTCCATGTGGGGCATTGGAATGATTGGAAAGATTGAGCCGACTTCTTTGAATGGCCACAGATTCATCCTAGTAGCCATTGACTATTTTACCAAGTGGGTTGAGGCAGCTTCGTATGCAAATGTCACCAGGCAAGTGGTAGCCCGATTCCTGAAGAGAGACATCATCTGTCGGTATGGAGTGCCCGAGCGAATCATTACTGATAATGGTTCCAACTTGAACAACAAAATGATGGCAGAACTATGCCGGGACTTCAAGATCCAACACCACAATTCTTCTCCTTACAGGCCAAAGATGAATGGCGCTGTAGAGGCAGCTAACAAGAATATCAAGAAGATTGTGCAAAAGATGGTGGTCACATACAAAGACTGGCATGAAATGCTACCATTTGCCTTGCATGGGTACCGTACGTCAATCAGAACATCCACTGGGGCAACACCGTATCAGCTGGTATATGGGATGGAGGCAGTCCTACCTATTGAAGTTGAATTACCCTCCTTACGGGTACTAATGGATGTCAAACTGAATGAAGCAGAATGGGTCCGATCCCGATACGAACAACTAAGTCTGATCGAAGAGAAGAGATTAGCTGCAGTTTGTCATGGGCAGTTGTATCAGAAAAGAATGAAGAAGGCCTTCGATCAGAAAGTCAAGCTTCGAGAATACCAAGTAGGAGATCTTGTGCTGAAAAGACTCCTCCCTCCTCATACAGACCACAGGGGCAAGTGGGCTCCAAATTATGATGGTCCATTCATAGTGAAGAAAGTATTCTCTGGTGGAGCACTGATGCTCAGTACTATGGATGGTGAAGATTTCCTCTCCCCTGAAAAATCAAATGCAGTTCAAAAATACTTCGCATAAATGACCCGCTGGATATAAAAATAGAATGTAAGTCCAGGCAAAAATAGGGCATCCCGGCGAGTCAAAAACAGAATAAAAGACTCGGGCAAAAATAAGGGAAAACAAATAAAAAAATGTACACCAGCTGAGTTGAAAAGCCGCATTGGACAACTCAGGCAAAAATGGGTATCCCGGTGGATTGAAAACCTGAAAGGGCGATCCACGCAAAATAAGGGAATAAGCGAACAACTGCATTCTGAATTCGTCTGTATCACTTACAACATGGCAAACTTCGAAGGGTTAAAGCATCAGTCAGAATCAACCTTCTTCAAAAGCAAGATGAGAAGAACGTCAATGTCATACAAGTCATGGCAAAAGGGAAGCACACTGAAGTATCATCAACATTGCCAGTATCTTTTTGTTTCTCAATTTGTGACAATCCCCTCATTTTAGGGGATTTGTTTCTTTGACTGTACTTGCCAGTTCAGGGCGCACAAATTAATAAAATCAGATTTTCAGTCACATTTCGTCTCGTACATTTTATTTTTGCAAAAAATGTCTGATGTCCTTAATATAATGGTTGCATAAATACAGATGCGTCTTTTCTAAATTACATGCTTGCAGGAAATATATTTCTTACTCCTAGGAGTGTCTAAACTCTAATGAGGGAATCCGGTAAGGGACACCTCGGGATACTTGTACATTTCATTGTTATAACATGATTGCAGGTGCTCAAAGCGCAACATGGGGCATGAAAGTTTCTCCCCAGCAAGCTGCCAAATCATTATTTCCTCAGCACATCTTCCAAACAACACCAGAGATGCTTTCTCCCCATCAGAGTTGCCAGGCATCACTTCTCCAGCACTTTCTCCAGGACAACATCAGGAGGGGCTCATTTCCCCAGCTAAGTCCATCACCCTCAGCAGGGCCTCTACAAAAAAAATCACTAGGAAGATCGTTGAGTGATCGTTTCCTCCCCAGTCAAGTGCAAAGACAGGGAATCATCTCCCCGCAGAGCTCCAGCCTCTATCCAGAAGAACAGTGTCTGAAGATTTCACAACAAAGTGACGGAAGCTTCCACAGACCCCAGCTGGGATATTCTTTTAAAGAAGATCAGCCAGAGATCTTCACCGCAACGGGATCCGAATCCCGGATCGGTATCTTTTGCATAATCATAGCATTCGCATCATATTTTCCCCCAGAGCGTAGCATTCCGTCTAATACGGAGCATTACGGAAAAAGTCAAACATATTGCATAATCATAAGCCATGTTTTGAATCAAACACCTATATATATCAACTTTCCATCAGCCATATACATATATACAAAGACACACAGTCACAACAGAAAGCCAAAGCATTTTCTTTACATTCCCAAAAATACAGATACATGCTCCTTTTGGCACTCGTCTGTGTCATCATTCCCTAGAAAAGTCGCCCGAGCGTTCTCTACAGACAGATACATCTATATACACTCCATCGACACCCGTCCGTGTCACCATTACCCAGCATGATTACCTAAACACTTATCATAAACAAAACACTTGTTTATAATACACCTCTTCCGACACCCGTCCGTGTCATCCTATCCCCTCGGATCTTCAGAATATCTCTTATAACTTATACACTTCCCTTTATGATACCCGTCCGTATCATACTCTCCCTAGTAAGTTGAACACTCGTCTGTGTCTCACTCATGTTTATCTTACTCATACAGACACTCGTCCGTATCTTGTATACACCACTTATCTTCCCCAGATTCGACACTCGTCCGTGTTCTTTGTTAACCGGTTGGTACTCGTCTGTACCGTCATCTCTGAACATGCGTCAGCGTTTGTTTCTACCGATACTCGTCCGTATCGAAGTCTTAAGGATGATCGTCTGCATCTTTAATCTATATACAGTGTCAAACACTTTTACCTTTTCTTTCTTGAATTTAGACACTCGTCTGTGTCTACCATTCTCCAGAAGAGTCCCCGACAAATCCCAACAAATTATTTCCTTTCTATCTGACATTCGTCCTATGTCATGATACTTTTCGGCAGCCGTACCCTACCAGGTGATCGTCCTTCGCCTTTTGATGATCGTCCTTCGTCATCCCCCCAGCGGAGTCTCCATTATTGGAACCCTTTCCTATCCAACATTCGTCCTATGTCGTGATATTTTTAGCAGTCGTCCCCTGCTAGGTGATCGTCCTTCACCTCTTAATGATCGTCCTTCATCATTTTTCCCGATGGCTGTCCCCATCGTTAATCTTGTTATCTGACATTCTTCCTATGTCATGACAAACCCCGAGAGCAGTCGTACCCTGCTAGGTGATCGCCCTTCACCTCTTGATAATCGTCCTTCATCATGCTTATCTGATGGCCATCCCCATCATCGACCTTTGTTATCCGACATTCGTCCTATTTCGTGATGCTTTTGGCAACCGTACCTTGCCAGGTGATCGTCTTTCACCTTAGATGACCGTCCCTCATCTTTCTCCCCAACAGAGTAGCCGTCCCCTGCTAGGTGATCGTCCTTCACATTTGATGACCGTTCCTCATCATTTTATTTCCTCAACTTGATGGTCGTCCCCGTCATTAACTTAACCTTTAAATCCCCATAGAGTCTTGTTTCTTTACTTGATGGCCGTCCCCATCATGATACTTCCATCACCCCAGCATGTCGGCCGTCCCCGTTATTGCTTCCTCCCCAGCGGTTGCCCCCTGCTCGACGGTCGTCCTCCGTCGCCCGCACTTTATAATCATACTTTACTTCCTTTTACAATCTATATCCATTTTCTTCTTCATTAAGTGAGTGCAAATTCTGGACTGTCTTTGGTATTCAACCACAAGTTATCTTGTTTGCCTGATAAGCCGTCACTTACATCCTACACAACTAAGTCATGCTTGAATAGTGGCAGCTGTAAACACCCCAAATTTTCCCTCACTTATTTCACCATGGCTTGTGATTCTTTTCATTTTCATAGATTCAATCATAGCATCTCATATTGCATTTTTGCTTCACTACATTGGTTCAAAGTCATCTGAATCTAGGGTTTGTGATCTGAGCCATCCCTGAGCCATCTGAGCCACTCCAAAGGTCATCAATCATCTTGAAATTCTGTGATCAGGTATGAGATGTCCTATGAGATGTTCCAACACTTGACAGATTTAACCAAAACTTAAAGTGCAAGAAAATTAAACAACACAGTAGTTTGTTAACCCAGTTCAGTGTATAACCACACTTACATCTGGAGGCTACCAAGCCAGGAGGAAATCCACTATAAGTAATATTAATTCTAGACTTAAACAACCCAGTTTAATCTTTCACTTAATATCTACCCAATGCAATTTCTACCTAAGTCACTACTTAGATATGAGTACCAACTCACTCCCCCTCAATCACACAGTGATCTTGTTTACAAGTTTAATAAAATTGAAGTCATACTTCAAACAAAACAGCTTGATCTTACTTCACAGTTTCAATCAAGTCACAAATGCACTTATGCTTAAAAGCTCATAAAGTGGTACAATTAAAAACAACCTGCTATTAAAACACAACACCCTATTTTGTCTTCTAAAATTTGTACTCAATTCTGTGAGTTTCTGTTGATTAAATAGGTGTTTGTAAATTTGGGCTTTCTGTAAAATTGGGCTTTCTGGTAGCAGGTTTGAGATGTCTCAACATCTGTTGGGACATCCTGAAAAATTGAACTTAAGTCATTTACACAATGTCCCAACATCTGGTGTGACATCCTGAATTAAGTTCTTATACTTTGTTTGATAATGTCCCAACATCTGATAGGACATTCTGAACTGAATTCAATATTTCTTGTTGGTCAAAAATTCTGCCAATTCTAATCATCTACAAACTCCCCCTTTGGCTAATTTTTGGCTAACATTCTTTTCTGATTTTCAGAGTGCAGCAGAAGTTCTTTTATCAGAGTATAAAATTACTTTTCTGTTGAATCATATTTGAGATTACTCCCCCTCAAACATACATGTATCCAGGTTGCAACAGAAATATTTTACAGATTTAGTTCAGAAACAAATAGAGATTTTTCATTCATAATCAAACAGCATTACACATTGTTGTTGTTGTTGTTGTTGTTCTCCCCCTTGTTAGACATAAATTTGGGGCCAAAGAGACTAATTCAAAAATACAATGCAGAAGCTGTCATTACAAAATCCTCACATACAATTTTCACTCAGATTCCTCACAGTCAGTTTCTTCATCATCCTCAGTCTCCTCATCAGAAGAAGCAGCTTTCTGATCACTTTCACTCTCCAGCCTTTGGATAATCTCCTCAAGCTTCTGCTTCCTTGCTTCAAGTACTTTGCAAGTGCTCTTCAGTTCAGCAATCAATGCAGCCTTGGAGATTGGAGACTTTGCATTTGAAGGACCTGCAGATGTCCCAGAGGGTGCTTCAACATCTGCTGCATGATGACTCAGGAACAACTTGTAGTGAAAGGCCAGAGGGCTTTCTCTTTTGCAAACTGTGTCCTTCTCATTAAGGATCCCAGGGTACTGACTCAGCACTATTCCACACAGCAGGGAAGGGAAGGCAATTGGCAGCTTTGTTGCAGATGAGCTAGCATGCTTCAATGTCTGATCAAAGATGTAGGCTCCATAATCCAGCTTAGTTTGAGTGCCCACAGCATAAATAAACCTGCCCAGGCCAGTGGATATTGAGGATGTATGATTTGTAGGTACCCAGTTTGCTGTACCAATCCTGTTCAGCATGGCATATTTCCTTGTCAGCATGCTCACTGAGAGCTTTCCTTTTACTGGCCAAGCCTTGACCTGGTTAGCAGTGATAACCTTGCAGACCTGGTTATCAGTCTTCCCTAACTCATTTGGACCATCAGATTCTCTTCCAAGGTATTGGTTGATGACCTGAGGAGAGAATTCTACACACCTGCCTCTTACAAATACTTTTCTGAATTCAGTAGACTTACCATTGGCACAATCTTCTTGGAGATTGACTATGAACTCTTTGACAAGCAGCTCATAACAGGGAGAGAAATTGGAGACTGTTTTGAAGAGGCCAGCAGCAGATATGAGATCAATTAACTCTATGCACTCAAGTGCATTACTACTCAGCTCTCTTTCAAGTGCTACCCTTCTTTGATAAACAAACTTCCATCTGTTCACACTAGAGACATGATGAAAGGAGATGTTGTCCAAGGGAGCTTCTGGAACAGCATTTGAAGACCTTGAGGGTGCTGATTTCTTCTTTGGAGGAGATGTTGGGACATCTGTTTCAACATCTGAATCTGGAGGAGTGACAGCTTTCCTCTTGTGTGTTTGCACCTTGCTCCATTGTTTTGTAGGACCAAAGAAAGCTTTAGCTTTGTCCTTCTTTGGGGTAGCTTGCTTCTTCTCAGGAATTGCCTGTCCTGCATGCATCTTTTCTTTCCTAGTTCTGAGCCTTTTGGCTATGCTAGGTTTTACAGAGGCAATGATTTCTGTATCAGAATCATGCTCCAGGATCACAACAGGAGGAGATTGAGCAGTCTCCTCTTCAGCTGGTGGATCAGCAGAGATGTGCTCTTCAGTAGAGGCCTTGGTTTGGTCCTCAGATGTTTCTTCATCACTATCATTTGAGGCCTTTTTCTGGTCCTCAGATGTTTCAACAGCAGCATCAGATGAGGCCTTTTGCTGATCCTCAGATGTTTCAACATCTATTGGGACATCCTGTTGAGCAGGAGTGTCCTTTGCAGCCTGAGTTTGTTGATCTTCTTGTGGGGCTGGCATGGTGTTCAGAGGGATATATATGCCACTTACCACTCTTTGCTCAGATAGGATCTTGGTTACCAACTCCTTTATGGAAGCATCCACATATTCAAAAGATTTTTGAGGTATGTTTGCTGGTGAAGGAATGCCTTTGGATTTGTTGCAGACTTGATCTTTTGTTCTTTTTGGAGTTCTTGGCTTTTTAGCATGAGGAACACTTCCTCTGATTTCGTTCATTGGGGTTGACTCCATGGGAACCACAGAAATAGGGGTTGCGTGCACCACATCTTCCTTGTTGAGGATTTCTTCAGAACTGTTAGGGTTTTGAGACATTTTCGAAGGAAGAGGATGAAGAGTTTTAGGGTTGATGATTTCTGAAGAACAGCTAGAGAATGCAATTTGTTTTTGAGAGTATGATGAGAATATGGATAGCTGAAAGCAAGCTGTTATTATATAAGTAGCCGTTACTTGGAAAATTATTAGGAATGGAATACCCAAGGTGCTTGACCAGACTGGTGTTGCCATCTGGTGCTTATGCCACACAATTTCATATGACATGTTGGCACATCTCCATAACTGCTAAATCTCACATAAGCAGATTCCCAATTTGCCCCTTAAGTTCTCAAATTGAGTAGCATCCAATGCTTTGGTAAAGATATCAGCCAACTGCAGATTTGTAGCTACATGTTCTAATGAAATCACTTTCTCTTCTACAAGATCTCTGATGAAATGATGTCTTATATCAATATGCTTAGTCCTGCTATGTTGGATAGGATTTTTTGATATGTTAATAGCACTTAAGTTGTCACAGTACAATGTCATGACATCTTGTGGGACATTGTACTCAGTGAGCATTTGCTTCATCCAAACCAACTGTGAACAACTGCTTCCAGCTGCAATATATTCAGCTTCAGCAGTAGATAAGGATACACAATTTTGTTTCTTACTGAACCAAGAAATCAAATTGTTTCCTAGAAAGAAGCATCCTCCTGAAGTGCTTTTTCTGTCATCAGCACTTCCAGCCCAATCAGCATCACAGAAGCCAGTGAGAATTGGTTTGCATCCATGAAAATACATTATGCCATAGTCACAAGTACCATTAACATATTTCAGAATTCTCTTGACTTGATTAAGATGACTGACTTTTGGATCAGCTTGATATCTTGCACATACACCTACTGCAAATGCTATGTCTGGTCTGCTAGCAGTCAGATATAATAAACTCCCAATCATGCTTCTGTACATGCTTTGATCTACATTCTCACCCTTTTCATCTTTAGTCAGCTTTAAATGTGTGGGGGAAGGAGTTCTCTTATGATTAGCACTGTCCATTCCAAATTTCTTGACAATGTTCTTAGCATACATGCTTTGGGAAATGAACATGGAGTCCTCCATTTGCTTTATTTGCAGTCCAAGAAAGTAGGTTAATTCTCCTACTAGGCTCATTTCAAATTCAGATTCCATCTGGTTGACAAAATGTTTGACCATCCTGTCTGACATCCCACCAAAGACAATGTCATCTACATATATTTGAGCAATCATGACATTTCCTTCTTCATCTTTAACAAACAAGGTTTTGTCAATTCCACCTTTCCTGTACCCTTGCTTGATAAGAAAAGTAGTCAGCCTTTCATACCATGCTCTTGGAGCTTGCTTCAGACCATAAAGAGCCTTCTTTAGTTTGTATATATGATTTGGACAGCTTGGATCAACAAATCCTTTAGGCTGTTCTACATATACCTCTTCATTGAGATAACCATTTAAAAAGGCACTTTTCACATCCATTTGAAATAGCTTGAACTTTAAGATACAAGCAATTCCCAAAAGTAGTCTGATTGATTCAAGCCTTGCTACTGGTGCAAAGGTTTCATCAAAGTCTACTCCTTCAATTTGTGTGTATCCTTGAGCTACAAGTCTAGCTTTATTCTTTGTAACAACTCCTTGTTCATTTGACTTGTTCTTATACACCCATTTTGTTCCAATCACATTTATGTCATCAGGTCTAGGAACAAGATTCCACACTTCATTCCTTGTGAATTGACCTAATTCCTCTTGCATAGCACAGATCCAGTATTCATCAGTAAGAGCTTCCTTGATGTTTTTAGGTTCTATTTTAGAAACAAAACAGGAACCTGAAATCACTTCTCTTGATCTAGTGCTTACACCTCTGTTGGGATCACCAATTATTAAATCTTTGGGATGATCCTTCTGTATTCTGATGGAGGGAGGTTTGCTGGATTGTTCTGTCCTTGCATCAGTTTGAGTGAAGTCATAATGATCACTCTTTTCTTCAGCTTCAATCTTGATATCAGCAGATGTTCCAACATCTTCTGGGACATCTGTAGGAGCATCATCAATTATCACATTTATGGACTCCATGATAACCTTGGTTCTAGAATTAAATACTCAATATGCTCTGCTGTTTATAGAGTATCCAAGAAAAATCCCTTCATCACTTTTAGGATCCATTTTTCTTCTTTGCTCCCTATCTGCCAGAATATAACAGTTACTTCCAAACACATGGAAGTACTTAACTGTGGGTTTTCTGCCCTTCCAGACTTCATAGATTGTGGACACAGTTCCTTTCCTTAGAGTAACTCTGTTATGGATGTAACAAGCTGTGTTCATAGCTTCAGCCAAGAGGTACAAAGGTAACTTTTTAGCATGGATCATAGCTCTTGCTGATTCTTGAATAGTTCTATTCTTCCTCTCAACAATCCCATTCTGTTGAGGAGTGATTGGTGAAGAATATTCATGATTGATTCCTTCTGAAGAACAGAAATCTAAGAATTTTTGGTTCTCAAATTCTTTTCCATGATCACTTCTTATTCTGATCACACAGCTGGCTTTTTCCCTTTGTATTCTTTGGCATAAGTCTTTGAATACATCAAATACATCAGACTTTTCTTTGATGAAATTTATCCATGTGTACCTTGAAAAGTCATCAACCACTACATAGGCATACCTCTTACCACCAAGACTCTCAACCTGCATAGGTCCCATAAGATCCATATGCAATAGTTCCAAAACTTTGGAAGTTGTCAGATGTTGGAGCTTTGGATGGGACATCTTGGTTTGCTTGCCTATTTGACATTCACCACATATTTTGCCATCATCAATCTTCAGTTTAGGAATACCTCTCACATCATCCATAGATATGATCTTCTTTATGCCTCTGAAATGAAGATGACCTAGTCTTTGGTGCCATAGTTTCACTTCTTCTTCTTTAGCTAAAGAGCAAGTTGAAGTGAGACTGAAGTCTTGAGGTTCCCACATGTAACAGTTGTCTTTAGATCTGGCTCCTCTCATAATAACCTCTTGTTCTTTGTTAGACACTATACATTCAGTTTTGGTAAAGTTTACACTGTATCCTTGATCACATAATTGACTTATGCTGATCAGTTTAGCAGTTAAACCTTTAACCAGTAGCACATCATTTAGCCTTGGTACATCTTGACAGTCCAAGGTCCCAACTCCCTTGATTTCTCCTTTAGCTCCATCTCCAAAGGTTACATATCTGAATGAATGTGACTTTAAGTCTACTAGCAGATTCTTCAATCCAGTCATGTGTCTTGAACATCCACTGTCAAAGTACCAGTCTTCTTTGGCTGATACTCTTAGTGATGTATGTGCTATATATGCAACACCTTTCTTTGACCATTTGAGTTGAGATTTCTTTTGATACCTCTGCCCTGTGTATTGTTCATCAGTAGAGCTCCAAGGTTGCTTGTTGATCTTGTTCTTGGGTATGTAGCTTTGATCAGCATGAGGACTAGCTTTTGGTCTCCATACCTTCTTGATTACCTTTGTCTTCTGCTTAGGAGGTTGCTGATCTCTTTGATGTCTATACAGCACTTTCTTGGTACCTTCTATCTTCTACTTAGGAGGTTGCTGATACATTTGATTTGGATATCCATGCAACTTATAGCAATGAGGTTTGATATGTCCAAATCTTCCACAATGATGACATCTCCATCTTTGATACTTCTTCTTCATTATGTTCTTTTCAGAATGTTGAGACATCTGTTGGAACATTATGTTTGACTTTGTGTTCTTTTCCTGATGTTGAAGCATCTTTTGGGACATCTTGTTTGACTGTATGGACTTTGAAGTAGTTTTGCTAGAGCTAGCTTCATCCTTATGAACTCTGTTAAATCCCAGTCCACTTTTATCCCCTGAATGCTTATTGTTGTTGAGAATAACATCCAGTGTACTTGAGCTACTGTTCAGCATTCTAACAGATTTGGACATGTGTTCCAATTTGGAGTTGAGAAGACTTACTTCACTTTTCAAGGTGTCAATGATCTCTTGATCACTTGCTTTTTCATCTTTTAGTTCCTCATTCTGCTTCTTTAGCTTTATAACCTCACTGCATATTTCAGTGCTTCTTTTGTATAGATCTTTGTATGCTTGCTCAAGTTCTTCAAAAGTAAGCTCCCCATCACTGGAATCACTTTCAGATTCAAATAATCCAGCTAGAGCAGTGATATGCTTAGCTGATTCTTCTTCTGAGTCACCTCCTGAGTCTTCATCAGACCAGGTTACAGAGAGTCCTTTCTTTTTCCTTTTTAAGTAGGTAGGACATTCATTCCTGATGTGTCCATATCCTTCACATCCATGACATTTGATTCCTTTTTCTTGACTGGTTTTTTCATCATAATTTGACCTTCTGTTAGCATCATAAGGTCTTTTGTTCTCAGAAGAGTTTGTGTATCTTCCACTGAGTTTGGATATGCCTTCCATCCCTCTGAGAATCTTTTTGAATTGTCTTCCAAGCATAGCAATGTTATCTGATAAGCTTTCACCAGTTTCTGATTTATCATCTTCTTCTTCATCAGTATTTGTCACTAAGGCTATGCTTTTGTTCTTCTTTACATTTGTGTCATTCATTCCCATCTCAAATGTTTGAAGGGAACCAATGAGCTCTTCAACTTTCATTGTGCATATGTCTTGAGCTTCTTCTATTGCTGTGACTTTCATGTCAAATCTTTTTGGCAAAGATCTGAGAATCTTTCTTACAAGCTTTTCATCAGTCATCTTTTCTCCCAAGGCTCCAGAAGTATTGGCTATTTCTAAGATGTTCATGTAGAATTCATGAACTGTCTCATCTTCCTTCATTCTCAAGTTTTCAAACTTGGTGGTGAGAAGTTGAAGTCTTGACATCTTTACCTTTGATGTTCCTTCATGAGTTGTTTTGAGAGTGTCCCACACATCTTTGGCCAGCTCACAGTGATGCACAAGTCTAAAGATGTTCCTATCAATGCCATTGAATAAAGCATTTAAGGCCTTGGAGTTGCCTAGTGCTGAATCTTCTTCCTCCTTACTCCATTCTTCTTCAGGTTTCAACACTTTTGATCCATCTTTGGTGTCTTGGATAGGGTGTTCCCATCCAATGTTGACTGCTCTCCAGGCCCTGTTGTCAAGTGATCTTAAGAATGCAATCATTCTTGGTTTCTAGTAGTCATAATTAGATCCATCCAGTATAGGTGGTCTATTTACTGATCCTATATCTCTGTCCATGTTTCCAGAATTTGTATTCCCTAGATCTCACCCAGTATAAACAGGCAGGGTGCCTGCTCTGATACCAATTGAAATTCTGTGATCAGGTATGAGATGTCCTATGAGATGTTCCAACACTTGACAGATTTAACCAAAACTTAAAGTGCAAGAAAATTAAACAACACAGTAGTTTGTTAACCCAGTTCAGTGTATAACCACACTTACATCTGGAGGCTACCAAGCCAGGAGGAAATCCACTATAAGTAATATTAATTCTAGACTTAAACAACCCAGTTTAATCTTTCACTTAATATCTACCCAATGCAATTTCTACCTAAGTCACTACTTAGATATGAGTACCAACTCACTCCCCCTCAATCACACAGTGATCTTGTTTACAAGTTTAATAAAATTGAAGTCATACTTCAAACAAAACAGCTTGATCTTACTTCACAGTTTCAATCAAGTCACAAATGCACTTATGCTTAAAAGCTCATAAAGTGGTACAATTAAAAACAACCTGCTATTAAAACACAACACCCTATTTTGTCTTCTGAAATTCGTACTCAATTCTGTGAGTTTCTGTTGATTAAATAGGTGTTTGTAATTTGGGCTTTCTGTAGGTTAATCCAGTCCTAAAACGCATGCAGCTTCCACCTTGAATTAGGGTTTGTTACTTCCTAGATTCTAGGTGATTTAGTTCTTCTAATTATGCTGAAGCCTCATAATAAAACTTCCTACAGATGCGCCTTGTTCTGTTTTTATCCATCCATAATTAATTCCAGATAACTTTCCTTAAATATCTCAGATCAGTTAGTCATTAATTAATTCTGGTAGCAGGTTTGAGATGTCTCAACATCTGTTGGGACATCCTGAAAAATTGAACTTAAGTCATTTACACAATGTCCCAACATCTGGTGTGACATCCTGAATTAAGTTCTTATACTCTGTTTGATAATGTCCCAACATCTGATAGGACATTCTGAACTGAATTCAATATTTCTTGTTGGTCAAAAATTCTGCCAATTCTAAACATCTACATATCTCAAGAGGGTCCATGTATGTTCAAGTATCATATTATATCCTCCCAAGATCAAGGAAGTCAGAAAATCACAAGAACTGAGAAATGCATGGAAGTAGAGCCAGGTTTAACTGCATAGATGACCTGAAATTAGGGTTTTGGTTTCAGAGGGCATAACTCCAAAATTTTTGGTCATTCTTGTTTCTATTGGTCTCTATATGATATAAAGATCATGCATACCAATTTTCATGAAGAAATTCAATGGGGAAGGCATCTGATCAATAGATGACTTCTTGAGCAAGTCAGTGTAAAATCAGGGCATCTGAGGCCCCCAATCATCCAACCAAAGGGTCTTCTCCATCATTTTGGGTGTATATGATCTTTATTTGATCTTATAAGAAGTTAGAAGTTCACAAAATTGAAGAATGTCAAGCCATTTGCAAAGTTGCCATTTTGGGAAAGTGACTTGTAATGCAAACTTGCCATTTTGGGAAAGTTTTTCAACCTCCTCTTTTTGATTCAAAAATGCTTCAAATGAAAAATTCTTGGTCATGAAAGTTGTAGATTGGATCATTCCCTTTTCAAAAAGTACAAGAACTTGATCTAATTCATCATAGAACTCAAGTTATAGCCTTGCAAAGTTGGGAAAAATCACAAAATTTCACTTATGTACCAAAGAGGGAAACTTGCAAAAACTCATACCAAGGCAATTTGTGACCTTAAAGTGACTTCTAACCATTACACAAACATCACATATGACCTAAAAATCAGAATTTGCACCAATTCACAAAGCTTCATACCTTGAATTACAAGTCACCATAAGGCATTTCTCATAAATCTTCAAGAATGGAATTTTTGCAAAAGGGACTTCTAATGATTGGATTAGTTGCTAAGTGATCTCAAAGCATCATAACAACTTCATGTGGTCCATTTTGATGCAAATTGCCCAAGAGTTCATAAGTTTCATTGCCTTGGTTCACAAGGAATTCCAAAGAGGGAAATATGAAAGAACCTTGAAAACTCTTGATCAAGACCATCCAGTCCACAAAATCAGATCCAAAGGTCTTCCTTGACTCAAGCTGAAGCAGGACAAGCCCTAAGATCTCCTCTGACCCGAGCCATACCTATGGTACACAAAATCTTGACTTTTTGCATCTTTGCCCATACCAATCAAACTGTGACATTACCAACCCTCTGCCCAATCAGAACATATTATGTGGACCTCAAGGACTTGAAACATACACACACACACAAGCCAGCATCCTCCTAGAAGCCAGGATTCACAAAAACTGTCAAAATCTTCACCTCTTCGAAACTTCTTCCACAGCCATTAAACTTCCATTTTTTCTTCACCAATAAGTCATATATCATCCAAGGAACAAGAATCAATCCTTAAAACAGCCTGAAACATCACATACACAAACCTCAAAATTTGCTGCACCAGAGCTGGAATCTCAAAACTAGCCACCCTCAAGGTTTTCTAAGATTCATTTCATCATCAGGAGGTTTAGAGGATTGGACTTGCATCACAGGAGGAGCCAGAAAGCCCAGAATCAGAAGGTTCAATCTCAGGTATAGCTCAAGAACTTTTTTCTCAGAACCTTATTTTTAAGTTCTTAATCGAATCCTTATGTTGTGCTGATGATTCTGATGTATTTATTTTTCGAAATGGTGGAATATTGAGCATGTATGAAGTCTCTGAAAGTTTTAACCCTAGAGTCGTTTTGCTTCGATTTGGCTTTTTGATGGATAAAAAATGGATTTTGCTTGGGGATTTAGGATCAGTGATGTGTGGGGATCATTTCTGGGCAAGAAATTAGGAGTTTAGAAACCTGTAGAAGATTTTAGGTTTTCGGTTCGCCGGAGAAGATGACCGGAACACTGTTCCGGTCACCTGAAACTCATTAGCCCTAATCTGCGTAATTAGTGAACTTTGAATGATGGCCCTTGGATTTGTCCTTCCCGCGTGAGATGAGTGGTCCATATCACGTGTTAAAACCCTAATCCAGTCATTAACTTAATTAATTATGTTAAAAAATTCAAAAATCTCAAAGTGAATCCCAGCCCTCCAAACACGCGCCAGTCAACTCCCGCGCGTTTCATTTAAATCCTGGCCTTCAGATTGGTTTACTTTTCCATTTAAATTATTTTATTTCATTTTCTTGCATTTTTCTTGTACATTTTATTTAAAATAGAAAAACACTTTCAAAAAATTTTATTTTTTGCATCATGACTTTAAATATTTTTCTCATTATGAAAATAATTTTTATTTTATTTTTTGCATAAAAATTGTATTTTTAAAATATTTAAATGTTTATTTTAATTAATTAATGGAAATTAATTAATTAAAATACCATTTAAGTTTCTAAAAATCACCAAAAAAATCACATGCATCTTGACACATTTAGAGACATTATCAAACCATTCATACAAATTTCTTTTTGGTTCTTGATCCATTTTGACATTTTCTTTGGATTTAGGGTTCTTAAAAATCAATATTTTTGACCCTAACTTAGAAAAATCTTTTTCTGCCTAACCATGAAGGGTTTGATGATGATTCTTTTTGCATTGCATCACACATATCATATAGTTTCTAGGGTAAAATTGGCATGAATTTATCTTTCATTTTTGATTTATTTTTCATTTTTTCCTTGTGAGGTCCCTTAAAAATTTAGATAACTTAGGAAAATCATAACTTCCTTAAGGTTAAGAGTTAGGTCTCCTCCTTTGGGGTGTGATATCATATGAGTTTAGGGTTCCTTTGATTCCATTTTCAATTTTTTATCTCATGTTTTGCTTCTGATTTTGAATTTTACATTGCATCTTGTATGTAAACCCTAATCTTTGCCTTCATTTGCATTCATCCTTCATATGCTTGCATACATGAACTTGCAATGACATTTTGTGCATCCACGTGACATATAAGACATCTTAGGACACA
This sequence comes from Lathyrus aphaca, assembly GCA_963966055.1. Classification (NCBI taxonomy): domain Eukaryota; kingdom Viridiplantae; phylum Streptophyta; class Magnoliopsida; order Fabales; family Fabaceae; genus Lathyrus; species Lathyrus aphaca. Next base: position 314,572,039 of record OZ014519.1, read on the forward strand.
TTAGACTCATGCTTGATCATTTCCTCATCCATTTGCCATGTTTTTGTTTTCATTTATGTCATGTGCATTCATGAACATTCATGCTTCTTACATGTCCCATTTGCATTCCCATCCTTTGTATGATCATCCACATCTCATGACATCCATTTGCATCATCTCTTAGCATCATTCACACCTTGATATGCTTCTGACTTTGGCTTTCATCTTGGCATTTCATCTCATTTTCATTTCATTTCATTTCTTGTTGCTAACTTTTCAGGTGGTAAGTGTTTAAGAAGTGAATTTGCCTTCACTTATCATAATCTCTTCTCACCCCTCTTATGCATTCATTGCTGCATTTTTATTTGTGTATTGGAGTGAGCTTGCTCATTCATGTTCCTTCCCTTCCTTCTTTCTTCAAGCAACTTATCTTCTTAAGTGAAGTAAGTTGTCTTGCTTCTTTTTCTTCCATCCTGCTTCTTCCATGGTGGCTTTTCCTTGAAGATCTTCTTGCAAGCCTCATAAACCCTAGGAACAACCAAGCATGATCACAATTAGGGTTTGATTAGTCCCCCATTAGTTTTACCTTTGTGTCATCTTTGTGTCTTCTCTTCTCATCTCATAATCAAGGACTAAACCTTAAAGGTTTTAAGGCTTTGTGATTAAGCTTATGCCTGCATCCTTCTATTAGGATGGAGTGTATAACTGCAATCATAAGTGTTAAACCCTTTAATCAATTCACCTAATAATCACCAAGACATCAAGCTTGTAACTTGGGCCTTGCATTAGGGTTCTAATTCTTCCTTAATTGATTAAGAAGGACTAACCCTAGTGTTAATGGACAAGTCCCCCTCAAGTTGTCTTACAAATCATAAAAATCACTTCTTAACCTTACCATTAACTAAAATCCACTTTAATAAAGGTTTGTTTTGTCATGAGGTTAATCCCTAATCATGGATTAAGTTGAGGAGCCTTCCTCAGCTTAAATGTTCTCATCTATCATCCTTCTATTAGGATGGTGTAATGGGTCCATTAAATCTTTGATTATGGCTTAAAATCATTACTTAACACTAAACAAAATACCAAAAAATCTAAATAAATGCAAGTAGGTTAATGATCTTAATCCTACATCATGGTGATTAAGTGTGAGGTGCTTACTTCATACTTAGGGTATTCTCATTACCCCTAATCAGAGGGAAGATGTGATGAGTTTACTAACCCTTGGTTTAGGCTTAAGCTCATTTTCTTATGACAAACACAAAAAGCAATAAAAGATTGAAAACATCAAAAACAAACAATAATCGTCTCCTCCGGGATTCTTTTCTCACCTCATTCACTCACAAACGAGAACTTGCTTCTTCCATCTAATGCAACACAGTTAGCACCTGAGCCAGACAGGTCATACACTTGAGCATAGACAAGTAAGCAGTTCATCAGTCAATTTATCTTTCAGTCTCTTTGAGTCGAACTACGGTGTTCTGACTTCCTCATTGCACGAGAGGATACGTAGGCATAACTTAACAGTTATCAAACAAAAGTCTCTGTTCATTCCCCCTCTTCAGCATTATTCTTTAAGCCTCATTGTCTTGAGCTTTGCACTCTTTTCCTGCACTGACACTCCTTCATTTCAGTTCACATTTCTTTTACACTAACACTTGCATTTTTTTCCAGATTTTGTACACAAAATAGCACAGACACTACCCCTTTAAACACAAATCTTTCAAGCGTGGATCCCGTCGAGTACGACGGACAATCTGGGTGCTTATACCTTCCCAGGTTGTAACCAACCCCCTTTCTCAGTTTCTCTGGTTCGCAACCGTCTTATCCATCTTTTCTTAGGTCTATGCAGCATTACCTTTCCTTCGGGATAAAAATGCCTAGCTGGCGACTCTTTTCATTCTCCTCCTTTCGCCGACCGTTCGCGTCTTTACCCCTCCTGGTCGGGTGTCATTTGGTGGGAGCGACAATAGCGTGTGGTCATGGCACAAGGTTTGCATGTCCTCTGAAAGATGATCCATTTGGACTTTCATTTCAGCTATTTCTGCTCGGTATTGTTCCATATCCATCTCTTGATGACTGTGATTCAAATTGGCCATTCTGAAGAGTAAACGAATCAGGATGAGAATCTGTCCCCGGACACCTGTAATGAGAGTAAGGATGCATGCAAATGCCATGTTTGATTATTTCCAAGGGATCCATCTGCTTTGATTCCAATTTGGATATAGCAACATATAATGACATGGTTCAAACATGGGATCGTTGGAAATAACCGAACAGGTATGATAAAATGCCATGATGTTATGTATGCAACAGGCATGTGATCAGTGAAGTGTCTGTGATGTGTCAATCATATAATCAGGTGTCGGTGCAAGGTCTCAAAATCCATATATCACAATAATCATCCCTCTGATCCGGGATCCATATCTTAAAACCAGAAATCCAGATCACAAAACTGAACCAAAGGCAAAGTGGGTATGCTGAAGGTATTAAGGTTCCTGGAAACCTGTAAACCCCTCCCAATCTCACGGGTGTGCTACTCGGGTCAACATTACGGACTCTCAAAGCCGAATAGCAATAATACGTTCACCATTTCCGAGAAATGGCTCATGACCAAATCCGGGAATCGGTTTGGCATTATGTACTACTCGGGGAGGTTATAGTTGAGTCCGGAAAAGCAAGCATCCCTCACAAGTCTCCAGCTTCAAGCACTGAGTCGAGAAACAATAGTACATTCATCCCGAAGGGTAAAATACTATCGTCATACGATCAGTTTGCTTTAACTGAATTCCTATGAGAGAACCAGGCCATCCTATGCGAGTTCCCAGTGGGCCCTCAGATGCGAGTGGGTTTGCCAACAAATGTGGTCTGCCACTGTCATCACTGGAGAGGGATGTTTCCACAAAGGTTCTCAATGATCGGTCCCCTAACTGCACATAACTATCAGGGTAGCGTATTAACCCAGAAAGATTCTGGTATCAATACATTCCCGAGAAGGTCGCATGTCAAGGTGTGGAACTCACTACTACCAACATAGCAAGATGCCATGAAGCCAAAGTGAAACCACTCTAGGTCCTAGGGTGCACTCGAGCCCCGGTTACGAGCTCATCTCACAGTAACCCCATCCCACAGAAAATATGAAAACCAGCACAGTCCAGCATATGATGCATGTGAAAATAAATACTGAAAGCGGTAAATAAATGCGGTAAAGTAAACTGCAAATAAAAACAGTAAATAAGCACTACAACACACGCATATAAACACCCGAAGAAAGCAAAAACAAACAGGCGCTAGGATTGACTCTACAAGGGAAACCAGAGATTCTGGGTTCGGTCCCCAGCTGAGTCGCCAGCTGTCGCTCCCGGGATTTTCATCCTAGTACAAACAAGAAAGTGGCGCGGAAAAGGTAGAGTCGCCAGCCAGACATTTTTATCCCGAAAGAATGGGAAAGGTAATGTTGCACAAACCCGAGGAAGAAGGAAAGGACGAGGTCCTGGGAACCAAAGATCTGAGTTCGGGAGTCGGTTACGACCTGGGAAGGTATTAGCACCCCAGATCGTCCGCCGTACCCGACGGGATCCACGCTTGCTTGGTTTGTTTCAAAGGGTAAAAGAATAAGATGCTGCTGAATAGAAATTGCTACTGGAATGGAAATGAGATTAGAAAGGAACTGAAAAAAAGAATGGAAAGAAAGAATGGGGAAAATGTAGGGAAAATAAAGAATGTGCTCGAACGGGCCCTACCCTGCTGCCTACGTACCTCATCGGGATAATGAGGATCAGAGTCGACGTAGTTCGCCTAACTAAGGCGGTGACTATTTGTTTGTGTTTTTTATGCTGGAACTGCGTATGTCTATGCTCAGGTGTTGCAGGCTCGTCTGGTACGAGTGCGTTTTACCGTCTTGCATGCGAGATAAGTCGTCGCAGGTTCGCGCTCAGAGTGAATGAGATTAGAAGAGAAGTTCCCGCAGGAAAGTCGCTTATTAATTTTTTTTGGTCTTTTAAGAGAAGTATTTTGAATTTATTTGTTTTATGAAACAATCCCTTGATGAGACTTGTACATCATGATAGACGAGCTTACACCACTCCAAGATGGAATGAATGCAAGTGCTTCATGGAATAAGGCTATACACAAAGGATCCTTTCAATTATTTGTTAATTGTTTTTTTTGGATTTTGTTTGAAGATGAGAAAGAATAACTCAAATTGGAAAAGGGAAAATCTAATGGGGAACTAAGACACACTCTAATTTTATTGATTTATTTACATGGGAGATCCTATGGTTTGTGGAGTTTTCTAAACCTAATGGAAAAACACCTCGAACTAATAGAATGCAACTTACTTCCTAAGGAAGATAAGTTGATTCTAAAGCTAAGGGAAAACCTAAAGAAATTGGAATATTGATCAACATAAAAACATAAAATTGAATGACAAAATAGAATTCAAAACATATCAATTAAAGACATGAATTAAAATAGTCCCATTTATTTATTCTAATTCTAATTAAAATGAAACTTAAGCCTAAGTCCTAAACTAAAGTCATACCTAATATTTTCCTTCTAAAAGAAATCAAAATCTAAACTAACCTAAGTCCACATTGAATCCTAAGATTAAATCTAAACTAAACTACTTTTTTTTTGAATTTAATATCAAAGCCTAAACTAAGAGAAATTATATGTAACAAAGCCTAAGAATTAATTCTCTAAAAAATATCAAATCCTCTGGAAAAATTATGAAAATTAATCTATTGGGTCCTAAGATTACCTATAATATTGTGTTAAAAGGGGTCCTAAAAAATCCTAATTTTGCTATGTCTAAGAATTGTTTATTTTCACCTAAGAATTATTCATTAATTTCTAAGGATTAAGCCTCTAAACCTAAGATAAAATGAGCTAAAAAATCCACTAAAATTCCCCTAAGTACTACTATGAGTCTTCTAACTACAGTAAAAAAGAATGGGCAAAAAAGGTTACTGGAAGATTGAAATATAAAATCTACAAGCTTATGTACATTTGAAGAAAATTCATTAAGAAACATCTACATGAAAAATTCAATATAAAATCAAAAATAAAGAAAAAATAGAAAAATAAAATTCTAATCAATTCTAATATGAATTAAAAATATACTTGAATTTTTTTGGGAATTTTTTCTATGCCTTTTACTATTTTTATTTGAAAATTTTCTCAACTATACTAACTAAAAAAAAATTAAAATCCTAAAGAAATTAATAAAGGGGGTGAATTAGTGATTTTATTTAGTTATTTTCTCAAACTGGGCTTTGAGGGAGGTGCGAAAAGCAAGATAGAAAGGCCCAACTGCGCAGGAAATTAAGGTGTATGGTGTGGACTCAGTCAACCTTCGTTGACTCAAATCTGGGTCGTAAAGCTGGTCCTCTCCTATGGGTATTTTAATCACGCAGATCACAATGAAGGCCTATGGTTGTTACGGTGTATCGCCGTGCAAGGGATCGACCACCGCTATAGCATACCGGACGGTGACACGTGTCACTGCCGGTATGGCCAAGAATCTAAAAGCCCATCTCATTTCCATCTTGAATTCAATTCCTATGGCATTTATGGATTTTAATTGAAATTATCACACCATTAATCACCTTTATTAATATTAATTTACAATTAAACAAAAATCAAATTTTATAATTAAATCTGAGACTAAAGTTAAACCACAAATTCGTCAAAAAAACTCAACGAACCCTAGACCCTCTTTGTCCTTCGTCCACAGCGATCCCCTTCACCTTCTCCTTGCAAATCGCAGCCGCCCTTAACCTCAACTCTCTCCTTTTCTTCACTCCGCCACCACCTCTAAAGTCAACATCGAAATCGAAACGAAGCAACAACTCGATTCTCCCCTCTTCCGACTCCGAACAACCTCTCAACCTAACCCTCCTTCTCCTCAACCTCAAACAAAAACAACCTAACGCCACCATCAACATCAATCCGAAGAAAAATTACCAACAACGAAGTGCCAAACCTGTTTTAAAATCAAGATTACCCTAGCCTAAACCTAAATAGACACCGGACTTCAAAAGCTCACTCAAGAATTTCGGCCAACACCGCAAATACGACTACAACCTCCGCTGTAAAAACGATTCAGAATCGTACCTTGTGACTTGAAGCTACGTCGACGACTTCACCGAAGAAGGATGAAGCTCTCGTTGTCTCGACGATGTTGCGAACTTGACGAAGACCAATGAAAGAGGATGCGATGGAGCCGCTTTTGCTACTTCGACGATGACGCGCCTGATGGCAGTCTCAATTGGTGAAGGAGGATGCTTTGAAGACGACTTTGAATGATGCAGAATTGTGTTCAGGTATTCGATTCGAATTCGCTTCTCATTCTTCCCTTTTTTTTTGTTTCCAATTCAGTTATTGTGATTGATGAATTCTTGAAATCTTGGTTTCAGATTGCTGACGAGAGTTCCGTGAATTTGGTGTGAGAAGAAGGAATTGAAAGTGGATCTGAGGAATGATTGAGATGAAGTTATGAAACAAAGTTTGTGAAGAAAGAATATGAATCGAAGTGCAGTAATGAGGGGATTGGAAAAGAAGAAGAATGGTGAAGAAAAGATTGGAGAATTGTTGAAGGAAAAGGGTGGAGAAGTGGGAATAGAGGATTGAGAAGAAGAGGTGAAGGAAGTGTTTCTGGCAAGAAAAAAAATGGTGGGAACCAAAAGATTGAAAAGGAGGCTTTTGATTTATAGAAGGATTCCCAGAAGATTCTGGAAGTTTTTCAGGTATAATTTAGTTACACATTCTGTTAGCTTTTTGTTGTTTTCAGTTATGAATTTTCTTCATTCTTTCTGCTTTTGATCTGAGCTTGGCAGCATTCTTTGGATATGAAACTCTGCTTTTTTTGTTCTTTGAGATTTGATGGATTCTGTTACGGTTTCAGTTAGTTATAACTGAAATTCTGTTAGGAAGTTAGGATTAGCTTTTTCAGTTATGATCTGATATTGGTGAACTTCTATGATATGCAGGTTCTTTTTTTAGAGTGAATGCTGAGGATTAATTGAGAGAGAGCAGGGAGATCTTATGAAGTTCTTTCAAATTGAAGTTTCCAATGGTTTTTTCTCATAATTATACTGACTCTCAATTCTGACTTTTTCTCTTCTTCTTCATTCTTGTTGTTGAGGTGTTGTTGATGCGTGCAATCTTGTTTGCAACAAAGCCCAGTTTTGACTTGTGTTGTTAGTGCGATTTCTTGAGCTTTTTGTTTTCTGGATTTGCAGGTTTGGCAGTGATGATGAGAGAAGATCTTTGCGGTTGATTGTTGGTGATGTAGGTTGGAGTTTGAAGACGATGGCGGTTCCGATGTGAAAATGACGAGGATTTGTTGATGATTGCAGAGTTGGATTCGTGAGATTTGAAGACTGATGCAGTTGTGTTGATGGTGCAAGCGAATTCAAACCGTGACTATGGTTGTTGTGTCGCATTCCGCTGCTGATCGATGAAGTTTTTGTATGAATGAAGACAGTGAAGATTGAAGGAGTTTTCGGTTTTCGTCAATTCTGACATTGGAGCTTGATGAAGATTGTTCTTGAAGTGATGAAGAATGGTGATTTGGTGATCAAGACGTGTTGAAGATTGAATATTTGGAGTGTTCTTTGTTGCTATTTATCTCTTTTCCACTCCGGTATCGCTCTTGTTCTCCTCTTCTTGCTGTTTCATTCTTGTTCTTCATTCTGAATCCACATGGTTGGTGCTGATATGCGTAAAGATGAAAGTTTGATGCTTGCCGTTCTTGCGGGTTTAGCAGGGATGAGTTGAAGGTTGATGAAGTTGATACATTGATGAAGTTGCAATTTTGCAGAAGAAGAGTAAGTTGCAGTATCAAACCTTGTTCCTGATTTATTTATGCTTGCAGTTCTGGATTCTTGACTCTCCTTGTTTCTGAATTTGTTGCGGGTTTGGTGAAGATAATGAATCATTGAAGAATCTTGACGAAGTTTCCACAATGAGATGCTGAAGACCATCTAGTTTCTTCGCGATTGATGATGTTTATGAATGATAAAGGTCAACCGATGGAGTTTTTTTTGAATCATTGTCAAAATTGCTGATATTGATAATTAGAGATCAATGATGATGACTCGTGATGAAGGTTCAGGCTATTATGCAGGTCGGTCAAGATGACGTTGAAGATGCGGTTTTTGCAAATCGAAGGTTGAAATAAAATCCAAGATCTTTTGATTGGCCAAGGTGAAGATGCGATGAAGATTTTGTATGGAACTCCATAGATTTTCTGGTTATTTGTGACTAAGTTTTTTTTTCAACTCACATAACTGAATCTTGCAATTGCATTGATTTTTCTTTTATTCAATTTTTTTGCAATTCAATGTATCCTGGAATACTACTTTGGGCTTATGAATGATATTTTTTTGTAATAGACTTTATGAAATTGTTTACAAAGATGGACTCTCATGGATTGATTAATAACAAAAATGAGTACTTAAATGGATTTTTTTTGGCTTGGATCTTTAAAAAAAATGGATCTTAATTAGTTGTGGCCTTCAAATGAATTCGGATTTGTGAGATGTAGAATGGGTAATGACTATGGTTTCAATGACCATGAAGAATAATGAAATAGACTTAAGAAAAAAATGATTAAAATTAAAATGAATTTTGGAGAAGAATGTGGTTTTTTTTATTATTAAATGGGCTAACTAAAAGAATGGTTTGGTTTTAATGGGCTCATATCTTCGAATTTCACTTAACACATCTGACTCCAATTAATGTGTTTAGATCAACTCAAAAGTTCAATCCGCACCAAACTTGTATCCTCAATGAATCCCCAAACTCAAACTTCAGTCAGTAAAAATTTCGACCTTATTAACTTGCACCATCAGCAACGAAGCACAGGGCTCTAATCACCATACGAGTCCATAACTTAATCTCTCATACCATGAACCAATATTCCTTTACCATGAAACCCTAATTAGCTCCGCATGTGCTATGGTCTTCGATAAATTGTGTCTCAAATAATGATGGAATCCCTTGAACAACAAGATTATTCACGAACGAATTCACAAGGAGACTTCATCTAGTATTACTTAATTAAGGAAATGAACCCTAATCAGGCAACGAGAACACTAATAGACGTCATTAGCCCTATTACAAAAACCTTGAGTCCACCTGATAAATATGGATACGAAACCCTAATTCCGTAATCCATGAAACCAACTCCAGTGAAGTAGAAAACCATAAACCAATGGAATAAATTGGTTCTTCAGAAGACACTGATCTCACGCCTTATGAAAACAATGAAATGCACTAGTATGCTGTTAATGGACCGATGAACAATGCAGATGAATGCGAAACGACGAGCCAATAGAGGAAATAAATATGAGGGCAAATTTTGAGGTATTACAGGTTCGTCTACCTTGATTATGCATCTATCCCACAGACCTAAATGCATCACCGGTCCTGGCATAACAGGTATATTCGAAGGAGATTCGTCAGTCTCAAGTCATTTATTTTGCAAAGTGTTTGAGGACTCGTATGTCCAGTTCCTGGCATAACAGGATTGTTCGAAGAAGACTAGTCTGTCAAAGTATTTTGATTCCAGATACCAGTTTCAACTTGGAAGAAGCTCGTCTGCTTTTTCTTCACTTCATTCACCAAAGCGTCATTTGGTTGGGTTTATTTCCCAGTTTTTGCATTCTTCGTATGAGTGCAAATTTCAGGTCTTCTTGGTATTCAACCACAATTTATCTTGAACGATCGATAGCCCGTGCTACCGTCCTTTTCAGATTAACAGTTGTTTGAATAGGGGCAGCTGTAACACCCCAAATTTACCCTCTTCATTTTAAGCATCATATCACATCATATTCATCATGAACATATCATATTCTTAGCATCGTAGCATGGAAAGATGAGGCATAACATTTCTCATGACATAGCATTAGGCATATGATCATCTGTGGAGGTTCTTGAAGCATTTCTAGCCATGACAAGGGGTCCAATGGTTTTGTACAAGTTCTACGAGGGGTCTACATTGCATTTTCAAGTTCAAGTTCATTTACAAAAGCTCAGAAGGTTGGAAGATCATCAAGGATCCCAGGCTAGGACAAAGCTCATACACAATGGTCCTAAACTAGGGTTTGAGATTCAAGCATGAGAACCTCAAAACTTTGGCCATTTCATTTGGGAAAAGTCTTTTACATGTTAAGAGGATCCTAAGTACCAAATTTGGTGAGAAAATTCCTTGTGGAAGTCAAGTATTTCCTCAGTTGCTTGCAGATAAAGAAACTGGTCAACTGTGCCTTAAAAAAGTCAACTGTGTGATTTCAAGGGGTCCAACCCAAATTTTCTATCCAAGGGATGTTCTTTTAATGTTATAAGAGGTTTGGCAAGTTCAAAGATCAAGAATCATGAAGTTTTGAGGGGTTTTGCAAAATTGGTGCAAAGATGGTTTTGAGAAAATGCCATTTTTGGCAAGTTTTGCCCTAAAATTCAAATGATCATAACTTGATGAAAAATTATTCAAATGGACCAAAGTCAAACATGAAAGTTGGATATTAAGACCTCCCATTTTCAAAAATTACAATTACTTTTTCATAGCATTCTTGGTTGAGAAGTTATGCCCCTCGAAAATTCCATCAAATTAGGGCAAAACTTAAGTTTTCACTTATGCACCAAGAGCCAAATGTCATGAAACTTAATTTTTAGTGTTGGAATGTATCAAATAAGTTCACAATGTTAAAATACAATGCATTTGGAATACTTTTCTCAAGGGAATACATCAAATTCGTGCCAAGTGAGAATGTTATTCAAAAAGTGCAATTTGTGCATAAGCATGAAAAGAGTGTGACAACTTCATCTAATGGCCAAGATTTGTTTGGATTGTTATTAAGGGTCAGATTTAGAGTGCACATGGGCTGAAGGCAAGGGAATGCATGAGGATTACATGATATCACACCAAACTTGCAAAAATTGCAAAATCACTCAAACTTTTCATTCTCATGTGCAAATCATCCCATTCTTTCAGCATTGAGTCATGAGATGATATAAAACAAATTAGGTTTTTGTTAGGGTTCAGTTCTCTCTCATTGCTTAGTTTCCAACTTCTTGCACAATTTGCATTTTCTCACAAATCTCCTGTCACACTTGCTCTCTCCAAAAACAAACCACAGATCCTTCATCCTTGAAAGCTCAGGATCACAAATCTCACCCTTGTGCAAGCTAATTCTCAAGTTTCATCACCTTGCCATTTTAGGGCAGTTGGTTGCAAATCCTCAGATCCAACAAGATTCAAGGCTCTAGTTACATTTATTTTGCAACTAGAGTGTATTTGGAGTGGATTGGCTTCATCATCTGGACTTCTAGCAAGCTTCTCAAGATCTGCAAGCTCAGGTAAGCTTCTGAATCTTCAGATCTAGAAATGATTTTTGAGGTGTGCTTTTGGATCTTTGATGTATGCTGATCATTCTACTATGTTTAGTTTCGAAATTGGTGCACTATTGAGCTTGATATTTGAATTTGAAATTTCATGGTCCCACCTGTTTGTCTTCGATCCGTGAGATCCTTTGATCCAATGAAAATTTCAGTGTCATTTTTGAACTCAGGGCACCTCAATTACCTAATATGGAGTTTATTGTTCATTATTATGATTGTTTGTTCATGCTGTATAATTTCCGGTGCCGGAGCCCTAGCTCCGGTCACCGGAATCTGGAAAATGAAACTAGGGTTTCCAGAGGTTGGTGATGACTTCTCCGCCCTCAGATCTCTCATCTCAATGCACCAGATCATGCCACCTCATTAAGTGACACAGCCTCCCCTTCACGTGAGCTTCAATTTTGTTTTAATTCTTCATACTTCTCACCACACCATAACTTTCATGATCCCTCACTCCTCATCCAACCAAAATGACACGTCAATTAATGAGCTAGCTTACAGGACGCGTTGGATCAATCTGATGGCCATTCTTTTTCCATTTATTTCCTGAATTTCCACCCAGTCTTTTGTATTCCTGCGCAGACTTATGGGCTTAGCTCTTCTATTTGCACCCCACCTTGTTCTGGGCCCAATCATTTACACTGCCTTTCCTTACTTTTCTCACCTCCCAGTCTTTTTCTCATTTTATTTTCTTTTTCATTTTATTTCTTTTATCATTTTGCTTTCTAATTATTAAAAATACTTCCAATCATCAAAAAATTCTGAATTAATTCATGGATGATCAATTGAGTTTTCTCTAATTTTCTCTAATTTTCTTTTCCATTTATTTTCATCAGCCACGTGTCAATTAATTGTGCATCTTAATTAATTCTTTTTAATTCCTTTTCAAGCATGATGCCTTGTCCAATTTCCATAGTGTTCATCTTTTTGAGTTTCTTGTTGGTTTTTTTGCTCTGATTTCATAAGAGGATTTACTTCATGTGTGATTTTTGCCCTGATTTTTAGAAACTTATTCATTTGGTTTTGATCCTTGACTTGTGAAGGAAGTTTCTTAACCCTAGTTCATGTTTAAGCCTTCTTTTGACTTGCATAGCCTCTGAATTGCTTCCAATCCTTTTAGCATCTTGTTATATCATGTTTGAAGGTCATGTGTCCTAATGTTGTGGAATTTTTGGGTTCATATTTGATTTGTTTTGAATTTTGTTTCTTAGCTTGTCCCATTTGGCTTCTTTTTGATCATAAGGTCTCTTATTAGCTTAGAAGGGCACTTGTGCCAACTTCTTCTTCTCATTTGGGGTCTCTTTGGGGTATGGGTACCTTTCTGGTCTTGGTTTAGGTTTTGTGTCTTAGAAATTTTGTGTTTGGATTACCTTTTAAGTTCTTCCATTCCTTATGTGCTTTCACCTCATCTCCTTACTTCTTTCCTTCCATATTGTGATTGTTTGGTCTGGTGCTTCTCTTCTCCTCATCTTTCTTGCTTCTAAAGCATTTCTTCAACTTGCTTTGGTTCTGGTCTTGTGCCTTGAGTCCATGTTTTGTGCATTTTTCTTTGCATCTTCTTAAGTTTGCTTTGCTTTTCCATGTGTTTCATGTTGCTTCATAATTGACTTGCATGCTTCTTCTTTCATTCTTGTGGCTTGCATTTGCATTGAGCATTTGTATGCATGACTTCACTTCTGTTTGTATGATGTTGGCATGTCATTAAGTTCATTTTGTTTCACTTTGATGCTTATGTTGCTAACCTTTCAGATGCTATGGTAAGTGAGAGGTGTGGATGTGATTCCCACATCTTCAAATCTCATCTCTTCTTCTTATTTCTTACTTGTGCTAACCCTTTGGTTGTTGGGCTTAGGCCTTACTCATCTCTTTTTCTTCTTCTCTTCTTCTTTCTTTCTTCTTTAGGATAGAAAACCACACTAACCTTAGGATATCCATGCATGACAACACTTAGGAATCTTTTGTCCCCCATTAGACTTTTACCTTTGTGATCCTTTTGGTTCTTCTTCTCTTCTCATCTCATAACTCTAAAGAAAACACTTAATAAAGTTTGAAGTGATACCATGAGCAATAGCCTTATCCCATGAGGTACTTGTAGTCTTCCCATCTTGGGATAGTACAAGCTTATCTTGTGATGCACAAGTCTGATCAAGATATCATCTTCACAAAGAAATCATAAAAAAAACTTCTTCATTGTAAATACCAAAAACACTTAATAAGTTAATGAGTTAGTGAGCTTAGGCCCTAATCTTTGGGTTCAAGTTTTAGGGATCTTCTCCTTACTTGAGTGTGCTTGTTCTATTATTCCATCTTGGAATGTAGTGACAAGTGCACATTCCATGGAAAAGAGCTTGAGTTCACTTCCTTGTGACACACTTATAAAAGCTTCATAAAAAACACAAACAAACAATAAGCGTCTTTCCTTCGGGAATTCTTTTCTCATCTCATTCACTCCGTATGCGAACTTGCTCCTACTTGTCATTTTGCAAGACGGTTTAGCACTCGTCGTCCGAGTCTGCAACACTTGAGCATTGGCATAGGAAGTTCAAGCCTTAATTCACAAGCCATTTCTTTTCTACCCCTAGTTAGGGGAACTACGACGTCTCTGATCCTCATTGTCCATATGAGGTACGTAGGCAGCGGGGTAGGGCCCGTTCGAGCACAATCTTTATTTTCCCTACATTTTTTCCTTTTCATTTCTTTTTTAGTTCCCTTTTCAGTTTTCTTTTCCAGTTCATTTTCTTTTATCTGCAGCAGTTTTCATACCCTCACCCTATGAAACAGTTTCTTTGCAAGCGTGGATCCCGTCAGGTACGGCGAACGATCTGGGTGCTAATACCTTCCCAAGTCGTAACCGACTCCCGAACTCAGTCTCTTTGGTTCACAGGACCCGTGTCCTTCCTCTTCTTTCTTCTGGTTTATGCAACATTACCATTCCCGTTCTTTCGGGATAAAAATGCCTGGCTGGCGACTCTATTCTTTTCCGCGCCACTTTTGCGTTTGTACCAGGATGGAAATCCGGGGAGCGACAATAAGTATTTCCCGAGTTCCTTGAGGACACAAAAGGAGTTCGAATTTCAACATTTGAGGCAAGGGAGCATGATTGTGGCCAGTTATGCTGAGAAGTTTGAGAATATGGCAACCTACTCTAGGCAAGTTATGGATGCCCCTGATGAAAGGTGGAAAATTGACTAATTTTTGTTTGGACTAAGGGCCGAAATCTTGCACAGTGTCTCTCAAAGGGAGTTTACTACCTACTTCGAGATGTTGAGACAATTATATGATGCAGAACATAGTTTGATGAAAGTGAAAACAAAAGCTAGTGCCGGATGGGCGGTTCAAGGAGATAAGGGAGAGCTAGTCAATCTTTTAGGCCGAGGCCTCAACCCTTTAAGGGGAAACAGGTGTCGAGTCCTAGATCCAGTGTTCCTCCTTCTTGCTCCCGATGCCATAAGAATCATTTTGGAAGATGCAATCCGGGTGTCGTGATTTGTTTCCTTTATCAGAAAGAAGGAAATTTTGCTAGAGATTGTCCCCAGAAGAAGGACCAAGTGCAAGAGAGAGTTTATACTATGGACGCTAGGAAGACGAAGGGAGATAATTCCTTGATTGCGGATAATTATCTTGTTAACAATCATCCTTGTCTTGTTTTATTTGATTGTGGAGCCACACATTCTCTTATATCTACTAGTTGTGCAAAACGACTTGGGTTGCGGGTATTTCCTTTGTCTCCTCCGATGGTGGTTACTACCGTCATGGATGAAACTGTCGAGACGCCCCTTAACTGCGAGAATTGTACATTATCCGTGGATGGTAGGATATTTCAGATTGACCTCATTTGTTTGCCTCTTAAGAAAATTGATGTTATCCTGGGAATGGACTAGTTGTCTGCTAATTCGTTGTTTATTGGATGTGAAGAAAAGTTGATCCTTACTCCCTCCATTGAAGTGCCTCCGAAAGATGTTTTGACAATGATCTTAGAAGGTACAGTTGGAATGGTAAATTTTCTGTTTGAACAAGAGAAATCTGTTTTGCTTGTCCTTACTAAGAGGAGAGTAATGACCAGCAAGTTTTAAACATTCTGATAGTTTGTGAATTTCCCGATGTTTTTCCTGAAGATGTCACTTCCTTACCCCCGGTGAGGGAAGTTGAGTTCTCAGTCGACCTGATACTAGGAACGACTCCTATTTCCGTTTACCCTTATCGGATGGCTCCGCTTGAGTTGAAAGAGTTGAAGGATCAATTGGAGGATTTGATGGCAAAGAATTTTGTAAGGCCTAGTATTTCACTGTGGGGAGCTCCTGTGTTATTGGTAAAGAAGAAAGATGATGGTATGCGGCTGTGCATCGATTATCATAAGTTGAACAAG
This sequence comes from Lathyrus aphaca, assembly GCA_963966055.1. Lineage (NCBI taxonomy): Eukaryota > Viridiplantae > Streptophyta > Magnoliopsida > Fabales > Fabaceae > Lathyrus > Lathyrus aphaca. The sequence continues at coordinate 314,587,787 of OZ014519.1, forward strand.
GTTACAATAATGAATAAATACCCCTTACTGAGGATAGACGATCTTTTAGATCAATTGAAAGGAGCCTGCGTGTTCTCAAAGATTGATATGAGGTCGGGCTATCACCATATTCATGTGAAGAGTTCTGATGTTCCGAAGACCGTGTTCAGAACCCTTTACGGTCATTACGAATTCTTTGTGATGCCTTTTGGTGTGACGAATGCTCCAGCTGTTTTAATGGACTACATGAATCAAATATTCCAGAATTATTTCGATCAATTTGTAGTGATCTTTATCGAAGATATATTTATCTATTCTCGTACCCACAAGAGCACGGAGAGCATCTAAGGGTTGTCCTATCGATAATGCAAGAAAAGCAACGTTTTGCTAAGTTTAGTAAGTGTGAGTTCTGGATGTCGGAAGTCAAGTTCCTTAGACATGTTATATCACAGGGAGGTGTAACAGTGGATCCGTCGAAGATAGAAGCTGTAATTAATTCGGAGAGACCGAAGAATGTTACAGAAGTGAGAAGCTTCCTAGGGTTGGCAGGTTACTATAAAAGATTTATTAAAGGTTTTTCTTAGAGGGCGTTACCGTTAACTAAACTCACTAGGAAGGACTTCGCTTACGAATGGGATTCCATTTGTGAGGAAAGTTTCGTGTGGTTGAAGGAGAAATTGACAACTGCTCTAGTTTTGATTATTCACGATCCTAACAAATCTTATGAAGTGTTTTGCGATGCTTCGAAGATGGGATTAGGAGGTGTTCTCATGCAAGAAGGTCAGGTGGTAGCCTATGCTTCTAGACAGTTGAGAGTTCATGAGAACAATTATCCTACGCATGATTTGGAATTAGCGGCCGTGGTGTTTACCTTGAAAGTGTGGCGACATTATTTGTATGGTGTGCGTTTTGAGATGTTTAGTGATCATAAGAGTTTGAAGTAACTCTTTGATCAAAAGGAACTGAATATGAGACAAAGGATATGGATAGAGTATTTTAAAGATTATGACCTTGAGTTGAAGTACCATCCTGGAAAAGCGAATAAAGTGGCAGATGCTTTAAGTAGAAAAGTGATTCATAGTGCCGAATTGATGGTGTTGGAGTATGCATTGTTGCAAAAAATTTGAGATCTCAATCTTCAGTTTGTTTGGACTCTGAATAGTGTAATCATGGGAAACTTGAATATTAATTCTACTTTGAGGAATGATATTCAACAAGCACAAGTTTTACATAAGAAGTTGCAAGGATTGTTACTCCAACCGGGTTTCGTGAGAGCGTTAGATGGGATCATCCTATTCAACCAATGAATTTGCATTCCGAATGATGATGTGTTAAAGAGAAAGATTATGGAAGAAGCACATAAAGGTTCTTTTATGATACATCCGGGTTCTTCGAAGATGTATCAAGACTTGAAGAGGGAGTATTGATGGTCCGGAATGAAAAAGGACATTGTGGTATTTGTGTCTGAATGTGCGGTGTGTCAGCAAGTGAAGATTGAACACCAACGACCGGGAGGATTGCTACAACCTTTGGACATCCCGATTTGGAAATGGGATAGTATCTCTATGGACTTTGCAGTAGGTTTACCGATTACTCAAGGTGGCTATGACTCTGTTTGGGTAATTGTGGACCGACTCACGAAATCCGCGCATTTCTTAGCCGTGAAGACTACATATAAGGCAAGTCAAATTGCAAGGTTGTTTATTGTTGAAATTGTGAAATTTCATGGTGTCCCATCCAGTATTGTATTGGATAGAGATCCGAAGTTTACTTCGAGATTTTGGAGGGTGTTCCAACAAGCCATGGGTACAAATTTGCGTTTGAGTACTTCTAATCATCCTCAAACGGATGGTCAGACGGAACGTACGATTCAAACGATCGATGAAATGTTGAGAGCGTTTGTTTTGGAAAGTAAAGGAAATTGGAAAGAACTTTTGTTGTTGATCAAATTTTCGTACAACAATAGTTACCATGCGAGCATCAGAATGGCTCCGTATGAGGCTTTGTACGGAAGAAAGTGTAGAACACCATTGTGTTGGTCGAAAGTGGGTGAAGATAGGATTTTAGGACTGTAAGTTATTCAAGAGACTACGGAAAAGATTCGTATGATCCGAGAAAAGATTAAACAAGCCCAAGATCGTCAGAAGAGCTATGCTGACAATCGAAGGAGGCCCTTAGAATTTGATGAAGGTGATCATGTATACTTGAAAGTCACTCCGAGATTTAGGTTGAAAGGACCGTTTAAGTCGTGTAAGTTAAGTCCGAGATACGTGGGACCGTATCAGATTCTAGAAAGGATTGGTGAAGTTGCTTACCTTATAGACTTGTCGCCCTCTCTGTCTGAAATCCATGATGTTTTTCATGTATCTAAACTTCGTAGATTTGTTCCTGATCCTCTTGAGCCTGTTTTTCCGGATTCTATAGAGATAGAAACGAATTTGACTTTTGAATCCCAACCAAGTCGTATTGTTGGGAGAGAAACCAAAGTGTTAAGGAATAAAGAGATACCACTTGTTAAAGTGCAATGGGATGAGACACATCCGGGCGATGCTACGTGGGAGTTAGAATCAGAGATGTGGGAATCATATCCTCACCTGTTCAAGTAATCCTTTAAATTCGTGGACAAATTTTATTTAAGGGGGGAGGATGTAATACCCCGTAATTTTATTTAATGCTCTGAATAATATTAATTGGTAATAATATTATTCCGGATTACTCTAAGAAATTTTAACAAAACTAAATAAGAGTAATCAACGGGATATTATTTTATTAATTGATATTAGTTGACTCAAAGGTTTTATAAAATATCAGATTAAGAGACATTTTTGGATACTCTCTAATTTTGGACACAGAGGTAAAAATATATATTTTTATATTTATTAATAGAAAGGAAATAAGAAGAAGGGAAAGTTAGTAAGGATAAGAATAGAAAGAATAAGGAATAAAAGAGAGAGAAGAGAAGAAGAAAAGGAGGAAAAACCCCAAGAATTCAAATTCATCTTACTTCACCATCTGTCCGTCGAATAGACTCAATCTTTCCGCCAATCTTCATCTCTCGAGGTGGGTTCTTAGTTAGAAGCTTTTATCTTTGATTTTGGTTGAGTCTTAGAGATTTTGTGGTTTAGGGTTTCATTGAGAAATCTTAGAAATTGAACGTTTAACGGTTAAAACTCGATTAAAACTTAACTATGAAACTCACATTATGTCTATAAACATGCTTGGCTATGTTTTTCTGCATTGGTTGATGTTTGGAGTTGAGTTTGGCTTGGATAGGTCATTTCCCGTAAGCCTGGAATTTCCTGAACTGGTATAGCTCGCTCAGCGAGCAGTTCCTCGCTCAGCGAGAATTCCAGAAGGTTTTTCGCTCAGCGAGAACTGTAGGTTTCAAGTGTGGTATTTAAGTCATAACTTTTGATCCGGGCATCCATTTTTAACGTTCCACATACCTTTTTGAAGCTAAAATCATGTATTTTCTTATGAGGTCAAAGAATATTATTTTTACCCGACTTTTTTCCCGATTTTTCCGACTTAACCGTAAGAATGCGAAATTATGAAAAGTATGAGCTTAAAGAAATGAAATGGTAAGACTTGTGAGGTACCTAGGGTTTCCGTAGACTAGTAAGAAAAGAGAATCGTATTTGATCGTATCCCCTTTAGGTTGATGTGGGTATTACATTGAGTCCCACGGGAAGCGAGTGTTAGCTTGAGGTGGGTATTACATTGAGTCCCACGGGAAGCGAGTGTTAGCTTGAGGTGGGTATTAAATTGAGTCCCACGGGAAGTGAGTGTTAGCTTGAAGTGGGTATTACATTGAGTCCTACGGGAAGCGAGTGTTAGCTTGAGGTGGGTATTACATTGAGTCCCATGGGAAGCGAGTGTTAGCTTGAGGTCGGTATTACATTGAATCCCATGGGAAGCGAGTGTTAGCCTGAGGTGGGTATTACTTTGAGTCCCATTGGAAGCGAGTGTTGGCTTGAGATGGGTATTTCATTGAGTCCCATGTGTAGTCTAGTAGTTCATACTTGAGGTGGGTGTTTCACTGAGTCCCACGGGAAGTGTTGTACGAGGTATTGCTTGAATGTTCCGTTTCGAATTAGTTACTTTTGAGAGGAACCTTTGTACTCGTGGAATTATTATGTTTGACCCTTAGAGCCGTGAGAACTCTAAGATAGGGAACCCACTGAGATGTTTTATCTCACCCAATGTTGATGTTGTTATTTCAGGTACTTTAGGTACTTCAGGTTCCGTTAAGGGTAAGGATAAGGCGACTTGATTATCCTTACTATTTGATAGCTTTGTCTTCCGTTGTGGATTTTGAGATCTTCAGATCTAGTTCTTAGTTTTTGTAGTTGAACATCTTGTATTATTTCATAGCCTTGTTTAGTACCTTATGTTATAGTGGCTATACTTATGCAATATGTTGCTAAGAACTTGTTTTATTTCAGTACCAAATTTTAAATATTTATATATGAAGAATATGCTTTATGTATGTCTTTTGTATATGGGTATTACAAGATTGCTACAACAAGAGGAGAAAGCTATACAGCCACATGAGGAACCAATTGAAGTTGTGAATCTGGGAACTGTTGAAAACTGGATAGAGGTCGAGATAGGTGTTGAATTGGAAGAAGGTGTTAAGAACAGGTTGATCTAGATGTTACGTGACTATGTGAAAATTTTTGCTTGGTCTTATGAAGATATGCCAGGGCTGGATACTGATATTGTGGTTCACCGTCTACCAGTGAAAGAGGATTGTCGCCCAATAAAATAGAAAGTTCGTCGTATGTGTCATGAAATGTCAGAATAGATTAAGGAAGAGGTGAAGAAACAATTCAATTAAGGGTTTCTAGCTGTTACTTCTTATCCTCAGTGGGTTGCAAATGTGGTACCGGTGCCTAAGAAAGATGGTAAAGTACACATATGTGTAGATTACAGGGATTTGAATAAAGCCAGCCCCAAAGATGACTTTCCACTTCCACATATTGATGTTCTGGTAGACAACACTGCTCAACATAAGATATTCTCTTTCACGGATGGTTTCTCTAGTTACAATCAGATTAAGATGGCACCTGAAGATATGGAGAAGACTACATTTGTTACACAATGGGGCACTTTCTACTATAAGGTAATGCCATTTGCTTTGAAGAACGCCGAGGCAACATATTAGCATGCTATGGTAGCTTTATTCCATGACATGATTCACCATGAGATAGAAGTATATGTTGATGATATGATAGCCAGATCTCAGACTGAAGAAGAACATCTTGATCATCTGCACAAGTTGTTTGAGTGGTTAAAGAAATACAAATTGAGATTAAATCCAAACAAGTGTACCTTTGGGGTTAGATCTGGTAAACTTTTGGGTTTTATTGTCAATGGTAAGGGTATTGAAGTGGATCCTGCAAAGGTAAAAGCTATATAAGAGATGCATGCTCCCCGTACTGAGAAGGAAGTTAGAGGTTTCTTGGGAGGAATGAATTACATTGCAAGATTTATTTTCCAATTAATTGCTACTTGTGAGCTAATCTTCAAGTTGTTGAAGAAAGACTAAGTAATGGAATGGAATGACGAATGATAGGTAGCTTTTGATGAGATCAAGAAGTACCTACATGAACCTCCAATATTGATGCCACCAGTTGAAAGAAGACCTTTGATTATGTACCTGACAGTATTGGATAACTCAATGGGGTGTGTGTTGGGGCAACATGACGAGTCTAGTCAAAAAGAGCAGGCAATATACTACCTTAGCAAAAAGTTTACCGACTGTGAAACAAGATACTCACTGCTCGAGAAAACTTGCTGCATTTTGGCATGGGCTTCTCGCTGACTAAAACATTATATGTTGACTCATACCACTTTATTGATTTCAAAAAATGGATCCAATCAAGTAATATTTGAGAAACCTACTCTCTCTGGACGAATAACGACATGGCAAATAATCTTGACAGAATATGACATACATTATACTACTCAGAAAGCAATTAAAGGAAGTGTAGTAGCTGATGATTTGGCTCATCAGGAAGTGGATGATTATCAGTCTATGAACTTTGAGTTTTCGGATGAAGATATTATGATTGTTACTAAAAAACCTAGACAATATGAAGGACTTGAACAAGGATCCCGATGGACTATGGTTTTTGATGGAGCTTCTAATGTGCTTGGTAATGGTGTTGGTGTTGTAATTATCTCTCCTAAAGGTTTTTATACACCAATTAATGCAAGACTTTGTTTTGATTGTACTAATAATATGGCTGAATATGAAGTGTGCATCATGGGTATCAAGGCTACCATTGAGATGAAGATTCTGTTTTTGAATGTGTATGGAGATTCAGCCCTGGTAGTTAGTCAAGTTAAAGGAGATTGGGATACCAAGCATCCAAATCTCATTCCTTACAGAGATCATATATTGTCTTTGATCCTGTACTTTGAAGAGATCACTTTTGTACATATAAGGCTCTCATGAATCATGTTTTGGCTTTAATGCATTCGCACTAATTTGGTAGTTCATAATGTATGACCACTTGATGTTTTGCGAACTAATTCTTCAAACGGTCATGGTCGTAGGCCAAATGATCTTCCAAAACAAAGATGAAAATAGTAGGACAAATTTGGGGTATGACAATGAGTCCACTTAAGTATGAGATGAAGGTCTCTACTTAATTACCCTAATGATGCAGGATTAAGATCATTAACCCACTTGTAATTATTAAGTGTGTTTGGATTTTTGTTTAGTGTTAAGTAATTAGTTTAATCTCCAATCAAAGATTAGTGAACTAATTACACCATCCTAAGAGAAGGATGATAAATGAGAACACTTAAGCTGAGGAAGATACCTCAACTTAATCCATGGTTAGGGATTAAATTCATTATATAACAATCCTTTATTAAGTGGATTTTAAATAAAGGTGAGATGAAAAAGTGTTTTTTATGTTTGCAAGACTTTAGCATGAGGGGGATTTGTCCATTGAACACTAGGGTTAGTCCCTCTGCACCACCAGGCAGAGATGTAACCCTAATATAAGGCCCAAGTTACAAGCTTAGGTCTTTAATGATTATTAGGTGTTTTGATTAGGAGGTGTAAACAACTTAAAGGTTTAACACAAAGTATCAAAGTTATACACTCCATCCCAAGATAAGGATACAAGCATAATCCTAATTCAGAGTCTTAAAACTTTAACTGTTTAGCCTTTGTTTATGAGATGAAAAACAGAGACTCAAGGATACTCAAAAGGTGAAAACTAGGGGGACTTTGTACAACCCTAAAGTTATCATGCTTGGAAGTTCCTATGGTTTGTGAGGCATCAAGATAAGTCTTCATATGGCCACCAAGGAAGAGAAGTAGATGAAGAGAGAGAGAGAGAGAGAGAGAGAGAGAGAGAGAGAGAGAGAGAGAGAAAAGGATTAGGTTACTTACTTCATGAAGAAGTTAAGTAACCTAGGAACAAGAGAGAACATAAGTGAATGAGATTCACTTCAAGCACAAGTAAGATGCATAAGAATAAAGAGATAAGGAGGGGTTGGATGTGGATGCACATCCACATCCTGATTATCTTACCAAATGCACCTGAAATGGTTAGTTTGAAAGCAAGATATGTACAAATTCAAAAGCATAAACAAATCAAGAGATTAAAAATTGAAAATGAATCCAAGGGGACCCTAAGCACTCATGAAATCGCCATCCAAAGGGGGAGATCTAAAACTTAACCAAATTCAAGTTATGGTCATCCTAAAATTTGATAGGGTTTTGGATACTTCTCAATGAAAAATTCCAAACAATTTGAAAGTGCAAGATAAAAATGAGACAGAACTATATTTAGAAACTAGAGGTCAAATGTGAAAGATTGCAAAAAGAATCAAATGCAAACTCATCTTGGTTTGAAAGTTATGAATTTTTGAAGTTAGGGTTGAACAATAAGAAATTTAGAAACCCTAATTCAAAGAAAATTGGCAACGTTTGATCAAAACCAAAAAGAAATTTGTGGGATGAGTTTGTAAATGTTTCTAAATGTTAAAGTAACCTCTCTGATTTTTTTGGTGATTTTTAAATACTTTAAAGTATTTTTAATTAATTAAAATTTATTAATTAATTAACTAATACTATTAAATGATTTAAAAATACATTTTTAATGCAAAAATAAAAAATAAAAATGTTTTTGGATTCTGAAAATTAATTTGAACAATGATGCAAAAAATCAGAATTTAATAAAATGTTTTGGTATTATTAATAAATTAAACAAAAGAAATGAAATAAAAATGAATAAAAATGCAAAGTATGCAAGATGGATGGTTCAGATTGCGTAAAGGGTGGATAAAGGGCTGGGATTGCAAGTCACCAAGACCTGAGGTAGGCAAGATCTAAGGTTGTGGTTTAAACATGAGATTCGCGCGTGATCTAAGGGCTCTCATTTAAACTGACTAATTAATTATAATTTAATTAATTAGGATTGGGGTTAAGTGAATTATTTGGGCCGTCCATCCGCTAATCTAAACAACATCCAAGGGATGAGATTCAAACTGGCAAACAAACCCTAATGGCTTTCAAGTGACCAGAGATGAGCTCCGGTCATCTTCTCCGGCAACCAAAATTTCCAGAATCCTATACAAGCTTCTAAACTTCAAAATACTTGCCCAGAAACACTCTCCTAACATCATGCATCACTAATCAACAAACATAATTCATTTATCATGCATCATTAAGCTGAATCGAAGCAAACAAATTTCTAGGCCAAACTTTCAGATCATCATGAAATGCTTAATTCTAACTCATTTTCAAAACTAATCACATCAGCATGATCAGGGAAGCATGTAGAATCATTCTATAACATAAAATCAAGCTTCTGGAAAAAATGTTCTTGAAGGTTACCTGAGATGAAGAGCTTCAAAATGCAGCTTTCTGGGCCCTCCTCTTGTGCAATCCAACCTCCTTTGACCTCCTGAGCCTATTGAGATGCTTGAATGAAGCTTAGAATGGCAGGTTTGAGTGTTTTAGAACTGAAGTTGCAGGAATCTTGTTTTGGCTAGAGGCTGTTTTAAGCTATGGTGATGGGTGGGATTTGATCATTAGGTTGTATGGAGTTGAATGGTGAAAGAAACTTTGGTTTTTGTTGGTTGGATTGTGTGTTTCGAAGAGACAAAGTTTCAAGGTAATTGTGGCAATCTGAGCTTGTGTGTCCTTTCAGGCCTTCATGCTTGTTTATTTATAGCCTTGAGGGTTCATATAAGCCATACCATTGGTTAGGAAAGTGGGGGTGGCACTATGTGATTGGTATGGGAGGTTTGGCCAAAAAGTCAAGTTGCTTTATACTTGAGGTATGAGCTTGTGCAACATATATTTGTGTGGTTAGATCTCTTCAGAATGCTTCATGGAGAGCCCTTGGATTGGTAGAATGCGGCTGTATTGCTTTGATCAAGAGTTTGCAAGATTTATGCATAATTGTTACTTTGTGAATTTTGTGAAAAATGGCCATGAAAAGCAATGGTACAAGGCACAATTCTGGTCTAGGCAAGGTGTATGCACATGTTATGTCACATTTGGGCACATTAGAAGTCATTTGAATGCTTAGAAACCAAAAATGCACATTTCCTTCTTTGACATGAATGTGAAAATTATGTGATTTTTGCCAACTTTGCAAGGTCATAACTTGAGTTCTAGGAAGAGTTAGAATGAGTTCTTGTACTTTTTGAAAATGGGAGGATCCAATCTACAACTTTCATGTTTGAATAAAATTCATTTGAAACCTTTTTGATCAAGAAAGAGGAGGTTGAAGATCTTTCCTAAAATGGAAAGTTTACATTACAAGTCATTTCCATTTTTGGCAAGTTTTGGCTTTGTTCATTTTTCTTCAATTTTGTGAACTTCCAAGCATTCCAATGATCAAATAAAAACCATATGACTTCAAAATGATGATGATGACCCATTGGAACCCTTGTTGGGGCCTCAGATGCCAAAAATCTGACTTTTCTTGCTCAAGAAGTTACCATTTGATCAGATGACTTCCACATTGAATTTTCCATGAAATTGGATACACAAGCTCCTTATAACATATATGGTCCAATGGCAACAAAAATGACCAAATTTTTTTGGGTGTAAGGCCTTCAAAACCAAAACCCTAATTTTAGGTCATATGTGCAGGAGCCTTGAGCCTGCCTGGAACTGTGAAATCCTCTGAGATTTTGTGACTTTCAAGGAAACTTGGAGGCATAAAATGATCATAGAACACTCATGGACCCTCTTGGCATGCTTCATGGCCTCTGAGATAGCTCAAACCAATTCTAAGATTCATTTGATCACAAACCCTATATGCAGCTATGCAGATGAATTGCTGAAGGATGGATGTGCAAAATGTGAAAATGTGATGATAGGCTATGCAATAATGATAATCATAAGTCAAGATGTGATAAAAGTGAGAGGGAATATTTGGGGTGTTTACAGTCATCCCTCTTGGGTTCAAGGTTCCAATTTTGTTGTATATGATGGTGCTTCATGTCCAAAGCTGCACTTGAGGTCCTATGTCTAAAGAATCCAGCCACATACTGCTGATAGAAAGTTGTGGATACATATTTTCCAAGAAAGTTTATCTGGTGCTCAGCTAGAATGGTACTAGCAACTTGAGAGTACCAATATTCATACCTGGAATGATCTTGCTGAAGCCTTCTACAAGCAATATCAATATAACTCTAATTTAGCGCCGACTCGCATGAACCTCCAAAGCATGTCCATGGGCTCTAAAGAAAGTTTCAAGTAGTATGCCTAGAAGTGGAAAGATCTTACAAGAAGGGTTCAACCTCCTTTGACTGACAAGGAGCTAGTTGACATGTTCATGAGTACGCTAACTGGTCCTTTCTACAATCATCTAATTGGAAGCTCATCATCTGGTTTCACTGAGCTTATAATTATTGGAGAACATGTTGAAAGTGGAATACGAAGTGGTAAAATAAAAATGGCTGCCTCTTCAAGTACCACTAAGAAGCCCTCTAATGGGAAGAAAGAATCCAACGATGTGTACGGCCAACAGGGTCATAATAAGAACAACAATCGTAGCCAATCTATGGGAGCAGTTATGATCTCTAATCCTGCACATGCACAACAAAATTAACAACATAATAATCAGGCTCTACAACACATGTTGAAAGGAGAGTTGATTACCTTGAGGGGCCCTCTTCAGAATCCCAATACTTCCTCTCCTCGCTATAATCCCAATGCAAGGTGTGTATATCACTCCAACTGCCCCGAACACGATACTAATAATTTTTGGGCGTTGAAGAATAAAATTCAGGTTATGATTGATTCTGGAGAGATTGAGTTTGATCCTCCTGAGACTCCTATGCCCAAACATGAGAAGACTATTAATGTTGTTGATGATGGTTCTTATGTTTCTGTTGTGACTGGTTTGACTACTCCTATGGAAATTGTTAAGAAGAAGCTGCTGCAAGCCGGTTTATTTTTGGGTTGCAATGAAGACTATTATTATTGTGCCTCTCAATCCAATGGTTGTTGGAAGTTGAAAGAAGGTATTCAGCGTTTGATGGACAGTCGTACTATACTGTTTAAGAAGATCCCTTCTATAGGGAGTTTATGTGAATGTTTGTCTCAAGGTATGAAGCTTGAAGACGTGTATGTGGTTACCAAATCTCCTGTGAGGATCACTTCTAAGGGTCCTGTGAAGATTACTGCTGAGCCAAAAGTGGCTCCCCTGATTATTACTACTCGTAGTCCAATTCCATATTCCTTTGACAAGATTATCCCTTGGAATTATGGTGCTGATGTTTATATCCATGGTGTCAAGCAAGAGCCTTTAACTGATATACCTGTCGAAGATACTGATCCTGACATTGACAATATTGTTGGGACTAGTAAGTTTACTCGGAGTGGAACGATTTTCTCTCCAAAAGAAACTTCAAAGATTGCTACTACTCTAGTTCGTGTCTCCAACTACTGGCCAAGTACTGAAGCTCGAGGCAAAGGATCTATGATTGAGCTTGTTTAGGTTGAAACACCAGCTACTGAAGATCTCTCTAAGCAGATGGAATAAGTATTGAAGATCATCCGCAAGAGTGATTACAATATTGTTGAACAGTTGGGACACACTCCCTCTAAGTTCTCTATGTTATCTCTGTTGTTATGCTCCGAGGCCCATGCTAAGGCTTTGGTGAAATTCCTGAAATTTGCGCACGTACCGCACAAAATCTCTGTGGACCAGTTTGAAAACTGTGTTGCTAACTTGATGACTGGAAATGGCTTAGGCTTTTCTGATGTTGATCTAACTCCTACTAGAAGAAACCACAACAAAGCTCTACACGTCTCTATTGAGTGTAGGGGAATTACTTTGTCTCATGTATTGGTGGATAATGGTTCCTCATTAAATGTGTTATCGAAGGCTATTCTTGACAAACTGAACTATGAAGATGTTGTGCTAAGACCTAGTAATATGGTGGTGAGAGCCTTTGATGGTTCAAGGAGAATCGTGCACTGAGAAGTTAATCTTCCAATCAAAGTAGGTTCTCAAGTATTTGAATATAATTTCCACATGATGTATATTCTTCTTGCCTATTCCTGCTTGCTTGGGCGCCCTTGGATTCATGGGGCAGGTGCTGTGACCTCCACTTTACACCAAAAGCTGAAATATCCAGTAAAGAGCAAGATTGTCACTGTCTATGGTGAAGAAGAGTACATGGTCAGTCACGTGAGTACTTTCAAGTATGTTGAGATGGATGGTGAATTCATTGAGACTCATTGTCAGACATTTGAAGTGGTTCCTCAGACTATTCCTGTTATTAAGCCAATTCCTTCTATTTCTAGAGCAACTCCTGCAATGGCCTCCCTGAAAGATGCTAAAGTTGTGGTTGAAGAAGGTGGTTGTACTATTTGGGGTCAGCTTCTTGACATTCCTTACAAGTCTGAAAAGTTTGGTTTGGGTTTTACTGTAGAGGCTCAGAAGTTTGTTCTTCGTGCTCGTGCTATTCGTATCACCAACAAGAGAGTTCAAAAAGATTAAGTCAATGTTGAGGACGACTCTGATGAAGACTGCAACATAAACAGTTGGATCTTTCCTACCACTGACATTAGGCTTAACAATTGGAAGGCTGAAGAAGTTATTCCTATCTCCTTTAGTCAGGAGTAAATGCTATTTTTTGTTTTTCTTACTTTGGTTTTGTAATTTGAACAATTAAAACTTTTTGAACCTTGTGCATTTCCCGGGGCACAATGGTATGCCTGTTAGGGATGTCATTTCATTTACATATTTTCATTCAATAAAATCAATGGATGTTTTTGTTTTCGTAAATATTGCGCATTTTATCTTTCTTTTATTTTCTCTTTATCCAAAAAGCTACATGTTCATACACACACCCACGTCACTAAACTGTAGATCCTCATCCACTATGGATCCCATTGATAACAGTTCTGCTATTGTCAATTATGACTTCGAGAATCCAATCTACCAAGCCGAGGATGGAAATAAGGAAGATTGTGAAGTGCCTATAGAGCTTACTAGGCTGCTACAACAAGAAGAGAAAGTTATACAGTCGCATGAAGAGCCAATCGAAGTTGTGAATCTGGTTATTGAGAAATATAAGAAAGAGATCAATATAGGGGCTGAATTAGAAGACATTGTTAAGAATAGGTTACTTCAGATGCTACATGATTACATGGAGATCTTTGCTTGTCCTTATGAAGATATGCCAGGGCTTGATACTGATATTGTGGTTCACCGTCTACCAATGAAGGAAGGTTGTCGCCCAATAAAGCAGAAAGTTCGTCGTATGAGTCCTAAAATGTCAGAAAAGATCAAAGTTGAAGTGATGAAACAATTTGAGGCAGGGTTCCTTGTTGTCACTTCCTATCCTTAATGGGTTGCAAATGTGGTACCAATACCCAAGAAGGATGGAAATGTACGTATGTGCGTAGATTACAAGGATTTGAACAAAGCCAGCCCCAAAGATGATTTTCCGCTTCCACATATTGATGTTCTGGTAGACAACACTACTCATCATAAGGTATTCTCTTTCATGGATGGTTTCTCCAATTACAATCAGATTAAGATGGCGCCTGAAGATATGGAGAAGACTACATTTGTCACACAGTAGGGCACCTTTTGTTACAAAATAATTCCATTTGGTCTAAAGAACGCTGGAGCAACATACCAGAGTGCTATGGTAGCGATGTTCCATGATATGATCCATAAATAGATAGAGGTATATGTTGATGATATGATAGCCAAATCCCAGACTGAAGACGAATATCTTGATCATCTGCACAAACTGTTTGAGAGGTTGAAGAAATACAAACTGAGATTGAATCCAAACAAATGTACCTTTCGAGTTAGTTCTGGTAAACTTTTGGGTTTCGTTGTCAGTGGTAAAGGTATTGAAGTTGACCCTACAGAGGTAAAAGCTATACAAGAAATGTCCACTCCGTGTACTGAGAAAGAGGTCAGAGGTTTCTTGGGAAGCCTGAACTACATTTCAAGATTTATTTTCCAATTAACCGCTACTTGTGATCCAATATTCAAATTGTTGAAGAAAGAACAAGTAATGGGATGGAACGATGAATGCCAAATAGCTTTTGATGAGATCAAGAAATATCTCCAAGACCCTTCATGCCACCAGTTGCGGGAAGACCCTTGATTATGTACTTAACAGTGCTAGACAATTCAATAGGGTGTGTGTTGGGGCAAGATGACGAGTCTGGTCGAAAAGAGCAAGAAATATAATACCTTAGCAAAAAATTTACCGATTGTGAAACAAGATACTCACTGCTCGAGAAAACTTGTTGCGCTTTGGCATGGGATGCTCGCCGACTAAGATAGTATATGTTGACTCATACCACTTTATTGATTTCAAAGATGGATCCTATCAAATACATATTTGAGAAACATGCTCTCTCTGGACGAATAGCGAGATGGAAAATGATTTTGACATAATATGACATTCATTACACTACTCAGAAGTCAATTAAAGGAAGTGTGGTAGCTGATCATTTGGCTCATCAAGTAGTGGATGACTACCAGTCTATGAATTTTGAGTTTCCAGACGAAAATATTATGCTTGTTACTGATCACGAAAAACCTAGATCGTATGAAGGATATAAACAGGGATCCCGATGGACTAAGGTTTTTGATGGAGCTTCTAATACACTTGGAAATAGTATTGGTGTTATGATTAACTCTCCTAAGGGTTGTTATATGTCGTTTACTGCAAGAATTTGTTTTGATTGTACCAACAATATGGCTGAATACGAAGCCTCTATCATGGGTATCAAGGCTGCCATTGAGATGAAGATCCAGTTCTTTAATGTATATGGAGACTCAGCCCTGGTAGTTAGTCATATTAAAGGATAATGGGACACAAAGAATCCAAATCTCATTCCTTATCGAGAACATGTGTTGACTTTGATTCCATTCTTTGAAGAGATCACTTTTGAGCATATTCCACGAGAAGAGAATCAATTGACAGACGCATTAGCCACTATGTCATTTATGTTCAAAATCAGTTGGAAAAATGAAGCTCCTAGAATTACTATTTATTGATTAGATGAGCCAGTATATTGTTATGAGGTTGATACTGAGGGAGCAGAAGAAAAAACTTGGTTCCACGAAGTAAAAAGATATCTTGAAGCTCAGGAGTATCCTGAAGGGGCATCTATCAATGATAAGAAGTTTCTAAGGAGATTTTCTGCCAAGTTTTTCCTGAGTAATGGAATTTTGTACAAGTGCAATCACGATTCAACTTTGCTTCGCTGTGTGGATAAGAAGGAAGCAATAGATATTATGGAAGACATGCATGATGTGATCTTTGGTACTCATTCTAGTGGGCATACTATGGCAAAGAAAATTCTGAGGGCAGGTTATTACTGGTCTACCATGGAAGATGATATCTATCAGCACTCCAAAACTTGTCATAAGTGCCAGATCTATGCTGATAAAGTACATGTGCCTCCACTTCCGTTGAATGTTTTGACTGCACCTTAGCCTTTTGCAATGTGGGGCATTGATACGACTGGTGAGATCAAACCTACCGCTTCCAATGGACATCGTTTCATTCTTGTTGCTATTGTTTATTTTACGAAGTGGGTAGAAGCAGCCTCGTTTGCTTTTGTTACCAAGAATGTTGTGGCTCGGTTCATCAAGCATAATCTTATATGTCGATATGGAATCTCTGAAAGGATTATCATAAAAAATGGTACTAATCTGAACAACACTATGATTATTGAACTCTGTATGCAGTTCAAGATTAAGCATTACAATTATTCTCCATATCGACCTAAGATGAATGGCGCAGTGGAAGCCGCCAACACGAATATTAAGAAGATATTGCAAAAGATGATAGTGACATAAAAATATTGTCATGAGATGTTACCATTTGATCTTCATGGTTATTGTACCACAATATGTACCTCAACCGGGGTAACCCCATTCTCTCTTGTTTATGGTATGGAAGCAGTATTACCCGTTGAAGTCCAAATTCCTTCTTTGAGAATTATGAAAGATGCAGACTTAGATGAAGATGAATGGGTTTAGACTCGACTTTATCAGATAAACTTGATTGATGAAAAGAGGCTTACAGTTGTCTGTCATGGTCAGATGTATTAGAAGCGTATGATTAAAGCCTTTAATAAGAAAGTCAAGCATCAAGTATACCAGGCTGGTGATTTGGTAATCAAGTGTATCATATTACCACAGGGTGATCCCAAGGGAAATGGACTCCCACTCATGAAGGGTCATTTGTAGTCAAAAGGGTATTTTCGGGAGGCGCTATGATACTTACCACCATGGATGGTGAAGACTTCCCACAACCTGTAAACGCATACATTGTCAAAAAATACTATGCATAAAAAGAGACCTGCTAAGTCAACTGGCCTAGGAAAAAACGTCCATTGATTATGTTTGAATGTATATATGCTTTTGAATATGATTGATGTTTACCAAAAATACATATAAAATTACAATAATAACATTTACTAAGGACTCTTGGAGGAAGGAATCCCCAGCAAAGATCATATCCAACAGAGCTTCGCAGGCTCATCCCCACAAAGTAATCTTTATGGATTTGTTTCAGCGAAGTATTCCAAGTAGCCTTTTGTACTTCCAATTATAGAAAAGTCCCATACAGATTCCTCTCGAAGCCTGATATCCTCAGAAGAATTAACACATGGTCGGATAAGTCTCTCAGGGGAATGTCTGTCTCTTTTATCCCCAATAAAGGTATTTAGGAATTTAATCTTTCAATAAGAGGTGCGACGAACGGAAAACGGAAGATCCTAAGTACAATATTTCGAAACGAGACGGGAACGATGTCTTCATACTAATCAACAGCAAATCAGAATTTATTTTCCCCATCTAGCAATTGATATACGAAGCTATTAATGTGCTTTGACTACATAATTCATACATCACATCATGGCATACGCATCCATAATGCATACGATATTCTCATTTATATTAAGAAAGTCATGCCATGCATGCATACATCAAATGACCTCGCATAAAACTAGAGACAGTTCAGAGACGATCTAAACGAAGATCTAGTTCTGATACTTAGTTCAGGATACTTTCCAAAAGCAGTTCGGAGACGATCGAAAAGAAGATCTAGTTTTGATGCTTAGTTCAAGACATTTTCCCAGAGACAATACAGAGACGATCGAAACGAAGATCTAGTTCTGATACTTAGTTCAGGGTATTCTCTAGAGACAGTACATAGACGATTGAAACAAAGATCTAGTTTTGATACTTAGTTTGGGATATGTTATATAGGCAGTTCAGAGACGGTCGAGACGAAGATCTAGTTCTGATACTTAGTTCAGTAACAACATTCAGATAAAGTCAAGCGTAGATATATTCTGATACTTTTATCAATAGAAACTTTGGATGGCATCTATAAGCCCATCTCCAATTGCTCCAAATGGAATCTTTAAGCCCATTAAAACAATACAATCAACCAACAGTGTTACTATGCACCGATGAGTGCAAATTTTTGGGCTTAAGTGTTCAATCCCCTTCTACCTTCAGGTCATGAATGGCGTGCATGCCAATCTAACTCCTCAGGTTTCAGAAAATTAAACAGGGGAAACTGTTGTACCCCAAAATTTTCCCTCACATATTCAAGACAATATGTCTCAAGAGGTCTCCTAATGGTCACAAGATTCTCAATTTCTCAAAGGGATTCAAGGTTTTATCAGACAAAGCCTTATCCTAAGCAATGTATCTTAAATTAGGGTTGTGAGTTTATCAAAGAAAATTGGACTTCCAAATCCTCAAGTGGACTTCATGATGTCTTATATACTTCAAAGGATCCTCATGTCAAGTTTCAAGGCTTGCCCTACAAGTTTGGTCAATCAGATGCTCAGATAATCAAAAATCAGTTAACTTGATCAAAAAGTCAATTGTGGTCAACATACAGTCAAACTTCAATACTTTTGGTCAACATCAAGATTATAAGGTGAAATTCATCATTTAATCAAGGGTTGATCATGATTCATTAAGGAAACCTCAAATTCATCAAGAACTAGAAGTTACTAAATTAGGGTTTTTAAGAAAAAATCAATTGTACTTTGACCAACCATAACGTTCACATGCTTCATCTAAAATTTGCCATCCAAAGCTCATTTTGAAGGAAATTCAATTCCCTGCAACTCTGTGTCTCACAAGCCAAGGCCGAAAATGCTTCATTTGAGAGATAGGAGCCAAGACATTACAGGTCCTTTTAAAAGTCAACAATTAGATTTAATTTAAAATCAATTTTAATTAAAATAAATATTGAAAAATCAAATATTTGATCTTAGGATTATTTTGGGATTAGATTTTGATGTTTATGATCATAATTTGGATCCTAATTTCGTGCAAACCAAACGAGAATGTCTTAAAATCAAATTTTAACCAAAATATAAACCTCCTTTCTTCACTTCTAAGCAATCTCAAATCCAATACAAAAGCCCAAACTTTTTATCCTAATTTACTCTTCTATAAACATACAACAAGATCAAATGCACAAGGGACGAAATTTTGAGCCAAAGAACCCTTATCAAACTTCAAAAATTCAAGAAAAAAGTCAAATTCGGTTTCCTATTCATAGCCACTTTCAAGATGTTTCTGTTATGGACTGGGCCCCCAAGACATAGCTGGGCGTAGGCCCAAACCCCCCCCCCCCCCCCCCAAGTCCCAGGCCCAGTCTGTCGGGAAGATACATGGAATAGTCAGGCAGGATTCGTTAGCACGGGAAATCCACTAGGAAGTCGAGCAGTATCCTCGACTCATCGTATAGGTGCTGAGGAGACTACGTCTCTCCAACCTGCGCCATGTCACCCAATTGTCCACCATTATATCCTGCAAGATAGGGGAAGTTGGACCAGGGACAAGACCACGTGCTAGGTCTTACATGCTTCTACATGTACCTTGGCAGTTCTTCCTTGGGCCTAGCTAATCCATCCCAAGAAAGGACCTTGGCCCAGCGCTGAGGGCTCAATATAAATAACCTTTTCACTAAAGAGGGTCAGGTATTCTGAACTATTCTCTCTCTTACCATTTATGTACCCAAACTTACTTGAGATTCAAAGTGTCTTGCAAGTACACCCCCTCCATCTTTCTATCAACTGTGACGTTCGCATCCAACAGCTGGAAGGCCCTTCTGATCGGGTAAGATCAGTGGCGTCGTCCGTGGGAACCTGTTATCCCCTTCTTCCATTTTAGAAGATCAAAGCTCACTCACCCCTTGCCTTTCCAACATGGACGACGAACACGGTGACAACCACAATCTGGACCTTGTTAACCACAACAATGAGGACGACGTGATCGTCACTCACGAGTCTGACGTGTGTGACGGACAACCGTATATCCCATCTCCAGATCCCGAGGATAATGGTGTCCCCAACCTCATCCATCCATTGCTTTCCAGCCCATACTGGTGCCATTCGACGGAGATCCCACCATGATAGCCATGGTGCACGCTCTGAATCAAACCAACTTCCTTCTCACTCAACAACATGAAAGGTTGATAGAGCTGGAGACCGACTGCCCAACTAGTTCTCCCCTCTGCGAGCGAGGACCCCTACTGAAAGACACCAACCAGAGACGTCCAAAAAGCGGGGACGCTCACCTCCTCGTCGAGGGAGGCATTCCCCTGAACCAAAGAAGAACAGGTCCAGAGGCACCTTGAACGAGTGGACGACCAACAAAGAGGTCCTCCTCAGCAAGATCAAAGCCCGAGGAACGAAGTCCACTCCCCACTGAGTGAAAAAGACGACCCCCACTGCCCTCTGTCATGAGCTATTATGGACGCGTCACTCCCGAAGGGCATGGAGAAGCCCCCGAACCTGGCACCTTATTACGGGACGACTGACCCGGATGATCACGTCGATAACATCAATGTTATGCTTGACTATCGCAACGACATCATTGAGAATGTTAAGTGCCGGTTATTCTCAACAACTCTCCGGAAAGGAGCCATGGCATGGTACAAAACCCTAGCACCTGAATCCATTACTTCCTAGAGGAGCATGAGGCTAGCGTTCACACGGCATTTCACCGCCTCCCGACGCCACCCCAAGACTGAAGCTACCCTTGAAGCCATTGTACAAGGGAAGAATGAAAAGATGTGCTCGTACATCGAGCGATTCAACCAAGAGGTCGTCTATGTGGATACCACTGACTATATGAAGAAGTACCTCCTCGAGAAAGGACTCCTTCTCGGGGGCGAACTCAGCAGAGCCGTCGGGATAGAACCCCCTCGCACACTTGACAAGCTTCTTCACAAAGTTCAGGTGTATATCCGGTATGGGGAGAAAAAGGTCCACACAATATCCGGAGCAACCGAGGTCACGACGACATCAGAAGCTCCAAAAATGAAGACTACGCCGCTCCTTGACGCACGGGGGACAAAAGGAGAGACAACAAGCCTCACGAGATCCGTGAAGAACGAGGACCTGCGAGGCGATTCTCCGAATACACGTTGATGACTGCTCCCCGCGAGCGTATCCTCACTGAATGCATCAACTCTGAGTTCAAGCAGGGCAAGGAAAGGTTCTCCAAACCTATAATACACAAGCCCCATACTGACAAGTCCAAATACTGTCGCTTCCATAGAAGCCACGGGCATGTGACCGAAGACTATGTCCACCTCAAAGACGTGATCTAAATACTAATCAAAGAAGGTCACCTCAAACAATATGTCAAGGGAAGCGAGACTCCCTGACAAGAGCAAAAATCCATGAAAAGAAACCGCGAAGACTCCCCGGACCACGAATCCCCTTTCCAAGTGGCAATGTGCATCTCACGACCCGAAGATTTCCACTTCCCCGATGTCGACATGGGAGGACGACTTGCTTCTCATAGCCCATGGGAAGATTTCCCCATTGCCTTAGTCCTCTCTGGGGGAGGGGTGAACAACAAATACACGACCATTTTTGTGAAGCGAAAATTCGATGAACTTTTGTTGACCACACCTGAACAGCTGGAGACCCTGACTAAATCTCCGGGAAGATCCAAACCAATATCATTTTTCCTCAAAAACTGCCCGAAGGATCCCCCAATTCCAGCATCCCACTGTTGATAAGAGCCAAAATGGCACGCTTTGACGTCCGACGCATCTTGGTCGATCAAGGTAGTTCGGTAGACATTATGTATATCCACCTGTTCAAGACTCTCAAGCTAGACAACACGAACCTATCCCCTTATGTTGGATCCGAACACCAAGGATTTAATGGGGCCACTACCAGACCGTGGGGGTACATGGATATCCTCATCAAGATCGGAGAATAAGGAACTGCCAGGGAAGTCAAAGTCCAATTCCTAGTAATAAAGTGCCCATCTCTCTACAACTGCATCATTGGCCAACCCACATTGGCCGAACTAGCAGTAGTCCCGTCTACCGTCCACTTAAAGATGAAGTATTATACCAAGCTGGGTTGTGTGGTCGATCCACGGGGACATCGAGGCTTCCAGGAGGTGCTATGACGATGCGGTCAAAGGGAAAGCCATAATCTACACCTCCAAACACAACAAGAAGCCCAGAGTCGAAAAGCAACCGCCCTCCCTGTATGTCAACTCCATCGATCTCGATAATTGACTTAGCGAAGACGAAGCTGAAACACATGGCCCTCCAACGGGTCGGCACCAACTCATCATTTCCTTCCTACTCCAGACGGCTAGTTCGAGCTTATCCCCTTGGGCGACGACCCCGACAGAACCGTGACGATAGGTACCGGGCTACCACTAGCAACAAAGGAGAAACTTACAACTTGCCTCAAAGAGAACGCAATTCTATTCGCGTGGAGTGCAACTGAGTTGGGTGGAATCGACCCCGAGGTCGCATGTCATCAGTTAGCTTTAGATCAGGCCATTAAGCCCATAGCACAGCGTGGGCACAAGCAGTCCCCCGAGAAAGCGGAGGCTGCCGAACAGGCTGTTAAAGACCTCTTAGAGACGAATTTTATTTCTGAAGCCCAATATACAACCTGGATCTCTAATGTATTTCTTGTTAAGAAAAATAATGGAAAATGGCGTATGTGAGTGCATTATACCGATCTCAATAGGGCATGTCCCAAAGATGTTTTTCCCTTGCCTAATATAGATAAATTGGTCGATAACTCGGCAGGTTTTTAAACTCTAGTCTTTTATGGATGCATATAATGGATATAATCAGATCCCTATGTCGGACACAGACAAGAGACACATGGCCTTCATGACTCTGACAGGCAATTACTACTACAACGTAATTCCCTTCAGACTGAAGAAGGCCGAGGCCACATACCAATGCATGATGAACAATGTCTTCTGAGGAGAGATTGGAGACATGCTCGAGGTCTATATGGATGACATGATCGTAAAGTCGCACAAAGAGGTAGACCATGCACATCACCTCTGAACGGTTTTCGAGCAGGCAAGACAATGCAAAATGAGGTTCAACCCTGAAATATGCACATTCGGTGTTCGGGCAGGGAAATTCCTCGGCTTTTACATAACCGAACGCGGGATAGAAGCCAACCCCGACAAATGTCGGGCGTTTTCGGAGTTCCCAACCCCAAAATCGAAGAAATCTATTTAGTATCTCAATGTCATGCTCACCTCTTTGTCCCGTTTCGTCACCAAGTTCGCTCAACACGCCCTCCCGTTCTTCAAACTATTACGAAAAGAAGACACCTTCGAGTGGAGCGAAGAATGCGAACGACCACTGCTCCACCTAAAAAGGGCACTATCCAAACCACCGGTACTATCCTGGCCACTAAGACTTTGTATCTATACCTATCCATGGCAACTGAGGCAGTCAATGTCGTCCTCATCCGTGAAACCATCGATGGGCAAACACCCATTTATTTTACAAGCAAAGCCCTCCAAGGTCCCGAGCTTAGGTATCAAAAGATCGAGAAAGTCGCTTTAGCCTTAATAAACGCCACGAGGAGACTGTGGCACTATTTCCTTGCCCACACGATTAAGGTCCGAACAGACCAACCCGTCAAACAACTCCTCGACCGACCAGACATGGTCGGGTGAATGCTGAAATGGTCGCTGGAACTATCGGAGTTCAACTTCCAGTATGAGAGCAAGAAGGCCCTAAAAGCTTAGGTCCTGGCTGATTTCATTTCTGAGATGACACATAGCCCGGTCCTGACTAGTGGCGCCCAAAAGTGGACAATCTTCATCGACGGTGCTTCCAGCTCGACAGGAAGTGGTGCAGGTATCATCCTCGAAAATGAAGATGATATTTTGATCGAAGTCTCCCTGGAATTGACCTTCCCAACTTCTAATAACCTGGCCGAGTATGAGGCATTCCTCGTGGGTTTAAGATTGGTCGAGGATCTGGGAGAGAAAGAAGTAAAAAAATCAACCGACTCTCAGCTCGTGGCATCCCAGGTACGAGGAGAATATCAGGCCAAGAACGCCAATCTCATCGAATAATTATCTCTATTAAAAGACAAACTCGAAAAATTCGATGTGTGAGAGGTCCAACATGACCCCACGAACACAACACGCGAGCGAATGTCCTATCTAAACTGGCGAGCACGCGGAAGAAGGGTGGGAATAAGTTTGTGATTCAAGAAATCCTTCCCCGACCTAGCATCAAGAATTCACCCACTCCGCTCGAAGTAAATGCCATTGGCGATGCTCATTCCTTGATGACGCCCATCCATAACTATCTCACAAAAGGTGAACTCCCTACGGACCCTAAAGAGGTGGCCACAAACAAAAGAAGGGCATGTTCATATGTCCTCCTCGAGGGAAAACTCTATCGACGAGGATTCTCCATCCTGTTACTTAAATGCGTCGAAGAGGAAAGCATCCCCAACATCCTGCGAGAAATCCACGGGGGGATCAACGCTCAACATCTCGGCGGGAGGTCACTGGCGTGCAAATCTTTACGAGCAAGATACTATTGGTCGACAATGCAACACGACGCCAAAGAACATGTCCAGAAATGTGATAAGTGCCAAAGAAACACTGACATGCACCTCCCCCCCCCCTAACAAGCAGAAAGCACTCTCCTCCCCATGGCCTTTTACATGGTGGGGAATGGATATCCTCATACCTTTCGTGATCGGCTCCTACCAGAACAAATACCTCATCGTAGGGTTGGACTATTTTACGAAGTGGATCGAATCCAAAATCCTGGCCAAAATCACAGTGCAGAACGTCCATTAGTTCTTCAAAAGGAATATCCTCACCCGCTTTGGCATACCCCAAGTCCTCATCACTGAAAATGGAACACAATTCACGGACAGAAGATTCCAATACTTTGTCACCAATTTAGGCACAAAGCAACACTTCACATCCGTCGAACACCCCCAAACAAACGACCAAGTAGAGGTGGCCAATAGGGTAATCCTACGAGGGCTCAAATGTAGACTCGACGAAGCAAAGAAAGCGTGGGTCGAGGAACTACACAACGTCCTTTGGGCGTATCGCACAACCCCACATTCCACAACCCGGGAGACTCCTTTCAGGCTAACCAACGGGACTGAGGCAGTCATTCCGGTAGAGATTCGAGAACCGACACGGTGCACAAAGGCACCCCTCGACGAGGAACTGAACAATGAAGCCCTGCGAATCGCACTAGACCTTGTTGAAGAAATTCGCTCTGAGGCAGCCCTACGGGAAGCCTCACTTAAACAGAAAATGGCTTTGTGCCACGACGCAAGATTCATAAAAAGAGAATTCCAAGTGGGCAGCCTTGTCCTCAGACGGAACCAGAAAAACCCATGGGAAGGCAAGCTAGCCGCGAACTAGGAGGGCCCGTACTATGTTCGAGATAAGACGGGCAACGGGGCCTATAACCTTGAAAACCTTCAAGGTGAAGAATTTGCTCGACCATGGAACGCTGAAAAACTTAAGCAATACTATAGCTAAACATCTTATGAAGGCGTGGGAGGTACGACCACAAACCTTCGTCACTGATCGAAAGGGAGGATGACGCCCGCATAAGATGAGCACAACACTCCCCGAGGTCGGACACATCAAAACAAATTCCAATGTTGCAGTACCATGCCGACAAGGCAACCAACTCGCAATGGGAAGGACCAAGCCCCGGGATCAGGGGTTTTGACCGTAACCCTAGTCCCGATTCGCAGCAGACGTAAAACCTGCCACCTCTTAGGTTCCCTAAATCGACGAGCCTGTACAGTCGAGCAAACAAGTTCAAATAAACATCAGAGTTAAAACAAACTTAACAAAATAAACACCATCAAAATTATTTTAAATGAACAAAATATTGTATTTAAGTCCTGGCCAAAACCTGACCGGTAAAGTACATACAAAAGTGGCACACAGACCATCAAAACGAAATTAAAATAAAGGAGAAAAGGCACGCAAGCCAAACAATTCAAAAAACTAAGGCACTTCGGCTGAACCTACCCATCCACATTATTATCCTCGTCATCCTCTTCATGCAGCTCTTCCTCGAGGATGAAGGGACATAAAATCTCCCTGTCGGTCATAATATAATTGTGCGTCGTATCCTCAGTCACGAGCCCTAGGTTCACGACCTTGAGTTAGTCAGTAGCATTGTCGAAGCCTTATTTAAAGACGACCTTAATGTCCTTCTCGAGTTCCCTGATCCGGCCAATCATATCTATGCGAGCACGCAGGGACAACTCTTCCTTGGTCTCATCATCCAAAGGACGGATCACCCCCTCCAACAACTCAAGCCTCGTATGGAGACGTCCATTCTCCTTGACAACCTTGTTGAGCTCAACTGCCTGCTCCTTCAAACTTTTGTTTTCTTCTGTCAAGGTGTCTCGTTCGCGCTTGGCCTTGTCCAGCCCGAAACTCAACCCTTCTTGGAGCTTATGCTCCTCCTTATAGTCAGACAAATCTTTAGAGAGCTTGTCCCTCTCAACCCTCATAGTTCGGAGTGCTTCCTTTGCAGCATCCATCTCTGTCATAGAGTTAGTAGCATCATATACAACCAGGGCCATCTCCATGACCCGGATGAAAACAACGATATCTCGAGCAAGACCAGCCCATTTGTTTGTCACCTCCTGGTCAAGCAAATACTTTGCCTCAGTGGCCGCCACCACGATGGTGCCTTCAGTGTTGAAGAAATATCGCTCCTGATAACAACGGGGCAACAGATAGCTCCCTGGATCACCCGATGGCATACCGCCCACAATAGTTGGCCGCTATAGTGAACCATTGTTTCGCGGGCGTCTGGAGCGAACAAAATTTCCAAACGCTGGAGGACTATCCAATATTGATATTGGAGAGATTTGTTGAACGATTTGTTGAGGGGAATTAGGAGTCAGCCTGGAAGTACTGGAGACACCGACCCCATGCTCTGTCACCACCTCTATGACATGACCTTTAGCTTTCTTCTTTTTGGAAACTCTGCCCGGGGCCCCAGCCTGGTTGGCCAGCTCCAGTGCTTGTTCCTTGGTTGAGGGCATATGTCCTGCAAAATAAAAGGGAATCAGCAAAACAAATAAAGTAATAGAAAGAGCAAGAGGACCGAGAGGCACTACCTAATAACTGAATAGCCTCCTCGTCCGTGCTACACTCAAGCATAACTTTGGTATTGATAAGTCGAGGTTCTACGAGGGCAACCCATCATCACCTAGGTGAGGATTGTCTAATTGGTCCACCCAAACCGCGGGAATGAAACTATGGACATAATCTACCAATATTTTGTAAGCCAACCTGTCCTTGGCCCCCAAGCTTGCATGCCTGTCCCGGTAATGACTGGTCGGCAGATCAAAATGATCTGGCTGCCATCTGAGGGGGATCTTCGACATCAGTTGTTCCACGCCTTTGGCATCCTGTTTCAAGAAATATAAATTGTTGAGGGCACTTTGGGTGATGGATTTCACCGAATACCACATGTCCTTGAAATTGCGGACAAAGTGAACATAAGTCTTGAACAACCTCGAAGGCTGCTTGAAGGACACCCAGTTGTGTCGCCCATCTCCACCTGAGCGCCGTAGATGGAAGACACGAAAGAAAAGGGGCAACATAAAACCAATCCCGAGATACCAGTAGACCAGCTCGAATCCCTGGATGAATGATATCGCGTTGGGGTGAAGTTGTGAAGGCGCCAGCCTGAGCCATCTGAAGAACCCCATCTGGAAATCGTTGAAGGGAAGTCTCATCCCCACCTCCCGGAAGGCGAACTCATACATTTTAAATCGTTTCCCCATAAAGTGTGATCATATTCGCTCTTCTTCTCGGGGATCATAGCACAGCCAGTTGGGAGGATCCTCGGGGCCCAACTCCTCGACTCTCATAAAAACGAGCACCTCTTCATCGATGAAGTGAGACTCCATCTCCAGCGGTTCGTCAGCGACCCACGAGAGATCGCTTTGACCAGACGAGGAGGCGGCTACATTCCATTCCTCGAGATGTCTTGGGTTAACAGTACCTGAAAAGCAGAAGGAACAAGTGAATTCGATGTCGCATCAAATCCACCCTTCCATCGCAATTCAAGTGAAAGGGCGAAGGGGATGAATGCCCGACGTACTCATATTAAGGTTGTACGAACCAACAAAGAGATCAGATGTCACCCGAAGACATTCATGGAATTCCCGACGTCTCTAAGGAAATCAAGAGATTTTCGCTCGGCGCGTTCATAGGACGCTCGAGACATTCACCTAATCACAATGGTTCTGTCCGGGCCATTCACCTAAATATGCTAGTTTTTCCTGACTTAGTCAAGTTGTGCCTAAGGAATTCATACACAAAACCTAGAAATATGCCTAAAACAAAAATCTACTTACTTTAGGCAAGAAAATAGCCACTACAATTGCCTAACAAGCATAGGAAATGCCAGAAAATGGGGATTTGAAGAGTTACCTGACATAGTGATGACAGGGAGATAACGACGGCGAACGGCGGAGACGACAATGGTTATTCTTAAAGGGGATGTTTTTGGTTGGAAGTACGATTAAGCATAGGAGAGAAAAAGGGAAATGGAGCGGTCTCCCATGCCTTTTATACAAAAGGAACACGTGAAAGGACGCGCCTAGGTAATCATTACCTAGATTCCCTAAGTCGACCGAAATTCAATGCACCGTAGCATGGGAAACAAAGCGACACGAATTGAATTCCTTAACACGTCACCTGGGAGAATTTTGAACAATGTCGAGCACTTGCAAACATCCCTGACACCTAAAGGTGCCGTGCGCTGACATCCCTGCTGTCGAGGAG
The DNA here is from genome assembly GCA_963966055.1 of Lathyrus aphaca. Lineage (NCBI taxonomy): Eukaryota > Viridiplantae > Streptophyta > Magnoliopsida > Fabales > Fabaceae > Lathyrus > Lathyrus aphaca. The sequence goes on from OZ014519.1 coordinate 314,616,385, forward strand.
AATTCAGAACTACGCCGGGTAAATGTAAGCTTCCACGACACCTAACGGTGCCGCGCACGGTGTTGCACCCCAAAATTTTCCCTCCTACAATTAAATCAATGTGTCTCAAGAGTTCTCTCAATAATCATAAGGTTCACAATTAGTCAAAAGGATTGAAGGTATCATCAGACAAAGCCTTCTCCTGAACAATGGATCTAAAACTAGGGTTTTGAATTTCTCCAATCTAAATGGAATTCCAAGGCTTCAAGTGAGCTTCATAACATCCCACGTACCTTAAAGAATCCTCATGTCAAGTTTCAAAGCTTTCCCAATAAGTTTGACCAGTCAGAGACTTAGATATCCAAAAATAACTTAACTTGGCAAAAAAAGGTCAACAGTGGTCAACTTAAAGTCAAACTTCAAGATTATTTTTCAACATCAATATTATGAGGTAAAATTCATCATTTGATCAAGGTTTTATCATGATTCATCAAGGAAATCTCAGATCATCAAGAATCAAGAAGTTTCTAAATTAGGGTTTTCATAATAAAAGTCAACTAAACTTTGACCAGCCATAACTTTCACATACTTCATCAAATATTTCCCATCCAAAGCTGATTTTGAAGGAAATTTAATTATGTACAAATTTGTGTCTCATAAGCCAAGCCTAAAAATGCTTCATTTAGAAGGTATGAGCTAAAACATTATAGGTCCTTTTGAAAGTCAACAAAATATCAACTTTTTCCAAAGGTCATAATTTGAAAATGGTAAAAGATATGGACATGGGACCAAAAAGGTTGGTTATAGGACACTATAAATTTTCTAAGAAGTCCATTATAACCTTCATAGCATTAAAATTGAGGAAGTTGTGCTTTGTCAAAGTTGGTTGATTTTTAAGGGATGTATGAAGCAAAAAAGGCCATAACTTCATTCTTTTCCAAATGGGCCCATGAAATATCAACCCAAACTCAAAGATAAAGTCATGCACGACCCAATGACCATTTATCCTGATTTTTATAATTTATTTTATATTATTTTGAATTTTATTTATTAAAACTCAATTTTAATATAAATAAAATATAAAAAAATCAAATAATGGGTCAAATCTTTGTTCTAGAAGCTTTTACACAACATTTAAAGTGATTGGATGCTATCCAAATTCGTGTAAGGAAAAAATAGAAAGAGGATATTTGAATTTTTTTGACAATTATGAGTGATTATTTCTTCATGATCAAGTAACTAAAATTTCTTGATCCAAAGCCCATATTTCAACCTAATTCTATTCCATACATATACACAAACCTAACACAAGCTAAAGGAGGAATTTTCAGAGACAAAAGAGGCACATTCCAAACTTGTTTTTGAGAGAAATTCAATTTTTCGGTTTTGCACTTCAAGGCTTTCCAAAAGCATTCTAAAGGTTTCAAACTGTTCCTTGATGGTCATTGAATGTGTCTCAATCCATATTTGCATCAAAACCATTATCATACTCATAAACCGAATTGGAGTTTTCATGTTTTTTTGAATTTTTCGATTTTTATGATTCACTCATTATAAATTGTTTTTGATGCTTTAATATTGTTTGAAATATGTCATAGAATGTTTATGTATGCTTGGTTTTGAGTTTTGTTGTAGGAAACACATCGTGCCATTGTTAGGGTTTTGGAAGTTGAATTTGGGGATTCATCATAGACACGATTTCAGATGAAATTAGTGGATCAATTGGGTTTAGAATGATGCTATTAACTAATTTATATGTTTAAAATGCATTTATTTCATGTATGATGAGTTTTGGGTATTCGCAGGTTTGTAGCTACGAATGAAATCCGTCACTATAGGTTGTAGTGACAGAAAAGCGTCACTATAGCCTAAATAGACGGCCAGAGCTTGAAGATGAAGCCTGGCGTGTTTCTGGAATTTGAATTTCTTTTTTTATATGTTGTTTGTTTCAGGATGGATAGCATCAAGACGCTGGTGGCTTAGTGGTTGCAGTGTGCGCTCGTGAACCTCATGACCTAGGTTCGATTCCCAGGTCCTCCATTCTTTTTTTTTATAATTTGCCTTATTTTAGAGGTTTTTTATATAATATGCTTTGGTCATTCTAATACCAAGAAGCGTGCGCTGGTCCAGTGGTAGTGTGTGCAACATATGAGGTAAAGATTCAAGTCCCAGCCACCACCATTCTTTTTTAGTAACACTAAAAATCATTTAAATCTCTAATCAACATTAACCTTAATTTAAACTAATTACTTTTTCTTAAAAAAATAATAATAACAATAATAGTACTCATATAAATAATTATTTTTTGTTGAATTGTAAATTAATTAATAATTAAGTTAATCTTTTTCTAAATAAATTTTAATTTTCTTAAAAAACCTTTTTTCATTAAACCCTAATTCTAACCTAATTTTTTTAACCCTAATATTTCTTTTCTAACATTAATCTAAAAAAAAATTAATTTATCATCTTCAAGCTCTGGGCGTCGTCTATTTAGGCTATTGTGACGCTTTTCCGTCACTACAACCTATAGTGACGGATTTCATTCAAAGTTACAAACCTGCGAATACCCAAAACTCAGCATACATGAAATAAATGCATTTTAAACATATAAATCAGTTAATAGCATCATTCTAAACCCAATTGATCCACTAATTTCATCTGAAATCGTGTCTATGATGAATCCCCAAATTCAACTTCCAAAACCCTATCAATGGCAAGATGTGTTTCATGCAACAAACCTCAAAACCAAGCATCCAGAAACATTCTATGACATATTTCAAACAATCTTAAGGCATCAAAAACAATTTATAACGAGTGAATCATAAAAATCGAAAAAATTCAAAAAAACTCGAAAACTCCAATTCGGTTTATGAGTATGATAATGGTTTTGATGCAAATATGGATTGAGACACGTTCAAGGACCATCAAGGAACGGTTTGAAACCTTCAGAATGCTTTTGGAAAGCCTTGAAGTGTAAAACCGAAAAATTGAATTCTCTCTAAAACAAGTTTTGAATGTGCCTCTTTTGTCTCTGAAAATTCCTCCTTTAGCTTGTGTTAGGTTTGTGTATATGTATGGAATAGAATTAGGTTAAAATATGGGCTTTGGATCAAGAATTTTTAGTTACTTGATCATGAAGAAATAATCACTCATAATTGTCAAAAAAAATCAAATATCCTCTTGCTATTTTTGCCTTTCACGAATTTGGATATCATCCAATCACTTTAAATGTTGTGTAAAAGCTTCTAGAACAAAGATTTGATCCATTATTTGATTTTTTATATTTTATTTATATTAAAATTGAATTTTAATAAATAAAATTCAAAATAATATAAAATAAATTATAAAAATCAGGATAAATGTTCATTGGGTCGTGCATGACTTTATCTTTGAGTTTGGGTTGCAATTTCATGGGCCCATTTGGAAAAGAATGAAGTTATGGCCTTTTTTGCTTCATACACCCATTAAAAATCAACCAACTTTGACAAAGCACAACTTCCTCAATTTTAATGCTATGAAGGTTATCTGGGACTTTTTAGAAATATTAGAGTGTCCTCTAACCAACCTTTTTGGTCCCATGTCCATATCTTTTACCATTTTCAAATTATGACCTTTGGAAAAAGTTGACTTTTTGTTGACTTTCAAAAGGACCTATAATGTTTTAGCTCATACCTTCCAAATGAAGCATTTTTAGGATTGGCTTGTGAGACACAAAGTTGTAGAGAATTAAATCTCCTTCAAAATGAGCTTTGGATAGGAAATATTTGATGAAGTATGTGAAAGTTATGGCAGGTCAAATTTCAGTTGACTTTTACTATGAAAACCCTAATCTAGAAACTTCTTGATTCTAGATGATCTGAGATTTCCTTGATGAATCATGATCAACCCTTGATAAAATGATGAATTTTACCTCATAATCCTTATGTTGACAAAAAATATAGAATTTTGACTTTAAGTTGACCACAATTGACCTCAGTTGACATTTTTTGCCAAGTTAACTGATTTTTGGATATATGAGCCTTTGACTGGTCAAACTTATTGGGAAAGCTTTGAAACTTGGCATAAGGATTATTTAAGGTATGTGGGATGTTATGAAGCTCACTTGAGGCCTTGGAATTCCATTTAGCTTGGAGAAATTTAAAAACCTAGTTTTAGATCCATTGTTCAAGAGGAGGCTTTGTCTGGTGAAACCTTCAATCCTTTTGACTAATTGTGAACCTTGTGAACCTTATGATTATTGAGAGAACTCTTGAGACACATTGTGAACCTTCAATTCTTTGTTTTGTAGGTATTTTTGTTGTTGTTTTCTCACTTTGTTGTGGTTTCAGGAAACATTGCTCGTAGGAGGGTTTTCCCCATCAATAGAGTTCACCGGTATCCTACTAGAAACAACCTTCCGAGCTTATAGATGGACCAGGTTCAACAAGACTTGACTGACGTAAGAACCCAGATGGCTAATGAAAGAACTGAAATGAGGGCTCAGATGAACCAGTTCATGGCAGTAATGACTGGGTTGGCCCAAAGTCAAGAAAGATTAAGAGAGTTGGTCGAGCGGCAAACTTCTGAATAAAATCACCCAGGTACAGGGGGTACCAGCAACAATGATCATGTACAGACACGTACTGACCCCCCGGAGTTTGGGCCCCATCTCAACCCTGAAGTTAACGCTATCAGGAATACCCAAGGTAATACTGGAGGACGGGCCTTGCAAGAGGACCCTCAGGAGGAACAATTCACTGTAGTTGGAGCGGGAGATGAAGTCTATGATCATCGTCTAGACAAGATAGCAGAAAAGCTAAGATCTATTGAGTCCCAAAACTCCTTAGGGTTTGATGTTATCGATATGGGGCTAGTGGAGGGAGTTAGAATTCCTCACAAATTCAAACCTCCCTGCTTTAAAAGATACAATGGGACATCTTGCCCTCGCACCCATCTTCAATCCTTTTTGGGAAGATTGAAGGATTACACTATGGATGAAAAGCTATGGATGTTCTATTTTGAAGATAGCATGACCGGGGCATCCCGTGAGTGGTACTCCCATCTGACCAGGGCAACAATCAGAAATTGGAAGGATTTGGTCGAGGCTTTCATACGCCAATATCAATACAATTTAGACATGGCTCCTAACAGATATCTTCTAATGGGTATGTCACAATCCTCTAGAGAAAGCTTCAGAGAGTATTCTCAGAAATGGAGGCAGTTAGCTGTTGCTGTTCAACCTCCAATGTCGGAAAGAAAAATGACCGACATGTTTATGAATACCCTACAGGGGGCATACATTGATAGTTTGGCAGCTTTCTCTTCCAATAGCTTTTCTGACGTGGTCATAGCAGGAGAGAGAATTGAGATTTTGTTAAAAATGGGTAAGATTTCTGATAACGGCGCCATCTCTAGCAGCACAAGGAAACCTTTTCCGGGGCCTCGCAGGTCGGGTGAAACCAATTCTATACACATGGGCAGAGGTAGGCCCCAGTATATGCCAAGATCAATTGCCGCTGTCACAATTCCTGCTCCACCACCTCAACAACAATACACTCCACAACCACAACATTTCCCTCAGCATCAACATTTTCCTCAACAAAGGTCTTACAACAATAACAACAACCAACAACAACGTCCTTTCAAGCAAAGTCCATCTCAAGTCAACATGGTAATTGATCCTATACTGATGCCCTATGCCACTTTGCTACCACAACTTTTGAAACTTAATCTCGTTGACTTAAGGACTCTGGCTCCACCGGATCCTCAGAACCTTCCAAGGAATTACGACGTCAATGCTAGATGTGCCTTCCATTCTAATGCACCTGGCAATGACACATAAAAGTACAGAGCTTTGCACATGAAGGAACAGGATCTAGTTGATTCAAAGGCTTTAAATTTTGCACCTCCTCCTAACGTCATGAAGAATCCTATGCCTAGCCACGGTGGGCCCAGGATAAATGCAATTGAGGAGGATCAACCCGTGAACCTAATTGAAGATACTGCAAGTATTCAAACACCTCTGGCAGAGGTTAAAGCTCAACTTTTAAAATGCCAGGTGTTTCCAGGTTGTGAGGCCTGATGTGAATCTTGCAAAGTTTCCGCCAATGGTTGTGCAAGTTTAAAAAGTGGCATCAATGATCTTATAAAAGAAGGTATCCTGCAGATAACACCAACGATTTCAGCATCTACAACATCAGTAATTCCTCCTAAAACAACAACAAATACCCCTCTTACAACTTCAAAAACAATTGTTCCGACAGACTCTTCTACAAAGTCAGCAATCATCTCCTCTACCACTTCAGCAAACATTAGTTCAACCGCATCCGCTTATACAACGACAACAACCATTAATAATGACATCTCCACAGTCACCATATATTACGACCCGACAATGGTCCCCGATTCCAACAATTTTCAGCAACAATCTCAACAACAACCCAGCTTCAGTCTTTCACCACCACCACCAGTCAGAAATCCTGTCACCATATATTACGATCCACAGACAATAACAATTCCTACTTCCGCTGCAGTTAGTCCAGTTACCATCACGATACCTGGACCCATTCCATATGAAAAAGGTAATGCTATGCCATGGCACTATGGTTCAGACCTCTACTGCAACGAGGAGAGAGTCATTCTTGATTCTTCAACTCATACACCACAGATCAATAATGTCAGGGGAGGAGGAGGCTTCACTCGAAGCGGACGTCTCTTCGCGTCACAAATTCGAAGAGTTAACGCTGAGGCAGAGGCTACTGCCAAAGCTAAAGGAAAAAATGTGGTGCCTGAAGAACCAGTGGCAAAAGAGGCTCCTAAGACATCCTTTGATCAGGATGTGGATGAATTTATGAGGATAATCAAGAGAAGCGATTATAAGGTTGTGGATCAGCTTCACCAGGCTCCTTCCAAGATCTCCATTCTATCATTGCTATTGTGTTCTAAAGCTCATCGGGATTCATTACTTAAAGTCATGTACGCAGCCTACGTGCCTGAGGAGATTACAGTGAATCATGGGCTAGGCTTCACCAACGCTGATTTGATTGCGGAAGGTCGTCATCACAATAAAGCTTTGCACATCACTCTAGAGTGTAAAGGGGTTGTTCTTTCACATGTTCTAGTTGACACTGGGTCTTGACTCAATGCCTTTCCAAAGAAAGCCCTTGTTAAGCTTGAATATGATGGTATTGCTCTCCGACCAAGCAATATGGTGGTTAGAGCTTTTGATGGTTCCAAGAGGTCTGTTCTTGTAGAAGTAGAGCTGCCTATGATAATTGGCCCGCAGGGCTTTCAAACTACTTTCTACATGATGGACATTCAGCCGGCCTACAACTGTTTGTTGGGTCGACCATGGATTCACGCCGTTGTCGCAGTTACGTCGACCCTTCACCAGAAATTAAAATACGAGTGGAAAGGGAAAATTATCACAATCTGTGGTGAAGAGGACATTTTTGTTAGCCATCTGGCCACCTACAAATACATTGAGATGGATGGTGAAATCCACGAGACCATGAGCCAAGGTTTCAAAGCACTGAGCGTCAATGAGGCGACAACTGAAGTATTTTCTGCATCCCTGGAGGATAGGATGGGTACTTCAATTGTCTCCTACCAACAAGCTCGAAAGGTTGTTGAATATGGAAATGCCCAAGGCTGGGGCAAGCTTCTACCTGTGGAGAAGAAGGAGGACAGATTCGGTTTGGGTTACAAACCATTCCGACAAGATCAAGTAGAGGCTGCTAAAGAGCCCGAGTTTATAAGTGGGGGAATGCTGACCCTAGATGCTATCAATAACGTGGAAGACGAGGCTAAAAGCGACCTCAACCTGGAAAGCTGGATTCGTCCAAGGATCCCGGGCCAACAAGTCATTAACTAGTTTTACCAGGAAATTATAAGAGTTACTCCTGCAGAGTAATTATTATTTCCTGCTTTAGCATGCATCAAGTCCTACATCTTGCCCAAGGTGTTAGGACTCATTTTGTAATAGGGCCATATTTGTATTTTGTGCAAATGGAATATCAATGAACAATGGACATCTTTTGCAAACAATTTTCTTTTTCGCTCACTGTCTTTTCATTTTTGTTATTTTTCGCACAAAACAATAAATGACAATGTTTTCAAAATAATAAATTCATTTACACTTTTTCTAAACAAGATTAAAATTAATCACTAAAAAGAACAAATCTCAACCCTTGTAGAGATAATCCTCCAGATAACACCGACAACAACACTGCTATAACCTTGTATGACTTCGACAATCCAATTAATCAAGCAGATGAAGGGGTTGATGAAGACTATGAGTTGCCTGAAGAGTTAGCCAGGTTGTTGAGGCAAGAAGAGAAAGTGATTACTCCTCATTAGGAGGAGATTGAAACTGTTAATCTTGGTACCGAGGAAGATGTGAAGGAAGTGAAGATTGGGGCCAGTCTGCAAGCTCCAGTAAAGGAATAACTCATCGGTATGCTTCGGGAATACGTCGACGTCTTTGCTTGGTCCTATCAAGATATGTCAGGTCTAGATACAGATATTGTCATGCACAGGCTACCCTTGAAAGAAGATTGCCCGCCGGTTAAACAGAAGTTGCGCCGCACTCGCCCAGATATGGCCATGTAGATTAAAGAAGAAGTACAAAAGCAGTGGGATGCCTGTTTCCTTGCTATAACTAGTTACCCGCTGTGGGTTGCTAATATTGTACCCGTGCCTAAGAAGGATGGCAAGGTGCGTATGTGTGTGGATTACCGGGACCTGAACAGAGCTAGCCCAAAGGATGATTTCCCATTACCTCACATTGATGTCTTGGTAGACAACACAACTTAGTTCTCGGTATTTTCTTTCATGGACGGATTTTCTGGATACAATCAGATCAAGATGTCACCTGAAGACATGGAGAAAACAACTTTCATCACACCTTGGGGCACATTCTGTTACAAGGTAATGCCGTTTGGACTGAAGAACGCCGGTGCAACATATCAACGGGCTAAGGTAACATTATTCCACAATATGATCCATAAAGAAATCGAATGTTGTGTGGATGATATGATTGCCAAGTCCCTTACTGAAGAAGACCATCTAGTGAATCTGCTGAAGTTGTTTAAGCGTATGAGGAAGTATCAGCTAAAGTTGAAGCCCAACAAATGCACATTCGGGGTACGTTCCGGTAAGCTGCTGGTTTTTATCATAAGTGAAAAGGGAATTGAGGTTGATCCCGACAAAGTCAAAGCCATTCAGGAAATTCCTGCACCTAGGACTGAGAAAGAAGTTCGAGGGTTCTTAGGTAGATTGAACTATATCTCAAGATTCGTATCTCACCTCACTGCAACCTATGAACCCCTGTTCAAGCTGTTAAGAAAGGAACAAACAGTCAGGTGGAACGAAGATTGTCAGAAAGCTTTTGACAAGATCAAGGAGTACCTGCAAGAACCTTCAATTCTCATACCTCCAATTGAAGGAAGACCTCTAATAATGTACCTGGAAGTATTAGAAGGGTCAATGGGGTCTGTGTTGGGCCAGCATGATGTGTCTGGTCGAAAAGAGTATGCAATATACTACCTAAGAAAAAAGTTTACCGACCATGAACAACGTTATTCACTGCTCGAGAAAATATGTTGTGCTTTAGCGTGGGCTGCTCGCCGACTAAGACAATATATGTTGACTCACACTACTTTGTTGATCTCAAAAATGGACCCCGTCAAGTACATATTTGAGAAACCAACACTTACCGGAAGGGTTGCAAGATGGCAAATGATTCTGACAGAGTATGACATTCAATACACCTCTCAGAAAGCCATCAAGGGAAGTATATTATCTGATTACCTGGCTGAGCAACCCATTGATGATTACAAGCCTATGAGATTTGACTTCCCTGATGAAGAGATCATGTTCTTAAAAGCAAAAGATTGTGAAGAGCTAGTTCACACTGAAGGGCTTGATCTAGAAGAAACATGGACTATGATGTTTGATGGGGATGTCAATATGAATGGTCGTGGAGTTGGTGCAGTACTTATCACACCTAAAGGGGTTCATATGCCTTTCTCGGCAAAACTCACCTTTGCTTGCACTAACAACAAAGCAGAATATGAAGCCTGTATCATGGGTCTTGAGGAGGCCATTGACCTCAGGATCAAAACTTTGAATGTATTCGGAGATTTGGCTTTGGTAATCAACCAGACCAACGACAAATGGTACACTCATCAGGAGAATCTGATTCCATACCGTGACTATACGAGGAGATTATTGACTTTTTTCACAACAGTAAAGCTTGAATACATCCCTCAAGACGAGAATCAGTTTGCAGACGCTCTAGCTACCATTTTCTCCATGATCAAACTACAAGCTGCCAATTATGTGCCTCGGATTTTGGTATCCAGACTGGACCGACCGACACATGTATTCACTGTGGACACTGCTAGTGACAACAAGCCTTGGTACCAGACATACCCACCTGGGGCATCATCTAATGATAAGAAGACATTAAGAAGGTTGGCCGGCAGTTTCTTCCTAAATGCTGATGGTTCGTTATACAAGCGAAACTTTGACATGGTTCTACTCAAATGTGTTGACAAGAAGCAAGCAGACCTACTAATGCACGAATTACACGAAGGTTCTTTCGGAACCCATGTCGGAGGACATGCAATGGCAAAGAAGTTGTTAAGATCGGGTTACTACTGGATCACAATGGATACAGACTATTGTGCCTATACCAGAAAGTGCCACAAGTGCTAGATCTACACAGATAAAGTGCATGTGCCTCCGAATCCTTTGAATGTAATATCTTCACCTTGGCCTTTTCCTATGTGGGGCATTGACATGATTGGAAAGATTGAACCGACTGCTTTGAATGGTCACAGATTCATCCTGGTAGCCATTGATTACTTCACCAAATGGGTCGAAGCAGCTTCGTATGCAAACGTCACCAGACAAGTGGTAGCCATATTTCTGATGAGAGACATCATATGTCAATATGGAGTTCCCGAGCGAATCATTATTGATAATGGTTCCAATTTTAACAACAAAATGATGGCAGAACTTTGTCGGGACTTCAAAATTCAACATTACAACTCTTCTCCTTACAGGACATCAAGAACTTTGTCGGGACAAAGATGAAGATGAAGATGAATGACTGTTGAGGTTGCTAACAAGAACATCAAGAAGATTGTGCAGAAGATGATAATCACCTACAAAGACTAGCATGAAATGCTACCATTTGCTTTGCATGGATACACCTTATCAGCTTGTGTATGGTATGGAAGTTGTCCTACCTGTTGAAGTTGAGCTACCCTCCTTAAGGGTAATGATGGATGTGAAACTGGTTAAAGCAAAATGGGTCTGGTCTCGGTACAATCAACTGAATCTGATTGAAGAGAAAAGATTAGCTACCATCTGTCATGGACAATTATATCAAAAGTGAATGAAGAAAGCCTTCGATCATAAAGTCAGACCTCGGGAATACCAAGTGGGAGAGCTTGTTCTGAAAAGAATCCTTCCTCCTCATACAGACCACAGGGGCAAGTGGACACCAAATTATGAAGGTCCCTATGTGATAACTAAAGTCTTCTCGGGTGGAACACTGATGCTCGCAACCATGGATGGTGAAGACTTCCCGTCTCCTATGAATTCAGATGCAATTAAAAAATACTTCGCATAAAATGACCCGCTGGACATAAAAACAGAATGTAAGTCCAGGAAAAAATCGGGCATCCCGGCGAGTCAAAAACAGAATAAAAGACTCGGGCAAAAATAAGGGAAAAATAAAAAAATGTACACCCGCTGAGTTGAAAAGTCGCATTGGACAGCTCATGCAAAAATGGGTATCCCTGTGGATTGAAAACCCAAAAGGGCGATCCACGCAAAATCAGGGAATAAACGAAAAACTGTATTCTGAATTCGTCTGTATCACTCACAACATGGCAGGCTCCGAAAGGACAAAGCGTCAGTCAGAATCAGCCTTCTTCAGAAAGCAAGATAAGAAGAACATCAAGGTCATACAAGTCATAGCAAGGGAAGCTCACTGGAGCGTCAACTTCAACATTGACAACACTTTTATTTTCTCAATTTACAACAATTTCCTCCTTCCAGGGGATTCGCTTCTTTGACTGTACTTGCCTATTCAGGGCACATAAATCAATAAAATCAGAATATTCAGTCACACTTCGTTTTGTACATTTTTGTTTCGTTTGCGAAATGTCCAATGTTCATGATACAACACTTGCATAAAAAATATGAGCCATTTTAATGAATTCTTGCAGGAAATATATTACTTTCGGGTAAATCTAATTCCTATGACAGAATCCGGTTAAGGATACCTCGGGACACTTGTGCGTTTTCCTTTGTCTTAACAGGTTGCAGGTGCTCAAGGCAGACAATCTTTCACGACATGGGGCATATCAAGCATTACATCCCCAGCACACTACTTCCCAGAAGTTATTTCCTCCCCGAGCGGGATCTCCTGAGCAATGCCTGGCAGCTCTTCCACAACAAGGTGGTCAAGGAATTGCCTATCCCCCACCAGAGATGCCAAATCTCCCTCATCCTCAGCAAGGTTGGTGGAACTGAATTCCCCATAGAGTTGCCTCCCTAGTAGAGCAATACCTGAAACACGTCCCCAGCTGAGTTGCTAAAACCTCCTCATCCCCATTAGGGAGTTCTCCCTTCGGACAGATTTATCAATGATCTCTTCCCCCAGCTGGGTTATCCCTCCAAGCAGATTAGCCAAAGATCTTTATCCCCGCAGGATCCGAGTCTTGGATCAGTTTCTCATTTGCATAATCATAGCATTCGCATCATATTCACCAAAATAAGCGTAGCATTCCGTCTAATACGGAGCATTACGGCAAAAATCAAACATTTACATGATCATAAGCCAGGTTCGCGCCAATCACTCGCAAATACCATCATCATTTTATCAACAATGTACAAAGCTCATATCCCCTGCAGATAAAAACCAAAGCATCCCCTTTGCACTCTTAAAACACAGACACCTGTTTATGTTTATACATGCTCTTTTCGACACTCGTCCGTGTCATCCTATCCCCTGCAGGTCGCCAGAATACCTTTTGCACTCTCAAATACAAATATTGGTTAATAGCTTGTGCATATTCTTTTTGACACTCGTCCGTGTCATACTTCTCCAGCAAGTCAAACATTCGTCTGTGTCCCTTGCCCAATCTTTCGACACTCGTCTGTGTCTTTCACATACTTCACCAACAGATCAACACTCATACTTATACAGAAGTCTTTGATACTCGTCTTTATCTTGTATATATTACCTCCCCGGAAGATTTAACACTCGTATGTGTTCCTTGTTTGACTGATTGATACTTGTCTGTATCATCATCCTTAAAACATGTGTCAACGTTTGTTTCTATTGATACTCGTCCGTATCATGGTTCTAAGGATGCTCGTCCTCTTCTTTAGTATATACACACCGTCAACACACTTATATCTCTTATTTTAAAAGCGTAAGCACTCGTCCGTGTTTACCATTCCCCAGTAAGTCGCCAAGAAAAACAACTTTCTCTATCCGACATTCGTCCTATGTCGGGATACTTTCGGCAGCCGTCCCCTGCCAGGTGATCGTCCTTCACCTTTGGATGAACATCCTTCATCCTTTTCCCCAATGGAATCTCCATTATTGGAACCTTTTATCCGACATTCGTCCTATGTCGGGATATTTTTAGCAGCTGTCCCCTGCTAGGTGATCGTCCTTCACCTTTTGATGACCTTCCCTCATCATTTATCTGATGGTCGTCCCCATCGTTGATCTTGTTATCCGACATTCATACTATGTCGTGATAATCCCCGAGAACAGCCATACTCTACTAGGTGATCATCCTTCACCTATTGATGATTTCCCTTCATCATGCTTATCTGATGGTCGTCCCCATCATTGATCTTTTCTATCCGACATTCGTCCTATGTCGTGATATTTTCAGTAGTCGTCCCTGCTAGGTGATCGTCCTTCACCTCTGATGACTGTCCCTCATCAAATATTTCATTTATTCTTCAACCCGATGGCCGTCCCCATCGTTGTTTACTTTACTTTCCAAACCTGATGGCCGTCCCCATCTATGCTTGTCTAAATCCCTAGAGATTTTTTTATTTTATTACCCGATGGTCGTCCCCGTCGTGGTCTCTTTATTTCCTCGGCTTGTCGGCCGTCCCCATCATTGCTTATCTTACCGTTTACCCCCAGTAGTTGTCCTCTGCTCGATGGTTGTCCTCCATCGCTTTCATTTGATAATCATACTATAATACCTTTTACAATTTATATCCCTTTTCTTTTTCTCCCCAGTGAGTGCAAATTTCGGACTGTCTTTGGTATTCAACCACAAGTTATCTTGTTTGTCTGTTAAGACAGGCGCTTACATCCTGCACAGCTAACTCATGCTTGAATAGGGGCAGCTGTAAAAAAACCAAATTTTCCCTCAATGTTTCTCACACCATGGCTTGTGATCTTTCATTTTTGCATTAGCTTAAGCATACCATCTCATATTGCATATTTGTTTCACTGCATAGTTCCATTTCATCTGCATCTAGGGTTTGTGATCTGAGCAATCCAAGAATTAATCTGAGCCATCCCAATGGTCTTGAAGCTTGGAAAGAGGGTCCACGTGTGTTCTATGATCATATTATATGCTTCCCAAAGTTCATGAAAGTCAAGAGATCACAAAGAATGGCAACGGCATGGAAGCAGAGCTAAGGTTTTCCTGCACAAATGACCTAAAATTAGGGTTTTGGTTTCAGAGGCCTTAATCCCAAAAATTTTGGTCATTCTTGTTTCTAATGGGCTCAATATGTTATAAGGATCATGTGTACCAAGTTTGATGAAGAAATTCATTGTGGAAGTCATCTGATCATTGGGTAACTTCTTGAGCAAGTAAAGTCAAAATCAGGGCATCTGAGGGCCCCAACAAGGGTACCAAAGGGTCATCATCATCATTTTGGGTCTCTATGATCTTTATTTGATCTTAGAAGTGTTTGGAAGTTCACAAAGTTGAAGAATTTTGGGCCAAATGCAAACTTGCCATTTTTGGAAATGACTAGTAATGGAAACTTTCCATTTTGGGAAAGTTTTCAACCTCCTCTTTCATGACCAAAAATGCTTCAAATGAAAATTTCTTGGACATGAAAGTTGTAGATTAGGTATTTCCCTTTTCAAAAAAAGTACTAGAACATTTCTTGATTCATCCTAGAACTCAAGATATGGCCTTTCAAAGTTGGCAAAAATCCTATAATTTTCAAGTTCATGCCAAAGAGGATTTTTGCAAATTCAAGTTCCAAACCATTTCATGACCTCTAATTGATTGCTAGGCATCATAAAAACATAGTGCAACGCATTTGAAACAAAATTGTGCCTTGGATTGCAAGTTTCCACAAGACATTTTCATGAAATTTTCAAAGAGGGAAAAGTTGCAAAATGCTTAGAAACTCTTCATCCACTTGTGACAGCTCATGTAATCTGATCCTATGGACATCCTTGATGCAAGCTGAGGCCAGACACCCCTTGAAGCCAGCTCTGCCATGGCCCATACCTCCAAGTACACAAAATTGACGTTTTTGCAAAACCTCCCATACCAATCAAGTTGTGCCACTAACCACTCTCTGACCAATCAAGACATTACAAACAAAGATTATGGAGCTCATTTGACACAAGAAGCAAGCGTGCAAGCTCCCACAACTCAGAATCCCAAAAATCACCATATAACTTCATCTCTTCGAATTGCACAAAACAACCATCAAACCTCAAAACAAACTTCACCAATCATCTTCAAATGGTCCAAAGAACACAAAGCACCCTCTGAAAAGCCCTAAAACACAGCCAAACCAAAACACGATTCCAGGTGAAGAGGAGTTGTACTTCTCAAACAAGGCGACACAAACTTGTTCTAAGCATTGCAACATCATCAGGGGGTTCATTGGAGGTGGATTGAACCAAGAAAGAGGCCATAAAGCTCAGGGAGTGAAAGCTTCATCTCAGGTAGCCCCTTAGAACTTTTTTTTCAGAAGCTTTATTTCAGGTTTTAGAAATGTTCTCCATGCTCTCCTGATCACATTGCACTTTGTGGTTTTGAAAATGATGAAGAACCAAGCATGAACCGTATCTCTGGAACTTTGACCTAAATTTTGTTCTTCTTCGGTTCTCTTTGTTTATGCATGATTAATTGTTTTTGTTGCTGGATTTGAGTTTATTGATGTTTAAGGATCAATTCTGGGGATTTTGGTGAGTTTTTATGGAGGTTTAAGTGAACTCAGGGTTCCTAATTAGGGTTTAGTTCCCAGTTTGAATGTCAGTCGTCAGATGGTGATTAGCGCGTAATTAGAGGGCCAGGATTTGTCCACTTAATTTTAATTAGATTAATTAATTAGGTTTAATATTTAATTAGCCAAATTTGATCTGGGCCTTTAAAACACGCGCCAGTCAACTCCCTCCAATTTTGTTTGAATCTGGACCTTTGGATGCGCATACTTTTTATTTAATTCATTTTATTTCATTTTCTTTGCATTTTCGTTCTTATTCTATTAAAAATAGTAAAACTCATCACAAAAATATAATCTTTTGCATTTCTGATCCAAATATTTTTCTCAACCCAAACATGATTTTTATTTTATTTTTTGCATTAAAAAGGTATTTTTAAAATATTTAAATGTTATTTTTAATTAATTAATGGATTTTAATTAATTAAAAATACATTTAGGTTTCCAATACATTTAGAAACATTTTCAAACTCATCATACAAATTTCTTTTTAGGTTTGATCATAATTTCACAATTTTCTTTGAATTAGGGTTCTTTAAAATCACATTTTCTAACCCTAATTTGAAAATTTCATTTCTGCCTAACTATGATGAGTTTGGATTTGATTCTTTTTGCATTGTTTCACATATTGCATGTAATTTCTAGGTTATGTTTCTCATGAATTTATCTTGCATTTTCAATTTGATTTGCATTTTCCCTTAAGAATCATTCAAAAACCCTAGCAAACTTAGAAAATTCATAACTTTCAATAGGATTAGCTTCTGACCTTCTCTTTGGGTTGTGATCTTGTATAGGTTTAGGGTTTCTTTGAGCTTGATTTCCATTTTTTATTATGAAGTATGCTTCTATTTTGGTCATTTGCATCTCATACATTCATAAAACCCTAATTTCTCATGTTCATTTGCATTCACCTTTGCATATCATCATCGTGTGAACTTTCCCTGACATTTCAAACATTCATATGACATCTTAGACATCTTAGGACATGTTAGAACATTGCTTGATCATTTCTTCATTCATTTTCCATGTCTTGCATTCATTACATTTCATAAACATCCAAGTGTTTTCAAACTTCTAAACATGCTTTCATGACATCTCATCTTTGTATGATCATTCATATGCACCTTGTATGACATTGCATCATATCATATGCCATTTTCATTGCACATTCACTTCTGACTTTGGTCTTTGCATCTCATTACAACTCATTTCTTTATGCTTTATGTATTATGCATTCATACTAACATTTCAGGTACCTTTGGTAAGTTATTTTGGAAGTGGATTTTCCTTCACTTCCCACCCATTCTTATCTCATTCATATGAATTATTACATGTCTTTGAAGTGAACTTGTTCACTTATGATCCATCCTTCTCACTTTATTTCTTTCAAGTTACTTATCTTCTTCAGGAAGTAAGTAACTTGTTCTTCTTCCTCCTTCTCTTTTTCATCTGCTTCTTCCATTGGTGGCCTTGAAGATCTTTCCTTTTAAGCCTAACAAACCATAGGATATCCAAGCATGATAACTTTTAGGGTTGTGTATAGTCCCCCTTAGTCTTTTACCTTTGAGTCTCCTTGAGTCACTCTTCTCATCTTAATAATCAGAGACTAAACTCTTAAATCTTTAGGACTTTGAATTAGGGTTATGCCTGCATCCTTCTCTTAGGATGGTGTGTATAACTTTAATCCTAAGCGTTAAACCTTTAATTTGTTTACACCTATTAATCAAATCACATTAATAATCACCAATACTTTATCTTGTAACTTGGGCCTTACATTAGGGTTTTATCTCTTCCATATGGTTAAGAGGGACTAACCCTAGTGTTTAATGGACAAGTCCCCCTCATGTTGTCTTACAAACTTAAAATTCACTTCTTAATCTCATCCCTTAATTAAAACCCACTTAATAAAGGTTTGTTATATAATGAATTTAATCCCTAACCATGGATTAAGTTGAGGTATCTTCCTCAGCTTAAGTGTTCTCATCTATTATCCTTCTATTAGGATGGTGTAATGAGTCCACTAATCTGTGATTAGAGATTAAACTCAATACTTAACACTAAACAAAAACCCAAAAACATCTAATTAATCACAAGTAGGTTAATGATCTTAATCCTACATCATCATGGTAATTAAGTTGAGATGCTTATCTCATACTTAAGTAGGCTCATTATCCCTAATCAGGGAGGATATAATGAGTTTACAAACCCTTGATTTAGGCTTAAGCTCATTAACTTATGCAAAACACAAAAAACAATAACAAAACTGAAAACACAAAAATAAACAATAATCGTCTCCTTCAGGATTCTTTTCTCATCACACTCATTCACAAACGAGAACTTGCTTCTTCCGTCTAATGCAAGACAATTAGCACTCGAGCCAGACGAGTCATACACTTGAGCATAGACAAGCAAGCAGTTCACATTCAATTCATTTTCAGTCTCGTTGAGTCGAACTACGGTGTTCTGACTTCCTCATTGCACGCGAGGATACGTAGGCATAACTTTTACGGTTATCGAACAAAAGTCTCTTTGTCATCCCCCTCTCTCAGCATTCTTTTCTAGGCCTCAATTCCTGAGCACTCACCTTTTTGCACTGACACCTGTACATTCATTCCTAGCTTTTGCACACAGATAGCACATACCCTACCCCTTTTAAGCAAAATCTTGTAAGCGTGGATCCCATCGAGTACGACGGACAATCTGGGTATTAATACCTTCCCAGGTTGTAACCAACCCCCTTTCTCAATATCTCTAGTTCGCAACCGTCTTATCCATCTCTTTCTCAGGTTTATGCAGCATTACCTTTCCTTCGGGATAAAAATGCCTAGCTGGCGACTCTATTCAATTCATTTTCACTTTCTCTTTTCGCCGACCGTTCACGTCTGCACCTTGAGACCTTAGTGTCTTTTCAGGGGAGTGACACTATCACATAGAATGTTGAATCAAATACTTTTTAACCCACTTTAATTGGGAAGTCAACTTCTCCGTGCACCATTCTTCTTGATCCATCAAAGGCCTTCGCTACCACATTAATGGGTCTTAGCACAATATCTTCAAAATTGAGTTTGTTCAGAACATCCTTCGGTAACACATTTAAAGAGGAATCATTATCCACCAAATTATGAGACAGAGTTGTGCCCCTACACTCAATGGAGACATGCAGAGCTCTATTGTGGTTTCTCATGGCAAGAGTTAGATCAGCATCTGAAAAGCCTAAACTATTATCAGTAGTCAGGTTGGCAACACATTTCTCAAACTGGTCCATAGAAATTTCATGTGGTACATGAGAAGCCTTCAGGAACTTCACTAAAGCCTTGGCATGGGCTTCAAAACATAGCAACAAAGACAACATAGAAATCTTAGAGGGAGTATGCCCCAACTGTTCAACAACATTATAATCATTCTTGCGGATGATCTTCAATACTTCATCCATCTGCTTAAAGAGGTCTTCAGTAGCTGGAGTTCTAACCTAAACAGGCTCAATCAATGGTCTTTTGCCCCGAGATTCAGTACTTGGCCCATGGTTGGATATATGAGCTGGAGCAGCAACAGTCTTTGAACTGTCTTCTGGAGAGAAAATTTTTCCAGTCCTAGTAACCTTACTAGTCCCAACAATATTGTCGACATCAGGATTAGTATCTGTAACAGGTGTATCAGTCAGAGGCTCTTGCTTGATACCATGGATATAAACATCAGACCCATAATTCCAAGGAATAGCCTTGTCAGAAGAATATGGGATTGGACCAGGAGTAGTAATAATTAGGGGAGCCACATTTGGCTCAACAGTAATCTTCACAGGACCCTTAGAGGTGATCCTCACAGAACCCTTAGAGGTAATCTTCATAGGAATACCAGTAATCACATACACATCTTCCTACTTCAAATCTTGGTATAGTCTTTCACATAAGCTCTCTACATAAGGGGTTTTCTCAAACAATATAGTACGGTTGTCCATTAAACACTGAATACCTTCTTTCAGCTTCCAACAGTCATTAGGTTGAGAGGCACAATAAAAAAAGTCTTCATTGCAACCCAGAAATAAACCGTCTTGCTACATTTTCTTCTTAATAATGGATAGATGAGTAGTCAAATCAGTCACCATAGAAACATAAGAAACATCATCAACAACATTAACAGTCTTCTCATGCTTGGGCATAGGAGCAGTAATCACATTAGGGGTCTCAGGAGGGTCAAACTCAATTTCTCCAGCATCTATCATATCCTGGATCTTATTCTTCATAGCCCAATAGTTATTAGTACCATGGCCTGGGCAATCGGAGTGATATGCACATCTTGCATTGGGATTAAAACACGGTGAGGCAGTGTTGATATTTTGAGGAGGATCCCTCAAAGTAATCAATTATCCCTTTAACATATGTTGCAGAGCCTCAGCCAATGACATATTGATCTTTGTGAATTTCCTCCTAGGCTTAGGCTAACTATTTTGCTGCTGCTCTTATGGTGTAGGTGCAGGATTAGAGATGAGGACTGCTCCCACTGATTGATTATTCCTGTTACGACCCGGTTGGCCATACACATCATTAGATTCTTTCTTCCCATTTGAAGGCTTCTTAGTAGTACTTGAAGAGGCAACCACTTGTGTCTTACCACTTCGTATTCCACTCTCCACACGTTCTCCAATCATTATCAGTTCAGTGAAACCAGATGATGAACTTCCAATGAGATGATTGTAGAAAGGACCAGTCAGTGTACTCATAAACATATCAACCAATTCCCTATCAGTCAAAGGAGGTTGAACTCTGCTTTAAAGATCTCTCCATTTCTGGGCATACTCCTTGAAACTTTCTTTAGAACCCATAGACATGCTTTGGAGTTGCATGCGAGTTGGTGCTAAATCAGAGTTATATTGATATTTCCTATAGAAGGCCTCAGCAAGATCATTACAAGTACGAATATTGATACTCTCCAGTTGATAGTACCATTCCAATTGAGCTCCAGATAAGCTCTCCTGAAAGAAGTGAATCCACAATTTCCTATCAGCAGTATGTGGTTGGATCCTCCGGACATAAGACCTCAGATGCAGCTTAGGACATGACACACCATCATACACCACAAAAGTAGGAACCTTGAAACCAACAGGAATAACAACCCCAGAAATTAAACTTAGATCTTCAAAGTCTATCCCAGGAGTCTTCTGTAATTCCATAACATTCACATGGTCCTCAAGCAACTTATACTTCTCATCACCAGTTGAATCATGATAATAATTCTCCTCATAATCAGAATTCACAACAGTACCATGTTGACTTCCTTCCTCTTCTGCAGAACTTTTATTTCCAAGATTTTCAACCTTATCATCTGTCTATATTGGAGCTCTAAATCTTCTTCCCAAATTGATGAAGCCAATTGGTTTCTTGGTCTTCTTCTTCTTGGTCAGGAGTGCTTTCATCTCTTTTTGCCCCTTAGACAAATTCAAGACCATCTCTTGAAACATGGCATTCTAAATCTGAAGATCTTTGACAGATTGTTCGAGATCCATTTCTGCTGAAATAAACAGCGAGAAGATGAGAAACCTGTTGTGAAAACCTGTTATGGAATGATATGGTATGTAGATGCATATGCAATGTTTTCAAGGACCGCGGGATTTAAATTTTTTAAAACAAATAAAAACAAAACTCTTATTAGTAGGCTTGAAATAATATTGCCGCTTGGGCTAACAAATTAAAATAAACAAAATTTATAAAGACAATAAAACATATGAGAATTAAATCTCCCATGGACGCTTCCTCTTTGTGTTGAGGTAGGTGTTGAGATTTCGCTCCTCGTAAAGTTGCTTTGTCAGCTCCAACACTCTTTCTTGGCTAATCCTGAACTGGGCTTCAAAGGTATCTCTTTTCTCCTTCAGTTGGATCCAGGACTTCTGTAGCTTTTCCAAATCAGTAGGCATGTCTAGATGAAGGATGGTATAAGGAACATCTCCTTCAGCAATAGGCTCCATAGTAATCGGTAGAACAGCAGGATATGGCATCATAATAGTCTGAGCACGAGACCGCAACCATCTGAGGTAAGGCTCCATAGGAATGGAGTACTTTGGTTCCAGAGTTTTACTATCACCCATGTTCATTTTACCCCAAGCTTGTATAAACCTTTGACGGTAGGCTTGAAGATCATTGTCGTAGTCAAACACAATACCCTGAATAAGAATGTCGTGAGGACCATTACTCTAAGCATAACCAAACTGACGTATAGCTAAAGAAGGGTTGTAAGTAATTCCCCCTCTTGTACCAAGGAGTGGCACATTAGGGAATTCTCCACAACGCTCAATGATAGTGACATTTTCCATAGATCGGGAACACCAGTGAATATCTGAATGAGATAGTGACATCATCCTCTTAGACCACCTCAACCCTTGTTCATTCTTCATCACAGATCGAGGAAGGTGAGAAATAAACCACCTAGATAGTAGAGGTATGCAACACATCAGAGTTCCTCTCGCTTTCGTAGTACGAGTATGAAGAGAGTGTAAGATATCTCCAAGTAATGTAGGTACTGGATTGTGAGTCAGAAATATGTTGATGGCGTGTACATCTATGAACTGGTATGGATTAGGGAATAATATCAACCCATAAATCAGAAAAGCTAGGATTTCCTCAAAAGCATCGTAACTCATAGCATGCAAGAACACCTGAGCTTTCTCTATCAATAATCTGGAAATGATACCCTTAACTACACTTCTTGTTACTAGGACAATGTCTGATTTCTTCAAATGTAGGGTTGCAGCAATGACTTCTGGTTTAGCCTCCTTCACTAAGCCTGTGAAGGATTTCTGATCAAGGATAGGTACCCCAATTAGCTTGGAGAATTCTTCCATTGTGGGCACCAGCTGATAATCGGGAAATGTGAAACAATGATGTTTAAGATCAAAGAACTAGAATATGACACTCATCATATCTTCATCAAACCCTAAGGAACCAAGTCAAGTAGATAACTATTCTTCTTGATGAATTGAGAGCTTTTAGGAAGTTTGGAGACCAAATCCTTAAGCTTGGGAGGTATCCCTACAAATGTGATCTGAATAGTGTTTCTACGAGTGGAAGCCATAACCTGCAACAAAGAACAAAGATAAATCCTTTGGTCCTTGAAATGGTTAGTGAGAATGTTATGCTTATGATGTCATGATGTTATGATGTTATGTTCAATCACAAACATGTGGCACACATAAGCAAGTAACACAATAGTCCTAGGTTTAGAGGCTTGCATGAGGTTTAAAGTAAAGTACCATCCCCCTGAGGTTTAGTTGGTTCATCCTGTCCTACAAAAGTAACCAGATTCTAAGGGATCTCAATATCACTGATCCTTATCAAGGGTTGTTGTTCAGTAGGCAACTGACTTGCCAACCAAAACCCCCCAAGATTAGGATCTCAATGAGCGTAGCATCGAGTATCAACCAACTTTAGACTTCTCCAAATCCGGCTATCTCACTACTTTCTAAAGGCTAATATGGGTCAATTAAGGTTCTAAAGGGTAGTTAGTGCTAATGAAAACGTATGGCAGCCCCATATTATCCTCAACTTACTTAAGGAACATAAGCACCAACCAAGAAGTCACACTAACTATGGCCACCAGATCAACCATATCGGTATACGTTGTACAATTTCCTTGGTCTATTTCCATTTACATAGGGTAGACTAGATCTGGGTTAGGATGTTTCACACATAAGCCCAACACATAAATATAAAGCACGCAAGTCAAACATTAAGTGATCCTAATTCCTAAGGTAACCCCTCTTTAAGTACTCCCCAGCAAAGTCGCCAGTTCTGTAACACGGTGGAAGAACTGACTTTCTATAAATGTTGCGGATATCAAGAGTCACCAACGAATTTTATTTTATCCATATGGAAAGGGAATAAAAGAACAGGAAATACCTATTTTTAAAGACTTGAGTTTGGGGGGTAGGTTATATAAAGCGAAGGTGCAAGCACCCTTGATATCCATGGTTATCCATGGGCCCTTGTAGTGTGTGTTTAGAAATTTGTCTAAGTAGTTTGTAATGATCCTTGTATGGATGTATACAAAGCCTTGTTTTTGAAGATATTTGAAAAGAGTGAGGTGTGAAAAGTATTTTTGAAATGTGAGCAAGTAACTAAGTTGTACCTACCCTAGACTAGTCTTTCATGTTCTTTTATTTTCTTTCAAGGGTAAGATTATCCCTACTATTAAGGAGTAAGGATTAATTACCTTGGATTTGTTTGAGGGACGGGCGTAGGATCATCGTATGGTCAATGAAGGCAACTTAAGGGGTTTCTTTAGAAATTCGAAGGGATTATCATCATATTTACCGAAGGGACAAGATCATTATATTGTAGGCAACCTCGTAGGGACTTGATCTTTTAATCTGAAGGGACCATGATGATTTTATTCTGTAAGGACTTTGCTTAAGACACCCCAATTTTCAAGGGACTTGACCATATTTAAGTAGGCAACAAAGGGGGGTAACCCTAGGAGACGTAGATGGCGATCATAGGACGACCGACTTACGTGTGTGAGTGATTATATTCAAATATTTATCTTATTTTTTAATTATCTAAGTCCAATTAATTCAATTAGGTTTTTCACTCCCTATTATTACTAACTACACATTTAATATTTAACAGAATTTAAAAACGGAAAAATAGAGTCCTACGTTATTACACGGCTTCGGGGCAGTTACATAATAATCAAGCGGGAAAAATAAATTGCATAATAAAAAGCCTATACAATTTTTCTAAGTAATTTAAATAAGGCAAAAAATAAATAAATAACAATAAATAAAGAAAATGATTCTAAATAGCAAAATAAAGCTTGGCGCATTTCTGGAATTTGATTTTTTTTATATATCTTGTTTGTTTCCGGATGGATAACATCAAGACGCTGGTGGCTAAGTGGTTGCAGTGCGCGCTCGTGAACCTCATGACTTGGGTTCGATTCCCAGGTCCTCCATTCTTTCTTTTTTATAATTTTCCTTATTTTTCAGGTTTTTTATATAATATGCTTTGGTCATTCTAATACCAAGAAGCGTATGCTGGTCTAGTGGTAGTGTATGCAACATATGATGTAAAGTTGATGGGTTCAAGTCCCAGCCACCACCATTCTTTTTTAACAAATTCTTTTTCTGTTTTTATTGAGTTAATTGTTTTTTTTAATAATATTAACTAATAATTTAGTAACACTTAATTAAAAATAATTTAAATCTCTAATCATCATTAACCCTAATTTAAACTAATTACTTTTTCCTAAAATAATAATAATAACAATAATAGTACTCATATAAATAATTAATTTTTGTTGAATTGTAATTAATTAATAATTAAGTTAATCTTTTTCTAAATAAATTTTAATTTTCTTAAAAAACCTTTTATTTCTTCATTAAAACCCTAATTCTAACCTAATTTTTTAAACCCTAATATTTCTTTTCTAACATTAATCTCAAAACAAAACTTAATAAATTTATTTTCCTATTTAGAATCATTTTCTTTATTTATTTTTATTTATTTATTTTTTACCTTATTTAAATTACTTAGAGAAATTGTATAGGCTTTTTATTATGTAATTTATTTTTTCCGCTTGATTATTATGTAACTGCCCCGAAGCCGTGTAATAGCGTATGACTCTATTTTTCCGTTTTTAAATTCTGATAAATATTAAATGTGTGGTTAGTAATAATAGGGAGTGTAAAACCTAATTGAATTAATTGGACTTAAATAATTAAAAAAAAGAAGATAAATATTTGAATATAATTGTAACGCCCATATAATATATATCTAGAAAAATATCATACAAGTATTATTTTGGTACTGACACCATCATAAATACCAACTACTATAATTCACATTCTTGTCTAGTTCTATAAACAAATACAACTATGACACAAGACATGGAAATCATACTAAAATAAAAAAAGCTAAGAACATATACAATATCCATTATTATACAAAGATACAGACAAATACACAGCGGAAGAATAAATTTATGCTTCACTTGAAAAATCTCGAGCATAGCTCCACTTGTAAATCAACCTGAAAAAAGAACCTGAAAAACAACAACAATAATGGGGTGAGATAACAACATCTCAGTGGGTTCTCTATCTTAGAGTTCTCTCAGCTCTACAAGGTTCTATCAAACCTAACTCAAATCCTTGGTCACTTCTCAAAAAGATCCGGTACGAGATAGAACAACGGTTCATACAATGCTCACACCACTAAACGAGTGAAACATCTACCTCAAGCCTCTTCGGATGCTTCTCATGGGACTAAAGATAACCCACCTCAAGACTTACTCATGACTATCACGGAGGATTCCATATAACACTAACCTCAATCTTTACGGATGCTTCACGTGGGACTAAAGGAAACCCACCTCAAGACTTACTCAAGATTATTGCCTAATTAGTGTAGCACCTTACCTCAAATCTTTACGGATGCTTCACGTGGGACTAAAAGTAACCCACCTCAAGGCTTACTCAAGACTTTACGGAGGATTCATAGCCCACACACCTTAAATCAAAACCCGCATTTATTCAACCAGTACCTCAAGTCCTTACGGATGCTCTTGTGAAACACAAAGTAACCATATTGAGGCTTATACAAGAATTTACGGAGGACACCATGTAATATACACCTGTAGCCTTTACGGATGCTTCCCGTGGGACCAAGATCTACCCACCTCAAAACTTACACAAGACTAATGTGGAGGATCTCGTAACATACACACCTCAAATCTTTAGGGATGCTTCCCGTGGGACTCAACATCACCCACCTCAAGACTTACACAAGACTATTACGGAGGCCTAGTGTATAGCACGCTAACGGTTCATAATAACCTAGGTAGAACTAGGCATCTCGCAAGTTATACCACCCAACAATCCTAGTTGCACTACTAGGGCAC
Source organism: Lathyrus aphaca (assembly GCA_963966055.1). Classification (NCBI taxonomy): domain Eukaryota; kingdom Viridiplantae; phylum Streptophyta; class Magnoliopsida; order Fabales; family Fabaceae; genus Lathyrus; species Lathyrus aphaca. Next base: position 314,643,478 of record OZ014519.1, read on the forward strand.
ACTATTGGTTTATGGTAAGATTCCCCACACTTTCTCCATTTTTTATACTTTTAATCATACAGTTCTCAATTACATAATTATACCATTTTAGTCTAGTTATCACCATTAAACAATTATCACAATGATCTCATGTATCTACTCTCAATCAATCCTCATGATTAGGCATACTTTCCAAAATTCCCTAACTAACATAATTACGGTTAATCAGAAAAGTCAGATAAAAGTCGGGTAAAAGTAATATCTCTTAGCATCATCAATTAGTAAATATTCTCAGTTTCAAATCGATATGCGTAGCACTAAAAACGGATACCCGGATCACAAGTTACGATTTAAAAAAACAAAATAGAACTCCCAGGACTCGCTGAGCGATGGTTCATCTTGCTGAGCGAGGAACTTCATGCATTTCTCGCTGAGCGAGCTATGTGATTCCAGAATTTTCAGGCTTACGGGAAACATCATTTTCCATACCAAAATCAACCCAAACACCACCAAAACAGAAGAATCAAACACTAAACATGAATACTAACATATATTAGTCATTATACTTCCATTTAATTGAATTTTAACTGTTTAATCTATCAATTTCTAAGATTTTCTACAAAACCCTAAAAACTATAAACTCAACCAAAACTCAAAAGAAAAATTTCTAACTAAGAACCCACCTTGCAATCGACGAGGAGGTTGGTGAAGATGAAGATTTGGTGGACAAATGGTGATGATCCAAGCATTTCCTCTCTTAGGGTTTTTCTTCCTTTTCTTCTTTTCTCTTCTCCATTTCTTTCTCTTTTTTTTCCTTATTTCTCTTTTCTTTCTCTTACCAACTTTCTTTCTTTTCTTTTCCTTTTATAATACATAACTTGTTTCTCTTTCTTTTAAAAATCAAACAATGTATATTATACCAGTATAAAATAGTTAGTATACTAAAGGGTCCAATTTGAGAATATCTAGAAAATATCTCTGAGTCAGATAATACTAATTTATCCTAATTAATATTATCCAGGGTGTTTAATAAAATACGAGGTATTACAATAATCACTCACACACATAAGTACATCATCCTACGATCTCCATCTACATCTCCTTGGGTTACCCCCCTTTGTTGCCTACTTAAATATGGTCAAGTCCCTCGAAAATGGGGGTGTCTTAAGCAAAGTGCCTACAGAATAAAATCATCATGGTCCCTTCAGATTAAAAGGCCAAGTCCCTACGAGGTTGCCTACGATATAGTGATCTTGTCCCTTCGGTAAATATGATGATTGTCCCTTCGAATTGCTAAAGACACCCCTTAAGTGCCTTCATTAACCATACGATGATCCTATGCCCGTCCTTCAAACAAATCCAAGGTAATGACTACCTACTCCTTAATATTAGGGACAGTCTTACCCTTGAAAGAAAATAAAAGAACATGAAAGACTAGTCTAGGGTAGGTACAGCTTAGTTACTTGCTCACATTTCAAAAATACTTTTCACACCTCACTCTTTTCAAATATCTTCAAAAACAAGGCTTTGTATACATCCATACGAGGATCATTACAAAGTACTTAGACAAATTTCTAACACACACTACACTTTCCTTTTTCAAACGAATAAGTGAGCTAAGTAATTAAGAGCCCATGGATAACCATGGATATAAAAGGTGTTTGCACCTTCCCTTTATATAACCTACCCCCCGAACTCAAGTCTTTAAAAATAGGACTTTCATGTTTTCTTATAACCTTTCCATATGGATAAAATAAAAGTCGATGGCCACTCTTTCTATCCTCAACATTTATAGAAAGTCAGTTCTCCCACTGTGTTACACACGGTCACCCCTACTATCGAAATCATTGATATGAGGTTAGAAATCCCAAAGCTTGCAATTTGTGGACATTTGGGAGATTTATGATCTGGACTAAAACGGCTTTTGAGAAACTGGATTCAATTTATGGGTCGTTCGATAAGCCCACTGAGGAAAAACTCCTCGACATGAAATGATGTTCGCGTGGTCTCCGATGCAATCTTATGCTCATCACATCTTATCGAACCTTGTTCCTCGAACGATTCATTAACTCGACAGGTCAAAACCTTTCTGCGTGAACATTTGACCCCCGATTACTCGCTTCGCAATGCCCAACTAGCTTTTTCTTGACTCATTGCTCCATCCCAGAGCTACAACTTAGGGGGCTCCTGTTCTGGTATGGGCCCCCAAGACATAGCTGGGCGCAGGCCCAAAACCCCCCAGAGCCAAGGCCCAGTCTGTCGGGAAGATGCATGGAATAGTCGTGCAGGATTCGTTAGCACAGACATCCCACTAGGAAGTCGAGCAGTATCCTCGACTCATCATATAGGTGTCGATGAGACCACGTATCTCTAACCTGTGCCACGTCACCCAACTGTCCACCATTATCTCCTGGAAGATAGGGGCAGTTGGACCAGGGACAAGACCACGTGCTAGGTCTTAAATGCTTCTACGCGTACTTTGGCAGTTCTTCCTTGGGCCTAGCTAATCCAACCCAAGAAAAGACCTTGGCCCAGCGTTTGGCAGTTCTCTCTTACCATTTCTGTACCTAAACTCACTTGAGCTTCAGAGTGTCTTGCAGGTACACCCTCCATCTTTCTATCAACTGTGACGTTCGCAGCCAAAAGCTGGAAGGCCCTTCTGATCGGGTAAGATCAGTTTCAAAGGTTATATTACATTCCTAGAGACTTACTGAACGTATATCCATCATCATCATCATCATCAACATAAAAAAACACCATAATATGCTCAAACTGAATTCGTTTTTAACTTTTTATATTTATTTTCGATTTCAATTATATATGCCTCATAACTCAAATTTGATTATGTATTCTTGTTTGTGTTGATGTTTAAATGCTTTCTGGATTGGTTAATTAAGTTTTAGGCACGGGAATGAAGATCCACTATTATTAGGGTTTGCTGCTTCAATTTTGGGAACCTCAATTAGAGACGATTTCAAGTGAAATCGATGGTTCTAACAAACTCTTAGAATTATTTACAATTGATTGATGCCTTTAAATTGGATTAATCATGCTTGTTTTGATTTTTGAAAAACGCATGTGCTATAGTGACGGACAAAGCCGTCACAATATGTTGTTGCTACGAACAAAAATCCATAGGTATAAGCTATGGACGGACGAAGGAAGAAGATGATGAAAGCGCACGTGTTTTCATATTTCAAAATTTCGTTTTATTTGATAATAATTAGTTGCTATTACTTGACAGCTGAAGACCCACAACCCAGTGGTAGGAGGCGCGTGTGTATGAGCTTGAAGACCTGGGTTCGATCCCAGGATCTTCCCCTTTTGTTTTTTTGGCTATTTTTGTTTCTTTGTTTCTTTCTCTAATTTTATTTTATTTATTATATTTTAATTAATTAATTAGATATATAAGTTAATCTTTTTTTAATAATTAAATCTCTTTTAAAACTAACCATTGAAACTCCTGCAAAAGGATCAATGACTACTTCTCTAGTCTGTTTGAACTGTCCTCTATCGATTTATGGTAAGGACTTTGGTGTTGATCTTATTTGTTTGCCATTTGAAGGGTTAGATGTAATCTTGGGAATGAATTGGTTAGAATTCAATCACGCTCACATCAATTGTTTCAGTAGTTGGTGCGATTTCTTACTCCTGGTGAGGAAGGAGAGGAAGCTGGTTATCTATCTGGTAGAGAGTTGAGGAAATTGTTAGAAGAAAAAGCTCAAGTGTTAGCATTATTTGCATCCTTGTTGGTAGAGAGCGAAACGATGATTAGTGAGTTGGAAGTGGTAAGTGAATTTTCAGAAGTATTTCCAGATGACATTGTTGATGTGCCGCCGGAAAGAGAGGTGTAGTTTAGTATTGACCTTGTACCTGGTACTAGGCCTATTTCCATGGAACCATACCCGATGTCAGCGTCAGAGTTAGTGGAATTGAAGAAGTAGTTCGAATAATTGTTGGAAAAGAAGTTTGTAAGGCTGAGTGTGTCACCTTGGGGAGCTCCAGTGTTGTTGGTGAAGAAAAAGGAAGCTAGTATGAGGTTGTGTATTGAGTACAGACAATTGAAAAAGTAACAATTAAGAACAAGTATCCAATTCCAAGAATATATGACTTGATGGATAAGTTGGTGGGTGCTCGTGTGTTTAGCAAGATTGATTTGCGGCCGGGTTATCATCAGATACGGATAAAGGATGAAAATATTCAGAAAACGACTTTCAGGACTCGGTATGGACATTGTGAGTATGTAATGATGCCATTTGGAGTTACTAATGCACCTGGAGTATTCATAGAGTATATGAATCAAATCTTCCATGATTATTTGGATCAGTTTGTGGTCATCTTTATAGATGACATTATAATTTATTCTAAGTCAGAAGAAGAGCATGTAGAACATCTACGGATCATGTTGCAAGTGTTGAAAGAGAAGAAGCATTATGCTAAGTTGTCAAAGTGCAATTTTGGTTGAAATAGGTGAATTATCTTGGTCATGTTATTTCAAGTGATGATATTTGTAGCAGGGAAATCATGAGTGTAAGCTATTGATTAACTTAACTCAAGGTAAATAAAGTCTCCACCATGTTTTTATTTTATTCCAAAAGGAAAAGGAAAAAAGAGCGAATAAATACTAAAATGAATCCAAAAGCAAAAAGCTAAAGAAACAAGCAGAGAAAGGATAAGGGGGTTGGTTACAAAATGGGAAGGTATTAGCACAAAAAATGTCCATGGTACTCCACGGGAGACCTTTGAAAAATTGATTTCTTTTGGTTTGAAAATGGTTTGTTAAATGAGAGTGGGGGATGAGAAAAGAATTAATTTTTAATGTTTTTGTGTTTGGAGAGGTTTGCCATCTCATGCCTAGGTACCCACAATGTGTAATGTAAGATCAAAACCCCGTAGTTCGTGGTACAGATAATGAAAATAGGTTGGTTTTGATTTATTTTATTAAGTAAAGAAAATTTGTCATTTTCAAGTTGATAGCCTCACAAATCTACCATGAGAAGAGGGCATGGACTCATACATCATTATGGGGAGGGCGCCAACTAGGAAAAAATCAACGAGTATGCTACTAAACCCCTATGAATAACAAGAGACTAATTACATCAAACTACAACAATGGAGATTGAGAGACTTGCACTCGACTAGAAAAAATGACTCATAGTCTAAACTTGCAAAGAAAACAAAATAACGTGCACAAAGACACAAAACAACTTGAATGAGTTTGGTTCTTTTTAATTTTTGAATTGAAGTCAAAATAATTAAATTCATTGACATTTATTAAAGAAAAAAATAAGTAAAAGCCACTTGAAAAAAAGTCAAGGTTTTATTTATTAAAGAGGTGAATGTTTTTAAAACAAGAATCCTTTGAAAAAGAGAGGAAGTTTTGAAAATTTAAGAAGGGGAGGAGATGAAGAGACTATCCTAAAAAAAGAAAATAAAAGAGATAAAGGAGGAAAGATCTAACCAAACTTGATGATACTTCCAAGCATAAACACAGGAGTTCCATCCTTATAAGCATAAGTACAAGATTTCTATCCTTATAAGCATAAGCTAGAAAATGACCAAATAAAGGCTAAAGTACCAAATCCATGATGATCAAAGCAAAGAGAAGGTGTCCTAGAATCTAAATCCAAAACTCCAATTCTAATGAAAATGATAGTAACCATAGTCCAAGATCAAGATCACACGTTTTTAGAGGTTTAATCCTTTATTAATATTTTTGTGTCCAAATTGACAAATGAAAAAGCACAAGGATATATAAACATAAACATAAATATGATAATGAATGATAAAGAATAATAAAAAAATAAAGGAGATAAGGGAGCGAGAAGGAAATTAAAGAGGATAAGGTGCATGAAGGAAATAATAATAATAATATTAGTAGTAGTAGTAATAATAATAATAATATATACATAATAGTGGCATGGTGAACTTAATCATCCACAACCAAAAGAGTAACAAAACACTTAGTGCCAAAACTGAAAAGGAAACCGAATTATCTTAGTATCTTACACTATAGTGATTAACCGATGCAATTATACCCAAATTAGATGAAGACTTGAAAGAAGATTGGGACACCCAAAGCAACTACATATCAAGTTTCAAAAGTCGTGGATATAATGCAAATGATTAACCAACATTGGAGTGACGTGACCAACACGAGGTCCGGTCCATGAAAGTGCAAGTATTTGATTGGAGTTTTATTCCGAAGTAGGGACACATTTAGGTCTATGTTAAGCAATCACCGAGTAATTTACGGAGTAATTACCCTACAATGAGGTCGGCCAAAACTAATTAAGGTTAACAATGTTAGTGCTAATACATGTGAGATAAACGGTATGTAAATCGCCATTCGAACGCAATGCGGTACAAAAATAAATATGAATACCAAATTGTGTTACACTTATAGTATTCTTTCATCTTTAAGTTCAATCACTCATTTTGGTGGATTCAAGGTATGAAAATATATCACTAGTTCAAAGCACCTAAAGTGAATTAAATAATTCACTTATAGATCGATTTGAACTAATGAATATTAACTCCTCTCATCTACACCCAAAGTCCATTGAGACTAAAGAGAAATCAGTCCCAAAAATATCTCCCAAGGCAAAAATAAGAAGAGAGGGGAAGATGGGAGAAAATGAGGCAAAACAGTAAAAAAAAACAAGCCAAAAAGTTCATCTAGATTAGTGTTAATCGATTAAACATTTGGGGTAATCGGTTAACACGTTAAAATTTTCAAATATGCGCCATTTTTACACTGGTTAACCGATTAACTGGTTTGTACTGCAACTGGTTAATCGGTTAACACTGAACCAGAGGCAAAAAAATGGCGAAAATTTAGCATGATCCTCTTTTAAAACAATTTTCAAACACCTTATGATCATGAACTGAATTAACAAAAATTTGAAAGTGAAAAATATAGGGGAATCCCTGCAATCAAACAATAATTATGATCCAAAGGATGAATAACAAAGAGCACCAAAGATCTACATCTTGAATGATGGTGATGAAGGTGTAACAATGGAGGAAGATGAATTACCAAGAAAAAACTTCAAATTACTCAACAAGCAAGCTTGATCTACAGAAATTGATGAAGAAAAATGAAAAGAATGAAGGTTTAGCTTAGAGTTAAATAAGAATCCAATGCAAATTCTTGATAACTTTCTAAGGAAGAAAATGAGCTTTGGTGAACTTTGTGGTTTGAGGAGGTATTTTGCAAGGGTTTTTTGTACTCTCTAAAGCTTAAAAAATGAATGAAATGAGGGTGATATTTAGAGAATTTAGGTATGGAAATTTGGTGGAATGGATCTTGCTTTAGAAAATCAAAATTAGGCTTGGAATTCAAATTTGGAGGGAAATTCATAAAAGAGTGGTGATTGGTGAATGTATATGGTGGGAAATGATCAAAATGATGTAGAGGAATAAAAGTGAAGTGGTCTAGAATATTCCAAATGAGATCAAGGGCTAGGATGATGCTGTATTTGACAAATTATACAAATTTCTCCCAGGTTAATCAATTAACACACTGGTTAATCAATTAACCAAGTCAAAATTTGAATATTTTGTTCTCTTTTGATTGCTTTGTTGTTTTGAATCAATTTATTTTTTTTCCGAAGAAGGCATGGAAATAAACACATAAACCTTTGAATTCCTTGAATACATCAATTAACTTGGGAAATCCTTGATCAAATAAATTTGAATTGTTTGCAGAATAACTTCGACTTTTTATCAGTAAAATTCATTCGAGCTGTGGGACTGCTATTTTTGGTATTTTTGACTTATTCTTCCCTTGAAAATATTAATAAAAGAAAACAAAATATTTTTGGATTTTAATTAATGGTTAGTAAACATAAACAAATAAAAGCACACAAAAGCAAATGGTGATCCCCAGTGAGGCATAAACTTGCAACCAAAAAGGACCGAGGAACCAGTGCGTGATCTAGTTTGAATGCAAAATGATGCAAATGCAAACACAAACTTAGGGGGAAAATTAGGGTGTTAAAACTTCCCCTATTTAAGTTTCTTCAATATGGGGATATGAAGATTGACATCTTCGTTTCTACAAGATGGATGAGACTTAAATATAGAAAACCTAATTTTTGGCCCTAAGAGACCATGATATGATATGAATTTGATATGATATGCAAACCAAGATCTCTGTGGGGAGAAAACAACCAACAAAGGAAAGAAAAATCTTGGGCGACACAAGAATAAAATCCCACTAGGGAAAAACAACCGGATGACAAGAGAGTTTACCAAGAGAATAAATCACTGGATAGCTGACTAAACTTGGGGAATGATTGTGTATCAAACACAATAAAGAAAATACTGAATAGGGAAGGATAAAACTTAATTAGAGAAAACATCAACCAATCAAAGCGTCCAAATCCACAAGAATGGAAAGAAACACACCGGAGAGATAAGTAACCCCCCCCTCAAGCGAAACTTGTATCAAAGTACATCATAGCAGCATAAGTAGTTTCAAACAAGAGAGATTTCATCTCCCCTTAACCTGTAAGGCCCTGCATCAACATAGTTTGACTCTACTAAAATAAATAGTATACAGTCAGAGAACAACTATCTAATTACTCCAACTTTTAGCCAAAAATTGAGCCAAACAAAGAAATAATCATTGAGCTAAAACAAAACTGTTAAAATGAGAAGCTCACGAAGAGTAGAAATCCTGGGTTATATCAGAAACCCAACATACAGCACCGGAAATAAATAAAAAAATAACAAATGTTCAAGGGCTAGGAACCACAAATACTTCATCAGATATAATCAACACACAAAAACATCTTCCTCTTTTTATAATCCCTCATAAAGACAAATTCAAAAATTTGCCTCTTAGATTTTCAAATTGATTAGCATCCAAGGCCTTTGTAAATATATCAGTCAGCTGCAGCTCAGTGGCAACATGCTCCAACTTGATCACTTTATCTTCCACAAGATCTCTGATGAAATGGTGTCTAATATCAATATATTTTGTCCTACTGTGCTGAATAGGATTCTTGGAGATATTGATTGCACTAATATTGTCACAATATAATTTCATGACATTCTGTGTGACATTATACTCAAAAAACATTTGTTTCATCCAAACAAGTTGAGAACAACTACTACCAGCTGCTATGTACTCAGCCCCAGCTGTGGATGAGGAAACATAATTTTGCTTCTTGCTGAACCAGGAAATGAGATTTTTGCCTACAAAGAAACAACCTCCAGAAGTACTTTTCCTATCATATGCACTACCAGCCCAATCAACACCACAATACCTAGACAAGACAGGGTCACTCCCATGAAAATACAACATGCCATAGTAACAAGTCCCATTCACATATTTTAGTATTCTTTTGACTTGATTTATATGAGAGACTTTAGGTTTTGATTAATAACTGGCACATACTCCAACTGCAAAAGCAATACCAGGTCTGCTCGCAGTTAGATAAGGCAGATTGCCTATTATGCTTCTATACAAGCTTTGATCAACACTTAAATCTTTTTCATCTTTAGTCATCTTAAGATGAGTGGGGAAGGTGTTCTCTTGTGACTAGAACTCTCCATTCCAAACTTCTTTACAATGTTCTTTGTCGCTCCCAGGATTTTCATCCTAGTACAAACGCGAAAGTGGGACGGAAAAGGTAGAGTCGTCAGCCAAACATTCTTTATCCCGAATGAATGGGAAAGGTAATGTTGGAAAAACCTGAGGAAGATGGAAAGGACGAGGTCCTATGAACCAAAGATCTAGGTTCGAGAGTCGGTTACAACTTGGGAAAGTTTTAGCACCCCAGACCGTCCGCCGTACCCGACGGGATCCAGGCTTGCTTGTTTGTTTCAAAGGGTGAGAAATAAGATGTTGCTAAACAAAAGAACTGCTACTGGAACTGGAATTGAAATGAGATGGAAAAGAGAATAGAAAGAGAAGGGTGAAATGTAGGGAAAATAAAGAATGTGCTAGAACGGGCCCTACCCCGCTGCCTACGTACCCCATCGGGAAAATGAGGATCAAAGTCGACGTAGTTCACCTAACTAAGGCGGGAACTATTTGTTTGTGTTTTTTTATGCTGGAACTGTGTATGTCTATGCTCAGGTGTTGTAGGCTCGTCTAGTACGAGTGCGTTTACCGTCTTGCATGCGAGACAAGTCGTCGCAAGTTCGCATTGAGAATGAATGAGGTGAGAAATGAAGTTCCCGCAGGAAAGTCGCTTATTGTTTGTTGTTTGCTTTTTTAAGTGTTTTTATGAATCTGGCACAAGGAAATGAATTCAAAATCTTTTCCATGGAATGTGTACTTGCTACTACATTCCAAGATGGAATAATAGAACAAGTACACCAAGCAAGGAGAATTTATCTAAGACTTGTTTCCGAGGATTAGGGTTTAAGTTCACTAGCTTGCTAAACTTGTTACACGTTTTTTTGTAGTTTGTGAAGAAGTATCTTTTAGGTTTTATTTGTGAAAATAACCTATTGATCAGACTTGTACATCATGCTAGACAAGCCCACACTATTCCAAGATGGAATGAATGTAAGTGCCCCATGGAATAAGGCTATACACAAGAGATTCTTTCATGCATTTATTAAGTGTTTTTATATATTTTGTTTGAAGACGAGAGAAGAAGACTCAAGAGGAAAAAGGTCAAAGCTAATGTGGGACTAAGACATAACCCTAAGTTATCTTATTATATATAATATGATCCTATGGTTTGTGAGGTGTTCTAAACCTAATGAAAAGGAAAGCAAGTTAGAGTTCAACTTACTTCCTAAGGAAGTTAAGTTGAATCTAAAGAAAAAAAGGGAATCCTATGAACAAAGCAAAAAGTGCTAAGGAAAAATGCAATAACATGCATAAGAAAAGGAATGAATCACGATTACCTCATCTTCCCCCCTACAAAACAAATATTAGCATGATGAATCTATATGAACAATTATGACATGGCAAACTTCAAGAAACAACTCACACTAGCTAAGGAAAGGTGTTAGTGAACTTCTAAGGTTAATACCTAGGTCTAAGGCATCCTATAAGGTAACACACTTAAAAAGTCAGTAACTAAATCAATTCAAAAGTATCTAAAGGGACTAATTGAATTAAAGTCAAACTATGTCCTAAAGTACCACTAAACCCTAAGGATGAAGTTAAAAGGATAACCTAAGTGTTTATAAAACCAAAGTCTCCTAAAATCAAAGGTAAATGAAGAATCCAGAACTTAACACTATATGGAAGTGAAAGAAATGAGTAGATCAAATGAGAAGGAAGGGATTCAAGTTAAAGGTATCCAAATATGAGATTGAAAGGTAGGAGAATGCATATAGAAGCATGGTTCTAAAGATGAAACAAAATGACTTAGAAGAAAATTCAAAAATGACCAAAGGGAATTGACCTTCCCATAATAAAACAGGGGCTTGACAAAAAATTAGAATGGAAATTATATTTGGGAAATATTCACAAATGATAGGTTAAGAGGTATCCTAAGACTAGGTGTTCAAATTAGGGTTTCTAAGGTCCTTTAGGTGACAAGTTAAGTTCAAAAAGAATCACAAGGTTCTAAAATGAGATGAACAAGTGAGAATAACCACAAAACACTTATGAGACAAAAAAAAAAGATAAAATGAAGTGTGCTCATGTGAAAATGGAATTTGAAGTATTTAAGATGGAAGGAGAAGGGAGGTTAGGCTAAAATGGGACATATGTGACTCAAGACACAAGGCAAACCTAAAAATCAAAGGTGGAGACCCAAGGATTGCATTTAACACTTAAAGACACCCTATATTCTCTAAGAGACTCAAAATTAAGACCTCAAAGTAGTTGAATGAAGGCCTTATGCTAATGGGACCAAAGGAGGTGAAGTAAATGAACAAAAATATGACTTATGACCCAAGCAACTTGGAAAAATACTAAATGGTAATGAAAAATTATTAAAATAAACACTTGAATACAAAATCCAGAGGGTGAATTGCATACAAAAAATCTCACAGAAAACTCATTTTTTAATGGTTAAAGGATGTGTGGAAGTGAATTAGGGTTTATGGGCACATGTGTGAAAGAAAGGGACCAAATCATGGCTTATAGTGACCTAAAAATCAAAACAAAAATATGGTGGGGAAATTCGATGAGTCTTCTGACTAATGCAAAAAGAATGGAATATTTATATTTTGTGGTTTGGGAGAAATAAAATAGAAAAAACGATTGGTCAAAAATGAAGGAAATAGAAATTAATTCAATGGGAAATTAATTCTGGTTAAAATATAAAAGAAAAATATGAAAACAAATTATGAAAAATTAGAGAAAAATGAAAATACCTCACATGAATTAATTCATAATTTTTTATGAAATTTAAGAGTATTTTAAAAAATCAGAAACGAAAACGGAATAAAAATGAAAAGAAATAAGAAAAAGAAATGGACTGAATTGTTTGGATTAGGCCTTGGGGTGCTGATAGCAACAAAAACAACTAGTCTGGGCTTCAAACACACGCATGTGGGTTGTTGATAGTATGCTGAGGAAATGCTTCACAAAATGTGCACGTGAGGCTCACACTTCTCATTTATGTGCTGGCTAGATCATGACCCTAGGATGCGTGAAATCTAATGGCTACAACATGTTCTCACAATTAAATTAGGGCTACTGTTCAGGCGACCAAAGCTATTCTCCGGTCACTTTGGTTAGGGAATTCCACCAATCTTCCCTAAAATAAAATCTAAGACCATAGTCTTGCTCGCCTCTTCACCCTGATTCTGTATCTAGCCTTAGTCTTGGCCTAAGGTTCTTAGATTTCACAAATCGAATCAAACAACATCCAACCTAAAAACTGCATCTAAACACTTATGGTGTCCATCAACTTGTCAGGTATCACAATGCTCCTATTAAGCTAAATACATCACAAAACTAGCAAGAAATGAAGGAAACAAGCAAATAGAGTTCATGATGGAACCTGAATTGCAGAGATACCCAAGCTGAGGAAAACCAGAGACGAGACTCATATGCTTTGCTTTAACCTTAATCTTGAACACTGAGAGTGAAATAAACACTCTGTAACTTGGAAATCTTGAGGAATTGGATATGATGCTGTGTAGTATAAGATTATGCAGTAGTGGATCTTTGATGCTTCAAGTTGTGAGTTCCATGGAGATCGTGCAAAACTTGATGATGAAGATAATTGGATGAAGCTCAGCCTTGAATTGATGAAGTTAGTGATGGTTTGATCCAAAATGCAGTGCAATATCAAGAAGATGCCATGGCTGATCCTTGGAGAATCAAGCTATGCAATCCATAGAGATTGTGTCTAAGATGATGATGATGATGATGATGATGATCTGAGGAAGAATGAGCTATGTCAATGGCAATTGAAGCTGGCTCGAAGCAAAATGCAGATGAATTTCAGAGAGAATTTTATGAGTGCAATGTGAAATTTCAGAGCAAAGATGAAGTCTCCGTGTTCAGCAATGGTTGATTCCTTATATAGTCATGGTTTAGCTTTTAACTCAGTGTAGTTAACAATTAGACCTTGGTTTAACTGAGTCAAATTAAGTTGGAGCTAAGTCAAGTTTGTTATGATGGAATGCAAGTTGTTTATGCAAGCTAAACCCTAGAACCTTCCATTGCTCGAGTGTGATCACATGAAATGAGGAGCATGTTAATTAAGGTGAGTTTGAAGTGATGAAGTAAAGCTGACCTGATCAATATTGCAGAATGAAGTGCAATCATCATTTGGCTTAAATATTCATGGGGTACATGGCAATGAGTGTGATCATGCAGGCATAGGATAATTTGAACCCTCTAATGCAATGCCTTGTGATTCATACATGTTAAGTGTTGCAAACAAGCTAAACTGGATTGAATTTGAACATGTTACAATGACTTAACACACAAGAAACCAGATGATGAGATGTGATCTTCCATGGGATGTAACTTCAAGAATAAGGCACCAAATGGAGAAGTTCTTGTGATCAAATTGAATGAAACTTCGCATACAACATGTTTGATGTTCAATCAATGGTGTAACAATGCCTCTAAGTACCTTAAATGTGTCATTGAAGTCAAGGCAATGTGACTGCATACTTGGGCTGCTCATAATTTCCTTGGCTTGTGAAAATTTCCTATGTATGACCAGTTGTGAGACCCACACTTTGCCCCTCCATAGCTCTCAAACCATTGATCAAATGAAAAATCTTTGAACACCAAAGTTGTTGGAAACATGGAAATAAACAAATTTGTATCTCAAAGAAATTTCATTTGAAGCCTTTAAAATGGAGAAAAATAGCTTGCATTATGATCTACCACCTGTTTGATGGAATGCCTTGCCTGGCACGTGCGCGGGAGGTAAGGTCTGCCTTGGTTTTACCCTAGTTTGCCTTGATTTTGCACAAACTTTGAATGATCATATCTCACTCAATTTTGATGTTATGATTGAGTTCCACCTATGGATTTGAAGCTTAAGTTTCCCTCTTTAATTAACTCAAGGTATAATTTTGATAGCCCTCATATTTTGGGAGAAGGCCTCACTTGAAGTTGCTGCAAAAATGACCAAAACTTGCCATTTTTGGAAACCCTAATTTTCCAAAAATTATAAGTTTTAGTTTTCTTGATTTCTCTTGATTCTTCCATCATTTCTTGATCAAATTTGAACCATAGGATCCTTGTAACTCTAATTTCATGATTTTGATCTCAAAAAGTCAGGAGTTGACTTTTTCCTCAGTATGGTTGACTTTTCCCCAATTCCCTGATTTTCAGTCATCTGGACAATTGAACCTCTTCCAAAATGTTTCTATGGATGAAATTTGAACCTTAGGCACTTGAAATCATATATAAGACAATGGAATCCACCCTGGATCAAAATTTCATTTAGAAGTCCATAATAAATGAAATCCTAATTTGGCCCCTTTCATCAGGAGATGTTGCACTGCTTGCCTCCTTTGATCATTTCAAATCTTTTCATGACTTGTGGCTTCAATTGAAGACTTGTGGGATGTTGTGGACCCTTTGCATAAGGTTGAGAAGCTTTGTGGCTCTTTGGTTTCCTTTGTATAGCCTTCAATTGCTCTAATCAAAGATCACATGCCTATGCCTCAGCTATGATGCACATGATGCAATGTTTTTTACTATTTCATGAATTTGTTTATGCTAAATTCTATGTAAAATGTTGAGGAAATGAGAGGGAAAATTTTGAGGTATTATAGCTACCCCTATTCAATCATCTGCAAGCCTGAACAAATAATTGCACTGGTGTAAACACCCCAAATTTGCCCTCACCCATTTCACCATGGCTTGTGATCTTTTAATGTGCATAAGTTCAATCATATCATCTCATATTGCATTTTTGCTTCACTGCATTGTTTCAAAGTCATCTGCATCTAGGGTTTGGGATCTGAGCCATCCCTGAGCTATTTGAGCCACTCCAAAGGTCTTCAATCACCTCAAGAGGGTACATGTATTTTCAAGCATCATATTATATCCTCACAAGGTCAAGGAAGTCAAAAATCACAAGAATTGAGCAAGGCATGGAAGCAGAGCCAGGTTTAACTGCACAGATGACCTGAAATTAGGGTTTTGGTTTCAGAGGCCATAACTCCAAATTTTTTGGTCATTCTTGTTTCTATTGGTCTCTATATGTTATGAGGATCATGCATATCAATTTTCATGAAGAAATTCAATGGGGAAGGCATCTGATCAAGAGATGACTTCTTGAGCAAGTCAGTGCAAAATCAGGGCATTTGAGGCGCCCAATGACCCAACCAAAGGGCATTCTCCATCATTTTGAATGTGTATGATCTTTACTTGGTCATAAAAGATGTTAGAAGTCCACAAAATTGAAGAATTTCAAGCCATTTGCAAAGTTGCCTTTTTGGGAAAGTGACTTGTAATGCAAACTTGCTATTTTGGGAAAGTTTTTCAACCTCCTCAAATTGATTCAAAAATGCTTCAAACGAGAAAACTTTGGTCATGAAAGTTGTAGAATGGATCCTCCCATTTTCAAAAAATACAAGAAATGATTCTAATTCATTTTGGATCAAAAGTTATGGCTTGTCAAAGTTGGGCAAAATCACATAATTTCATGTTTTACACCAAAGAGGCAAAGTTGCAAAACCTCATGCCAAGGCAAAATGTGACTTCAAATGGACTTCTATGCATTACACAAACATGAACCATGACCTAAAAATCAGAATGCCCCAAAGAACCTCCAATTTTCATGACTTATGCTTCAAGTAATCACAAAAGGGCCAAACTTTATCAAAAGTGCAAAACCTCACATAAACCCTAATCCACTTGCTGCATTGCCTCAAATTCATTTCCATGGTTCTCCTTGAAGCATGCTGAGCCAAGCCATGCCCTTGTACCTTGACTGAACCAGCCCATACCTCTTCTTACACAAAAGTTGACTTTATGCAAAATGGCCCATACCAATCAAGCTAGGCCAACAACAACTCTCTGACCAATCACAGCTTCACATACATGTCTCATGGATTACATTTCAAAAAATCTTGGAAGCTGAAGCCTCTCATAAGCCATAGTTCCCAAAACTCACCTCTTATGCATTTTGTTTCGAAACTCAATACACAGGCTTCAAACATCAAAACAAAATTCACAAAACCACTCACCATGATCCTCTGATCATTTCCCAACCATTGTTTTGGCCTGAAACCTCCCACATCAAAAACACGATTTCCCTCCTCCATTGACCTGAGCTTCTGCAAACTTCCTCTAGAGACCATATAAACTCCAGCTAAGCATCACAAACTTCTGGGGAGGATCATTGGAGCTTGTTTGGACCAAAGAAGCAGCCAGAAACTTTAATTTCTTGTTATCAAATGATTCTATGAGTTGCACTGATCATCTGGATGTGTTTGGTTTTGAGAATGGTCAAGAAACAAGCATATATTGAACATCTGAAAGTTTGCCCGTAAAAATGATTTTGTTTGTTTCTCTTGATTCATGAAAAATAAATGATTTTTATTGTGGGGTTTATGTTCAATGATGTTCATAGATTGATTCTGGAGAGTTTGGTGAGGTTTTGATGCGTATTGAGTGAGATAGAAATTTGGTTGGCCGGAGAAGATGACCGGAACACTGTTCCGGTCATCTGAAAGTGATTAGGGCTCAGGATTAGGGCTAATGGCATAATTAGGCAAGTTTGAATTATGGCCGTTCGTTTGCGCGCTAAGTCAATTCCCGCGTCCCTGAGTTTGAACCACAGCCCTTGGATTTGCATACTTTCTCATTTTTCTTTTAAAATTCATTTTATTTCATTTGTTTCATATTTAATTTCCACGAATTATTTAAAATAGCAAAACACATTTAAAAATTCTGAAAATTTTTGTCAAACATTTCATTAATTTTCAGAACCCAAAAATATTTTTATTTTTATTTTTTGCATTAAAAATTATTTTTAAATCATTTAAATGTTTATTTTTAATTAGTTAATGAAAATTAATTAATTAAAAATGCATTTAGGTATTTAAAAATCACAAAAAAATTCACATTGCATTTTAAAACATTTAGAAACATTATCAAATCCTCAAAACAAATTTCGTTTTGGTTCTTGAACTATTTTGACCTTTTTCATTGGAATTAAATTCATTTAAAGGCAATATTTTTGTTCAAACTTTGAAAAATCTATTCTGCCTAACCATTGAGAGTTTGATGATGGTTCTTCCTGCATTGCATCCTTCAAAGCATGTAGTTTATAGGATAAAATTGGTTTGAATTCATATTTCATTTTCAATTTGTTTAGCATTTTTCATTGAGAGGTACCTTGAAACCCTAGTTGACTTAGAAAAATCATAACTCCCATTAGGTTAAGAGTTAGGTCCCCTCCTTTGGGCAGTGAACTTGTGTAGGGTTAGGGTTCCTTTGATCCCATTTTCAATTTTTTGTCATGTCATTTGCTTCTGGTTTTGATTTTTTTTTTGCATTGCATGTTGTATGTAAACCCTAATTTGTGCCTTCTTTTGCATCCATCTCTCATTTGCTTGCATTTAAGAACTAGCCATGACATTTTGTGCATCCACATGATTCATAATACATATTAGGACATATTAGAATCATGTTTGATCATTGCATCTTTCATTTTCCATGTTATATGTCCATTCCATTCCATAATTTTTTCATGAACTTCCATGGTTCAAAGCATGATCCATTTGCATCTTCATGCTTGTAATGATCATTCTCATGTCTTGTCCTATGTTTGCATCATCTCTTAGCATCATTAACATCGTGTTTATGCTTCTGACTTTAGTTTGCATCATGACATTTCATCTCATTTGCATTGCATTTCATTTCTTTGCTAACTTTTCAGGTGGTAAGTTGTTTTGAGAAGTGAATTTGCCTTCACTTCTCACAATCTCTTTTCATTTCTTTCATGCCTTCTTTGCTGAATCTTGTGTGTGCATTAGAGTGAGCTTGCTCATTCATGTCCTCTCTTACTTTCTTCCTTCAAGCAACTTGTCTTCTTAAGTGAAGCAAGTTGTCTTGCTTCTCTCTGCTGCTTCCTCCTTTCATATGTTCCTCTCCTTGGTGGCTTTTTGAAGATCCTTTCTCTCTTAAGCCTCATAAACCCTAGGAACATCCAAGTATGACAATAATTAGGGTTTGATTAGTCCCCCCATTTAGTTTTGCCTTTGTGTCATCTTTGAGTCTTCCCTTCTCATCTCATAGTCAAGGACTAAACCCTAAAGGTTTTAAGGCTTTGTGATTAAGCTTATGCCTGCATCCTTCTATTAGGATGGAGTGCATAACTTTAATCCTAAGTGTTAAACCCTTAATGTGTTTAAATCCTTTAATCAATTCATCTAATAAATCATTAAGACATCAAGCTTGTAACTTGGGCCTTGCATTAGGGTTCTAATTCTTCCTTAATTGGTTAAGAAGGACTAACCCTAGTGTTAATGGACAAGTCCCCCTCAAGTTGTCTTACAAACCATAAATATCACTTCTTCATCTTATCATTAATTAAAATCCATTTAATAAAGGATTTGTTTTGTCATGAGGTTAATCCTTAATCATGAATTAAGTTGAGGAGCTTTCCTCAGCTTAAATGTTCTCATCTATTATCCTTCTATTAGGATGGTGTAATGAGTCCATTAAATCTTTGATTATGGCTTAAACTCATTACTTAACACTAAACAAAAACCACAAAAACATCTAAATAAATGCAAGTAGGTTAATGATCTTAATTCTACATCATGGTGATTAAGTGTGAGTTGCTTACTTCATATTTAAGGTATTCTCATTACCCCTAATCAGAGGGAAGATGTGATGAGTTTTCTAACCCTTGGTTTAGGCTTAAGCTCATTTTCTTACAACAAACTTCAAAAAGCAATAAAAGACTGAAAACTCAAAAACAAACAATAATCGTCTCCTCCGGGATTCTTTTCTCATCTCATTCACTCACAAACGAGAACTCGCTTCTTCCGTCTAATGCAAGACAATTAGCACCTGAGCCAGACAGGTCATACACTTGAGCATAGACAAATAAGCAGTTCACAAGTCAATTTATCTTTCAGTCTCTTTGGGTCGAACTACGGTGTTCTGACTTCCTCATTGCACGAGAGAATGCGTAGGCATAACTTAACAGTTATCGAACAAAAGTCTCTGTATATTCTCCCTCCTACAGTATTATTCTTTTAGCCTCTTTATCTTGGGCATTTCACTCTTGTTCTTACACTGATACTTCTTCATATCACTTCACATTTCTTTTGCACTGACACTTGCATTCTTTCCAGCTTTGATACACAAAATGCACTGACACTACCCCTTTAAAACACAAATCTCTTAAGCATGGATCCCGTCGAGTACGGTGGAAAATCTGGGTGCTAATACCTTCCCAGGTTGTAACCAACCCCCTTTCTCAGTCTCTCTGGTTCGCAACCGTCTTATCCATATCTTTCTAGGTCTATGTAGCATTACCTTTCCTTCGGGATAAAAATGACTAGCTGGCGACTCTTGTCTTCTGAGTTCACCCTTATGTGTTCTCTCTCCTTTCGCCGACCGTTCGCGTCTGTACCCCTTTCTGACCATGTGTCATTTTGGTGGGAGCGACAGCTTGGCAACTCTGCTGGGAACCCTTATACTATAACCAGGGCTTCTGGTTCTTTTTGTGGGTTCCTCCTAGTGCTTGTTTGATTTGTGTTTACTGGGGTTTTATGTGCTAATTGTGTTTATATAGTGGCTTTATTTATTGCTTTATGTACAGCCTTATTTATTGCTTTCTTTACAGTTTTTCATATTTCATACTGTCATTATCATTGTTGGATCTGTTCTTCTGTCTTGATGGGTGGGGTTCTATTGAGAGTTTAAGGTCCTATACCTGGGACCTGAGTGACACCTAGGCTAGAGTGGTTCATGTTCTTTCCCATTCCATTTCGGTCTGGTGCGGGAATATGAAACACGGTTCAGATATGGGTTTCTTCTTTAGAACTCTGTGCTACAGATTTCCTGTAGTGCTAGGGCTATCTGGGAAGCCTGCTAAGTCTGGATGACCTTTATTATTGAAATTCTGTGATCAGGTATGAGATGTCCTAAGAGATGTCCCAACACTTGACAGATTTAACCAAAACTTAAATAGCAAGAAAAGTAAACAACACAGAAGTTTGTTAACCCAGTTCAGTGTATAACCACACTTACATCTGGAGGCTACCAAGCCAGGAGGAAATCCACTATAAGTAATATTAATTCTAGACTTAAACCACCCTGTTTAATTTATCACTTAATAACTACCCAATGCAATTTCTACCTAAGACACAACTTAGATAAGAGTACCCTACTCACTCCCCCTCAATCACACAGTGATCAAGTTTACAAGTTTAATAAAATTGAAGACATTCTTCAAACAATACAGCTTGATCTTACTTCACAGTTTCAATCAAGTTACAAATGCACTTATGCTTAAAAGCTCATCAAGTGGTACAATTAAAAAACAACCTGCTATTAAAACACTAGACACCCTATTTGGTCTTCTGAAATTCGTACTCAATTCTATGAGTTTCTGTTGATTAAATAGGTATCTGTAATTTGGGCTTTCTGTAGAATGATCCAGCCCTAATGCGCATGCAGCTTCCACCTTGAATTTAGGGTTTGTTACTTCCTAGATTCTAGGTGATTTAGGCCTTCTGTTTTAATCTGAATCCTCAATATAAAACTCCCTACAAATGCGCCTTGTTCTGTTTTTATCCATCATTAATTAATTCCAAATAACTCTCCTTAAATATCTCTGATCAGTTAGTCAATAATTAATTCTGGTAGCAGGTTTGAGATGTCTCAACATCTGTTGGGACATCCTGAAAAACTGAACTTAAGTCATTAACACAATGTCCCAACATCTGATGAGACATCCTGAAATAAGTCCATATACTCTGTTTGATAATGTCCCAACATTTGATAGGACATTCTGAACTGAATTCAATATTTCTTGTTGGTCAAAAATTCTGCCAATTCAAGACATCTACAAACTCCCCCTTTGGCTAATTTTTGGCTAACATCTTTTATGGTTATCAGAGTGAAGCAGAAGTTCTTTTTATCAGAATATAGCATTACTTTTCTGTTGATTCATATTTGAGATTACTCCCCCTCAAACATATATGTATCCAGTCTTGTTGCAACAGAAATATTTATCAAAACACACTGATTCAGTTCAGACACAAACAAACAGATTTTTCATTCATAATAAAAAGCAATACAATTTGTTGTTGTTGTTCTCCCCCTTGTTAGTCACAAATTTTGGGGCCAAAGACACTAAACCAGAAATACAAAGCAGTGCTGTCATTACAATTGCCTCACATACAATGATCACTCAGACTCTTCACTTTCAGTTTCTTCATCAGCTTCAGTTTCTTCTTCAGAGGCAGTTTCTTCATCAGATGCAGCTTTCTGATCTCCTTCACTCTCCAGCCTTTGAATGATTTCCTCAAGCTTCTGCTTTCTAGCTTCAAGCTCTTTGCAAGTGCTCTTGAGTTCAGCAATTAATGCCTTCTTGGAGATTGGAGTCTTAGCAGTTGAAGGACCTGCAGATGTCCCAGAAGGTGCTTCAACATCTGCTGCATGATGACTGAGGAACAATTTGTAGTGAAATGCCAGGGGGCTTTCTCTCTTGCAGACTGTGTCCTTCTCAGTTAGAATCCCAGGATATTGGCTTAACACTATACCACACAGCAATGAAGGAAAAGCTATTGGTAGCTTTGTTGCAGAAGAGCTGGCATGCTTCAAGGTCTGATCAAAAATGTAAGCACCATAATCCAGCTTAGTCTGAGTTCCCACAGCATAGATAAACCTGGCCAGACCAGTGGAGATTGAAGAAGTGTGGTTGGTAGGCACCCAGTTTGCTGTACCAATCCTGTTCAGCATGGCATATTTTCTTGTTAGCATGCTCACTGAGAGCTTTCCTTTAACAGGCCATGCCTTGACCTGGTTTGCAGTGATAACCTTGCAGACTTGGTTATCTGTTTTACCTAGCTCATTTGGTCCATCTGTTTCTCTTCCTAGGTATTGGTTGATGATCTGAGGAGAGAACTCAACACACCTACCTCTAACAAAGACTTTTCTGAATTCAGAGGACTTACCATTTGCACAATCTTCCTGAAGATTAACAATGAATTCTTTGACAAGAAGTTCATAGCAGGGAGAGAGATCTGAGACTGTTTTGAAGAGGCCTGCAGCAGAGATGAGGTCAATCAGTTCAGTGCACTCAAGTGCATTGCTGCTCAGTTCTCTTTCAAGGGCAACCCTTCTTTGGTACACAAACTTCCATCTGTTGACACTAGAGACATGATGGAATGATATGTTGTCCAAGGGGGCTTCTGGAACAACAGATGAAGCCCTAGATGGTGTTGGTTTCTTCTTGGGAGGAGATGTTGGGACATCTGATTCAACATCTGAGTCTGATGGGGTGACAGCTTTTCTTTTCTGAGTTTGGAGTTTACTCCATTGTTTTGTTGGACCAAAGGCAGCTTTAGCTTTGCCTTTCTTTGGGGAAGCTTTCTTCTTCTCAGGAATTTCAGGTTCAGGTTGCATCTTGCCTT
This sequence comes from Lathyrus aphaca, assembly GCA_963966055.1. Classification (NCBI taxonomy): domain Eukaryota; kingdom Viridiplantae; phylum Streptophyta; class Magnoliopsida; order Fabales; family Fabaceae; genus Lathyrus; species Lathyrus aphaca. The sequence goes on from OZ014519.1 coordinate 314,666,464, forward strand.
TTCTAGACCTGAGCCTTTTGGCTATGCTAGGTCTTACAGAGGCTATGATCTCTGTATCAGAGTCCTGCTCCAGATTCACCACAGGAGGAGATTGAGCAGTCTCCTCTTCAGCTGGTTGATCAGCAAAGATTTGATCTTCATTTGAGGCTTTGGTCTGATCCTCAGAGTCTTCTTCATCACTTTCATTTGAGGCCTGTTTCTGGTCCTCAATTTGTTCAATATCAGCATCAGATGAATTCTTTTTCTCATCCTCAGATGTTCCAACATCTATTGGGACATCCTGTTGAGCAGGAGTGTCCTCTGCAGCTTGAGCTTGTTCTTCTTGAGGGGCAGGCATGGTGTTCAGAGGAATAGAAATCCCACTAACCACTCTCTGTTCAAAAAGAATTTTGTTGACTATCTCCTTGATGGAAGCATCCACATAGTCAGAAGATTTTGGAGGCATGTTGGCTGGAGAAGGAATGCCTCCTTTGGATTTGCTGCAGACTTGATCTTTAGCTCTCTTTGGAGTTCTTGGCTTTTTAGTATGAGAAGCACTTCCTCTGAGTTCGTCCAATGGGGTTGATTTCATTGGTACCACAGAGATGGGAGTTGCATGAACTACGTCTTCTTTGTTGAGAACCTCTTCAGGAGTGTTAGGGTTTTGAGACATTGTTAAGGAATATGGATGAAGAGCTTTAGGGTTGATGATTTCTGAAGAATAGCTAGTTAATGAGATTCGCTTGTGATAGAATGATGAGAATCTTGATAGCTGATTATAAGTAGTTACTAAATAAGTAGCCGTTACATTGCAAATTATTAGGAATGGAATTCCCAAGGTTCTTGTCCAGACTGGTTTTGCCATCAGGAACTTATGCCATACAATGTCATATGACATGTTGGCACATCTCATTAACTGCTAAATATCACATAAACAGATTCCCAGTTTGCCCCTTAAGTTCTCAAATTGTGTAGCATCCAATGCTTTGGTAAAGATATCAGCTAACTGCAGATTTGTAGCTACATGTTCCAATGAAATCACCTTTTCTTCTACAAGATCTCTGATGAAATGATGTCTGATATCAATATGCTTGGTCCTGCTATGTTGGATAGGATTCTTTGATATGTTGATTGCACTTAAGTTGTCACAGTACAATGTCATGACATCCTATGGGACATTGTACTCAGTGAGCATTTGCTTCATCCAAACCAACTGAGAACAACTGCTTCCAGCTGCTATATATTCAGCTTCAGCTGTAGATAAGGATACACAATTTTGTTTCTTACTGAACCAAGAAATCAAATTGTTTCCAAGAAAGAAGCATCCTCCTGAAGTGCTTTTTCTGTCATCAGCACTTCCAGCCCAATCAGCATCACAAAAGCCAGTGAGAATTGGTTTACATCCATGAAAGTACATTATGCCATAGTCACAAGTACCATTAACATATTTAAGAATTCTCTTGACTTGATTGAGATGACTGGCTTTTGGATCAGCTTGATATCTTGCACATACACCTACTGCAAATGCTATGTCAGGTCTGCTAGCAGTCAAGTATAACAAGCTTCCAATCATGCTTCTGTATAAGCTTTGATCTACATTCTCACCCTTTTCATCTTTAGTTAGCTTTAAATGTGTGGGGGCAGGAGTTCTCTTATGAGTAGCATTTTCCATTCCAAACTTCTTGACTATGTTCTTGGTATACTTGCTTTGGGAAATGAACATTGAGTCTTCCATTTGCTTTATTTGCAGACCAAGAAAGTAGGTTAACTCTCCTACTAGGCTCATTTCAAATTCAGATTCCATCTGCTTGACAAAATGTTTGACCATCCTGTCAGACATCCCACCAAAGACAATATCATCAACATATATTTGAGCAATTATGATATTTCCTTCTTCATCTTTAACAAACAAGGTTTTGTCAATTCCACCTTTTCTGTACCCTTGCTTGATAAGAAATGTAGTCAGTCTTTCATACCATGCCCTTGGAGCTTGCTTCAGACCATAAAGTGCCTTCTTTAGTTTGTATACATGATTTGGACAGCTTGGATCAACAAATCCTTTAGGTTGTTCTACATATACCTCTTCATTAAGATAACCATTTAAAAAGGCACTTTTCACATCCATTTGAAATAGCTTGAACTTTAAAATACAAGTAATTCCCAAAAGTAGTCTAATTGATTCAAGCCTTGCTACTGGTGCAAAGGTTTCATCAAAATCTACTCCTTCAATTTGAGTGTATCCTTGAGCTACAAGTCTAGCTTTGTTCTTTGTAACAACTCCTTGTTCATTTGACTTGTTCTTATACACCCATTTTGTTCCAATCACATTTATGTCATCAGGTCTAGGAACAAGATTCCATACTTCATTCCTTGTGAATTGACCTAATTCCTCTTGCATAGCACTAATCCAGTATTCATCAGCAAGAGCTTCCTTGATGTTCTTAGGTTCTATTTTAGAAACAAAACAAGAACCTGAAATCACTTCTCTTGATCTAGTGCTCACACCTCTGTTGGGATCACCAATTATCAGATCTTTGGGATGATCTTTCTGTATTCTGATGGAGGGAGGTTTGCTGGATTCTTCTGTCCTTGTATCAGTTTGAGTGAAGTTATAATGATCATTCTTTTCTTCAGCTTCAATCTTGATATCAGCAGATGTTCCAACATCTTCTGGGACATCTGTAGGAGCATCATCAATTATCACATTTATGGATTCCATGATGACCTTGGTTCTAGAATTAAATACTCTATATGCTCTGCTGTTGATAGAGTATCCAAGGAAAATCCCTTCATCACTTTTAGGATCCATTTTTCTTCTTTGCTCCCTATCTTCCAGAATGTAACAGTTGCTTCCAAACACATGAAAGTACTTAACTGTGGGTTTTCTGCCCTTCCAGACTTCATATATTGTGGACAAAGTTCCTTTCCTTAAGGTAACTCTGTTATGGATGTAACAAGCAGTGTTCATAGCTTCAGCCCAGAAGTACAAAGGTAACTTTTTAGCATGGATCATAGCTCTTGCTGATTCTTGAATAGTTCTGTTCTTCCTCTCAACAATCCCATTCTGTTGAGGAGTGATAGGTGAAGAATATTCATGATTGATTCCTTATGAAGAGCAGAAATCTAAGAACTTTTGATTCTCAAATTCTTTTCCATGATAACTTCTTATTCTGATCACACAGCTGGATTTTTCCCTTTGTAATCTTTGGCATAATTCTTTGAATACATCAAATACATCATACTTTTCTTTAATGAAATTTATCCATGTATATCTTGAAAAGTCATCAACCACCACATAGGCATACCTCTTACCACCAAGGCTTTCAACCTGCATAGGTCCCATAAGATCCATATGCAAAAGTTCCAAAACTTTGGAAGTTGTCAGATTTTGGAGCTTTGGATGGGACATCTTGGTTTGCTTGCCTATTTGACATTCACCACATATTTTGCCATCATCAATCTTCAGTTTAGGAATGCCTCTTACAGCATCCATAGATATTATCTTCTTTATGCCTCTGAAATGAAGATGACCTGGTCTTTGGTGCCATAGTTTCACTTCTTCTTCCTTAGCTAAAGAACAAGTTGAAGTGAGACTGAGGTTCTGAGATTCCCACATGTAACAGTTGTCTTTAGATCTGGCTCCTCTCATGACAACCTCTTGTTCTTTGTTAGTCACTATGCATTCAGTTTTGGTAAAGTTTACACTGTACCCTTGATCACATAATTGACTTATGCTGATCAGGTTAGCAGTTAAACCTTTAACTAGCAGCACATCATCTAGTCTTGGAACATCTTGACAGTCCAAGGTCCCAACTCCCTTGATTTCTCCTTTAGCTCCATCTCCAAAGGTTACATACTTGGATGAATGAGACTTTAAGTTTACTAGCAGGTTCTTCAATCCAGTCATGTGTCTTGAACATCCACTATCAAAATACCAGTCTTCCTTAGCTGATACTCTTAGTGATGTATGTGCTATATATGCAACACTTTTCTTTGACCATTTGAGTTGAGATTTCTTTTGATGTCTCTGCTCAGTGTGTTGTTCAACAGCAGATCTCCAAGATTGATTGTTGATCTTGTTCTTGGGTATGTAGCCTTGATCAGCCTGAATGCTAGTTTTTGGTCTCCATACCTTCTTGATGACTTCTGTATTCTGCTTAGGAGGTGGCTGATTTCTTTGATGTCTATGCAGCACTTTCTTGTTAGCTTCTATTTTCTGCTTAGAAGGTTGCTGACACATCTGATTTGGATATCCATGTAGCTTATAACAGTGAGGTTTGATATGTCCAAATCTTCCACAGTGATGGCATCTCCATCTTTGATACTTTTTCTTCATTTTGTTCTTTCCAGAATGTTGAGACATCTGTTGGAACATTATGTTTGATTTTGTGTTCTTTTCCTGATGTTGAAGCATCTGTTGGGACATCTTGTTTGACTGTATGGATTTTGAAGTTGTTTTGCTAGAGCTAGCTTCATCTTTATGTACTCTGTTAAATCCTAGTCCACTTTTATCCCCTGAGTGCTTATTGTTGTTGAGAATAATATCCAGTGTATTTGAGCTGCTGTTCAACATTCTAACAGATTTGGACATATGTTCCAACTTGGAGTTGAGAAGACTTACTTCACTTTTCAAGGTGTCAATGATCTCTTGATCACTTGCTTTTTCATCTTCTAATGTCTCATTCTGCTTCTTTAGCTTTATAACCTCACTGCATATTTCAGTGCTTCTTTTGTATAGATCTTTGAATGCTTGCTCAAGTTCTTCATAAGTACACTCTCCATCACTGGATTCACTTTCAGAATCACATAATCCAGCTAAAGCAGTGATATGCTTAGCTGATTCTTCTTCTGAATCTCCTCCTGAGTCTTCATCAGACCAGGTTACAGATAGTCCTTTCTTTTGCCTTTTTAAGTAGGTAGGACATTCATTCTTGATGTGTCCATATCCTTCACATCCATGGCATTTGATTCCTCTTTCTTGACTGGTCTTTTCAGCATAATTTGACCTTCTGTTAGCATCGTAAGGTCTCTTGTTCTCAGAAGAGTTTGTGTATCTTCCACTGGGATTGGATTTGCCTTCCATTCCTCTGAGAATATTTTTGAATTGTCTTCCAAGCATAGCAATGTTATCTGATAAGCTTTTACCAGTTTCTGATTCATCATCTTCTTCTTCAATAGTATTTGTTACCAAGGCTATGCTTTTGTTCTTCTTAACATTTGTGTCATTCATTCCCATCTCAAATGTTTGAAGGGAACCAATGAGTTCTTCAACTTTCATAGTGCATATGTCTTGAGCTTCTTCTATTGCTGTGACTTTCATGTCAAATCTTTTTGGCAAAGATCTGAGGATTTTTCTTACAAGTTTTTCATCAGTCATCTTTTCTCCCAAAGCTCCAGAAGTATTAGCTACTTCTAAGATATTCATGTAGAATTCATGAACTGTCTCATCTTCCTTCATTCTCAAGTTTTCAAATTTAGTGGTGAGAAGTTGAAGTCTGGACATCTTTACCTTTGATGTTCCTTCATGAGTTGTTTTGAGAGTATCCCACACATCTTTGGCTAGCTCACAGTGATGCACAAGTCTAAAGATGTTTCTATCAATGCCATTGAATAGAGCATTTAAGGCCTTGGAGTTGCCTAGTGCTGAATCTTCTTCTTCCTTACTCCATTCTTCTTCAGGTTTCAACACTCTTGATCCATCTTTGGTGTCTTGGATAGGATGTTCCCATCCAATGTTGACTGCTCTCCAGGCCCTGTTGTCAAGTGATCTTAAGAATGCAATCATTCTTGGTTTCCAGTAGTCATAATTAGATCCATCCAGAATAGGTGGTCTATTTACTGATCCTATATCTCTGTCCATGTTTCCAGAATTTGTATTCCCTAGATCTCACCCAGTATAAACAGGCAGGGTGCCTGCTCTGATGCCAATTGAAATTCTGTGATCAGGTATGAGATGTCCTAAGAGATGTCCCAACACTTGACAGATTTAACCAAAACTTAAATAGCAAGAAAAGTAAACAACACAGAAGTTTGTTAACCCAGTTCAGTGTATAACCACACTTACATCTGGAGGCTACCAAGCCAGGAGGAAATCCACTATAAGTAATATTAATTCTAGACTTAAACCACCCTGTTTAATCTATCACTTAATAACTACCCAATGCAATTTCTACCTAAGACACAACTTAGATAAGAGTACCCTACTCACTCCCCCTCAATCACACAGTGATCAAGTTTACAAGTTTAATAAAATTGAAGACATTCTTCAAACAATACAGCTTGATCTTACTTCACAGTTTCAATCAAGTTACAAATGCACTTATGCTTAAAAGCTCATCAAGTGGTACAATTAAAAAACAACCTGCTATTAAAACACTAGACACCCTATTTGGTCTTCTGAAATTCGTACTCAATTCTATGAGTTTCTGTTGATTAAATAGGTATCTGTAATTTGGGCTTTCTGTAGAATGATCCAGCCCTAATGCGCATGCAGCTTCCACCTTGAATTTAGGGTTTGTTACTTCCTAGATTCTAGGTGATTTAGGCCTTCTGTTTTAATCTGAATCCTCAATATAAAACTCCCTACAAATGCGCCTTGTTCTGTTTTTATCCATCATTAATTAATTCCAGATAACTCTCCTTAAATATCTCTGATCAGTTAGTCAATAATTAATTCTGGTAGCAGGTTTGAGATGTCTCAACATCTGTTGGGACATCCTGAAAAACTGAACTTAAGTCATTAACACAATGTCCCAACATCTGATGAGACATCCTGAAATAAGTCCATATACTCTGTTTGATAATGTCCAAACATTTGATAGGACATTCTGAACTGAATTCAATATTTCTTGTTGGTCAAAAATTCTGCCAATTCAAGACATCTACAATTATGACCTTCAGAAACTGAGGTGAATTAGAGGAGGATCTTTTATGGTTATTGTAAACACTGTACCTCCGGGTTAGAAGTGTTTACACTTCTCATAACTGATCCATGTCTGAGGATCCTTGTTTTAGAACACTACCTGTGAGGGGGGGTTGGGCTGTTTACAGGTTTGCAGGTACCTTTGACCACATCATACCTTGTTACTTGTTTGATTAAGAGTACCTCACTTTGGACAGTTCTTGTGATTTAACCCTGGACATGTGGCTCTTTATTTGAGTCCCCCAGCTTGGTTACTGGATTTCTGAACCTCCATCTGGACTTCTTGGACATACATGGGCCTTATATATCAAGACAGATAATCAGATCCAGCTTGATCACAAACCCTTGCATATCATTTGCATAGATCATCATTGCATCATTTAACATTTGTTTATTTGTTTTTCAGGGTATCCACATTTTATCTGGCTTTGTTTTGACCCCTTCATCTGCATAGACCTCTGTTTCATCAGTTATCTGCTTCAACTGTCTTCATCAGTTGCCTGCTTCAGCTGCCTTCATCACCAGCACTAGCCTATCAGTGGCTCATCTCTAGTACCAGTCTTGATCTTCATCATCACTTGTCTTTAGCTCTTCATCAGCAGTCATGACTACACCCAGGAAGAGCAACATATCTTACCATTTCTTTGAGCCTGTGTTGACTGGCATCAGGCAGGTCCAGTCACTTATCACACCTGACCACATCCCATTATTCATAGAACATTATGGAGGTATCCTTGATATGGTTATGGACCTAGACCCTTCTCAGAGGAGCATGATCCACACCTGCCTACAGTTTTATGACCCTCCTTTGAGATGCTTCACATTTCCAGACTTTCAGCTAGGACCTCTACTGGAGGAGTTTTCATCATTGATTGTGTCGCTCCCGACAAATGAAACTGGATCAAATGAAGGTACAGATGCGAACGGTCGGCGAGAGGGACAATGAGAACACACAGCCGTGAACTCACTGGAGAATGAATAGAGTCGCCAGCTAGGCATTTTTATCCCGGAGGAAAGGCAATGCTGCATAGGCCTAGAAAAAGATGGATAAGACGGTTTGCGAACCAGAGAGACTGAGAAAGGGGGTTGGTTACAACCTGGGAAGGTATTAGCACCCAGATTGTCCGCCGTACTCGACGGGATCCACGCTTAAAGATTTGTGTTTTAAAGGGGTAGTGTCAGTGCATTTTGTGTATAAAATAGCTGGAAAAGATGTACAGGTGTCAGTGTAAAGTGTATAAGTGATGTGTATAAATGAAGTGTCAGTGTGAGATCAGGAATGAAATGAATTGCTCATGATAATGAGGCTAAGAGAAAGAAGCTGGAAGAGGGGGAATGTACAGAGACTTTTGTTCGATAACCGTTAAGTTATGCCTACGTATCCTCTCGTGCAATGAGGAAGTCAGAACACCGTAGTTCGACCCAAAGAGACTGAAAGGATTGACTGGTGAACTGCTTGCAGTCTATGCTCAAGTGTATGATCTGTCTGGCACAGATGCAAACTGTCTTGCATTAGACAGAAGAAGCAAGTTCTCGTTTATGAGTGAAGGTGATGAGAAAAGAATCCCGAAGGAGACGATTATTGTTTGTTTTTGAGTTTTCAGTCTTTTATTTCTTTTTGGAGTTTGTCATAAGATAATGAGCTTAAACCTAAATCAATGGATTTGGTAAACTTATCACATCATCCCTCTGATTAGGGGTAATGAGAATTACCTTAAGTGTGAAGTCAGATTCTCACACTTAATCACCTTTGATGTAGGGTTAAGATCATTAACCTACTTGTGATTAATTAGATGTTTTTGTGATTTTGTTTAGTGTTAAGTAATGAGGTTAAGCCATAATCAGGGATTTAACAGGCTCATTACACTATCCTAAAAGAAGGATAATAGATGAGGGTGTTTAAACTGAAGAAGGATCCTCAGCTTAATCCATGATTAGGGATTAAACCCATGACAGAACAAACCTTTGATTAATGTGGATTTTATTAATGATATGATGATGAAGTGTTTTTTATGATTTGTAAGACAACTTGAGGGGGACTTGTCCATTAACTTTAGGGTTAGTCCTTCTTAACCAATCAAGGAAGAATTAGAACCCTAATGCAAGGCCCAAGTTACAAGTGTAATGTCTTGATGATTATTAGATGGATTAATTAAGAGAGTTCAACACCTTAAGGGTCCAAGACTTAGGATTAAAGTTATACACTCCATCCTAAAAGAAGGATGCAGGCATGATCTTAATCACAAAATCTTAAAGCCTTGAGGGTTTAGTCCCTGATTATGAGGTGAGAAGAGATGACTCAAGGAGAGACACAAAGGTAAAAACTATGGGGGAGACTAATCAAAACCCTAATTCATTATCATGCTTGGTAGGTCCTAATGTTTATGAGGCTTTCAAGAACAATCTTCAGATGAACCACCAGGAAGCAGATGAACAAGATCAAGAGAAGCAAAGTGACTTGCTTCATTCAAGAAGTCAAGTCACTTGAAGAAAGAAAGTGAGAGAAGGAAGAATGAGCAAGCTCAAACTCAAACACAAGTAAGAATGCAGCAAGGTATGCAAAATAAGATGAGAAGAAAAGTTATGAGAAGTGAAGGCAAATTTACTTCTCAAGTTTACTTACCACCTGAAATGTTAGAAAGGAATGCAATGCAATGCAAGATGAAATGAAATGACATGATGCTAGGCCAAACCAGAAGCATACACATGATGATTATGATGTTATGAAGTGCTGCAAACACGAGGCAAGACAATGGAGATGTTCATACAAGATTATGAATGCATATGATGCAAACTAAGGAGCATGAACAAGCATGAAATGTTATGAATCATACAAGACAAATGGCATGGCAAATGTGTAATGCAATGATCAATGATGCTTCATACATGTCTTAAGATGCCAAATGAACCACAAGAATTCACAATATGCAATGACAAGTCATGTTATGCAAGGGAATGCAAGAGGGATGCAAGAGAAGGCCCAAATTAGGGTTTACAAAGCAAACATCAAACACAAACTCAAAACAGAAGCAAACCCTAATATGAAAAATGGAAAATGGTACCTAAAGAAACCCTAGACCTATAATGAACCACTGCCCAAAGGGGAGCTCTCAACTCTCAACCAAACTCAAGATATGAATTTTACAAGTTATTAGGGTTTTTTACGGTTTGTAACAAAAGAAATGCCAATCAATTGGAAAATGCAAGATCAAATCATGGCCTTTTTAACCTTGAAAATATATGTCCAATGGAAAACAATACAAAAAGAATCAATGTCTCAACCTTTACCAAAAGACAGAAATGAATTTTCAAACATATGATCAAAATAATGCATCCAAAATGATTTAATTCAATGAAAAATTCTTAAAATGCATCAAGATCAAAAAAGAAATTTGGTTTGAAGGTTGGACAATGTTTCTAAATGTCTTAGAACATTTCATGAATTTTTTTGTAATTTTTAAATACCTAAAAGTATTTTTAATTAATTAATTCTCATTAATCAATTAAAAATAATCTTTTAAATATTTAAAAATACTTTTTTGATGATAAAAAATAAAATAAAAATATTTTTGTGTCATAAAAATTAATAAAACCTTAAAGAAAAAGTTTCATAATTTTTATGATTTTTTAACTATTTTAAATAAATTGTGCAAAAATAAATGAAAGAAAAATGAATAAAAATGAATTAAAACTGAAGTATGCAGGATGGATGGCCAGGATGCGTCCAGGGTTCAAAAGGGGTTGACTGCGCGCCAGAATGAGGGGCCAGGATTGCCTCAGATCAAATTAACTTAAATAATAATTAATTAGGCTAACACGTGGATTAGGGCATAAGTGAAATGATCTGGGCCGTCAGAATGGGAGGGAAGTCAACAAGTCAAGGGAATCGTACGCTCGAAATTCAAACTGGCATTAATCACTGGATTAAGCCCTAATTACATTCAGGTGGCCGGAGAAGACCTCCGGTCGTCTTCTCCGGCCAGGGGGTCACCTGAAAATCTTCAAAACCTCCCAAAACGCAAAATAAATGAAAACTAAGCTATGGGAAATGATCCCCAACACCTCACGAACCAAACCCCTCTCTCAAAACAAATTTATCTAACCTAAACAAGCTGAATCGAAGAAAACAAATTCTAGGGTTCGTGAGCTTCAAACAGCAATTAAATCCTCAAAACAAATCCATTTCAAAAACTAAAAGCACCAGCATGATCAGGAGAGTATAAGGAACAAGTTTGTAACTAAAAAAGAGATTTCTGGAAAAAAATATTTGGAGCTACCTGAGATTTGTAACCTTTGATTTTGGAACTTTCAGGCCTCTTCTCCTTGCTCAATCTGCTCCTCTTGGTCCCCCAAAGTTGCTTGAATGCTCAAATGGAATTTATATTTGTTGGATGATGAGTTTCGAAGAGAACTGCTTCTGCTCAGTCAACAATGGCAGATGAGTTCCTGGCACTTTCAGGCTGTGAAGAAGGGTTGTTTATGACCTATGAGGTGTGTTGAGAAGGCTTGTGGTGTTGGTTGATGTGTTTGTGGCTTGTAGAGAGAGATTCGATAGAATCTGCAGCATGAAGGTGAGCTATGGCAGATGGGGGTTCAGGGTGTTTTTGGCTTTGTTTCTTGATGCTTTGTGTTCTATAGATCAAGGTGAGATGAATGGAGGCAAAGGTTTGGGTGTTTGCAGGCTGTGCAATGAAATTCGAATGAAGTTGCAAGTTGGAAGGTTTTTGTGTAAGTTGTGAATGTCAATGCTTCAGCCTTGGTTGCTTAGTGATATGGCCAGCAAAATGAATGAATAAACTAATGCAAGTGGCTGTGAGATGTGACCTGGCCTGCAGGGATAGGTGAGGCTACTTTTGCTAAAAATCCACTTTTGTGTAAGATAGGGCATGGCATGATACTAGGCAAGTACAAGTTGGGTGCTGGTGCAGCAAAAGGTGAGGGAGAGGCTAGCCCAAAGTCAGCAGCCAATGTCATAAGTTGGTGAAGTAGTCATGAGTGAAAATGCAAGTTGGCTAGCTTTATGGTTTTCCATGGAAATGCCTTGTTACATGAACCAAACCATGAGCAAACTTGGTCCATTTCTGATTTTTGTGACTTAGAGAACATTCACATGCTGGTTTGACATGAATTTGAGGCAGCAATCATGCATTGATTCAAGACTTAGCAAAATTCCCACTTGGTGCATAACTTGAAAAACAATGATTTTTGGCAACTTTGCATGGCCATAACTTTTGATCCAAGAAGAGTTTGATCATGTTCTTGTACTTTTTGAAAAGGGAAAGATGAGATCTACAACTTTCATGACCAAAGTTTTTCCATTTGAAGCATTTTTGGATCAAGAATCAAGGCTTGAAAATTGACCTAAAATGATGCATTCTTGAAAAGTCAACAAAACCCAAAAAGTCAACTTTTGCAAAAACCCTAAATTCTTGATTTCCATGAACTTCAAACTTCTTCCATGATCAAATAAAGATCATATACACTCAAAATGATGAAGATCACCCATTGGTTGGGTCATTGGGGGCCTCAGATGCCCTGATTTTGCACTGACTTGTCTGAAAAGTCAACTCTTGATCAGATGACTTCCCCATGGAATTTCTTCATGAAAATTGATATACATACTCCCTATACCATATAGAGACCAATGGAAACAAGAATGACCAAAAAATTTGGAATTATGGCCTCTGAAACCAAAACCCTAATTCTCAGTCAACTGTGCAGTTCATCCTGGCTCTGCACCCACTCAAACCCTAGTTCTTGTGATCCCTCTGCAATTTTGACTTTGTGAGGATGTAACATGATATAAGAACACACATGGACCCCTTTGAGTTGATTAGTGGCCTTTGGAATGGCTCAAGATGCCCTGAGGTTGCTCAGATCACAAACCCTAGGTGCAGATGCCTTAGAAACTATCCAGTGAATCAAAAATGTACTATGAGATGATGTGCTTGTGTTTATGCATATGAGATGATCACAAGTCATGTGTGAATGGGTGAGGGCAAATTTGGGGTGTTTACAGCTGCCCCTATTCAAACATGAGTTAGCTGTGCAGGGTGTAAGCGACGGCTTAACAGGCAAACAAGATAACTTGTGGTTGAATACCAAAGACAGTCCAAAATTTGCACTCACAGAAATGAAGAAGAAAAGGGATATAGATTGTAAAAGCAAATAAAGTATATTGTAAAGTGTAAGCGACGGAGGACGACCGTCGAGCAGAGGACGACTGCTGGGTAAATAGCAATGCCGGGGACGGCCGACACGCTGGGGAAGGTGCGGAAAATAAAGCAATGACGGGGACGGCCGACATGCTGGGGATAAAGGTAAAGCTAAGACGGGGACGGCCGACTAGCTGGGGAAAATAGAATATTATGATGGGGACGGCCATCAAGATAAAGCTATAGCATTCTCTGGGGATTGGTGAAACATGACGGGGACGGCCATCAAGTTCACAAAGGTAAAGTAACCAACGATGGGGACGGCCATCGGGTTAAAAAAAGAAAAGGGACCACGACGGGGACGGCCATCGGGTTAAAGAATAAATGAAATAAACAGATGATGGGGTACGGCCATCAAAGGTGAAGGACGATCACCTAGCAGGGGACGGCTGCTCTGTTGGGCATAAAAGAAATATGATGGGGACGACCATCAAAGGTGGAGGACGACCACCTGGCAGGGTACGGCTGCCAAAAATATCAACGATGGGGACGGCCATCGGATAGAAAAGGTCAACGATGGGGACGGCCATCGGACGAGCATGATGGAGGACGACCATCAAGAAGTGGAGGACGACCACTCAGCAGGGGACGGCTGCTCTCAAAGTTTATCATAACACAGGATGAGTGTTAGACAACTAAAATCAACAATGGGGACGGCCATTGGATAAAGTGATGAAGGACGATCATCAGAAGGTGGAGGACGACCACCTAGCAGGGGACGGCTGCTAAAATCAACGATGGGGACGGCCATCGGATGAGCATGATGGAGGACGACCATCAAGAAGTGGAGGACGACCACTCAGCAGGGTACGGCTGCTCTCAAAGGTATCATAACACAGGACGAGTGTTAGATAAAAGAAAATTTGTTGGCAATCTACTGGGGAGATAGTAAACACGGACGAGCGTTTACATCCAAGAAACAAAAGGTATAAGTGTTTGGTATTGTGTATAGATTAAAGATGCGGACGAGCATCCTTAAGACTATGATACGGACGAGTATCATGTAGAAACAAACTGACACGTGCTCGGAGCTGATGATACGGACGAGTATCAACTGGTTAACAAGGAACACGGACGAGTGTTGCATCTGAAAGTATCCTTCTGGGGAATAGTAGACACAGACGAGCATCTATATTCACGAAGACATAAGTGTTTGACACGGTGTATGGATTAAAGATGCGGACGAGCATCCTTAAGACTATGATACGGACGAGTATCATGTAGAAACAAACATTAGACGCAATATTCTGAGATGATGGTACGGACGAGTACCAACTGGTTAACAAAGAACAAGGACTACTGTCGAATCTGCGGGGATATACATGGTGTATATAAGATACGGACGAGTATCTGAGTAGGTGTACCAATGAGTAGTGAGTATATAATGTATAGGTGAGTGTTAATCTGCTGGGGATATGATACGGACGGGTGTCAAGAAAGTGTATAGGTATATGTAAGTGCAAAGAGGGTGTCTTTAGCTTTCTGCTGGTGACACGACACGGACGAGTGTCAGGATGTATCTGCAATACTGGTGATCTTGGTTTGTAAAGTGTATTCAGGCAACCTGCTGGGAAATGATGACACGGACGGGTATCAAAAAGGAGATATGCACTGGTGTTTGTGATATGGGGCAACTGCTTTTGCTGGGACTCTGATGGGGATGTATTCTGTATGCCGACAGATTGTCAATATTTACAAGTGTTCAAATCACAAAATGACTTATGATTATGCTATGCATTTGATTTTTTTGTCGTAATGCTCCGTATTAGACGGAATGCTACGCTCTGGGGGTGAATATGATGCGAATGCTATGATTATGCAAAGAGGCACCGATCCGGGATTCGGATCCCGTTGCTGCAAAGATCTCTGATCGATCTGCTTGAAGTGAACATCCCAGCTGGGGATGAGATCATTGATAGATCCGTAGTTGTATCTGCTTGGGGATATACGTCATCGATTGACATATTCTTATAATACGGGACCCAGCTGGGGTTTGTAGAAGCTTTCTCTCTCTCTGTTGTGACTTCTTCGTGCGCTGCTCTTCTGAATAGAGGCCTGAAGCTCTGTGGGGAGATGATTCCCTGATTTCTGTATTCTGTTGAGGAATAATGGCTACTCGGCTGGGGAGAGAGAGAGGCATCACTGAAAGATCTCCCTAGAAAATCTGTTACGGTGACTTCTTGACTCCGCCGGGGATAAGGGCATCTTCTGTGACACCTGCCCATTCTGATGGGGATAAGTAATAAGCGGCCAACTCAGCTGGGGAATTGTGAGAGGCAACTCAGCTGGGGAGAGCAACTCAGCTGGGGATAGAACATTTCAGATGCTGTATGTTGATTTGGCAACTTTGCTGGGGAAGTGGGCACCTCCCAATGCCAGGTGAGTTGATAATGATTTGCCAGTTGCTGAGACGTAACTTGTATGCCCCAAGTTGTGTTCTGGATACCTGCAATCCTGCAAAGATAAAGAAACGCACAAGTGGTCCCGAGGTATCTTTTACTGAGATTCCGTCATAGGAAATAAGTACTTTCGAGAGTAAGTATATTCCCTGCAAGCATGTGTTTTATTTTTAGAGAGAGGCATCTGTACTTATGCAATTGTGTTTTTAGAGACATCAGACAACTCTTTGCAAAACATAAATGTAAAAAACGAGACATGACTGAAAATCTGATTATATTAATTCGTGTGCCCTGAATTGGCAAGATACAGTCAGAGAAACATATCTCCTGAAATGAGGAGATTATTACAAATTGAGAAATAAAGTGCTGGCGGTGCTGGCGATGCTTTCAAGGAGCTTCCTCTTCTGCTATGACTCGTATGACAATGACGTTCTTCTCGTCTTGCTTTCTGGAGAGAGTTGATTCTGATTGCAGCTTGATCCCTTGGAGCTTACCAAGTTGTAGGCGATACAGACGAATTCAGAATGCAGTTGTTCGCTTATTCCCTTATTTTGCATGGATCGCCCTTTCGGGTTTTCAATCCATCGGGATACCCATTTTTGCCTGAGCTGTCCAATGCGGCTTTTCAACTTAGCGGGTGTACATTTTTTTATATTTATTTTCCCTTATTTTTGCCCGAGTCTTTTATTCTGTTTTTGACTCGCCGGGATGCCCTATTTTTGCCTGGACTTACATTCTGTTTTTATGTCCAGCGGGTCATTTTATGCGAAGTATTTTTTAACTGCATCTGAATTCACAGGGGACGGGAAATCTTCACCATCCATGGTGCTGAGCATCAGTGCTCCACCAGAGAAAACTTTCTTCACAACAAATGGTCCTTCGTAATTGGGAGTCCACTTGCCCCTGTGGTCTGTATGAGGAGGGAGGATTCTCTTCAACACAAGATCTCCTACTTGGTACTCTCGGTGCCTGACTTTCTGATCGAAGGCTCTCTTCATTCTCTTCTGATATAACTGCCCATGACAGATTGCAGCCAATCTCTTCTCTTCGATCAGACTCAGTTGTTCGTATCGGGCCCGAACCCATTCTGCTTCGTTTAGCTTAACATCCATCAGTACCCGTAGGGAGGGTAGTTCAACTTCAACTGGTAGGACTGCTTCCATACCATATACAAGTTGATACGGCGTTGCTCCAGTGGATGTCCTGATTGATGTGCGGTACCCATGCAAGGCAAATGGTAGCATTTCATGCCAGTCTCTGTAGGTGACTACCATCTTTTGCACAATCTTCTTGATGTTCTTATTGGCTGCCTCAACAGCGCCGTTCATCTTTGGCCTGTAAGGAGAAGAATTGTGATGTTGGATCTTGAAGTCCCGGCACAGCTCTGCCATCATTTTGTTGTTCAAGTTGGAACCATTATCAGTAATGATTCGCTCGGGCACTCCATACCGACAGATGATATCTCTTTTCAGAAATCTGGCTACCACTTGCCTTGTGACATTTGCATATGAGGCTGCTTCAACCCACTTTGTAAAATAATCGATGGCGACCAGGATGAATCTGTGGCCGTTCGAAGCAGTTGGCTCAATTTTGCCAATCATGTCAATGCCCCACATAGCAAAGGGCCATGGTGAAGACATTATGTTCAGGGGATTGGGAGGCACATGCACCTTGTCTGCATAAATCTGGCATTTATGGCATTTTCTGGCGTAGGCACAACAGTCTGCATCCATCGTGATCCAGTAATAGCCTGATCTTAACAACTTTTTAGCCATGGCATGCCCTCCTGCATGGGTACCAAAGGATCCTTCGTGCACTTCATGCATCAACAAATCTGCTTCTGTCTTGTCAACACATCTGAGGAGTACCATATCAAAGTTCCTCTTGTATAAAGATCCATCAGTGTTCAGAAAGAAACTTCCAGCAAGCCTTCTTAAAGTCTTCTTATCATTGGAAGATGCCCCAGGTGGGTATGTCTGATCCTCCAAGAAGCACTTAATGTCGTGGAACCAAGGCTTATCATCTTTAGCAATATCTGCTGCAAATACATATGCTGGTCTATCAAGTCTCGATACTGAAATCTGAGGTACAAAGTTAGCAGCTTGAACTTTGATCATGGATGAAATGGTAGCAAGAGCATCCGCAAACTGATTCTCGTCCCGAGGGATATACTCAAGCTTGACTGTTGTGAAGAAAGTCAATAACCTTCTTGTATAATCCCTGTAAGGTATCAGATGATCTTGGTGTGTGTACCATTTTCCATTGGTCTGATTGATTACCAAAGCCGAATCTCCGAATACGGTCAATGTTTTGATCCTGAGGTCAATGGCTTCCTCAAGACCCATAATGCAAGCTTCGTACTCAGCTTCGTTGTTAGTGCAGTTGAAAGTGAGTTTTGCCGAGAAAGGCATGTGAACTCCTTTGGGTGTAATGAGTACTGCACCAACACCACGGCCATTCATGTTAACAGCCCCGTCAAACATCATGGTCCATTCTTCTTCTGGGTCGGGCCCTTCAGTGTGAATAGGCTCTTCATGATCTTTTGCTTTAATGAACATGATGTCTTCATCAGGGAAGTCAAATCTCATAGGCTGGTAGTCATCAATGGGTTGCTCAGCAAGATATTCAGATAGTACACTGCCCTTGATGGCTTTCTGAGATGTGTACTGTATGTCGTATTCTGTGAGAATCATCTGCCATCTTGCAACCCGTCCAGTAAGAGCTGGCTTCTCGAAAATGTACTTAACTGGGTCCATTTTGGATATCAACAAAGTAGTGTGGGTCAACATATACTGTCTCAGTCGGCGAGCAGCCCACGCTAGAGCACAGCAAGTTTTCTCGAGCAGTGAATAACGCTGTTCACAGTCGGTAAACTTTTTGCTTAGGTAGTATATTGCATACTCTTTTCGACCAGACTCGTCATGCTGGCCCAGCACACACCCCATTGACCCTTCTAATACTGTCAAGTACATAATCAGAGGTCTTCCTTCAACTGGAGGCATGAGGATTGGAGGTTCTTGCAGATATTCTTTGATCTTGTCAAAAGCCCTTTGGCAATCTTCGTTCCACCTGACCGTTTGTTCTTTTCTTAACAGTTTGAACAAAGGTTCACAGGTTGCAGTTAGGTGAGATATGAACCTTGAAATGTAGTTCAATCTACCTAAGAACCCTCGAACTTCTTTCTCAGTTTTCGGTGCAGGCATCTCTTGGATGGCTTTGACTTTATCAGGGTCAACCTCGATCCCTTTCTCGCTTACAATAAAGCCCAGCAGCTTACCGGATCGCACCCCGAATGTGCATTTGTTGGGGTTCAGCTTCAATTGGTACTTCCTCAGACGCTTGAATAATTTGAGCAGATTCACCAGGTGGTCTTCCTCTGTAAGGGACTTGGCGATCATATCATCCACATAGCATTCTATTTCCTTGTGGATCATATCGTGGAATAATGTCACCATAGCCCGTTGATATGTGGCACCAGCATTCTTGAGCCCAAATGGCATTACCTTATAGCAGAACGTGCCCCAAGGTGTAATGAATGTTGTCTTCTCCATGTCTTCAGGTGACATCTTAATCTGGTTGTATCCTGAAAATCCATCCATGAAGGAGAATACCGAGAACTGAGCCGTATTATCAACCAATACATCAATGTGAGGTAATGGGAAATCATCCTTCGGGCTGGCTCTGTTCAGATCCCGGTAATCCACACACATTCGCACTTTGCCGTCCTTCTTGGGCACAGGTACTATGTTAGCGACCCACGGCGGATAGCTAGTCACAGCAAGGAACCCGGCGTCCCATTGCTTTTGTACCTCTTCCTTGATCTTCATAGCCATGTCTGGACGGGTACGACGTAGCTTCTGCTTGACTGGTGGGCACTCTTCTCTCAAAGGCAACTTGTGCATGACAATATCGGTATCCAACCCTGGCATGTCCTGATACGACCAAGCAAACACATCAACATACTCTTGCAGCAGATCTATCAGTTGCTTCTTCACTGAGTTTTGCAGGCAGGCCCCGATCTTGACTTCTTTCACATTTTCTTCTGTACCAAGATTAATCACTTCAACCTCCTCCTGGTGAGGAGTAATAACCTTTTCCTCTTGTCTCAGCAACCTGGCTAGCTCTTCAGGAAGCTCATATTCTTCATCAACCCCTTCATCAGCTTGATTGATCGGATTGTCAAAGTCATACGATGTCATAGCTGTGCTGTTGTCGGTGCGGTCTGGAAGGCACTCTCTGCAAGGGTTAAGTCGGTTCATTTTAGTGATTGATTTTAATCTTGCCTCAGAAAAAAGTGAAATGAAGTTATCATTTTGAAAACACCGCCAATTATTTTTGTACAAAAAGAAAAAATGGAAAAAACAGTGAGCATAAAAGAAAAAGACTCGTTTGCAAAAAGATTGTCTGATATTTCATTAATTTAATCTTGTTTGCACAAAAGTACAGATGGCCCTGATTACAAAATGAGCCTTGTCATCTTGGGCAAGATGCAAGACTTTGATGCATGCTTAAAAATACAGGAAATAATAATTACTCTGCTCGAGTAACACTTATAATTCCCTGGGAAGACCAGTTCGAGACACTGCTCCCCGGGATCTTCGGACGAATCCAATTCTCCAGGTTGCGCTCCTCTTCCAGCTCGTCTTCCAGACAGTTGATAGCATCGGGGGTAAGCATCCCCCCACTGACAAATCTAGGCTCTCCAGCAGCCTTCACTTGATGTTGAGTTGGTCTGTAACCCAACCCAAACTTGTCCTTCTTTTCCTCCACAGCTAAGACCTTGCCCCAGCCTAGGGCAGTTCCTTCCTCAACAACCTTCCGGGCTTGTTGGTATGACGACATGGAGATCCCCGAAACAGCAGATGCTTCATTCACATTCAAGGCCTCAAAACCTTGGCTCATGGTTTCAACGATCTCTCCATCCATTTCAATATACTTGTAAGTAGCCAGATGGCTAACAAATATATCCTCCTCCCCACAGATTGTGACAACTTGGCCTTCCCACTCATATTTTAACTTTTGGTGAAGGGTAGACGTTATAGCGCCAGCGGCGTGGATCCAGGGTCTACCCAACAAACAGCTGTAGGCGGGCTGAATGTCCATCACATAAAAGATAGTTTTAAAAGTCTGCGGGCCAATTGTCACGGGCAGCTCAATCTCTCCCAGAACCGATCTCTTTGAGCCATCAAAAGCTCTAACCACCAGGTTGCTGGGTCTCAATGCCAAACCATCATATTCAAGCTTCACCAGAGCCTTCTTTGGTAAGACATTCAGGGATGATCCTGTGTCCACCAGCACATGTGAAAGGACAGCTCCTTTGCATTCCATGGTTATGTGCAAGGCTTTGTTGTGATTGCGGCCATCCACTGTCAAGTCAGAATTGGTAAACCCTAGCCCATTGCTAGCAGTAACGTTTCCAACCACGGTTTCTAATTGGTTGACAGTAATCTCCTCGGGCACGTAAGCTGCGTGCAGTACCTTCAGTAGTGCATTCCGATGGGCTTCGGAGCACATAAGCAGAGAGAGGATGGAGATTTTGGATGGCGTCTGGTGAAGTTGATCCACAATTTTGTAATCACTCTTTTTGATGATCCTCATAAACTCATCAACTTCCTGATCGAATGGAGTCTTCAGGGCTTCTTTGGCAGCTGGATCTTCCTGCACCGGGCTCTTTCCTTTTGCCTTGGCAGCAGCTTCTGCTTCGGCAGTGGGTCTTTGGACTTGTGAAGCGAAAAGACGTCCGCTTCGGGTGAAGCCTCCGCCTCCGCCCACATTATCAATTTGTGGTGCAGGTGTTGATGTTTCAAGAGTGATTCTCTTTCCCTCGTAATACAAGTCAGAGCCATAGTGCCAAGGGATGGCCCTATTGCTTTCATATGGTACAGGTCCAGGTACCGTGACGGTGACTGGACTGATTGCTGCTGCTGAGGGGACTGTTATTGTCTGTGGATCATAAAAGATTGTAACTGGTGCTCTAGTGGGAGCAGCACCTTCTGAATGATAGGCGGAGTTATTTTCTGGATCGTAGAATATGGTAACTGTGGAGACGTTTTCATGATTGTTTGCTGGAGTTGTAGGAGGTACCGTTGGAAGGACTGTTGTTGTTGTTGGTGGAGAGTCGAAATGGAATGAAGCTGAAGTTGTAGCAGGAGTAACTGTTGTAAGCTGATCATTTGGTAGAACAGATGAAGTACTTGCTGATGTTGCTGATGAATCGTTGGGAACTATTGTTGCTGTATTTGTAGGAGGATCTGAAACCGTTGTTGCTGAAGTCGTCGGGTTTGCCGGGAATGATGTAGTGATCTGCAGTAAGCCGCTCTGAATAAGGCTGTCAATGCCATTCCTCAAGTCTTCACACCCATTCCAAGAAATATTGCAGTAGGGACACCCTAGTTCACACCCCGGAAATATATTGTTTTCACGGAGTTGAGCTTTGATTTCCACCAATGGTGTCCTGATCTGATCCACACTGGTTATCAAATAAGACGGTTGGTCTTCTTCGATAGCATTAATTCGGGGACCACCATGGTTTGGCATTGGGTTTTTGTTGACATTGGGCGGAGGTGCAAAGTTCAGAGCTTTGGAGTCTACCAAGTCTTGTACCTTCATATGCAGAGCTCTGCATTTTTCCGTACTGTGACCAGGCGCGTTAGAATGAAAAGCACACCTAGCATTGGAATCATAGTTTCTTGGTAGACTATTAGGGTCCGGAGGTGCCAACGTTCTTAGCTCAACCAAGTTGAGTTTCAGAAGTTGTGGCAACAAGGCAGCATACGGCATTGGGATCGGGTCGATCACTCTGTTAGCTTGGGATGGCCTTTGTTGAAATGGCCTCTGTTGATTGTTGTTGTTGGAGTTGTTGTTGTTGTAGTTGTTTCTTGGAGGATATTGATACTGAGGTTGTTGTTGGAAGTTTTGTTGAGGAGGTTGGTAGACTGGCTGTGGATGAGCTGGAGCAGGGATAGTGACTGCTGCTATTGTTCTGGGAACATACTGGGGCCTACCCCTGTTGGAGTGAATGGCATTGGTCTCGCCAGTTCTTCTCGGACCTGCAAAAGGCTTTCTTGTACCACTGGACGAACTAGCACCATTATCAGATATCTTACCCATCTTTAATAGGCTTTCAATTCTCTCCCCGGCTATAACAACATCTGCGAAGCTGGTGGAAGAGAAAGCAGCTAGCCTATCAATATAGGTTCCCTGAAGGGTATTCATGAACATATCAGCCATCTCTCTTTCAGACATAGGTGGCTGGACAGCAGCAGCAAGCTGTCTCCATCTTTGAGCATATTCTCTGAAGCTCTCTCTTGATGATTGTGACATCCCCATTAGGAGGGTCCTATTGGGTGCCATATCCAGATTATACTGATACTGTCTGATGAAGGCCTCTGCCAGGTCCTTCCAGCATCTTACAGTTGCTCTTGTCAGATGGGAATACCATTCCCTTGATGCTCCAGTCAAGCTATCTTCAAAATAGAACATCCACAATTTCTCATCCATTGTATAGGCCTTCAGCCTTCCCAGAAATGATTGCAAATGAGTCCGGGGGCATGAAGTCCCATTGTACTTTTCGAAACATGGAGGCTTGAACTTGTGGGGAATCCTGACCCCTTCTACCAAACCCATGTCCATAACGTCGAAACCCAAAGAATTTTGAGATTCTAAGGACCTCAACTTCTCAGCTATTTCTTCCAACCGTCTATCATAAGTTTCCTCTCCGGCACCCATTACTGTATACTGGTCCTCCTGAGGATCTTCTTGAAGTACTCTGGCTGCTGTGGCTGTCCCTTGTATATTGACAGGGATGTTGGCCTCTGGATGGAGATGGGGTCCAAAAACTGGGGGATTGACATGAGGTTGGACCCTCTCGTTGTTACTTGTGCCAGCAGTTCCCACATGGGGGTCATCTTGAGTTCTCCCCTCTACCAGAACTCTAAGCCTCTCCTGGCTTTGAGCTAAATTATTCATCACTTCCATGAACTGAGTTATTTGGGTTCTCATCTCCACCCTTTCATTAGCCATCTGGGTTCTGGCCTCATTGAGGTCTTGCTGCAACTGGTCCATCTGGATGCCCGGAAGGTTGTTTCTTGTAGGGTACCTGTGTGGCCTGTTGAGAGGGAATAGCCTGCGGCGAGCAATAATTCCTGAATGTCACAACAGAGGTTAGAAACAATAAAACAAAACCTTCAAAACAAACAAAAGGGTTAGTATGCAATGCATTATGCTTATTTGCTATCAAGGTATCCTGGCTTGGTCTTCAGTTTTGACCCGTCCAGACCCTTGAAGATGATGCTGTTGAAGTTGCTTTTGATGCGAACACAAATATATTACAAAGGTGAGATAATTTTGTTCATTTTACAACACAAACCCTCGAAGGGGCCAAAATACATCACAAAAAAACAAAAGTACATGGAAAAGGAATAACAACAAGCAAATGATCAAACTCCAAGGCCAAACTCATCCTCACGAACTTCCTTGAGAAGTGCTTCGGTCACAGGATCAGCCGGGCGCTCCGTAAGATTCCTGATGAGAAGGTTTCTTGTTGCAACAGCTGCAGTCAACTTCTCGTTTTGGCTTTGGTCTTTGGATTTCTTCACTCCAGCTTTGATTCTTAGCTCTGAATTTTCCTCCTGGGCTGCTGCCAGGGCTTTTTCCATCTGCTCCATCTTATCTTGAACTCTCTTGTCTTCTAGAGTACGGGCCTCAGTGATCCGGACCCACCTGGCCTGACTTTCCTTCAAGTACAAGTCTGTTCTTGCTCTTTGGAACTGGGCTTCTTTACAAGCATTCTTCAGAATCTGCTCACCAGCTTTAGACTTGTTGATATAATCCCCAGACTTCTCAATCTTGGTCAAATGCTCCACTCTCAACTTTTCCAATCTTTCAATCTCCCTCACACCTTCACTCCTTTCCCGAAGGGTCTTCTGTAAGGCTTGAGATAACTTCTCATTCCTTTCCCTCAAGCTTTCAAACTCTTCCAGGCTAACAGTTGCTGGAGGTGGTGCTGATGATGACTCAGGCATGTCTTTGATGGTGAAGGGCAATCCTGAGATTTGGACCCTAGCATGGGACCACTCCTGATATTGAGCTGATGCCACATTATTGCACTTCCCCAGAATGGTGATTCCCTTGGTTTGAACATGATCCCAGGCCCAGGCAGCCTGTCTAACAGTTGCCAGACTAACCTTGTTCTCACAGTAGAGGGTCTCAGCCAAGTCCTTTTCCCTAGGAGCATGAACCAGTGCATAACCCAATTGCCTCTTGAACAGCAGGGGGTTGTAATTGATACTTCCCTTGACTCCTACCAAAGGCACATTAGGAAAATGTCCACAGCTAGTGATTATGTCTCTGCCCTTGGTACTTTGATTGCACCACCTGATATCTGCTGTAGTTAGGACAGAAAGTCTCCTTGCCCAGTTGCTCTGCTGGTGAGGGTTTAGGAATGCATCTGTCTTAGGTAGATGCTTGAGGAGCCAAGCATGGAACAGTGGGGCACAACACCTCACTAACTTCCCCCTTTGCTTCTCATTCCTCTGATGTACTGAGTAGTAGAGATCACCCAGCAAAGTTGGCACTGGGTTCTTCAGGATGAACAAATGGATTGCATTCTTGCTGATGAATCTGGGCTCATCTGCAAATAGCACAATTCCATACACACCTAAAGCCAACAGAGCACAAACAGCTTTCCACTCCCCCAGGGAGGCCTTCAGACTAGCTTGAGAGATTAAGAAGTCCAGCTGAAACCCAGGGACACTAGATTTAGAGGTCATGTGTTGTTCAATCAAAGCAGGTTCCAGGTGCAAAGCTTTGGCTATCTCCCCATTGCTGGGAAAATCCATTTCAGGATTGAATGGGATCTCCCTCTTGATAGGCAAACCAGTCAAAGATGAGTATTCTTCCAAAAGAGGACCCAACTGGAAATCTTGAAATGTAAAGCATCTTAATGGGGGGTCATAGAACTGGATGCAGGTATGGATCAGGCTCCTCTGAGATGGGTCCATGTCCATAACTAAGTCAAGTATGTCCCCATAATGCTCCCTAAACAAAGGGATGTACTCTGGTGTAATCAGGGTTTGGATCCTCCTGAGGTCTGACAAGTCTGGTTGGAAGAAATGATAGGTAATGTTATTTTTCTTTGGAGCCATGATGCTGAAGACTGGGTAGAGTGCTGATGACAATGCTGAGAAGAGAGAGAGAGCCACTGATTGGCTGGTGCTGAAGCAGACAGCTAAAAACTGAAACAGATGCTGGTGAAAATGGGTCAAAGCTGCAGATGGGGTCAAAACCAAAACCTGATGAACAATGGATACCCTGAAAAACAAATAAGCACATGTTAATATGATGCAATGAGTATGCATGCAAATGAAATGCAAGGGTCTGTGACTGAGCTGGATCTGAATAAATGCCTTGGTATAGATCCATGTGTGTCTAAGAATTCCAGATGGAGGTCTAAGAAATCCAGTAACCAAGGTAGGGGACTCAAATAAAGAGCCACATGTCCAGGGTTTTAGAATCACAAGAACTATCCAACATGAAGCATTCTTAACAAAGTCAAAGTAACAGGGTATTCTGAGGTCAAGGTACCTGCAAACCTGTAAACAACCCAACCCCCTCACAGGTAGTGATCTAGAACAAGGATCCTCAGACTTGGATCTGTTATGAGAAGTGTAAACACTTCTAACCCGGAGGTACAGTGTTTACAATTACCATAACAATTCCTCCTCTAATTCACCTCAGTTTCTGAAGGTCAATACTAAAAGGTCATCCAGACTTAGCAGGCTTCCCAGATCCCCCTAGCATTGCAGGAAATCTGCAATACAGAGTTCTCAAGAAGAAACCCATATCTGAACCGTGTTTCATATTCCCGCACCAGACTGAAAATTGACTGGGAAAGAATATGATTCACTCTAGCCTAGGTGTCACTCAGGTCCCAGGTATAGGACCTAAACTCTCAATGGAACCCCAGCCCACCAAAACAAACCAGATCCAGCACAGACAGCATGACAGTATGATATATATGAAAACTGTAAAGAAAAGCAATAAATAAGGCTGTACAGAAAGCAGTAAATAAAGCAAATATACAAATAGCACATAACACCCCAGTAAACACAAATCAATCAAGCGCTAGGAGGAACCCACAAAAAGAACCAGAAGCCCTGGTTGCAATATAAGATTCCCCAGCAGAGTCGCCAAGCTGTCGCTCCCGACAAATGAAACTGGATCAAATGAAGGTACAGATGCGAACGGTCGGCGAGAGGGACAATGAGAACACACAGCCGTGAACTCACTGGAGAATGAATAGAGTCGCCAGCTAGGCATTTTTATCCCGGAGGAAAGGCAATGCTGCATAGGCCTAGAAAAAGATGGATAAGACGGTTTGCGAACCAGAGAGACTGAGAAAGGGGGTTGGTTACAACCTGGGAAGGTATTAGCACCCAGATTGTCCGCCGTACTCGACGGGATCCACGCTTAAAGATTTGTGTTTTAAAGGGGTAGTGTCAGTGCATTTTGTGTATAAAATAGCTGGAAAAGATGTACAGGTGTCAGTGTAAAGTGTATAAGTGATGTGTATAAATGAAGTGTCAGTGTGAGATCAGGAATGAAATGAATTGCTCATGATAATGAGGCTAAGAGAAAGAAGCTGGAAGAGGGGGAATGTACAGAGACTTTTGTTCGATAACCGTTAAGTTATGCCTACGTATCCTCTCGTGCAATGAGGAAGTCAGAACACCGTAGTTCGACCCAAAGAGACTGAAAGGATTGACTGGTGAACTGCTTGCAGTCTATGCTCAAGTGTATGATCTGTCTGGCACAGATGCAAACTGTCTTGCATTAGACAGAAGAAGCAAGTTCTCGTTTATGAGTGAAGGTGATGAGAAAAGAATCCCGAAGGAGACGATTATTGTTTGTTTTTGAGTTTTCAGTCTTTTATTTCTTTTTGGAGTTTGTCATAAGATAATGAGCTTAAACCTAAATCAATGGATTTGGTAAACTTATCACATCATCCCTCTGATTAGGGGTAATGAGAATTACCTTAAGTGTGAAGTCAGATTCTCACACTTAATCACCTTTGATGTAGGGTTAAGATCATTAACCTACTTGTGATTAATTAGATGTTTTTGTGATTTTGTTTAGTGTTAAGTAATGAGGTTAAGCCATAATCAGGGATTTAACAGGCTCATTACACTATCCTAAAAGAAGGATAATAGATGAGGGTGTTTAAACTGAAGAAGGATCCTCAGCTTAATCCATGATTAGGGATTAAACCCATGACAGAACAAACCTTTGATTAATGTGGATTTTATTAATGATATGATGATGAAGTGTTTTTTATGATTTGTAAGACAACTTGAGGGGGACTTGTCCATTAACTTTAGGGTTAGTCCTTCTTAACCAATCAAGGAAGAATTAGAACCCTAATGCAAGGCCCAAGTTACAAGTGTAATGTCTTGATGATTATTAGATGGATTAATTAAGAGAGTTCAACACCTTAAGGGTCCAAGACTTAGGATTAAAGTTATACACTCCATCCTAAAAGAAGGATGCAGGCATGATCTTAATCACAAAATCTTAAAGCCTTGAGGGTTTAGTCCCTGATTATGAGGTGAGAAGAGATGACTCAAGGAGAGACACAAAGGTAAAAACTATGGGGGAGACTAATCAAAACCCTAATTCATTATCATGCTTGGTAGGTCCTAATGTTTATGAGGCTTTCAAGAACAATCTTCAGATGAACCACCAGGAAGCAGATGAACAAGATCAAGAGAAGCAAAGTGACTTGCTTCATTCAAGAAGTCAAGTCACTTGAAGAAAGAAAGTGAGAGAAGGAAGAATGAGCAAGCTCAAACTCAAACACAAGTAAGAATGCAGCAAGGTATGCAAAATAAGATGAGAAGAAAAGTTATGAGAAGTGAAGGCAAATTTACTTCTCAAGTTTACTTACCACCTGAAATGTTAGAAAGGAATGCAATGCAATGCAAGATGAAATGAAATGACATGATGCTAGGCCAAACCAGAAGCATACACATGATGATTATGATGTTATGAAGTGCTGCAAACACGAGGCAAGACAATGGAGATGTTCATACAAGATTATGAATGCATATGATGCAAACTAAGGAGCATGAACAAGCATGAAATGTTATGAATCATACAAGACAAATGGCATGGCAAATGTGTAATGCAATGATCAATGATGCTTCATACATGTCTTAAGATGCCAAATGAACCACAAGAATGCACAATATGCAATGACAAGTCATGTTATGCAAGGGAATGCAAGAGGGATGCAAGAGAAGGCCCAAATTAGGGTTTACAAAGCAAACATCAAACACAAACTCAAAACAGAAGCAAACCCTAATATGAAAAATGGAAAATGGTACCTAAAGAAACCCTAGACCTATAATGAACCACTGCCCAAAGGGGAGCTCTCAACTCTCAACCAAACTCAAGATATGAATTTTACAAGTTATTAGGGTTTTTTAGGGTTTGTAACAAAAGAAATGCCAATCAATTGGAAAATGCAAGATCAAATCATGGCCTTTTTAACCTTGAAAATATATGTCCAATGGAAAACAATACAAAAAGAATCAATGTCTCAACCTTTACCAAAAGACAGAAATGAATTTTCAAACATATGATCAAAATAATGCATCCAAAATGATTTAATTCAATGAAAAATTCTTAAAATGCATCAAGATCAAAAAAGAAATTTGGTTTGAAGGTTGGACAATGTTTCTAAATGTCTTAGAACATTTCATGAATTTTTTTGTAATTTTTAAATACCTAAAAGTATTTTTAATTAATTAATTCTCATTAATCAATTAAAAATAATCTTTTAAATATTTAAAAATACTTTTTTGATGATAAAAAATAAAATAAAAATATTTTTGTGTCATAAAAATTAATAAAACCTTAAAGAAAAAGTTTCATAATTTTTATGATTTTTTAACTATTTTAAATAAATTGTGCAAAAATAAATGAAAGAAAAATGAATAAAAATGAATTAAAACTGAAGTATGCAGGATGGATGGCCAGGATGCGTCCAGGGTTCAAAAGGGGTTGACTGCGCGCCAGAATGAGGGGCCAGGATTGCCTCAGATCAAATTAACTTAAATAATAATTAATTAGGCTAACACGTGGATTAGGGCATAAGTGAAATGATCTGGGCCGTCAGAATGGGAGGGAAGTCAACAAGTCAAGGGAATCGTACGCTCGAAATTCAAACTGGCATTAATCACTGGATTAAGCCCTAATTACATTCAGGTGGCCGGAGAAGACCTCCGGTCGTCTTCTCCGGCCAGGGGGTCACCTGAAAATCTTCAAAACCTCCCAAAACGCAAAATAAATGAAAACTAAGCTATGGGAAATGATCCCCAACACCTCACGAACCAAACCCCTCTCTCAAAACAAATTTATCTAACCTAAACAAGCTGAATCGAAGAAAACAAATTCTAGGGTTCGTGAGCTTCAAACAGCAATTAAATCCTCAAAACAAATCCATTTCAAAAACTAAAAGCACCAGCATGATCAGGAGAGTATAAGGAACAAGTTTGTAACTAAAAAAGAGATTTCTGGAAAAAAATATTTGGAGCTACCTGAGATTTGTAACCTTTGATTTTGGAACTTTCAGGCCTCTTCTCCTTGCTCAATCTGCTCCTCTTGGTCCCCCAAAGTTGCTTGAATGCTCAAATGGAATTTATATTTGTTGGATGATGAGTTTCGAAGAGAACTGCTTCTGCTCAGTCAACAATGGCAGATGAGTTCCTGGCACTTTCAGGCTGTGAAGAAGGGTTGTTTATGACCTATGAGGTGTGTTGAGAAGGCTTGTGGTGTTGGTTGATGTGTTTGTGGCTTGTAGAGAGAGATTCGATAGAATCTGCAGCATGAAGGTGAGCTATGGCAGATGGGGGTTCAGGGTGTTTTTGGCTTTGTTTCTTGATGCTTTGTGTTCTATAGATCAAGGTGAGATGAATGGAGGCAAAGGTTTGGGTGTTTGCAGGCTGTGCAATGAAATTCGAATGAAGTTGCAAGTTGGAAGGTTTTTGTGTAAGTTGTGAATGTCAATGCTTCAGCCTTGGTTGCTTAGTGATATGGCCAGCAAAATGAATGAATAAACTAATGCAAGTGGCTGTGAGATGTGACCTGGCCTGCAGGGATAGGTGAGGCTACTTTTGCTAAAAATCCACTTTTGTGTAAGATAGGGCA
Source organism: Lathyrus aphaca (assembly GCA_963966055.1). Classification (NCBI taxonomy): domain Eukaryota; kingdom Viridiplantae; phylum Streptophyta; class Magnoliopsida; order Fabales; family Fabaceae; genus Lathyrus; species Lathyrus aphaca. Next base: position 314,697,186 of record OZ014519.1, read on the forward strand.
TGGCATGATACTAGGCAAGTACAAGTTGGGTGCTGGTGCAGCAAAAGGTGAGGGAGAGGCTAGCCCAAAGTCAGCAGCCAATGTCATAAGTTGGTGAAGTAGTCATGAGTGAAAATGCAAGTTGGCTAGCTTTATGGTTTTCCATGGAAATGCCTTGTTACATGAACCAAACCATGAGCAAACTTGGTCCATTTCTGATTTTTGTGACTTAGAGAACATTCACATGCTGGTTTGACATGAATTTGAGGCAGCAATCATGCATTGATTCAAGACTTAGCAAAATTCCCACTTGGTGCATAACTTGAAAAACAATGATTTTTGGCAACTTTGCATGGCCATAACTTTTGATCCAAGAAGAGTTTGATCATGTTCTTGTACTTTTTGAAAAGGGAAAGATGAGATCTACAACTTTCATGACCAAAGTTTTTCCATTTGAAGCATTTTTGGATCAAGAATCAAGGCTTGAAAATTGACCTAAAATGATGCATTCTTGAAAAGTCAACAAAACCCAAAAAGTCAACTTTTGCAAAAACCCTAAATTCTTGATTTCCATGAACTTCAAACTTCTTCCATGATCAAATAAAGATCATATACACTCAAAATGATGAAGATCACCCATTGGTTGGGTCATTGGGGGCCTCAGATGCCCTGATTTTGCACTGACTTGTCTGAAAAGTCAACTCTTGATCAGATGACTTCCCCATGGAATTTCTTCATGAAAATTGATATACATACTCCCTATACCATATAGAGACCAATGGAAACAAGAATGACCAAAAAATTTGGAATTATGGCCTCTGAAACCAAAACCCTAATTCTCAGTCAACTGTGCAGTTCATCCTGGCTCTGCACCCACTCAAACCCTAGTTCTTGTGATCCCTCTGCAATTTTGACTTTGTGAGGATGTAACATGATATAAGAACACACATGGACCCCTTTGAGTTGATTAGTGGCCTTTGGAATGGCTCAAGATGCCCTGAGGTTGCTCAGATCACAAACCCTAGGTGCAGATGCCTTAGAAACTATCCAGTGAATCAAAAATGTACTATGAGATGATGTGCTTGTGTTTATGCATATGAGATGATCACAAGTCATGTGTGAATGGGTGAGGGCAAATTTGGGGTGTTTACAGATTGGAGTACCTGTCAAGGGTGGTGTCCCCTTCAACCCAGAGATGCCAGCTCCCAGCAGTGGAGAAGTAGCAAAAGCACTGTACCTAGAGCCTGCTTTGATTGAGCAAAACATGACAACAAAGGCTGGGATCCCTGGTTTGCACTTGGATTTCTTGATCTCCCAGGCCATCCTGAAGGCCCCTTTGGGAGAATGGAGGGCAGTCTGTGCACTGTTAGCCCTCAGCATATATGGGGTTATACTATTTGCAGATGAGCCCAAATTTATCAGCAAGAATGCCATTCATCTTTTCCTTCTGAGGAACCCAGTACCCACATTGCTGGGAGATTTCTATTATTCCATTCATCATAGGAATGAGAAACAGAGAGGGAAGTTGGTGAGGTGTTGTGCTCCTTTGTTTCACACTTGGCTGCTCAAACACTTACCTAAGACAGATGCCTTCCTGAATCCTCACCAACAGAAGAATTGGGCTAAGAGACTTATTGCTTTGACTTCAGATGACATCAGATGGTGCACCCAAAGCACCAAGGGCAAGGACATCATCACTAGCTGTGGGCAATACCCAAATGTACCTCTGATAGGAGTAAAGGGTTGCATCAACTACAATCCTTTGCTATTTAAGAGACAACTGGGCTATGCATTGGTCCACTCTCCTAGAGTGCAAGATTAAGCTAAGACCCTGTATTGTGAAGTAAAGCCTAATCTAGATGTTGTCAGACAAGCATCCTGGGCTTGGGACAACATCCAGACAAAGGGGGTGGCTATTCTTGGGAAGTGTAATAATGTTGCTTCAGCCCAGTACTTTGAATGGTCCCATGCTAGGGCTCAGATTACTGGAATTCCCTTTACCATTGAGGACACACCTGGACCTTCTACAGTATAGCTAGCAGCCACTGTCAGCCTGGAGGAATTTGAGAAACTGAAGGAAAGGAATGAGAATCTGTCTCAAGCTCTGAAGAAGACCCTCTGGGAGAGGAGTGATGGTCGTCTAGACATTGAGAGGTTGGAGAAGCTTAGGGTTGAGCATCTAGCCAAGATTGAGAAAACAGAGGACTACATCAAGAAATCAAGAGCTGGGGAGCAAATATTGAAGAATGCCTGTAAAGAGGCTAAGCTTCAGAAGGCTAGGACTGAACTCTATCTACAAGAAAGTCAGGCTAGGTGGGTCAGGATCACTGAGGCCCGGACACAAGAAGATAAGAGAACTCAAGCTAGGATTGAACAGTTAGAGGCCAATGAAAAGAAGCAGCAGGAAGCTTTGCTGGCAGCCCAGAAGGAGATTTCAGAGTTGAAACTTAGGGCTGGTTTGAAAAGATCAAAGGATCAGGACAGGCACAAGAAGCTGACCACTGCCATTGCCACCAGGAACCTCCTCATCAGGACTATTACAGAGCATCCAGCTGGTCCGGTGACTGAGGCACTTCTAAAGGAGGTTAAGGAGGATGAGTTTGGGCTAGATGTCTGACTTTTTGATTGTTGTTGTTTTCATTTGATGTACTCTTCTTTTGTGTTGTATTTTGACCCATCAGGGGCATGTGTTGTAAAAAGCAGACTATGTATTATTCACCATTTGTAATATATTTGTCAGTGTGTTTCATTGGATTTCTTTTTCTCAAGCAACATCAAAGCATCTTCCTCGAGGTCTGGAAAGGTCAAAACCAAGAACCAAGCCGGATACCTTGGAAAATAAATAAGCATACTGCATTGCATACTAACTTTTGTTTTTGTTTTGTAGGTTTTTGTCATTTGTTTGTTTCTAACTTTGCTTTGACTTCAGGAAATATTGCTCGCAGAAGAGTGTTCCCTGTCAACCGTGCACACCGGTATCCTACTCGCAACAACCTTCCGGGTATTATAATGGAGCAAGTACAGCAAGACCTGACTGAGGTCAGAACCCAGATGGCTAATGAAAGAGTGGAGATGAGGAACCAAATGGCCCAATTCATGACTGTGATGACTGGTTTGGCTCAGACCCAAGAAAGGCTAAGGGCATTGGTAGAAAGACAAATTCCCGAGGAACCTCATCCTGGGACTAGAGGAACAAGTACCAATGAGAGGGGACAGCCTCATGTTAATCCACTTGTATTTGGGCCTCATCTAGACCCGGAAGTCAACATTCCGGGTAATGTGCAAGGAAATACTACTGGGGGGAGGATCTTACAAGAAGACCCCCAAGAGGAGAAATTTACTGTCGTGGGAGCTGGGGATGAAGTCTATGATAGGAGGTATGATGAAATTGCTGAAAAATTGAGGTCTCTGGAGTCTCAAAACTCCTTGGGCTTCGATGTAATGGATATGGGGTTAGTGGATGGGGTAAGAATTCCCCACAAGTTCAAACACCCGTGCTTCGAGAAATACAATGGAACCTCTTGTCCACGAACTCACCTGCAGTCTTTTCTGGGGAGACTTAAAGCATACACCATGGATGAAAAGCTGTGGATGTTCTATTTTGAAGACAGTTTGACTGGGGCTTCAAGAGAGTGGTATTCACACTTGACCAGAGCTACTATCAGATGCTGGAAGGACCAAGCTGAAGCCTTCATCAGACAATATCAATATAATCTGGATATGGCTCCTAACAGGACCCTCCTAATGGGAATGTCTCAATCCTCCAGAGAAAGCTTTAGGGAATATGCCCAAAGGTGGAGACAGCTTGCTGCTGCTGTCCAACCACCCATGTCGGAAAGAGAAATGGCCGACATGTTCATGAATACTCTGCAAGGAACATACATTGATAGATTGGCTGCCTTTTCTTCTACCAGCTTCGCAGACGTAGTCATAGCCGGTGAAAGAATTGAAAGTCTGCTAAAAATGGGCAAAATTTCTGATAATGGTGCAAGTTCGTCCAGTAATTCCAGGAAGCCTTTTGTGGGACCTCGAAGGACCGGTGAGACAAATGCCATCCATGCCAGCAGGGGCAGACCTCAGTATGTCCACAGATCAGTAGCAGCTGTCACTATTCCAGCTCCGATTCCTCAGCAACCAGCATATCAACAACAACAACAACCCCATTATCAACAGCAAGTTCAGTATCCGCCACAGAGAACCTACAACAACAATAACAGCAATCAACAACAACGACCCTTTCAGCAAAGACCATCACAGGCAAATAGGGTGATTGACCTTATCCCTATGCCTTATGCGGCCTTATTGCCACAACTCCTGAAACTTAACTTGGTTGAGTTAAGGACATTGGCACCACCAGATCCCTCCAATCTCCCTAAGAATTACGATGTCAACGCCAGGTGTGCTTTCCATTCCAATGCACCTGGCCAGAATACGGAAAAATGCAGGGCTTTGCAAATGAAATTTCAAGATCTGGTGGATTCTAAAGCCCTCAACTTCGCACCTCCTCCAAATGTCAACAGAAATCCCATGCCTAACCATGGTGGGCCGAGGATTAATGCCATCGAGGAAGACAGACCGTCTACTTTGATCACCAGTGTTGCACAAATTCGAACACCTCTGGTCGAAATTAAAGCTCAGCTTCTAGAGTGCCAGGTCTTCCCCGGGTGTGAGCTCGGTTGTGGGTATTGCAACATTGCAGTCAACGGGTGTGATAATTTGAGAAGCGGCATAGATAGTCTTATCAAGGATGGTATCCTTCAGATCTCAACAACAGCGCCTACAAATCCAGCAATTCCTTTGACAACAATTCCTGATTCTTCTACAACAGCAACAACAATCCTTCCAACCGATTCATCAATATCATCAATAATGGCTTCATCCATCACTTCAACAAATCAAATGTCAACAACCATTTCTTCTACAACATCAGCATCCATGTTATTAACAGAATCTTCTACAACGCCAACAGAAATTAATGAAGATGTCTCAGCAGTCACCATCTACTATGATCCATCAAATGTTCCTCCAAACAACAATTTCCAACAACAAGCAGTGGCACCTCCTGCCAGATTACCAGTCACAATCTACTACGATCCGCACACCATTACAGTACCCTCCTCTGCAGCAGTCAGTCCAGTTACTATTACGGTACCTGGACCAGTTCCTTATGAAAGCAGTAATGACATACCTTGGCATTATGGCTCTGATCTCTACTACAACGAGGAGAAAATCACTCTGGATTCATCAACCTCTTCTCCACAAATTGATAATGTTGGGGGAGGCGGAGGCTTCACCAGAAGCAGACGCCCTTTTGCCTCACAAGTGCAAAGACCTAATGTAGAAGCAGAAGCAGTTGCCAAAGCAAAAGGAAAGAGTGTGGTACCTGAAGAGCCAGCTGTCAAAGAAACTCAGAAGACATCTTTTGAGCAAGATGTAGACGAGTTCATGAGAATCATAAAAAGGAGTGATTACAAGGTGGTGGACCAGCTTCACCAAACTCCCTCAAAAATCTCCATATTATCACTATTGATGTGTTCTGAAGCTCACAGGAATGCATTATTAAAAGTCCTACACGCATCATACGTACCAGAGGAGATTACTGTTAACCAGCTAGAAACTATGGTGGCAAATGTCAACACCAGTCACGGACTGGGCTTTACCAATGTTGACTTAACAACAGAGGGACGAAATCACAACAAGGCTTTGCATATCACCCTGGAATGCAAGGGTGTTGTTCTATCTCATGTACTGGTGGACACTGGGTCATCACTCAATGTTCTACCAAAGAAAGCCTTAGTGAAGCTGGAGTATGATGGCTTGGCACTGCGTCCGAGTAATTTGGTGGTGAGAGCATTTGATGGCTCTAAAAGATCAGTGCTCGGGGAGATTGATATGCCTGTGATGATTGGCCCGCAGACCTTCAAAACTACCTTCTATGTGATGGACATTCAGCCAGCCTATAGCTGTTTGTTGGGTAGACCCTGGATCCATGCCGCTGGCGCTGTTACGTCTACCCTTCACCAGAAGCTGAAATTCGAGTGGGAAGGCCAGATCATCACTATCTGTGGGGAGGAAGACATCTTTGTTAGCCATCTGGCTACGTACAAGTACATAGAAATGGATGGAGAAATCCATGAAACCATGAGCCAGGGGTTTGAGGCCCTGAACATTAATGAAGCATCTGCTGTACTGGGAACCTCCATAATGTCATATCAGCAAGCCCGGAAGGTTGTTGAAGAAGGTACCGCCCAAGGCTGGGGCAAGCTGTTGCTCGTGGAGAAGAAAGAAGACAGATTTGGGTTGGGTTACAGACCAACTCAACAAGATCAATCGGAGGCTGCAAAAGAGCCCAATTTTGTCAGCGGGGGAATGCTCACCCCGGATGCTGTGAACAACTTGGAAGACGAGGAGGAAAGCGACCGCAACCTGGAGAGCTGGATACGTCCTAGGATCCCGGGGAGCCAAGTCCTTAACTGGTCTTCTCAGGAAATTATAAGGGTTACTCCTACAGAGTAATTATTATTTCCTGTATTTTTAAAGCATGCATCAAGTCTTGCATCTTGCCCAAGATGTCAAGACTCATTTTGTAATCGGGTCATCTTGTAATTTTGTGCAAATGGATTAATCAATGAATATCGGACATCTTTTGCAAACGAGTCTCTTTTTCGCTCACGGTTGTTTTCTTTTTTTTCTTTTTGTACAAAAAAAATGGCAATGTTTTCAAAATGATAACTTCATTTCACTTTTTTCTAAATAAGATAAAAATCGATCACTAAAATAAACCAATCTAAACCCTTGCAGAAAGTGCCTTTCAGACTGCACCGACAACAACACTGCTATGACTTCGTATGACTTTGACAATCCAATCAATCATGCTGATGAAGGGGTTGAAGAAGATTATGAGCTACCTGAAGAGCTAGCCAGGTTGTTAAGGCAAGAGGAGAAGGTTATCACTCCTCATAAGGAGGAGATTGAAACGGTTAACCTTGGTACGGAAGAAGATGTGAAAGAGGTTAAGATCGGGGCCTGCCTACAAGACTCAGTGAAAGAACAACTGATTGATATGCTTCGTGAATATGTATATGTTTTCGCTTGGTCTTATCAAGATATGCCATGGTTAGACACCGATATTGTCATGCACAAGCTGCCTTTGAAAGAAGACTGCCCGCCGGTAAAACAGAAGTTGCACCGTACTCGCCCAGATATGGCAATGAAGATAAAATAAGAGGTGCAAAAACAGTGGGACGCCGGTTTCCTTGCTGTGACTAGCTATCCGCTGTGGGTCGCTAATATTGTGCCTGTGCCTAAAAAAGACAGCAAGGTGATGATGTGTGTGGACTACCGGGATCTGAACAGAGCCAGCCCGAAAGATGACTTCCCATTACCTCATATCGATGTATTGGTTGATAATACGGCTTAGTTCTCGGTATTCTCCTTCATGGATGGATTTTCAGGATATAATCAGATCAAGATGTCACCTGAAGACATGGAGAAGACAACTTTCATCACACCCTGGGGCACGTTCTGTTATAAGGTGATGTCATTCGGACTGAAGAATGCTGGTGCGACTTATCAACGGGCTATGGTAACATTATTCCATGACATGATCCATAAAGAAATTGAATGTTATGTGGATGACATGATTGCCAAGTCCCTCACAGAAGAAGACCACCTGGTGAATCTGTTGAAGTTATTCAAGCGTCTGAGGAAGTACCAACTGAAGTTAAACCCCAACAAATGCACATTCAGGGTGCGATCCGGTAAGCTGCTGGGATTTATTGTAAGTAAGAAAGGGATTGAAGTTGACCCTGATAAGGTTAAAGCCATTCAAGAAATGCCTGCACCGAAGACAGAAAAAGAAGTTCGGGGTTTTCTAGGTAGATTGAACTACATTTCACGGTTCATATCTCACCTTACAGCAACCTGTGAGCCTTTGTTCAAATTGTTAAGAAAAGAACAAACGGTCAGGTGGAACGAAGACTGCCAGAGGGCTTTTGACAAAATCAAAGAATACTTACAAGAGCCTCCGATCCTTATGCCTCCAGTTGAAGGAAGACCTCTAATAATGTATTTGACAGTATTATAAGAATCAATGGGGTGTGTGTTGGGCCAGCATGACGAGTCTGGTCGAAAAGAGTATGCAATATACTACCTAAGCAAAAAGTTTACCGACTGTGAACAACGTTATTCACTGCTCGAGAAAACTTGCTATGCTTTAGCGTGGGCTTCTCGCCGACTAAGGCAGTATATGTTGACCCACACCACTTTGTTGATATCCAAGATGGATCCAGTTAAGTACATTTTTGAGAAGCCAGCACTTACCGGACGGGTTGCAAGATGGAAAATGATCCTCACAGAATATGACATTCAGTACACATCTCAAAAAGCCATCAAGGGTAGTGTATTGTCTGATTATCTTGCTGAGCAACCCATCGATGATTACCAGCCTATGAGATTTGACTTCCCTGATGAGGACATCATGTTCATAAAAGCAAAAGATCACGAAGAGCCTGTTCACACTGAAGGGCCTGACCCGGAAGAAGAATGGACTATGATGTTTGATGGGGCCGTTAACATGAATGGTCGTGGTGTTGGTGCAGTACTTATTACACCTAAGGGAGTTCACATGCCATTCTCGGCAAAACTCACCTTCAACTGCACTAACAACGAAGCTGAATACGAAGCTTGTATTATGGGTCTTGAGGAAGCCATTGACCTCAGGATCAAGACTTTGACTGTGTTCGGAGATTCAGCTCTGGTAATTAATCAAACCAACGGCAAATGGTACACCCACCAGGATCATCTGATACCTTATCGGGATTATACAAGGAGGTTGTTGACTTTCTTCACAACAGTCAAGCTTGAGTATATCCCCCGAGATGAAAATCAGTTTGCAGATGCTCTGGCTACCATTTCATCCATGATCAAAGTTCAAGCTGTCAACTTTGTGCCTCGAATTCCAGTGTCCAGACTCGACAGACCAGCATATGTATTTGCAGCAGATGTTGTCAAAGATAATAAGCCTTGGTTCCATGATATCAAATGCTTCTTGGAGGATCAAGCATACCCATCTGGGGCATCTTCCAATGACAAGAAGACATTAAGAAGGCTAGCTGGTAGTTTCTTTCTGAATACTGATGGTTCCCTGTACAAGAGAAACTTTGATATGGTACTCCTCAGATGCGTTGATAGGACAAAAGAAGACTTGTTGATGCACGAGGTGCACGAAGGATCCTTTGGTACCCATGCAAGAGGGCATGTCATGGCTAAAAAGTTATTAAGATCAGGCTATTACTGGATTACAATGGATGCAGAATGTTGTGCTTATGCCAGGAAATGCCATAAATGCCAGATTTATGCGGATAAAGTGCATGTGCCTCCCAATCCTCTGAATGTGATGTCTTCACCCTAGCCCTTTGCAATGTGGGGCATTGATATGATTGGCAAGATTGAACCGACTGCTTCAAATGGCCATAGATTCATCCTGGTTGCCATTGACTATTTTACCAAGTGGGTCAAAGCAGCTTCATATGCAAATGTTACTAGGCAAGTGGTAGCCTGATTCCTGAAGAGAGACATCATTTGTCGGTATGGAGTTCCCGAGCGAATCATTACTGATAATGGTTCCAACTTGAACAACAAAATGATGGCAGAACTATGTCGGGACTTCAAGATCCAACACCACAATTCTTCTCCTTACAGGCCAAAGATGAATGGCGCTGTAGAAGTGGCTAATAAGAATATCAAGAAAATTGTACAGAAGATGGTGGTCACCTACAAAGACTGGCATGAAATGCTACCATTTGCCTTGCATGGGTACCGTACGTCAATCAGAACATCCACTGGGGCAACACCGTATCAGCTTGTGTATGGTATGGAGGCAGTCCTACCTATTGAAGTTGAATTACCCTCCCTGCGAGTACTGATGGATGTTAAGCTGAACGAAGCAGAATGGGTCCGGTCCCGATACGAACAATTGAATCTGATTGAAGAGAAGAGATTGGCTGCAATCTGTCATGGGAAGCTATATCAGAAAAGAATGAAGAAAGCCTTCGATCAGAAAGTCAGGCTCCGAGAGTACCAAGTAGGAGATCTTGTGCTGAAAAGACTCCTCCCTCCTCATACAGACCACAGGGGCAAGTGGACTACGAACTATGAAGGGCCATTCATAGTAAAGAAAGTTTTCTCTGGTGGAGCACTGATGCTCAGCACTATGGACGGTGAAGACTTCATGTCCCCTGTGAATTCAGATGTAGTTAAAAAATACTTCGCATAAAACGACCCGCTGGACATAAAAACAGAATGTAAGTCCAGGCAAAAATATGGCATCCCGACGAGTCAAAAACAGAATAAAAGACTCGGGCAAAAAATAAGGGAAAATGAATAAAAAATGTACACCCGCTGAGTTGAAAAACCGCATTGGACAACTCAGGCAAAAATGGGTATCCCGGTGGATTGAAAACCCGAAAGGGCGATTCACGCAAAATAAGGGAATAAGCGAACAACTGCATTCTGAATTCGTCTGTGTAGATGTTTAAGAATTGGCAGAATTTTTGACCAAACAAGAAATGTTAAATTCAGTTCAGAATGTCCTATCAGATGTTGGGACATTAGCAAACAGAGTATGTGAACTTATTTCAGGATGTCCTACCAGATGTTGGGACATTGTATAAATGACTAAGTTCAGTTTTGTCAGGATGTCCCAACAGATGTTGAGACATCTCAGACCTGCTACCAGAATTAATTATTGATTAACAGATCAGAGATATTTAAGGAGAACTATCTGGAATTAATTAATGCTGGATAAAAACAGAACAAGGCGCATCTGTAGGGAGTTTTAAATTGAAGATTCAGATTAAAACAGAAGACCTAATGCACCTAGAATATAGGAGGTAACAAACCCTAAATTCAAGGTGACAGTTGCTGCACATTAGGGCTGGATCATTCTACAGAAAGCCCAAAATTCAGATACCTATTTAAACAACAGAAACTCATAGAATTGAGTACGAATTTCAGAAGACCAAATAGGGTGTCTAGTGTTTTAATAGCAGGTTGTTTTTATGTACCACTTTATGAGCTTTTAAGCAAAAGTGCATTTGTGACTTGATTGAAACTGTGAAGTAAGATCAAGCTGTTTTTGTTTGAAGTGTGACTTCAATTTAATTAAACTTGTAAACAAAATCACTGTGTGATTGAGGGGGAGTGAGTAGGGTACTCTTATCTAAGTGAGTCTTAGGTAGAAATTGCATTGGGTAAGTATTAAGTGATAGATTAAACAGGGTGGTTTAAGTCTAGAATTAATATTACTAATAGTGGATTTCCTCCTGGCTTGGTAGCCTCCAGATGTAGGTGTGGTTATACACTGAACTGGGTTAACAAACTTCTGTGTTGTTTATGTTTCCTGCTGTTTAAAGTTTTGGTTAAATTTGTCAAATGTCCTATTAAGTGTTGGAACATCTCTTAGGACATCTCATTACAGAATTTCAATTGGCATCAGAGCAGGCACCCTGCCTGTTTATACTGGGTGAGATCTAGGGAAAACAAATTCTGTAACATGGACAGAGATATAGGGTCAGTAAATAGACCACCTATTCTGGATGGATCTAATTATGACTACTGGAAGCCAAGAATGATTGCATTCTTAAAATCTCTTGACAACAGGGCATGGAAAGCAGTAAATGTTGGATGGAAACATCCTGTCCAAGACACCAAAGATGGATCAAAAGTTCTGAAACCTGAAGAAGAATGGAGTAAAGAGGAAGAAGATTCAGAACTAGGCAACTCAAAAGCCCTAAATGCTTTATTCAATGGCATTGATAGAAATATTTTCAGACTGGTGCATCATTGTGAGCTGGCCAAAGATGTGTGGGATACCCTCAAGACAACTCATGAAGGAACATCAAAAGTAAAAATGTCAAGACTTCAACTTCTCACCACCAAGTTTGAAAACTTGAGAATGAAGGAAGATGAATCAATTCATGAGTTCTACATGAACATCTTGGATATAGCCAATACTTCTGGAGCCTTGGGAGAAAAGATGACTGATGAAAAGCTTGTAAGAAAGATTCTCAGATCTTTGCCAAAAAGATTTGACATGAAAGTCACAGCAATAGAAGAGGCACAAGACATATGCTCCATGAAAGCTGAAGAACTCATTGGTTCCCTTCAAACTTTTGAGATGGGAATGAATGACACACATGCTAAAAAGAACAAAAGCATTGCCTTGGTTTCAAATACAGATGAAGAAGAAGATGATGAACCAGCAAATGATAAAAGCTTATCAGAAAACCTTGCATTGATTGGAAGACAATTCAAACAGATTCTCAGAGGAATGGAAGGAAAATCCAAACCTAGTGGAAGAAACACAAACTCTGAGAACAGAAGACCTTATGATGCTAACAAAAGAGTAAAGTATGCTGAAAAGACCAGTCAAGATAAAGGAGTCAAATGCCATGAATGTGAAGGATATGGACATATCAAGTTTGAATGTCCTACCTACTTAAAGAGGCAAAAGAAAGGACTCTCTGTGACCTGGTCTGATGAAGACTCAGGAGATTCAGAAGAAGAATCAGCTAAGCACATTGCTGCTTTAGCTGGACTGTGTGAATATGACAGTGATTCCAGCTGTGAAGAGCTTACTTATGCAGATCTTGAGCAAGCCTTCAAGGATCTGTACAAGAGAAGTACTGAAGTATGCAGTGAGGTCATAAAGCTAAAGAAGCAGAATGAAGTACTAGAAGAAGAAAAAGCAAGTGATCAAGTAATCATTGATACCTTAAAAAGTGAAGTAACTCTTCTCAATTCTAAGCTGGAACATATGTCCAAATCTGTTAGAATGATGAACAGCAGCTCAAATACACTGGATGCTATTCTCTGCAATAATAAACATTCAGGGGACAAAAGTGGACTGGGATATAACAGAGATGAAGCAAGCTCTAGCAAAACTACTTCAAAAACTATACAGTCAAACAAGATGTCTCAACAGATGCTCCAACATCAGAACACAAAGACAAACATAATGTTCCAACAGATGTCTCAACATTCTGGAAAGAACAAAATGAAGAAAAAATATCAAAGATGGAGATGTCATCACTGTGGAAGATTTGGGCATATCAAACCTCACTGTTATAAGCTACATGGATATCCAAATCAGATGTGTCAGCAACCTTCCAAGCAGAAAGTAGAAGGTACCAAGAAAGTGCTGCATAGAAATCAGCAACCTCCTAAGCAAAAGACAGAAGTAATCAAGACAGTTTGGAGACCAAAAGCTGACATTCAGACTGATCAAAGCCACATACACAAGAACAAGATCAACAATCAAGCTTGGAGATCAGCTGAACAACACTCAGAGCAGAGGCATCAAAAGAAATCTCAACTCATCTGGTCAAAGAAAAGTACTGCATACATAGCACATACATCATTGAAAGTATCAGCTAAAGAAGACTGGTACTTTGACAGTGGATGCTCAAGACACATGACTGGATTGAAGAATTTGCTAGTAAACTTAAAGCCACATTCATCCAGGTATGTTACCTTTGGAGATGGAGCTAAAGGAGAGATCAAGGGAGTTGGAACCTTGGATTGTCAAGATGTTCCAAGACTAGATGATGTGCTGCTTGTTAAAGGTTTAACTGCTAACCTGATCAGTATAAGTCAGTTATGTGATCAAGGGTACAGTGTAAACTTTACCAAATCTGAATGTATAGTGACTAACAAAGAACAAGAGGTTGTCATGAAAGGAGCCAGATCTAAAGACAACTGTTACATGTGGGAATCCCAAAATCTCAGTCTCACTTCAACCTGTTCTCTAGCTAAAGAAGAAGAAGTGAAACTGTGGCATCAAAGACTAGGTCATCTTCATTTCAGAGGCATAAAGAAGATCATATCTATGGATGCTGTAAGAGGTATTCCTAAACTGAAGATTGATGATGGCAAAATATGTGGTGAATGTCAAATAGGCAAGCAAACCAAGATGTCCCATCCAAAGCTCCAACATCTGACAACTTCCAAAGTTTTGGAATTGTTACATATGGATCTCATGGGACCTATGCAAGTTGAAAGCCTTGGTGGTAAGAGGTATGCATATGTGGTGGTTGATGACTTTTCAAGATATACATGGATAAATTTCATTAAAGAAAAGTCAGATGTCTTTGATGTATTCAAGGAATTATGCCAAAGATTACAAAGGGAAAAATCCAGCTGTGTGATCAGAATTAGAAGTGATCATGGAAAGGAATTTGAGAATCAAAAATTCTTAGATTTCTGCTCTTCAGAAGGAATCAATCATGAATACTCTTCTCCTATCACTCCTCAACAGAATGGGATTGTTGAAAGGAAGAATAGAACCATTCAAGAATCAGCAAGAGCTATGATACATGCTAAAAAGCTACCTCTGTATTTCTGGGCTGAAGCCATGAACACTGCCTGCTATATCCATAACAGAGTTACCTTGAGAAAAGGAACTTTGTCCACAATATATGAAGTCTGGAAGGGCAGAAAACCCACTGTTAAGTATTTTCATGTATTTGGAAGTAAATGCTACATTCTGGCAGACAGGGAGCAAAGGAGAAAAATGGATCCTAAAAGTGATGAAGGAATTTTCCTTGGATACTCTATAAACAGCAGAGCATATAGAGTATTTAACTACAGAACAAATGTTATCATGGAGTCCATAAATGTGATAATTGATGATGCTCCTACAGATGTCCCAGAAGATGTTGGAACATCTGCTGATATCAAGGTTGAAGCTGAAGAAAAGAATGATCAATATAACTTCACTCAAAATGATACAAGGTCAGAAGATTCAAGCAAACCTCCCTCCATCAGAATACAGAAGGATCATCCCAAAGATTTAATAATTGGTGATCCCAACAGAGGTGTGAGCACTAGATCAAGAGAAGTGATTTCAGGTTCTTGTTTTGTTTCCAAAATAGAACCTAAAAATGTCAAGGAAGCTCTCACTGATGAATACTGGATTTGTGCTATGCAAGAGGAATTAGGTCAATTCACAAGGAATGAAGTGTGGAATCTTGTACCTAGACCTGATGACATAAATGTGATTGGTACAAAATGGGTGTATAAGAACAAGTCAAATGAACAAGGAATTGTTACAAAGAGCAAAGCTAGACTTGTGGCTCAAGGATACACTCAAATTGAAGGAGTAGACTTTGATGAAACCTTTGCACCAGTAGCAAGGCTTGAATCAATAAGACTACTGTTGGGAATTGCTTGTATCTTAAAGTTCAAGCTATTTCAAATGGATGTGAAAAGTGCCTTTCTTAATGGTTATCTTAATGAGGAGGTATATGTAGAACAGCCTAAAGGATTTGTTGATCCAAGCTGTCCAAATCATGTATACAAACTCAAGAAAGCACTTTATGGTATGAAGCAAGCTCCAAGGGAATGGTATGAAAGACTTACCACATTTCTTATCAAGCAAGGATACAGAAAAGGTGGGATTGATAAAACCCTGTTTGTTAAAGATGAAGAAGGAAATGTCATGATTGCACAAATATATGTTGATGACATTGTGTTTGGTGGGATGTCTGATAAGATGGTCAAACATTTTGTCAAGCAGATGGAATCTGAATTTGAAATGAGTCTAGTAGGTGAATTAACCTATTTTCTTGGTCTGCAAGTTAAGCAAATGGAAGACTCAATATTCATCTCACAAAGCAAGTACTCCAAGAACATAGTGAAGAAATTTGGAATGGAAAATGCTTCTCATAAAAGAACTCCTGCTCCTACACATTTAAAGCTGACTAAAGATGAAAAGGGTGAGAATGTAGATCAAAGTTTATATAGAAGCATGATTGGAAGCTTGTTATACTTAACTGCAAGCAGACCAGACATAGCATTTGCAGTAGGAGTGTGTGCAAGATATCAAGCTGATCCAAAAGTCAGTCATCTTAATCAAGTCAAGAGAATCCTTAAATATGTTAATGGTACTTGTGACTATGGCATAATGTACTTTCATGGGTGCAAACCAATTCTCACTGGCTTCTGTGATGCTGATTGGGCAGGAAGTGCTGATGACAGAAAAAGCACTTCAGGAGGATGCTTCTTTCTAGGAAACAATCTGATTTCTTGGTTCAGTAAGAAACAGAATTGTGTATCCTTATCTACAGCTGAAGCTGAGTACATAGCAGCAGGTAGCAGTTGTTCTCAGTTGGTTTGGATGAAGCAGATGCTCACTGAGTACAATGTCCCACAGGATGTCATGACATTGTACTGTGACAACTTAAGTGCAATCAACATATCTAAAAATCCTATCCAACACAGCAGGACAAAGCATATTGATATCAGACACCATTTCATCAGAGATCTTGTAGAAGAAAAGGTGATTTCATTGGAGCATGTAGCTACAGATCTGCAGTTAGCTGATATCTTTACCAAGGCATTGGATGCTACACAATTTGAGAACTTAAGGGGCAAACTTGGAATCTGTTTATGTGATATCTAGCAGTTAATGAGATGTGCCAACATGTCATATGACATTGCATGGCATAAGTTCCAGATGGCAAAGCTAGTCTGGACTAGATCCTTGGGAATTTCATTCCTAATCATTTGGACTGTAACGGCTACTTATTTGGTAATTCCTTATAAGCAGCTATCAAGAGTCTCATCACATCATCACAAGCGAATCACATTAACTAGTAATCCTTCAGAAATCTTAAACCCTAAAGCTGCACATTCATCTTCCTCAACAATGTCTCAAAACCCTAAAACAGCTGAAGAAGTTCTCAACCAGGAAGACGTGGTTCATGCCACTCCTATTTCTATGGTGCCAATGCAATCAACACCATTAGACGAGCTCAGGGGAAATGCCTCTCACACTAAGAAGGCAAGAACACCAAAAAGAGGTAAAGATCAAATCAGAAGCAAAGCTAAAGAAATTCCTTCACATGTTAAATACTCCAAATATGTTGATGATTCCATCAAGGAGATTGTCAACCAAGTTTTCTCTGAACAAAGAGTAGTGAAAGGAATCTCTGTTCCCTTGAACACCATTCCTGCACCTCAAGAAGAACCTGCTCAAGATACAAAGAACACTGCTGCAGAACAAGATGTCCCAACGGATGTTGGAACATATGCAGATGAGAAAGCAAACTCATCTGATGCTGATACTGAACAGACTGAGGACAAGAAAGAGGTCTCAAGTGAAAGTGATAAAGAAGTTTCTATGGAACAGGCTAAAGACTCAAATGAAGATCAATCTTCTACTGATCAACAAGCTGATGAGGAGACTGCTCAATCCCATCCAATAGTCAATCTGGAACAGGATTCTGATGCAGAGATCATATCATCTGTGAATCCCAGCATTGCCAAAAGGCTAAGGTCCAGGAAAGGAAAGATGTAAGATGAACCTGTCATTCCTGAGAAGAAAAAGGCTAGTCCAAAGAAAGGCAAGGCTAAAGCCACTTTTGGTCCAGCAAAACCATGGAGCAAGGTTCAAACTCAGAAGAGAAAAGCTGCAACACCATCAGATTCAGATGTTGGATCAGATGTCCCAACATCTCCTCCCAAGAAAAGACCAACATCAGCAAGAGCTTCAACTGCTGTTCCTGAAGCTCCATTGGACAACATATCATTTCATCGTGTATCTAGTGTCAACAAATGGAAGTATGTGTTCCAAAGAAGGGTTGCCCTGGAAAGAGAACTGAGCAGCAATGCACTTGAGTGCACAGAACTCATTGACCTAATCTCTGCTGCAGGACTATTCAAGACAGTCTCAGAGTTCTCTCCCTGCTATGAACTTCTTGTCAAAGAGTTCATTGTGAATCTTCAGGAGGATTGCTCAAATGGTAAGTCCTCAGAGTTCAGAAAGGTGTTTGTAAGAGGTAAGTGTGTTGAGTTCTCTCCCCAAATCATTAATCAGTATCTAGGAAGGGACACAGATGGACCCAATGAGCTAGGGAAAACAGATAATCAAATCTGTAAGGTGATCACTGCAAATCAGGTCAAAGCTTGGCCTGTGAAGGGAAAGCTCTCTGTGAGCATGCTTACTAGAAAGTATGCCATGCTTAACAGGATTGGAACTGCAAACTGGGTGCCTACCAACCACACTTCATCAATCTCAACTGGTCTGGCCAGATTCATCTTTGCTGTGGGGTCTCAAACCAAGATGGATTATGGAGAATATATTTTTGATCAGACTATGAAGCATGCCATCTCTACTGCAACAAAGCTACCAATAGCTTTTCCATCATTGCTGTGTGGTATTGTTCTAAGTCAATACCCTGGGATTTTAACTGACAAGGATACTGCCTGCAAGAGAGGGATCCCCCTGGCTTTTCACTACAAGTTATTCCTCAGTCATCATGCTGCAGATGTTGAAGCTCCTTCTGGGACATCTGCTGGTCCATCCACTGTTAAGAATCCAATCTCCAGGAAGACTTTAATTGCTGAACTCAAAAGCACCTGCAAAGAGCTTGAAGCTAGAAAGAAGAAGCTGGAGGAAATAATTAAGAGGTTGGAAAGTGAAGAAGATCAGACAGCTGCATCTGATGAAGACAGTGAAGCTGAAAGTGAAGCTGATAAAGATGAAGACACTGAAGTGGAGGAAGCCACTGAGAGTGATGATTCTGAGTGATCAACTGTATGTGAGGCAAATGTAATGACAGCAATGTAATGACTGAAATAGTGTCTTTGGCCCCTAATTTTGTGTCTACCAAGGGGGAGAACAACATCAAATAACATCAAATGTAATTGCTGTTTAAATGAATGAAATCTGTTTGTTTCTGCCTGAACTGAATAAGTGTGAATATTTCTGTTGAAACAAGACTGGACTCATATATGTTTGAGGGGGAGTAAAACTCAAATATGAATCAACAGAAAAGTAATGATATACTCTGATAAAAAGAACTTCTGCTGCACTCTGAAAACCAGGAAAGATGTTAGCCAAAAATTAGCCAAAGGGGGAGTTTGTAGATGTTTAAGAATTGGCAGAATTTTTGACCAAACAAGAAATGTTAAATTCAGTTCAGAATGTCCTATCAGATGTTGGGACATTAGCAAACAGAGTATGTGAACTTATTTCAGGATGTCCTACCAGATGTTGGGACATTGTATAAATGACTAAGTTCAGTTTTGTCAGGATGTCCCAACAGATGTTGAGACATCTCAGACCTGCTACCAGAATTAATTATTGATTAACAGATCAGAGATATTTAAGGAGAACTATCTGGAATTAATTAATGCTGGATAAAAACAGAACAAGGCGCATCTGTAGGGAGTTTTAAATTGAAGATTCAGATTAAAACAGAAGACCTAATGCACCTAGAATATAGGAGGTAACAAACCCTAAATTCAAGGTGACAGTTGCTGCACATTAGGGCTGGATCATTCTACAGAAAGCCCAAAATTCAGATACCTATTTAAACAACAGAAACTCATAGAATTGAGTACGAATTTCAGAAGACCAAATAGGGTGTCTAGTGTTTTAATAGCAGGTTGTTTTTATGTACCACTTTATGAGCTTTTAAGCAAAAGTGCATTTGTGACTTGATTGAAACTGTGAAGTAAGATCAAGCTGTTTTTGTTTGAAGTGTGACTTCAATTTAATTAAACTTGTAAACAAAATCACTGTGTGATTGAGGGGGAGTGAGTAGGGTACTCTTATCTAAGTGAGTCTTAGGTAGAAATTGCATTGGGTAAGTATTAAGTGATAGATTAAACAGGGTGGTTTAAGTCTAGAATTAATATTACTAATAGTGGATTTCCTCCTGGCTTGGTAGCCTCCAGATGTAGGTGTGGTTATACACTGAACTGGGTTAACAAACTTCTGTGTTGTTTATTTTTCCTGCTGTTTAAAGTTTTGGTTAAATTTGTCAAATGTCCTATTAAGTGTTGGAACATCTCTTAGGACATCTCATTACAGAATTTCAGTCTGTATCACTTACAACGTGGTAAACTCCGAAAGGATCAAGCTTCGGTTCGAATCAGCCTTCTTCAGAAAGCAAGACTAGAAGAACGTCAAACGTCATATGAGTCATAGCAAAAGGGAAGCTCCTCGAAGCGTCGCCAACATTGCCAGCACCTTTCAGTTTCTCAATTTGTAATGATTTCCTCATTTCAGGGGATCCGTTTCTTTGACTGTATCTTGCCAATTCAGGGCACTCGAATTAATAAAATCAGATTTTCAGTCATGTTTTCGTCTCGCACATTTTATTTTCGTTTGCAAAATGTCTGATGTCGTTAATATATTGATCCCATAAATACAAATGCGTCTTTCCTAAACTACATGCTTGCAGGAAATATATTGACTCCTGGGAGTGTCTAAACTCCTATGATGGAATCCAGTAAGAGATACCTCGGGGTACTTGTGCGTTTCTTTGTCTTTACAGGATTATAGGTATCCAAAGCACAACATGGGGCATGAAAGCTTCTCCCCAACAAGCTGTCAAATCATTATCTACTCAGTCCGTCTTCCAGATTAGCACCGGAGGTGTTTTCTCCCCAGCTGAGTTGTCGAGTATCATCCTTAGCAGGATCCCCACAAAAATCTCTAGGAAGATCTTTCAGTGATCTTTCTTCTTCCCCAGCCAAGTGCTAGACAGGGAACCATCTCCCCACAGAGTTTCAGCCTCTACCCAGAAGAGCAACGCATGAGGATCTCACGACAGAGTAACGAGAGCTTCCACAAACCCCAGCTGGGTCCCTCATTACCGAGATAGGTCTATCAGTGATCTATCTCCCCATGCAGAGTCAGATATGTCAGATCTACCAATGATCTCATCCCCAGCTGGGATGTCCACTTCGAGCAGATCGGCCAGAGATCTCCTCAGTAACGGGATCCGAATCCCGGATCGGTATCTTTGCATAATCATAGCATTCGCATCATATTTTCCCCCACAGAGCGTAGCATTCCGTCTAATACGGAGCATTACGGCAAAAATCAAACATATTGCATAAATCATAAGCCATGTGTCAAACGAAACACTTGTAAATGCCGACATTCCATCAGCAATACACAGAATATTTCAAAATTCCCCACCAGAGAGCCAAAGCATTTCCCGCACAAATATAGATACACACTCCTTTTTGCACTCGTCCGTGTCATCATTCCCCAGTAAATTGCCCGGGAAAACAGATACTTCTTGACACTTGTCTGTGTCATATCGCCGGCAGAAAGCCAAAGCGTCCCCTTTGCACTCACTATACAGATACATATATATACACAATTCCTTGACAATCGTCCGTATCACCTTCCCAGCATAGTCGCCTAAACACTTTACGAATCAAATACTTGTTTGTAATAAACTTTTTCCGACACTCGTCCGCGTCGCACTCTCCCCAACAAGTTAAACACTCGTCCGTGTCTCACTTATCACTTTTTTCACTCATATAGATACTCGTCCGTATCTTGTATGCGCCACTTAAATCCCCTCAGATCCGACACTAGTCTGTGTTCTTTGTTAACCAGTTGGTACTCGTCCGTATCATCATCTATGAACATGTGTCAAGCGTTTGTTTCTACCGATACTCGTCCGTATCGTAGTCTTAGGGATGCTCGTCTGCATCTTTAATCTATACACAGTGTCAAACACTTATACCCTCGTCTCTTGAATTTAGATACTTGTATGTGTCTACCCTTCTCCAGGAGAGTCCCCAACAAATCTTGTTAGATTATTTCCTTTTTATCCGACATTCGTCCTATGTCGTGGTATGCAGCCGTCCCCTGCTAGGTGATCGTCCTTCACCTCCTGATGATCGTCCTTCATCATTTTATCCGATGGCCGTCCCCATCATTGATCTTGTTATCTGACATTCGTCCTATGTCATGATAAACTCCAGAACAGCCGTACCCTGCTAGGTGATCGTCCTTCACCTCTTGATGATCGTCCTTCATCATGCTTGTCCGATGGCCATCCCCATCGTCGACCTTTTCATCCGACATTCGTCCTATGTCGTGACATTTTCGGCAGCTGTACCCTGCCAGGTGATCGTCCTTCACCTTAGATGACCGTCCCTCATCATATCCCCAACAGAGCAGTCGTCCCCTGCTAGGTGATCGTCCTTCACATTTGATAACCGTACCTCATCATTTATTCATGCCTTGAACCTGATGGTCGTCCCTATCAATAACTTTGCCTATGATCCCCAGAGAGTCTTATGGCTTTACTTGATGGCCATCCCCATCATAATCTCTTATACCCCCAGTTTGTCGGTCGTCCCCGTCATTGCTTTATTTCCGCATCTCCCCCAGCATGTTGGTCGTCCCCGTCATTGCCCCATCCCCAACAGTCGTCCTCTGCTCGACGGTCGTCCTCTGTCGCCCGCACTTTATAATCATACTTTATTTTATTTTACAATCTATATCCCTTTTCTTCTTCATTCAGTGAGTGCAAATTTTGGACTGTCTCTGGTATTCAACCACAAGTTATCTTGTTTGCCTGTTAAGCTGTTGCTTACATCCTGCACAGCTAACTCATGCTTGAATAGGGGAAGCTGTAAACACCCCAAATTTGCCCTCACCCATTTCACCATGGCTTGTGATCTTTTCATGTGCATAAGTTCAATCATATCATCTCATATTGCATTTTTGCTTCACTGCATTGTTTCAAAGTCATCTGCATCTAGGGTTTGTGATCTGAGCCATCCCTGAGCTATTTG
The DNA here is from genome assembly GCA_963966055.1 of Lathyrus aphaca. NCBI lineage: Eukaryota > Viridiplantae > Streptophyta > Magnoliopsida > Fabales > Fabaceae > Lathyrus > Lathyrus aphaca. Next base: position 314,719,779 of record OZ014519.1, read on the forward strand.
AGCCACTCCAAAGGTCTTCAATCACCTCAAGAGGGTCCATGTATGTTCAAGCATCCTATTATATCCTCACAAGGTCAAGGAAGTCAAAAATCACAAGAATTGAGCAAGGCATGGAAGCAGAGCCAGGTTTAACTACACAGATGACATGAAATTAGGGTTTTGGTTTCAGAGGCCATAACTCCAAATTTTTTGGTCATTCTTGTTTCTATTGGTCTCTATATGTTATGAGGATCATGCATATCAATTTTCATGAATAAATTCAATGGGGAAGGCATTTGATCAAGAGATGACTTCTTGAGCAAGTCAGTGCAAAATCAGGGCATCTGAGGCCCCCAATGACCCAACCAAAGGGCATTCTCCATCATTTTGAATGTGTATGATCTTTACTTGGTCATAGAAGATGTTAGAAGTCCACAAAATTGAAGAATTTCAAGCCATTTGCAAAGTTGCCTTTTTGGGAAAGTGACTTGTAATGCAAACTTGCTATTTTGGGAAAGTTTTTCAACCTCCTCAAATTGATTCAAAAATGCTTCAAATGAGAAAACTTTGGTCATGAAAGTTGTAGAATGGATCCTCCCATTTTCAAAAAATACAAGAACTCATTATAATTCATTTTGGATCAAAAGTTATGGCTTGTCAAAGTTGGGCAAAATCACATAATTTCATGTTTTACACCAAAGAGGCAAAGTTGCAAAACCTCATGCCAAGGCAAAATTTGACTTCAAATGGACTTCTATGCATTACACAAACATGAACCATGACCTTAAAATCAGAATTCACCAAAGAACCTCCAATTTTCATGACGTATGCTTCAAGTAATCACAAAAGGGCCAAACTTTGTCAAAAGTGCAAGACCTCACATAAACCCTAATCCACTTGCTGCTTTGCCTCAAATTCATTTCCATGGTTCTCCTTGAAGCCTGCTGAGCCAAGACATGCCCTTGTACCTTGACTGAACCAGCCTATACCTCTTCTTACACAAAAGTTGACTTTATGCAAAATGGCCCATACCAATCAAGCTAGGCCAGCAACAACTCTCTGACCAATCACAGCTTCACATACATGCCTCATGGATTACATTTCACATAATCTTGGAAGCTGAAGCCTCTCATAAGTCATAGTTCCCAAAACTCACCTCTTATGCATTTTATGAGTTGCACTGATCATCTGGATGTGTTTGGTTTTGAGAATGGTCAAGAAACAAGCATCTATTGATTATCTGAAAGTTTTCCCGTAAAAATGATTTTGTTTGTTTCTCTTGATTCATGAAAAATAAATGATTTTTGTTGTGGGGTTTATGTTTAATGATGTTCATAGATTGATTCTGGAGAGTTTGGTGAGGTTTTGATGCGTATTGAGTGAGATAGAAATTTGGTTGGCCGGAGAAGATGACCGGAACACTGTTCCGGTCATCTGAAAGTGATTAGGGCTGAGGGTTAGGGCTAATGACATAATTAGGCAAGTTTGAATTCTGGCCGTTCGTTTGCGCGCTAAGTCAATTCCCGCGTCCTTGAGTTTGAACTACAACCCTTGGATTTGCATACTTTCTCATTTTTCTCTTAAAATTCATTTAATTTTCAGAACCCAAAAATATTTTTATTTTTATTTTTTGCATTAAAAATTATTTTTAAATCATTTAAATGTTTATTTTTAATTAGTTAATGAAAATTAATTAATTAAAAATGCATTTAGGTATTTAAAAATCACAAAAAAATTCACATTGCATTTTAAAACATTTAGAAACATTATCAAACCCTCAAAACAAATTTCTTTTTGGTTCTTGAACTATTTTGACCTTTTTCATTGGAATTAAATTCATTTAAAGGCAATATTTTTGTTCAAACTTTGAAAAATCTATTCTGCCTAACCATTGAGAGTTTGATGATGGTTCTTCCTTCATTGCATCCTTCATAGCATGTAGTTTATAGGATAAAATTGGTTTGAATTCATATTTCATTTTCAATTTGTTTAGCATTTTTCATTGAGAGGTACCTTGAAACCCTAGTTGACTTAGAAAAATCATAACTCCCATTAGGTTAAGAGTTAGGTCCCCTCCTTTGGGCAGTGAACTTGTGTAGGGTTAGGGTTCGTTTGATCTCATTTTCAATTTTTTGTCATGTCATTTGCTTCTGGTTTTGATTTTTTTTTTTGCATTGCATGTTGTATGTAAACCCTAATTTGTGCCTTCTTTTGCATCCATCTCTCATTTGCTTGCATTTAAGAACTAGCCATGACATTTTGTGCATCCACATGATTCATAATACATCTTAGGACATATTAGAATCATGTTTGATCATTGCATCTTTCATTTGCCATGTTATATGTCCATTCCATTCCATAATTTTTTCATGAACTTCCATGGTTCAAAGCATGATCCATTTGCATCTTCATGCTTGTAATGATAATTCTCATGTCTTGTACTGTGTTTGCATCATCTCTTAGCATCATTAACATCATGTTTATGCTTCTGACTTTGGTTTGCATCATGACATTTCATCTCATTTGCATTACATTTCATTTCTTTGCTAACTTTTCAGGTGGTAAGTTGTTTTGAGAAGTGAATTTGCCTTCACTTCTCACAATCTCTTTTCATTTCTTTCATGCCTTCTTTGATGCATCTTGTGTGTGCATTAGAGTGAGCTTGCTCATTCATGTCCTCTCTTACTTTCTTCCTTCAAGCAACTTGTCTTCTTAAGTGAAGCAAGTTGTCTTGCTTCTCTCTTCTGCTTCCTCCTTTCATCTGTTCCTCTCCTTGGTGGCTTTTTGAAGATCCTTTCTCTCTTAAGCCTCATAAATCCTAGGAACATCCAAGTATGACAATAATTAGGGTTTGATTAGTCCCCCCATTTAGTTTTGCCTTTGTGTCATCTTTTAGTCTTCCCTTCTCATCTCATAGTCAAGGACTAAACCCTAAAGGTTTTAAGGCTTTGTGACTAAGCTTATGCCGGCATCCTTCTATTAGGATGGAGTGCATAAATTTAATCCTAAGTGTTAAACCCTTAATGTGTTTAAATCCTTTAATCAATCCATCTAATAAATCATTAAGACATCAAACTTGTAACTTGGGCCTTGCATTAGGGTTCTAATTCTTCCTTAATTGGTTAAGAAGGACTAACCCTAGTGTTAATGGACAAGTCCCCCTCAAGTTGTCTTACAAACCATAAAAATCACTTCTTCATCTTATCATTAATTAAAATCCATTTAATAAAGGCTTTGTTTTGTCATGAGGTTAATCCCTAATCATGGATTAAGTTGAGGAGCTTTCCTCAGCTTAAATGTTCTCATCTATTATCCTTCTATTAGGATGGTGTAATGAGTCCATTAAATCTTTGATTATGGCTTAAACTCATTACTTAACACTAAACAAAAACCACAAAAACATCTAAATAAATGCAAGTAGGTTAATGATCTTAATTCTACATCATGGTGATTAAGTGTGAGGTGCTTACTTCATATTTAAGGTATTCTCATTACCCCTAATCAGAGGGAAGATGTGATGAGTTTACTAACCCTTGGTTTAGGCTTAAGCTCATTTTCTTACAACAAACTTCAAAAAGCAATAAAAGACTGAAAACTCAAAAACAAACAATAATCGTCTCCTCCGGGATTCTTTTCTCATCTCATTCACTCACAAACGAGAACTCGCTTCTTCCGTCTAATGCAAGACAGTTAGCACCTGTGCCAGACAGGTCATACACTTGAGCATAGACAAATAAGCAGTTCACAAGTCAATTTATCTTTCAGTCTCTTTGGGTCGAACTACGGTGTTCTGACTTCCTCATTGCACGAGAGGATACGTAGGCATAACTTAACAGTTATCGAACAAAAGTCTCTGTATATTCTCCCTCCTCCAGTATTATTCTTTTAGCCTCTTTATCTTGGGCATTTCACTCTTGTTCTTACACTGACACTTCTTCATATCACTTCACATTTATTTTGCACTGACACTTGCATTCTTTCCAGCTTTGATACACAAAATGCACTGACACTACCCCTTTAAAACACAAATCTTTTAAGCGTGGATCCCGTCGAGTACGGCAGACAATCTGGGTGCTAATACCTTCCCAGGTTGTAACCAACCCCCTTTCTCAGTCTCTCTGGTTTGCAACCGTCTTATCCATATCTTTCTAGGTCTATGCAGTATTACCTTTCCTTTGGGATAAAAATTCCTAGCTGGCGACTCTTGTCTTCTGAGTTCACCCTTGTGTGTTCTCTCTCCTTTCGCCGACCGTTCGCGTCTGTACCTCTTTCTGACCATGTGTCATTTTGGTGGGAGCGACAACTGGCTTTTAGATGTTCAAGGTATGGAGTGATTGAATACTCGAATAAAACCTAGAAATTTGAACTCCGTGGGTGAGGAAAATGTCATCTGCCATTATTTATTATTGTTTTTTTCTTCTTCTTCTTTTTTGTTTTGACCTCTGAATAGGTAGCGGAAATAGAACAAGGTGGGACATGATCGTTGTACATAAACGTAAGCCCAGGGAAACAGGACCGATGTACAAAACGAGAACCTATGACACGACTGTTGTACAAAACAGGGCGCGGAATGAGGGCATGTTGTACTAAATAGGGCTTAAAAATGAGACCATTGTACAAAACGAAACTCGGTAATGGAATGGGATCGTTGTACATAAACGAGAGCCCATGCAAACAAGACCGTTGTACAAGACGAGAACCTGCGACGTGACTGTTGTGCGAAACAAGTTGCGGAATGGGGGCATGTTGTACTAAACAGGGCTTAGAAACGAGACCATTTTACAAAACGGAACTCGATGATGGAATGGTATCGTTGTACATAAACGAGAGCCCAGGAAAACAGGACCATTTAACAAAACCAGAACCTGTGACGCGACTGCTATGTGAAACAAGCCGCAGAATGGGGGCCTATTGTACTAAACATGGCTTGAAAACTAGGCCATTGTACAAAACGGAACTAGATGATGGAATGGGATTGTTGTACATAAACGAGAGCCTAGGAAAACAGGACCGTTGTACATAACGAGAACCTACGAAGCGACTGTTGTGCGAAACAAGCCGCATAATGGATGACAAACATTGACTTGAAAAGACAAGGGTGCCTGGAAAATGGTATTGATATCCTCTGTGGGGAGTACTTCAGGTTGAGAAGATGTTCTGGGTCTTATGTAATATACCTCAAAACTGGCCCATGCCGGCATGCACATGTTTGGATTTATGGCGTAATGCTCCATGATGATGGAAATGCTACATGTTGGAGGATGCAAATGCAATGATGATTATGCATATGCGAAGAGATCTCATGATAAGGAGACTGCAAGTATCCCAGGCGGCTTGACTGGGGAGAACTGATGATCACCGCATTAATTAGGTTGATCCCTGTGAGGAGAAAACAACTCTACGGGGAATGATGCTAATGATACACCAGCTCTGGACTGCCGCCACTGCCAAAAATAAATTGGACTTTAAGATTGGAGAGCTAGGACCCTGATGGAGATGGACTCTTCTTAAACTTTGATGGGAAATTGAAGACCTCCTGACTTGGCTGGGAACCAGAGGTATGGCCTAGCTAGGGAAGAAACCTGCTGGGGTGAAAAACACTCCTTGTATTGCTGGGGATTGCCCTTGTATGGAAGGGAAGTCTCTACTTGGGGGACACCAACTTTTAGTTGCCTTGTTGAGGGAGATTTCAACTTTCACCTATACTGGGGATAACAAGAGATACACGAGAAGACAACTGTTCTTGTTCAGGCATATTTCTGAGATATTCCTCCTGGAAGTTCACTTTAGCTCCACTAGCAATGCCCATACCGGCGTCTGCGTAAACACAAGTAATAGTGCCTGCAACATAGAGAGTTAGTTGGACCTGTATTGCCCCAGGCTTATGGTATGAATCACCATCCCGGACAATTAACACTTTTTAGAGTTGTATTAGATGTTTCTGTCTTCCTGCATGAATTAGAAAGCATCTGAATGTTCACAACACAATAGTAAATCACAATTTGTTGAACGTTTTTGCAATCAATCAATGCTAGATGAAAAACAAAAACAAAAGCAGATAATCACAAGTTGACTGAAATTGAATCCTATTGATTTGGAAAACGGCCATGAATAAGCATTACATCAGGAAGCCATTCCCTGGAAATAGGAAATCTCCCAAAATGAAAATAAACTATCCTATTAGCAACGTGAAAATGGATCTCATCAAGTTTCGACTCGGCTATGACTGGTATATCTTCAAGACTATCTGTTTTCTCTGCCCCTTGAGAAAGGTGATTGGACTGGTCTTCAACCCTTAGAATAACCTTAGTTGCAGATGTATTATGGATTTCACAGATCACAGTCGTTCGTGTTAGGCCCTCTTTTGCATGGATCGCCCTTTCGGGTTTTCAATCCACTAGGATACCCTTTTTTACCTGAGCTTTCCGATGTGGCTTTTCTACTTAGCGGGTGTACGTTTTTCAATTTTCCCTAATTTTTCCCAAGCCTTTTATTCTATTTTTGGCTCGCCGCAATGCCCATTTTTGCCTGGATATTCATTTTGTTTTTATCCAGCGGGTCTTTTTACACGAAGTATTTTCTTACTGCGTCCGCATTAACAGTGGAATGGAAGTCTTCGCCATTCATAGTTGTTAGCATCAAGGCTCCGCCTGAGAAGACTTTTTTAACCACGAATGGACCTTCATAATTGGGTGTCCACTTGCCCCTGTAATCGTCAAGAGGAGGAAGAATCCTTTTCAGCACCAGGTCGCCTAGTATGTACCGTTGAGGTCGTACTTTCTTGTCGAAAGCCAGTTTCATCCGTCGTTGGTACAACTGTCCATGGCACACAAATGTTAGGCATTTCTCTTCAATGAGGCTCAGTTGATTGTACCTGGATCAGATCCATTCAACTTCATCTAGCTTAACGTCCATCATTAATCTCAACGAGGGGATCTCCAGTTCGACTGGTAGGACTGCCTCCATACCATACACCAATGAGAACGGGGTTGCCCCTGTTGAGGTATGCACAGACATTCGGTACCCATGTAGCGTAAACGGTAGAATCTCATGCCAATCTTTGTATGTCACAACCATCTTCTGCATGATTTTCTTAATGTTCTTGTTTGCTGCCTCAATGATGCCATTCATCTTCGGGCGATACGGAGAAGAGTTGTGATGCTCTATTTAGAAATCCCGACATAAGTCAACCATCATCTTGTTATTCAGGTTAGAACCATTATCATTAAAGATTCTCTCGGTAATTCCATACCGGAAAATGATATCTCTTTTGATAAATCGGGCTACCACTTTCTTTGTAACATTGGCATAAGACGCCGCTTCAAGCCATTTCGTGAAGTAGTCTATAAAAACCATGATGAAGCGGTGACCGTTGGAAGCTGTTGGCTCAGTCTTGCCAATCATATCAATGCCCCACATGGCGAACGACAAAGGTGAAGACATGACACTCAATAGATTCAGAGGTACATGGTCCTTATCAGCATAAATCTGGCACTTGTGACATTTGCGGGAATATTTACAACAATCGAATTCCATGGTGATCCAATAATATCCCGATCTCAACAGTTTCTTTGCCATAGCATGTCCTCCAGTGTGGGTACCAAAAGAGACTTCATGAACCTCTTGCATCAACAAGTCTGCTTCGTGTCTATCCATGCATCTAAGAAGAACCATGTCAAAGTTTCACTTATATAGCACATCATCTTGATTCAAGAAGAATCCACCTGATAGCCTTCTGAGATTCTTCATGTCTTTATTGGATGCCCCAGTCGGGTACTCTTGATACTTCAGGAATTTCTTGATATCATGATACCAAGGTTTGTTATCATCAGAATTGTCAACTACAAAGACATAAGCAGGTCTTTCAAGATGAGAGACCATGATTCGAGGCACGTAATTCTCTTGACAAACTTTAATCATGGATGATAAAGTTTATAGAGCATCAGCGATCTGATTTTTGTCACGTAGAATATAACTCAGCTTGACTTTGGTGAAGAAAGTTAGCAACCTTCTGGTATAATCCCTGTAAGGAACCAAGTGAGGTTGATGAACTAACCATTTGTCATTGACTTGTTTCACCACCAGAGCAGAATCTCCGAAGATCTCGAGGTTCTTGATTCACAAGTAGATTGCCTCTTCAACCCCCATGATACAAGCTTCATACTCTGCTTCATTGTTGGTAAATTCGAAAGTCAATCGAGAAGCGAAAGGCATATGGACACCCTCTGGTGAGATAATGACAACACCTACTCCGCTTCCGTTTACGTTCAACGCTCCGTCAAACATTAACTTCCATTTGGATTCACGTCCTGGCCCCTCCTCCGGAAGTGGTTCTTCACTGTCTTTCAACTTGAGGAACATGATGTCCTCATCAGGAAACTCGAATTTCATGGGTTGATAATCGTCAATTGGCTGCTGAGCCAGGTATTTAGACAATACACTCCATTTGATTGCTTTTTGCAAAGTGTACTGGATATCATATTCCGTTAGAATCATCTGCCATCGGGCTACCCTTCCTGTTAATGTCGGCTTCTTGAAGATATACTTTACATGATCCATCTTGGAATTAGAAAAGTGGTGTGAGTCAGCATGTACTGTCTTAGTCGGCGAGCAACCCATGCCAAAGTGCAACAAGTTTTCTCGAGAAGTGAGTAATGTGTCTCACAATTGGTAAACGTTTTGCTAAGGTAATAAATGGCGTGCTCTTTTCGACCAAAATCATCTTGCTGACCTAATACACATCCCATTGATCCCTCAAGTATGGTAAGATACATGATCAAGGGTCTCCCTGGAACTGGAGGAATGAGTATCGGAGGTTCTAGCAGATATTCCTTGATTCGGTCAAAGGCTTGTTGGCAGTTTTCATTCCATCTGATAGCCTGATTCTTCCTCAGAAGTTTGAAGATAGGCTCACACGTGGCAGTTAGGTGTGAGATAAACCATGAAATATAGTTTAGTCTCCCTAAGAAGCCACATACTTACTTCTCATTTCTTGGTTCAGGCATCTCCTGGATGGCTTTTACCCTGGCCGGGTCAACCTCAATTCCCCGCTCACTAACAATGATACCTAGTAGCTTGCCGGAACGGACCCCGAAGGTGCATTTGTTCGGATCCAACCTCAATCTGAACTTCCGGAGTCTTTCAAACAACTTTGCTAGATTGACCAAGTTCTCTTCTTCTGTTTGGGATTTTGCTATCATATAATCAACATAGACCTCAATCTCATGATGAATCATGTCGTGAAATAGCGTCACCATTTCCTATTGGTAAGTGGATCCAGCATTCTTAAGACCAAACAACATGACCTTGTCACTCCCGGGATTTTCATCCTAGTACAAACGCGAAAGTGGCACGGAAAAGGTAGAGTCGCCAGTCATGCATTTTTCCCAAATGAATGGGAAAGGTAATGCTGCACAAACCTGAGGAAGAAGGAAAGGACAAGGTCTTGCGAACTAAAGATCTGGGTTCGGGAGTCGGTTACGACCTGGGAAGGTATTAGCACCCTAGATCATCCGTCGTACCCGACAGAATCCACGCTTGTTTGTTTGCTTTAAAGGGTGAGAAATAAAGTGTTGCTGAACAAAAGAACTGCTAAATGGAATGGGAACAAAAATGAGAAAGGGATAAAAAAGAGAATGGAAAGAAAAAGGGAAATGTAGTGAAAATAAAGAATGTGCTCGAACGGGCCCTACCCCGCTGCCTACGTACCTCATCGGGAAAATGAGGATCAGAGTCGACGTAGTTCGCCTAACTAAGGCGGGAACTATTTATTTGAGTTTTTTATAGCTGGAACTGCATATGTTTATGCTCAGGTGTTGCAGGCTCGTCTAGTACGAGTTCGTTTACCGTCTTGCATGCAAGACAAGTCGTCGTGAGTTCGTGTTCAGAATGAATGAGATGAGAAGAGAAGTTCCCACAGGATAGTCGCTTATTGTTTGTTTTTTACCTTTTAAGAGTTTTGTATAGATTTAGCACAAGGAAGTGAATTCAAAATCTTTCCATGGAATGTGTACTTGCTACTACATTCCAAGATGGAATAATAGAATATTCACACCAAGTAAGGAGAATTTATCCAAGACTTGTTTCCAAGGATTAGGGTTTAAGTTCACTAGCTTGTCGAACTTTATTACATGTTTTTGTAGCTTTTGTAAAGAAGTATCTTTTAGATTTTTCTTTGTGAAACAACCCCTTGATAATACTTGTATATCATGCTAGACAAGCCTACACCACTCCAAGATGGAATTAATGCAAGTGCCCCATGGAATAAGGCTATACACAAGGGATCCTTTCATGCATTTGTTAAGTCGTTTTGGATTTTTTGTTTGAAGATGAGAAGAGAAAGACTCAAGAGGGAAAGGTCAAAGCTAATGGGGGACTAAGACACAACCCTAAGTTATCTTATTATGTATAAGTGTGATCCTATGGTTAATGAGGTATTCTAACCTAAGGAGAAGAAAAGAAAATTAGAATTCCACTTAATTCCTAAGGAAGTTAACTTGAATCTAAAGAGAGAAGGGGAACCCTATGAACAAAGCACAAAGGTTCTAAGGAAAGTCAAATAAATGCATAAAGGAATAAGAATGAAGTGATTACCTCATCTTCCCCCCTACAAAAAAAATATTAGTATGATGAAGCAAAATGAACAATTATTACATGGTAAATCTTCACAAACACTTCACACTACCTAAGGAAGAGATTAGTGAACTCCTAAGACAATTACCTAAGCCTAAAGCAACTTATAAGATGGTAAACTTAAAAATTAAGTAGCTAAACATAACTCAAGTATTCTAAAATTATAAGAGTAACCAAATTCAAACTATGCACTAAAAGGAAGCTAAACCCTAATGAGAGCTAAGGTAAAGTTACATGAAGAAACTTAAAGGATTAAGTAAACTGAAATTGCATAAAACCTAAGGTGAATAGAAAATCCTGGGGCTAACACCTTCCTAAAGTCCTCTAAGATGTCAAACTAAATGGGGATAAAGAGATCCATGTGAAAGAGATGCCAACTACAAGTGGAATGGTGTGAGAATGAGAAGAACATGCACATAAAGCTTCAAAGGAAGAAAACTTAAAGTACAACTCAAACATGAATAAAAAGAATTTGGATTTCTCATACAAATACCAGGGACTTGATGGAATTCTAAATGTGGTTTAAACATGCAATGGTCTTCACAAAATAGGTTTTGAGGGGTTAAGATGGAGGGTGAAGAAGAATTTGGTCCAATGGAAGGCAAAAGAAACTTAAGACTCAAGCAAACCCTAAAATCAAAAGACAAAGCTCTAATGATTGTACTTTACCCCTAAGGACCTCCAATGTGACCTACAAGACTCATAGCCAAGACCTTAGATAAATGGCATGAATGCCTTATTAAAATGGAGATGAAAGAAGCTTGTAAAAGGGGCCAAAAAGGACATAGGACTTAGGCAACTTGGGAAAATACCAAATGACCTGGAAATATTATGAAATTTAACATTAGACCTCAAAATCCAGAGAATAACATGTGTACAAATAATCTCATGAAAAATCCTAATTTTGAGTAGTGAATGAATCATTAGAATGTAATTAGGGTTTATGTGAACCTATGTGAAGAATGGACTCAAAAGGATCCCAAACAATGACCTAAAAATACATAGAAAACTATTTTGGGGAATTTTAATGAACCATTAAATGAAACAAAACGAATGGGACATTTATCATATATGGTTTATGAGAACAAAAATGAACAAATTTATTGGTCAAAAATGAGTAAATAAGAAAACAATTAAAGTGAAAATTAATTCTGATCTAGAAAGTGAATAAAAATAAAATCTAAAAATTCGGAAAATTAAAAAAAATCATAAAGATCCTATTTGAATTTATTTGGAATTTTTCATGGCTTTTTGGTATTTTTAGAAATAGGAAACGAAAATGACATAAAAAGTAAAAAGAAAATAAAATGGGACAAAAGACATTGGGCCTGGGGGTGCGTTTAGTGAGGAAAACAGCATAACTGGGCTTGGATGCAATGTGCTGGGGGTTCCAATATGAAGTCAACAAGTCAACTGGGGTTTGTGAAGGATTCAGGGCACGTGAGGGTCACGAGAATTTTACTGTGCTGACGCGTTCCAGGCTCTTGGATTAGACTAATCTAATGGCCACATTATAAAGATAGCTCCGGCCTAGGGTTACTATTCAGGTGACCGGAAGTGACCTCCGGTCATCTTCTCCGGTCACCTCTAGAAGCTGCTCGAGGCAAAATGCATGGAAGATGCGTAGAGGATTTATGTGAACTTCTATGGCGTGGATTGAGCAAAATGATGAGAGAGCTTGAAAGTGTAGTGCACTCTTCCTTTTATAGGCTCCTTGACCTTAGGTTAACAGTTAGAACTAGGGTTCTAGCAATGGTTAACTGAGTTGAATTATTTAGAAGGTGAGTCAAGTTAGTTATGCCATAGAACTCACTAGAAGTTTCCATACTCGAGCTCAATTCAGTGCGGTGATGCTTATGGAGGTTGTGGTGGGAATGTGATGCACAATTGCTCAGCTGATCAATGATGACAAGTTGAAACTGAGGTCCTTGGCTGACTTACTCATGAGGTGCATGATAATTCAAGTGATCTTGCACACATTCAATGATAACTCAAATGTGTAATTATCATGCATGCCTAAGGTGCCCTGAGTTTAAAGGTTGCTGGTGTAGGGGAGTGATATGGAGATACATTCATGAGATCATGGTCTCTTAGAGCAATGCATATGATACCTTCTCACCCAAGAAAACAGTTGAGAAACATGACTTTCAATGGAAGATTTCTTCTATCTCAAGCAATCAATTCTCACAATTCTTGGACTCAAATTGAAGTGGAGGGATCATAGAACAAGTTTGGTGTTTGGACCATAATGGATGATGACCTCTAATCATATCAAAATGACCAATGCATATCATCTCACAAGGCTGCATATTGGCCTGCACGAATTTGGCATGCCTTATGCCTATGGGCCTATGGCTGGCCAGTTGCAACCTCTCCACTTTGACCCTCAAATAGCCCAAGAAGACTTCCTCAAATGAAAAATCTTTGAACACCAATATTGTAGGGATTGCATCAAGGAACAACTTTGTAGTTTACCAAAAATTTATTTGAAGTGTTTTTGAACAAGAAAAATGGCTTGAGATATGACCTTCCACCTGCTTGATGATATGCCTAGCAGGAAATGCGCGCTGGCCAGCCATTTGCCTCGCCCATGGCCTTGTTTTGCCCTAATTTGCTTCCACTTTGAAAGATCATATCTCTCTCATTTTTTATGCTATGGAGGATATCCACCTATGGATTTGAAGCTCAAGATTCCCTCTTTAATTTTCTCAAATTAGAATTTTAATATCCCTCATATTTTGGGAGGAGGCCTCTCTCTAAGATGCTGCAAAAATGGCCAATAAATGTCATTTTTGGAAACCTTAATTTTCCAAAAATGGTAAGTTTTGGTTTTCTTAATTTCTCTTGATTCATCCATCATTTCTTGGTCAAATTTGAACCAAAGGATCCTTGAAACCCTAATTTCATGATTTTGATCTCAAAAAGTAAGGAGTTGACCTTTTTTCAGCATGGTTGACTTTTCCCCAAATTCCTGATTTTCAATCATCTGGCCAATTGAACCTCTTCCATAATAAATTTGAACCCTAGGCACTTGTCCTCATATATAAGACAATGGAGTCCTCTTTGAATCATAACTTATTGCAGAAGCCCGATAGAGGTGAAACCCTAATTTAGCCTTTTTCATCAGGAGGTGTTGCACTGCCAGCCTCCTTTGATCAAACCAAACATTTCCATGACTTGTGGCTTCAAATGAGAACTTGTGGGATGTTATGAACCCTTTTCACAATGTTGAGAAGCTTTGTGGACCTTTGATTGCCTTTGTATAGCCTCTAGTTGCTCCAATCATTAACCACATACCTATGCCTCGGCTATGCTACACATGATGCAATATTTTTTTGGTTATTTTATGAGCTTAAGTATGCTAAATCCTATGCAAAATGTTGAGGAAATGAGAGGGTAAATTTTGAGGTATTACAACTGCCCCTATTCAATCATCTGCAGGTTTGAACGAATAATTGCAAAAGCTTTTAGACTCTGTGGAAATTTGAACTCCGTGGATAATAGAAATGCCATCTGCCTTTTATTTATTTTTCTTTTGTTTTGACCTCTGAATAGGTAGCTGGAAAAGAACAAGGTGGAATGGGATCGTTGTACATAAACGAGAGCCCGAGCAAACATGACCGTTGTACAAAACGATAACTTGCAACGCGACTGCTGAGCAAATCAAGCCACGGAAAGGGAGCCTGATGTACAAAACATGGCTTGAAAACGAGACCATTGTACAAAACGGAACTCAAAGATGTGACTGCTGAGCGAATCAAGCCAAAAAGAACACACGCGACTGTTGAGCGAATCAAGCCACGAAATAGGAGCTTGTTGTACAAAAAAAGGCTTGGAACGAGACCATTGTACAAAACGAAACTCGAAGATGTGACTTCTGAGCGAATCAAGCCACAAAGAACACATGCGACTGCTGAGCAAATCAAGCCACGGAAAGGGAGCCTGTTGTACAAAACATGGCTTTGAACGAGACCATTGTACAAAACGGAACTCGAAGATGTGACTGCTGCGCGAATCAAGCCACAAAGAACACACGCGACTGCTAAGCGAATCAAGCCACGGAAAGGGAGCCTGTTGTACCAAACAGGGCTTAACGAGACCATTAGCGGAATGGGACTCGACAATGTGACAGCTGAGCGAATCAAGCCACCAAGAAAACACGCTACTGCTGAGCGAATCAAGCCACGGAATGAATGACAAACATTTACTTAGAAAGACAAATGGTATAAGTATCCTCTGTGGGGAATATCTCAAGTTGAGAAGATGTTTCGGGTCATATGTAATGCACCTCAAAACTGGCCCATGCTGGTATGCATATGTTTGGATTTATGGCGTAATGCTCCATGGCAATGGAAATGCTACGCTTTGGATGATGCAAATGTAATGATGATTACTAAATGCAAATGCAAATGCAAAAGAGATCTCCTGATAAGGAGACTGCAAGTATCCCATATGGCTTGACTGGGGAGAAATGATGATCATTGCATTGATCTGGTCCATCTTGATGAGGAAGAAACAACTCTGCAGGGAACGTTGTTAATAATACTCGGACTCTGAACTACCATTGTTGCTAAAAATAAATTGGACTTTAAGATTGGAGAGCTAAGACCCTGCTAGAGATGGACCCTTCTTGAACTTTGGTGGGGAAGTGAGGACACTTCTGACTTGGCTGGGGAACCAGATATATGGTACTACTGAGGAGGCCACCTGCTGGGGAGGAAATACACTCCTTGCACTGTTGGGGATTGCCCTTGAATTGAAAGGGAACCTCTGCTTGGGGAGGACAAGCATCCTTTGTCATTACTGTTGGGGAAGAACTTCAACTTCACTTCTATTGGGGATAACATAAGACACCTGGGAATACACCTGTTCTTGTTCAAGTATGTCGTTGAAATATTCTTCCTGGAAGTCTTCTTTAGCTCTGCTAGCAACACCTGCCTGTACCTGTGTAAACATAATTGATAGCGCCTGCAACAAGGAGAGTTAGTTTGGACCTGTATGCCCCAGGATCATAGCATGAATCATCATCTTGTCCTCTTAACACCCTTTTTAGAGTTGTATTAAATGTTCATGTCCTCCTGCATGAGTTAGAAAGCATTCAACTGTTCGCAACACAATATAAATCACAATTTGTTGGAATTTTTTGCAATCAAACAATGCTAGATGAAAAACAAAAACAAGAAGCAAATAGTCACAAGCTGACTGAAATTGGGTTTTTATTGATTCGGAACATGGCCCTGAATAGGCATTATAATAGGAAGCAATTCCCTTGAAAGAGTAAATATCCAAAAAATAAAAGAAAACAGACTATCCTATTGGCAATGTGAAAAATGGATCTCATCAAGTTTCAACCCGACTATGACTCGTATATCTTTAAGACTATCCGCTCGCTCTGCCCCTTGAGAAAGGTGATTGAATTGGTCTTCAACCCTTAGAATAACCTCAATTGCAGATGGATTATGAATTTCGCAGATCACAGTTGTTCGTGTTAGTCCCTCTTTTGCGTGGATCGCCCTTTCGGGTTTACAATCCACCAGGATACCCTTTTTTAACTGAGTTGTCCAATATGGCTTTTCAACTCAGTGGGTGTACATTTTTTTTTCAATATTTCTCTAATTTTTGCCCGAGCCTTTTATTCTGTTTTTGGCTCGCCGGGATGCCCATTTTTTCCTGGATCTTTATTCTGTTTTTATCGAGTGGGTCTTCTTACACGAAGTATTTTCTTACTGTGTCTGTGTTGACAAGGGAATGGAAGTCTTCTCCATCCATGGTTGTTAGCATCAAGGCTCCACCTGAGAAAACCTTTTTAACCACAAATGGTCCTTCATAATTAGGCGTCCATTTTCCCCTGTGATGGTTAAGAGGAGGAAGAATCCTTTTCAGCACTAGGTCACCTGGTATGTACCTTTGAGGTCGTACCTTTTTGTCGAAGGCCTGTTTCATGCGCCGTTGATACAACTGTCCATGGCATACAACTGTTAGGCATTTCTCTTCAATGAGACTCAGTTGATTGTATCTGTATCGGAGTCACTCAGCTTCATCTAGCTTAATGTCCATCATTAACCTCAACGAGGGGATCTCTACTTCAATTGGTAGGACTGCCTCCATACCATATACCAATGAGAATGGTGTTTCCCCTGTTGAGGTACACACTGGCGTTCTATACCCATGTAAAGAGAATGGTAGCATCTCATGCCAGTCTTTGTACGTCACAACCATCTTCTGCACGATCTTCTTGATGTTCTTGTTAGCCGTTTCGACGACGCTATTCATCTTCGGGCGATACGGAGAAGAGTTATGATGTTCTATTTTGAAATCCCAACATAAGTCAGCCATCATCTTGTTGTTGAGATTAGAACCATTATCAGTAATGGTTCTTTCGGGAATTCCGTACCGACAAATGATGTCTCTTTTGATTAACCGGGCTACCACTTGTTTAGTAACGTTGGCATAAGATGCCGCTTCGACCCACTTCGTGAAATAGTCGATGGCAACTACGATGAAGTGGTGACCATTGGAATTTGATGGCTCAATCTTGCCAATCATATCAATGCCCCACATGGCGAACGGCCAAGGCGAAGACATGACACTCAAAGGATTCAAAGGTACATGGACTTTAACAACATAAATCTGGAACTTAAGGCATTTACGGGAGTATTTACAGCAATCGGATTCCATGGTGATCCAATAATACCCCGCTCTCAACAATTTCTTGGCCATATCATGTCCTCCAGCGTGGGTACCGAAGGAGCCTTCATGAACCTCTTGCATCAACAGGTCTGCTTCGTGTCTATCCACGCATCTGAGCAAAACCATGTCGAAGTTTCACTTGTATAGTACACCATCTTGATTCAAGAAGAAACCACCTGCCAGTCATCTTAGGGTCTTCTTGTCTTTACTGGATCCCCTAGTCGGGTACTCCTGGGTCTTCAAAAAGTGCTTGATATCATGATACCAAAGTTTGTCATCTTTACCACTATCAATTGCAAAGACATAGGCAGGTCTTTCGAGAAGGGATACCATGATTCGAGGCACGAAATTCTCTTGACAAACTTTAATCATAGACGTTATAGTTGCTAAAGCATCAGCGAATTGGTTTTCATCTCGAGGGATATAATTCAGCTTGACTTTGGTGAAGAAAGTTAGCAGTCTCCTGGTGTAATCCCTGTAAGGAACCAAATGAGGTTGATGAACTAACCATTTGTCATTGACCTGGTTCACAACCAGAGCAGAATCTTCGAAGATCTCAAGGTTTTTGATTCGCAAGCCAATTGCTTCTTCAACCCCCATGATACATGCTTCGTACTCAGCTTCGTTGTTGGTACATTCGAAAGTCAACCGAGCATTGAAAGGTATATGAACACCTTCTGGTGAGATGATAACAACGCCTACTCCGCTTTCGTATACATTCACAGCTCCGTCAAACATCAACTTCCATTTGGATTCAGGGTCTGGCCCCTCCTCCGGAAGTGGTTCTTCACAGTCTTTCGACTTGAGGAACATGATGTCCTCATCTGGGAACTCGAATTTCATGGGTAGATAATCGTCAATTGGCTGCTGAGCAAGGTCTTCTAACAATACACTCCCTTTTATTGCTTTTTGTGAAGTGTAATGGATATCATACTCTGTTAGAATCATTTGCCACCGGGCTACCCTTCCTGTTAGAGCCGGCTTCTCGAAGATATATTTCACATGATCCATCTTGGAGATTAGGAGAATGGTGTGAGTTAGCATGTACTTTCTTAATTGGCAGGCAGCCCATGCCAAAGCGTAGTAAGTTTTCTCGAGTAG
The DNA here is from genome assembly GCA_963966055.1 of Lathyrus aphaca. NCBI lineage: Eukaryota > Viridiplantae > Streptophyta > Magnoliopsida > Fabales > Fabaceae > Lathyrus > Lathyrus aphaca. The sequence goes on from OZ014519.1 coordinate 314,738,181, forward strand.
TGAGTAGCACATCTCACAATCAGTAAACTTTTTGCTAAGGTAATAAATGGCGTGCTCTTTTCGACCAGACTCGTCATTCTGACCTAACACACACCCCATTGATCCTTCGAGCACAGTAAGATATATGATCAAGGGTCTCCCTGGCACTAGAGGCATGAGAATTAGAGGTTCTAGTAGGTACTCCTTGATTCGGTCAAAGGCTTGCTGACAGTCTTCATTCCATTTGATGGCCTAATTCTTCCTCAAAAGCTTAAAGATGGGCTCACACGTGGCTGTTAGGTGAGAAATAAATCGTGCAATGTAGTTTAGTCTCCCTAAGAAACCACACACTTGCTTTTCAGTCTTTGGCTCGGGCATCTCTTGGATGGATTTTACTTTGGCCGGATCAACCTCAATTCCCCGCTCACTGACAATGAAGCCCAGTAGCTTGCCGGAACGGACCCCAAAGGTGCACTTGTTCAGATTCAACCTCAATCTGAACTTCCGGAGTCTATCAAACAACTTTGCTAGATTGACCAAGTGCTCTTCTTTTGTTTGGGAATTTGCTATCATATCATCAACATAAACCTAAATTTCTTGATGAATCATGTCGTGAAATAGCGTTACCATTGCCCATTGGTAAGTGGCTCCAGCATTCTTAAGACCAAACGACATGACCTTGTAACAGAAGGTGCCCCAAGGCGTGATGAAGGTAATCTTTTCCATATCATCGGGAGACATCTTAATCTGGTTATAACCTGAGAACCCGTCCATGAAAGAGAACACAGAAAAATGAGCAGTATTATCAACAAGTACATCTATGTGAGGCAGAGGGAAAACATCTTTAGGGCTGGCCCTATTCAAATTCATGTAGTCTACACACATCCTGATTTTACCGTCTTTTTTAGGGACCGAGACAATATTAGCAACCCAAGGAGGGTAACTAGTCACAGCCAAGAAACCAACATCAAATTTCTTTTGTACTTCCTCTTTGATCTTGATTGCCATATCAGGGCATGTGCGCCTTAACTTTTGCTTCACTGGCGGGCAGTCTTCTCTCAATGGCAGCTTGTGTACCACAATGTCAGTGTCTAATCCAGGCATGTCCTGGTAAGACCAGTCGAAGACATCAACATACTCCCGAAGCATGGAAATAAGACGACTCTTGATAGATTATTCTAATGCGGCCCCGATCTTAACTTATTTCTTGTCTTCTTCGGTACCCAGGTTTATCACTTCGATGGCTTCTTCATGCGGCTGAATCATCTTTTCCTCTGGTTTAAGCAGTCTGGCTAACTCTTCAGGTAGTTCGCAGTCTTCTTCACCTTCCTCATCGACTTGATAAATTGGATTGTCAAAGTCATACTTAGCCATAACAGGGTCGTCATTGATAAGATTCGGTGACGAGCACCTGCATGAATGGTAATTCATGCAAGGCTTTAGAAAGAGTTTGAGAAAATGAGAAACATTGCAACTTTAAAACTTTTCTTTCTGTTTTTTTGAAAAACAAAAACAAAAATAAAAGACAAGGAACACATGGATGAATGCAAAACGTCAGCGTTATTAATGATTATAAATTGTGTTAGGAACAAAAGAACCCTTACAATAAGCTACTATGCCCCGGGAAAGACATAGTGCTTGAGTACAGGAAGGACAAAAGCAAAAAAATCATTACTCTTCAAAGGAGGTGACTGAGATAAGCCTTTCAGACAACCAATTACTAAGCTGAGTCTCTAGAGCACTAGGTCTGATCCACTCATCTAGGTCACAATCACTATCAACTGCATCGTCCTTCACAACACTGATGCTTCCATAATCCACCATTCCCGTACTCGTGAAGGTAATCGGGCCTTAATGACCTCTAGCGCTCTGTTCAGATGATGATTGTCCCGGATGGTAGCCAACACCAATAACATCCTTCTTTTTTGACAATTCTACTGGACTGCCCCAACCTTCTCGTGTTCTTGATTCCACTACCTTCAAAGCTTGTTTATAAGAAGTTATGGAAACCCCCTTATTTGATTCTTCAGAAGAAGTTGCTGACAAAGATGTCAATTCAGTTTTCAGGGGCTCAAACGCCTGACATGGAGTCTCTACTATCTCACCATCCATCTCCACATATTTGAATAAAGCCAGATGACTGATGAAGATATCCTCCTCCCCACAGTGTCGCTCCCGGGATTTTCATCCTAGTACAAACGCGAAAGTGGCACGGAAAAGGTAGAGTCGCCATCCAGACATTTTTATCCCGAAAGAATGGGAAAGGTAATGTTGCACAAACCTGAGGAAGAAGGAAAGGACAAGGTCCTGCGAACCAAAGATCTAGGTTCGGGAGTCGGTTACGAATTGGGAAGGTATTAGCACCCCAAATAGTCCGCCGTACCCGACAGGATCCACGCTTGCTTGTTTTGTTTCAAAGGGTGAGAAAATAAAGTGCTGCTGAAAAAATGAATTGCTACAAGAATGGAATGAGAAAGGAAACTAGAAAAGAAAAGGAGGAAAGAGGGGGAAATGTAGGGAAAATAAAGAATGCACTCGAACGGGCCCTACCCCGCTGCCTACGTACCTCATCGGGATAATGAGGATCAGAGTCGACGTAGTTCGCCTAACTAAGGCGGGAACTATTTGTTTGTGTTTTTTACAGCTGGAACTACGTATGTCTATGCTCAGGTGTGGCAGGCTCGTCTGGTACGAGTGCGTTTACCGTCTTGCATGCGAGACAAGTTGTCGCAAGTTCGCGTTCAGAATGAATGAGATGAGGAAAGAAGTTCCCGCATGATAGTCGCTTATTCTTTGTTTTTTTTCTTTTATGAGAAGTATTTTGAATTTGTTTGTGAACATTCTCATACTAAGACCTATCCATCGCGGGAAGTACTCAAACCTCGCCCCGAAACAGGACGCGTGTAAGCACTCCGCAACAAAGTCTCGTGTCGTACAAGAACGTTCAACCTTTATTAGGTATTTTATTATTTTCTTTGTGAGGTGAGAAAGAATGACTCAAATCGGAAAAAGGACAAAACCTAAGGGGAACTAAGACCAACCCGAAGTTATTTATTTACACAAGGGAGATCCTAATGGTTAGTGGAGTTTTCTAATCCTAAAGATCAAAAGAAAAAGAAAGAAGGAAAATGATGCAACTTACTTCCTAATGAAGATAAGTTGGTCCTAACAAAGGGCAATCCTACCAAACAATATGGAAGGAAAAATGAATTAAAATGCATAAAAAATAAAGGATGGAGAGAAGGAAACATACCTCAATCTTCCCCTCTACAAAACAAATGATAGTGTGCAATTTATTAAAAATAATAAGGCAAACACACCCTAATTAAATCCTAAGGCAACTTGGACCTAAACTAGACTTTATTTTAATCCTAAAGAATTAAAAGAATGCTAACAAAAAAATTCAGCACCTATTACAGCCCCCTAACACACAAACAACTATGAAACTATGCGTAACACCAATCAACTTTTTACAGCCAGCATGCAGCATGAAAAAGTAGGTGTAGAAAGTCAAATACATCATGTACACATAACAAACATCATACATTTTACAGCACCTATATGCAAAAACAGCTATGAAATGCAAAATCCAAAATTGATTATTTTCATTTTTTAATGCATAAACTCAATGAAAAATTCCCTAATCTCAACATGAACATGCATTTAAACATGGATCAACATACATAAATGCAAGAACATGAACATTTTTTAGGAACTATGTTAGAATGCATCACATGGATTATGCGACATGTTATGCACAAAGTAGCACATAAACATGCATATGAACATGGCATATGAACATGATGATCATTGATTATGAACATGCAACATGATAACTCAAAAAAAAAACACCAAACTTAATGCAAAATTCAGAAGTGAATTGATACGGATGATGTGATCAAGTATGCAACAAAATGCAATCAAATGCACCTACCTACATGATTATGCAACATGCAACATACATCAACATAATGAAATGAAAAAATGATTTAATGTAATGTGAAACATGTAAAAACAGAATGCAACATGATTATTATATGCCAAATGATGCATGAACATGGCAACAAAATGCAAGAAATCAAGATATGCACCAAAGAAATCAACAATATGCGACATGAACGGAATCGCGTCGAAACGACTCGAAATGGGGGAATGAGCTACTGGAAATGGACTAAAAAATTTCCTAAAATCACTACCTAAACATGTATGATCATTAAAGGCACTAGAAAGCAAGAATGAACGATCAAATAGGCTAAAAAACCAAAACTCAACAGCGTTAACCGGTTAACCATATGCGTTAACCAGTTAACAGACCTAAAACAACAGAAATTTGTGGCAAAACGCACGCATTAACCGGTTAACCATATGCGTTAACCGGTTAACGCTGAACAGAATTGAAAAAAATCTTTGAAATAAATGCTTTTGGCCACAAACTCACTTCTAATGATCCCTAACATACCTAGGGACATGCTACCACTAATTTCTACTTAATTTGAGCTTATTTACACATGATAGAACCTATATCCATTAACACTTTAAATCCAAATTCAACAAAAATGACAAATTGCAAACAACACATAATCGAAACGAAACGATTTCAAACAAAGCGAAAAAAGCAATTAAAGAATGCCGAAAGTGGCGAGATGAAGAGAATAACTTAAAGAAGAAGTGATTTAGATCACCAACCTACGGAGCTTAATCGAAGAGAAAACCGAGAAACCGCAAAATAAATACGTTCTTGATGCCTGGACCTTCGTATGCTTCCGATAAGTCGAAAATCCCCAAAAAATTCAGTAGCTTCTTCTTCCACAATCAACAAAATATGAAGGTTAGAGGCTTAAGCTTCAAGATCTTCAAGTTTCAATGTGAAACTTGAAGAGCTTATTTGAAAAGCTTTAGTGAAAGGAGGGAAAAAGGAGGAAAAGTGAGAGAGAAAAAATGATTGTGAAAGAGTGAAAAATTGGAAAATGGTGGGAACCTCTCTCAATGAAGTGATTAATGCATATATAGAGGCTAGGCTTGGAGCTAGGTTTGGGTTTGGGGTCCAAATATTAGGCTTGGGGATCCAAAATTAGGTTTGGTAGTTAGTTAGGGTTAGGGTTGGAAAATGGAATATTCCTTGGAATACTCTAGAAGATGGTAGAACATAGTGGAAGCTTCCAAGGGAAATGGAGTGGAATTAAGATGGAAAAACAAGAGGGAAAGAATGAAAGGAAGTGTGGAAAGAAAGTGGAAGGAAAAGTGGAGGGAAATGCAAAACCAACTACTTTTCAAATGATTTTTCCCATAGATTTTTCTTATGACTCCTCCATCATTTCTCGACCAAATTTGAACCATAAGATCATTGTAACCCTAATTTCACGATTTCAATCTTAAAAGTCCGGAGTCGACCCTTTTTCCCTATCTCAGTTGCCTTTTCCCCGATTCCTCGATTTTCCATCGTCTGGCCAGTCGAACCCCTTCCAAAACGAATTTGTGGACGAAGTTTGAACCTTAGGCTTTTGACATCATATATAATATAATGGAATCCTCTTTGAATCAAAACTTCATGCAGAAGCCTCGTAGGAATGAAACCTAGATTCAGCCCTTTTCCTCAGGAAATATTGCACCGCTTTCCTCCTTTGATCAACCCCATCTGTCCATGGCTTGTGGATGACTTGTGGGATATTGTGAACCCTTTGCACAAGGTTGGGAAGCTTTGTGGCCCTTTGATTACCCTTGTAAGGCCTTCGGTTGCTCATGCCTCAGCCATGCTATACATGATGCAATGTTTTTGGTTATTTTATGAATCCACATATGCAAAATGCTATGCAAAATGTGGAGGATATGAGAGGGAAAATTTTGAGGTATTACAACTGCCCCTATTCAATCATCTAAAGGCCTAAACAAATAATTGCAAGAGCTTTTAGGCGTTCAAGGTATGGAGTGATTGAATACTCAAATAAAACATGGAAATTTGAACTCTGTGGATAGTAGAATATATTGGGAAGAATGCCATCCTCAAATGACAATTCTCAAAAGAGATCCTCGGATCTAACACAAAATCATCCTCGAATGGAGACACAATGGTATAGCGGCCTCAGTTGATAACCAGAAACACAAAGACTAACCGCAGACAGATTTTGCAAAAGAGACAAACTGACCTCAATCAATAAGCTCAAAATGGTCTATCATCCTCGAATGATAACCACAACAACAAGACCAACCTCAGAAGGACTTGAAGAAGAGAATGTCATCCTCGAATAACAACTCACGAGATATCCTCGGACCTAACACGAATCCATCCTCGAATGGAGACACAATGGTATACCGGCCTCAGTCGATAACCAGAAACAAAAAAGACTAACTGCAGACAGATTTTGCAAAAGAGACAAACTGACCTCAATAAATAAGCTCGAAATGGTCTATCACCCTCGAGTGATAGCCAACAACAAGACCAACCTCGGAAGGACTTGAAGAAAAGAATGCCATCCTCAAATGACAATTCTCAAAAGAGATCCCCGGATCTAAAACGAAAACATCCTCGAATGGAGACGCAATGGTATACCGGCCTTAGTCGATAACCAGAAAAAACAAAGACTGACCTCAGACAGAATTTGCAAAAGAGACAAACTTACCTCAATCAATAAGCTCGAAATGGTCTATCACCCTCGAGTGATAGCCACAACAACAAGACCAACCTCGGAAGGACTTGAAGAAAAGAATGCCATCCTCGAATGACGATTCTCAAAAGATCCTCGGATCTAAAATGAAACCATCCTCGAATGTAGACGCAATGGTATACCGGCCTCAGACGATAACCAAAAACAACAAAGAAAATAGGACAAGATGGAATGGTATCGTTGTACATAAACGAGAGCCCAGAAAAACGGGTCCGTTGTACAAAACGGGAAACTGCGACGCGACTACTATACCAAACAAGACGCGGAATCAGTGACAAACATTGACTTGAAAAGAAAAGAATGTCTGGGAAATGTTATTGGTAACCTCTGTGCGGAGTACTTCAGGTTGGGAATATGTTCGTAATATACCTCAAAATTGGCCCCTGCTGGCATGCATATGTTTGAATTTATGGCGTAATGCTCCATGATGATGGAAATGCTACGCTTTAGAGGATGCAAATGAAATGATGATTACTAAATGCAAAATGCAAAGGATCTCCTGACAAGGAGACTGCGAGTATCCCTGATGGCTTGGCTGGGAAGAACTGGTGATCACTGCATTGATCTGGTCCATCCCGGTGAGGAGGAAACGAATCTATAGGGAATGTGCTAATCACTGCATTGATCTAATCCATCCTGAAGATGAGGAGACAACTCTGCAGGGAAAGTTGTCAATGATGTACCGGCTCTGAACAGCCGCCATTGCCAAAAATAAATTGGACTTTGAAGATTGGAGCGCCAAGACCCTGCTGGAGATGGACTCTTCTCGCTAGGTACGCTACCCGTTGGACTCTGTTGGGGAAGTGAAACCTTCTGACTTGGCTGGGGAAACAAATATATGACACTGCTGAGGAAGCAAACTGCTGGGGAGCAAAGACACTCCTTATATTGCTGGGAATTGCCCCTGTCTGAAGGGAGACTTCTGCTTGGGGATGACACCCCCATTCTGCTACCTTGCTGGGGGAGATTTCAAATTCCACTTTATTGGAGATGATTGGAGACACCCTGGGAGACACCTGCTCCTGCTCTGGCCACTTCAATGGGAATTTGCTTTTAGCTCTGTTAGCAACGCCAGTACCTGCTCCTGCATGAACACAATCGATAGTACCTGCAACAAGGAGAGTTAGTTTGGGACCTGCATGCCCCAGGCTCGTACCATGAGTCATTATCCGGGTATCTTGACACCCTTTTAGAGTTGTATTAAATGTTTCTATCCTCCTGCATGAGTTAGAAAACGTTCAAATGTTCACAACACAATTTAAATCACAGTTTGCTGGACGTTTTCGCAATCAATCAATGCTAGATGAAAGAACAAAAAACGAGAAGCAGATAGTCACAAGCTGACTGAAGTTGATTTTTTATTGATTCGGAAAAATGACCCTGAGTAGGCAATACAAAGGAAGCAGTTCCCTAAAAAGAGGAAACGGCCAAAAAGGAAAACAAACTATCCTATTGGCAATGTGAGAAGTGGATCTCATCAAGTTTCAACCCGGTTATGACTCGTATGTCTTCAAGACGCTCTGCTCGCTCTGCCTCTTGATAAAAATAATTGAACTGATCTTCAACCCTTATGATAGCCTCAACTCTAGATAGGTTACGGATCTCGCAGATCTCAGTCGTTCGTGTTAATCCCTTTTTTGCGTGGATCGCCTTTTCAGGTTTTCAACCCATCGGGATACCCTTTTTTGCCTGAGTTGTCCGATGTGATTTTTCAACTCAGCGGGTGTACATTTTTTCAAGATTTCCCTAACTTTTGCCCGAGCCTTTTATTATGTTTTTGGCTTGCCGGGATTCCCATTTTTTGCCTGGATCTTTATTCTGTTTTTATCCAGCGGGTCCTTTTTACACGAAGTATTTTCTTACTGTGTCTGCGTTGACAGGGGATTGGAAGTCTTCTCCGTCCATGGTTGTCAACATCAAGGCTCCGCCTAAGAAAACCTTTTTAACCACGAACGGTCCTTCATAGTTGGGTGTCCACTTGCCCCTGTGATCGTTTAGAGGAGGAAGAATCCTTTTTAGCACTAAGTCACCTGGCATGTACCTCTGTGGTCGCACCTTCTTGTCAAAAGCATGCTTCATCTGTCGCTGATACAACTTTTGGTGGCATACAGCTGCTTGACGTTTCTCTTCAATGAGGCTCAATTGATTATATCTGGATCGGAGCCACTCAGCTTCATCTAGCTTAATGTCCATCATTAACCTTAACGAGGGGATTTCCACCTCAATTGGTAGAACTGCCTCCATACCATACACCAGTGAGAATGGGGTTGCCCCTGTTGAAGTACGTACTGACGTTCTGTACCCATGCAACGCAAATGGTAGCATCTCATGTCAGTCTTTTTATGTTACAACCATCTTCTGCACAATCTACTTGATGTTCTTATTGGCCGCCTCGACAATGCCATTCATCTTCGGGCGATATGGAGAAGAGTTGTGATGCTCTATTTTGAAATCTCGACACAAATCAGCCATCATCTTATTGTTGAGATTAGAATCATTATCAGTAATGATCCTTTCAGGAATTCCGTACCGGAAAATGATGTCTCTTTTAATAAACCGGGCTACCACTTATTTAGTGACATTGGTGTAAGATGCCGCTTCGACCCACTTCGTGAAGTAATCTATAGCAACCAGGATGAAGCGATGACCATTAGAAGTTGTCGGCTCAAACTTGCCAATCATATCAATGCCCCACATAGCGAACAACCATGGTGAAGACATGACACTCAACAGATTCGGAGGCACACGGACTTTATCGGCATAAATCTGACACTTATGGCATTTACGGGAATACTTACAGCAATCGGATTCCATGGTGATCCAATAATATCCCGATCTCAACAATTTCTTGGCCATAGCATGTCCTCCAGCATGGGTACCAAAGGAACCTTCGTGAACCTCCTGCATCAACGGGTCTGCTTTGTGTCTATCCACGTATCTGAGCAGAACCATGTCGAAGTTTCGCTTGTACAGCACGCCATCTTGATTCAAGAAGAAACCTCCTGCCAGTCTTCTAAGGGTCTTCTTGTCCTTGCTAGATGCCCCAACCGGGTATTCTTGAGCCTTCAAGAATCGCTTGATATCATGATACCAAGGCTTTTCATCTTCACCATTGTCAACTGCAAAAACATAAACAGGTCTTTCAAGACGGGAGACCGTAATCCGAGGTATGAAATTCTCTTGACAAACTTTAATCATGGACGACAAAGTTGCTAGAGCATCGGCGAATTGGTTTTCATCTCGAGGAATATAATTCAGCTTGACTTTGGTGAAGAAGGTTAACAACCTCCTGACTTAATCTCTGTAAGGAATCAAATGAGGCTGATGAACCAGTCATTTTCCATTGACTTGATTCACCACCAGAGCAGAATCTCCGAAGATCTCGAGGTTTTTGACTCGCAAGTCGATTGCCTCTTCAATCCCCATGATACAAGCTTCATACTCTGCCTCATTGTTAGTGCATTTGAAAGCCAACCGAGCAGCTAAAGGTGTATGGACCCCTTCTGGCGAGATGATAACAGCACCTACTCCACTTCCATTCATGTTCACATCCCCGTCAAACATCAACTTCCATTTGGATTCAGGGTCTGGCCCCTCCTCCGGAAGTGGTTCTTCGTAGTCTTTCGACTTGAGGAACATGATGTCCTCATCCGGAAACTCGAACCTCATGGGTTGATAATCATCGATTGGCTGCTGAGCCAAGTATTCTGACAATACACTTCCTTTGATTGCCTTTTGCGAAGTGTAATGTATATCATACTTTGTTAGTCTCATCTGCGACCGAGCTACTCTTCCTGTCAGAGTTGGCTTTTCAAAGATGTTTTTCACAGGATTCAAAGATGTTTTTCACAGGATCCATCTTGGAAATTAAGAGAGTAGTGTGAGTCAACATGTACTGTCTCAGTCGGCGAGCAACCCATGCCAAAGTGAAACAAGTTTTCTCGAGTAGTGAGTAGCGCGTCTCGCAATCGGTAAACTTTTTGCTAAGGTAATAAATGGCGTGCTCTTTTCGACCCGACTCGTCCTGCTGACCCAGCACACATCCCATCGATCCTTCAAGCACGGTAAGATACATAATCAAAGGTCTCCCTGGCACTGGAGGCATAAGAATTGGAGACTCTAACAGCTATTCTTTGATTCGGTCAAAGGCTTGCTGGCAGTCTTCGTTCCATTTCATGGCCTGATTCTTCCTTAGAAGCTTAAAGATGGGCTCACACGTGGCCGTTAGATGAGAGATAAACCGTGCAATTTAGTTTAGTCTCCCTAAGAAGCCACGCACCTGCTTTTCAGTCTTCGGCTCAGGCATCTCTTGTATGGCTTTTACTTTGGCTGGATCAACCTCAATTCCTTGCTCACTAACAATGAAGCCGAGTAGCTTGCCAAAACGGACCCCGAAGGTACACTTATTCAAATTAAACCTCAATCTGAACTTCCGAAGTCTGTCAAACAACTTTGCTAGATTAACCAAGTGCTCTTCCTCAGTTTGGGATTTTGCTACCATATCATCAACATAAACCTCAATCTCATGATGAATCATGTCGTGAAATAGCGTCACCATCGTCCGTTGATAAGTGGCTCCAGCATTCTTCAAACCAAATGGCATGACCTTGTAACTGAAGGTGCCTCAAGGAGTGATGAAGGTTGTCTTTTCCATGTCATCGGGAGACATCTTAATCTGGTTGTAGCCGGAAAATCCGTCCATGAAGGAGAACACGAAAAACTGAGCAGTATTATCGACGAGCACATCTATGTGAGGTAGAGGGAAGTTATCTTTGGGGTTGGCCCTATTCAAATCCCTGTAGTCTACACTCATCTTGACTTTACCGTCTTTCTTGGGAACCGGCAGAATGTTGGCAACCCACGGAGGGTATCTGGTCACGGCCAAGAAGCCAGCATCAAACTGTTTTTGTACTTCTTCTTTTATTTTAATTTCCATGTCGGGACGTGTGCGCCTCAACTTCTGCTTTATCGGAGGACAGTCTTCTCTGAGAGGCAACTTGTGTACCACAATGTCAGTGTCTAAACCAGGCATATCTTGGTAGGACCGTGCGAAGACGTCAACGTACTCTCAAAGCATAACAATCAAACGAGTCTTAACAGATTCTTCTAATGTAGCCCCGATCTTGACTTCTTTCTTGTGTTCTTCAGTACCCAGGTTTATTACTTCGACGGCCTCTTCGTGCGACTGAATCATCTTCTCCTCCTGTTTAAGCAGCCTGGCAAATTCTTCAGGTAGTTTGCAATCCTCTTCACCTTCCTCATCGGCTTGATAAATTGGATTGTCGAAGTCATACTCAGCCATAACAGGGTCGTCATTGATAAAATCCGGTGACGAGCACCTGCATGAATGGTGATTCATGCAAGGCTTCAGCAAAGGCTTGAGAAAATGAGATACATTGCCAGTTTAAAACTTTTCTTTCTTTTTGAAAAACAAAAATGCAAAAATGAAAGACAAAGAACAACATGAATGAATGTGAAACGTTAGCTTTATTTATGATTGTAAATTGCGTTAAGAACAGAAGAACCCTTACAAAGAGCTACTATGCCCCGGGCAAAACATAGTGCTTTAATATAGGAAAAACATAAACAAAAAATTATTACTCTTCGAAAGAGGTGACTGAAATAAGCCTTTCTAATGTCCAATTGCTGAGCTGAGTCCCTGGAACAGTAGGCCTGATCCAACCATCTATGTCATAGTCATTATCGACTGTGTCATCCTGCACAACACTGATGTTTCCGTAATCAACCACTCCCGCACTTGTGAAAGTGATCGGGCTTTGACAACCTTTAGCACTTGGTCCCGACGATGACTTCCCTGGATGGTACCCAATTCCGAACATATCTTTCTTTTCAGGCACTTCCACCGGACTGCCCCAACCTTCTCGTATCCCCGATTCTACCACCTCAAGAGCTTGCTTATAAGAGGCTATGGAAACCCCATTCTTTGGTTCTTTAGGAGAAGCCGCCACTGCAAATGCTTGCTCAGATTTCAGGGGCTCAAAAGCCTGACATGGGGTCTCAACTATTTCGCCATCCATATCCACGTATTTGAATGAAGCCAGATGACTGACAAAAATGTCTTCTTCCCCACTAACAGTCACAATTTGACCATCCCAAATGAACTTTAGCTTTTGATGGAGTGTGGACAACACTGCTCCTGCTGAATGTATCCAAGGTTTTCCAAGTAGACAACTGTATGCAGGCTGTATATCCATTATGTAGAACGTGGTATTGAAGATTTGTGGACCTACTTTAATGGGTAACTCCACCTCCCCGAACACCTATCTCCTCGACCCGTCAAATGCTCGAACTACTTTATTAGGCAAGACGTTCAACGACGACCCGGTATCAACCAACACGTGAGAAAGTATTGCACCCTTACATTCTAAAGAGATATGCAGTGCCCGATTATTAGCACTCCCTTCAGAAGTTAGATCCAAGTCTGTGAAACCCAATCCGTGACTGGCATTGACATTAGACACCACCGCTTCCAACTAATTTACTGAAATATCCTGAGGCATGTACGCCTTGTTCAGAATATTCAGGAGAGCCTTCTTGTGAGAATCAGAACACATGAGCAAGGACAAGATGGAAATCTTCGACGGAGTCTGCTGCAGATGGTCCACAATCTTGTAGTCACTCTTTTTGATAATCCTTAGGAATTCTTTAGCTTCTTTATCAAAGGTAAGGTCTGGATCAGTTACTGGTGCAAGATCATTGACAACCACTGGCTGTTTCCCTTTTGTCTTAGCTTGGGCTTCCGCGGTGTCCCTGGGTGGTATCACACTATTTCTTAGTGTTTCCGGTGCGAATAATCTCCCACTTCTAGTAAAGCCCCCTACTCCAACATTTTCTACTTGAGCTGGGGTTGTAATAGTTGTTGCCAACTCTTGCTTTTGGCTGTTACAATAAACTTCGCCACCATAATTCCAGGGAATGGCTTTATCATTCTGATACAGTACTGGTCCTGCAGTGGTGATGGTTATCAGTGCTACCCTGGCTTGTGGAGGAACTTGAGATGGATCGTAGAAGATAGTTATTGTGGAGACTTTGCTTTCTTTTACAATCTTGTCAAACTGCAACACTCCTTCATTAATCATGCTCTGGATCCCTGCTTTTAACTGCTCACAACCATTTATAGCTTCAGCACATCCTGGACAATCTTCTTCACACCCAGGGAAGATACCTTTCTTTGATAAGCAAACTTTAACAACACTCAACGGAGTCTGCAAGTCATCGACATCGCGCATAAGGTTTAGATTCTCCCCTTCATCAACTGCCCCAACCGTACCTCCGTGGGGAGGCATGGGGTTCTGAATTACATTAGGAGTAGGAGCAAAGTTGATTGCTTTAGAATCCAGTAGGTCTTGAACAACATGCTTCAGTGCTTTGCAATTCTATGTGGTATGCCCGGGAGCTCCGGAATGAAACTCACATCTATCATTTGTATAATAACCCTCGGGGATTTGACCGGGCTTCGGGGGTTGTAGAGTTCGAAGTTGAACCATCTGAAGTTGTAGGAGATTCTTCAAAAGTTGTGAATAGGACATCGACGGAGCTTCGAAATGTCTTTCTCTGGGCTTCTGGGGGTAATATGGATGAGGAGTTCTTTGTTGATACCCTTGCTGGCGTTGTTGCTGTGGTTGTTGGACTTGCTGTTGAACAGGTTGAGCTGCAATAGTGACAGGGCCACTTGCTGATAAAATCCTCTGTTACTTCCTCCCCTCTGCGCGTACACTGCACCAGTCTCTCCTTCTCTTCTTTTCACGAAGGGCTTCTTGACACCAGAACTCGAAGTTCCCCCGTTTTGAATCTTCCCTTGCTTGATCCAACTTTCTATCCTCTCGCCAGTCAAGATGATATCCGAAAATCCACTTGAGGAACATCCAGCTAGCCTTTCCATGAAATGCCCAGGGAGGGTATCCAGGAACAGGTCTACCATTTCTCTCTCCAGCAAAGGTGGTTGCACTCTAGCAGCCACTTCACGCCACCTTTGTGCGTAATCTTTTAAGCTCTCAGAGTTCTTCTGAGTTAGACTTTGAAGTTGAGTGCGATTGGGCGCCATGTCGATATTATATTGATACTGCTTGAGGAATGCTTCTCCCAATTCCTTCCAGTTTCTCATAGAGCTTCTCTCTAGCTTCATATACCATTCCAAGGACCCTCCGGAGAGACTATCCTGGAAGTAGTATATCTAGAGCTTTTCATCCCTAGTATGGGTAGCAATTTTTTGGTAGAATGCCTGCAAGTGAGTCTTTGGGTAGGAGCTACCGTTATACTTGTCAAAAGTCGGTGGCCTGAATTTGTGAGGAATAACCACCCCGGGGACTAGGCCCATGTCAGACACATCTATCCGCAAAGTGTCTCTACACTCGAGGGCTTTGACTTTCTCAGCAAGCATCAAAAAATCCTGAATATTTCCTTCTCCACCGAACCCTATGTTATTGTTGAAAGAAGGGAACTGATCGTCATGTTTGTCTTGTATCGGAATGAAAGTTGTTGTGCCATGCTCTGGAATTTGAGGTCCGACTGGGCCATTGTTGGTGTTGGGAGGAGTCACTTGAACGTCCGGAGTGGTTGCAGGGATATTAGTCTGAGGAGGGTTGAGCCCATGAACTGCATTCCTTAACTCTTGTTGTCCCTGAGCCATTCCTTGCATCATGACCATGAACTCTCCCATTCTGGTGCGAAACTCATTAAGCTCATTTTGCATAGCATCCATGACTGTCCTCTGGTTGTTGCGAGTTGCGTAGCGATGCGGAATATTCTTCTGAAGATGCCGGATCTTGGCAGCTCTCGCAATCTTTGCCTGAAACACAAAAAATTAAGCATCTAGTAGAAAACCTACACAACAAAAAAAGAATGAAAATGATGCGTATGCAATGCAATGTGTTCCTTTTATTCCCAAGGCTTTTCCCTGCCCGATGCTGGCATTAAGAGAATAATAATTGGGAAGAAGACCCAAGCGATGTTCAAATACAATGAGGGCCGTGGAGAATTGGTGGTCATTACCCCGTGTCGGTGCAACAGATAACAAACAAGAGATTCAAAGCAAATCAATCACATAAACCGAAGTTTGAAACAACAAAGTCCCCGAAGGGTGCCAACCAAAAGAACAACAAAGTATCTCAATGAAAAGGAATCCCACAACAAGCCTGTGGGTAATCCAAGTAGAATAGCATGAAACTAAACCCCAAGGAACTCTAAGTCCTGCAGCCTCCAGCTAAGACGCTTGACATTCTGGAACAACTGAATGATATCCAGATGATCAGGCTCCTGGATGAGTCTCTGGATGAGGAGATCCCTTGGATCAAAAGATGCATGTAACTCTTCAATCTGCTGCAGAAAAGTCATCTCATTCTCTTTGCTCGGACCCGGTTCGGCCTTTGACCTCTTCACATCAGCACGAAGCTTCAGCTCTTCAACTTCTTTCTGAACATCTTCAGCTATTTGTTGACTCTTTGTCATCTGATGAAAGTACTCTCTCTGTTGCTCTTGCGTCTTCTGAACTAACTTCTCTTGCTCAACCAAAGCATCCTGGAGGTTCTTGATCTTCAACTCGAATTCAGCTTCTACCTCCTTTTGCTTCTTCTGATTATCTCTCCACTTCTCTTGCCAAAGTGTGATGGCTTCATTAGCCTCATTAAGTTCTTTATTATCCTTCTGGAGCTGACTCGCTTTATGGATCTCAACCAATCCTCTCTTCCTGAAGTATAACTCCCTTTCCTCGAAATCCTTCTGCTTGAGACGAATCGTTTCTTCAGCTCGGAGAGCTCTATCTTCTAACTGATGGTTCTGAATCATCAATTTCTGACAGGAGTTGTAAGCCTCTTGATTCTCAACCCTAAGCTGCTTGACCAAAGCTCCCAACTTCTGATAATCTTCTAAAGGCACCGTTGCTGGAGGCGGAGTTGGTACAGAAAAAGGGACTAGAGCCGTTTGAACCTCCTCCTTTATCCAAGCTTCGAATTCAGGGAACATCTGATTGTTGCTCTTACCTAAACATGCCGTGTCCTTTCTTTTGATCACCTTCCAAGAACCTGCAAATTTCCTGACCAACGGAAGATTGTCTTTCACCGAGAAGTAAAAAGTTTGAAATAACTCAGATTCATCGGGAATCTCCTTGAGCGCATGCCCTAACTGTCTTCTTAAGAGAATGGGATTATAGTTGATACCTCCTGATACTCCCAATAAAGGCACATTAAGGTAATTCCCACAGCTAGTAATGAAACTCTTTCCTTTCAACCTCAAAGTGAACCATCTAATATCTCTGGCAGATAAAGCACTCAGCTTCTGAGCCCAAGTAGTATTAGGATCAGTAAACCTCTCAGTGGTAGGAAAATGTCTCATGACCCACTTGTAGAATAGGGGAGCACAACATCTAACTAGACCTCCTTTCTTCTTCTCATTCTTATAGTGCACTGAATAATACAAGTCACCTAGGAGAGTTGGCACCGGATTCTTCAACACAAACAAATGAATAGCATTTATGTCCATAAATTTGTCCATATCATCGAATAGAATGATCCCATAAATGGATAGTGCTAAGATGGCGCAAATAGAATCCCACTGATTTGTCACTGCAAACTCTTCAGCTTTTCTGACCAGATACTCTAGAGTGAAACCAAGTACTTTTGCTTTGGTGGTAGATAGATTTGCAGATACTTCAGATGAGCTCAAATAAAGAGCTTTGGCGATGTCAGCATGGGTTGGCCTCATCATCTCTGAGTTGAAAGGAATCTGATCCTTGATTGACACTCCCATAATCTTAGCATACTCTTCCAGTAAAGGATCCAAATGAAAGTCATGAAATGTGAAACACCTGAGCCATGGAATGTAATACTGCAACAAAGTGTGAGTGGCGCTTCTATGAGAGCTATCCAAGTTGAAAACCAAGTCCAGAATATCACCATACTTTTCCTTGAAGTATCCCAAATGACCCAGGGTAATAAGAGACACCATTTGGTTAATCAGGTCCATCTTAGTATCAAAGAATTTATAGTGCACAGTTCTCTTTCTGACGTCTTCCATTCTGAAGCAATGATATGACCAGGAACCAGGAGTAGTGTAAACCCTAAGAATAAAAGAAACACAAATGATTAATGATGTTATGATGCTTATGCAAGGCGAGGCATGTGATCAGTGAAGTGTATGTGATGTGCCAATCATATAATCAGGTGTCGGTGCAAGGTAACAATATCCACATATCACAATAAAAATCCCTCTGATTCGGGATCCATATCTTAGAACCAGAAATCCAGATCACAAAACTGAACCAAAGGCAAAGCGGGTATGCTGAAGGTCTCAGGGTTCCTGCAAACCTGTAAACCCCTCCCAATCTCACGGGTGTGCTACTCGGGTCAACATCACGGACTCTCAAATCCGAATAGCAATAATACGTTCACCATCTCCGAGAAATGGTTCATGACCAAATCAGGGAATCGGTTTGGCATTATGTACTACTCAGGGAGGCCTCAGTTGAGTCCGGAAAAACAAGCATCCCTCATAAGTCTCCAGCTTCAAGCACTGAATCGAGAAAAAATAGTACATTCATCCCGAAGGGTACAATACTACCGTCAAACGAACAATTTGCTTTAACTGAATTACCATGAGGGAACTAGGCCATCCTATGCGAGTTCCCAGTGGGCCCTCGGATGCGAGTGGGTTTGCCAACAAATGCGGTCTGCCACCATCATCACTGGAGAGGGTTGTTTCCACTAAGGTTCTCAATGATCGGTCCCCAGCTGCACATAACCATTAAGGTTGTATCCCGAAGTGAGGAAGAACCCCCACACAAGATAGTTCCAAGAGAGTCGCAACCTGGGTGTGGAACACATCGCCACTCATCATGTAACCATGCGAGTACAACATGTCCACGCTAATCCTATAGTGCACTCAAGTCGGGTATTTGGCTTATCTCACAGTAACTCCCATCCCGCAGAAAAAATGAAAACCAGCACAGTCAGATTGTGATAATGATGCATGATAAATACTGAAAGCAGTAAATAAATGCCGTAAAGTAAAACTGTAAATGAAAACAGAAAAGATAAACTAGAGCACACAACAAACAAATAAACACCCAAAGAAATAAAACACACAAGCGCTAGGATTGACTTTACAAGGGAAACCAGAGATTCTGGGTTCGATCCCCAACAGAGTCACAAGCTATCGCTCCCGGGATTTTCATCCTAGTACAAACGCGAAAGTGGCGCGGAAAAGGTAGAGTCTCTAGCCAAACATTTTTATCCCGAAAGAATGGGAAAGGTAATGTTCCACAAACCTGAGGAGGAAGGAAAGGACAAGGTCCTGCAAACCAAAGATCTGGGTTCGGGAGTCGGTTACGAATTGGGAAGGTATTAGCACCCCAAATCGTCTGTCGCACCCGACGAGATCCACCTTTGCTTGTTTTGTTTCAAAGGGTGAGAAAATAAAGTGCTGCTGAAAAAATGAAGTGCTACTGGAATGGAATGAGAAAGGAAACTGGAAAAGAAAAGGAGGAAAGAGGAGGAAATGTAGGGAAAATAAAGAATGCGCTCGAATGGGCCCTACCTCGCTGCCTCCGTACCTCATCAGGATAATGAGGATTAGAGTCGACGTAGTTTGCCTAACTAAGGCGGGAACTATTTGTTTGTGTTTTTTACAGCTGGAAATGCGTATGTCTAAGCTCAGGTGTGGCAGGCTCGTCTGGTACAAGTGCGTTTACCGTCTTGCATGCGATACAAGTCGTCGCAAGTTCACGTTCAGAATGAATGAGATGAGGAAAGAAGTTCCCGCATGATAGTCGCTTATTCTTTTTTTTTTCTTTTATGAGAAGTATTTTGAATTTGTTTATGAACATTCTCATACTAAGACCTATCCATCGCGGGAAGTACTCACACCTCGCCCCGAAACAAGACGCGTATAAGCACTCCGCAACAAAGTCTCGTGTCGTGCAAGAACGTTCAACCTTTATTAGGTATTTTATTATTTTCTTTGTGAGGTGAGAAAGAATGACTCAAATTGGAAAAAGGACAAAAACTAAGGGGAACTAAGACCAACCCTAAGTTATTTATTTACACAAGGGAGATCCTAATGGTTAGTGGAGTTTTCTAATCCTAAAAATCAAAAGAAAAAGAAAGAAGGAAAAGGAAGCAACTTACTTCCTAATGAAGATAAGTTGGTCCTAACAAAGGGGAATCCTACCAAACACAAATATGGAAGGAAAAATGAATTAAAATGCATAAAAAATAAAGGATAGAGTGAAGGAAACTTACCTCAATCTTCCCCTCTACAAAACAAATGTTAGATTGCAATTTATTAAAAATAATAAGGCAAACACACCCTAATTAAATCCTAAGGCAACTTGTACCTAAACTAGACATTATTTTAATCCTAAAGAATTAAAAGAATGCTAACACAAAAATCCAGCACCTATTACAGCCCCCTAACACACAAACAACTATGAAACTATGCCTAACACCAATCAGCTTTTTATAGCTAGCATGCAGCATGAAAAAGTAGGTGTAGAAAGTCAAATACAACATGTACACATAACAAACAACATACATTTTACAGTACCTATATGCAAAAACAGCTATGAAATGCAAAATCCAGAATTGATTATTTTCATTTTTTAATGCATAAACTCAATGAAAAATGCCCTAATCTCAACATGAACATGCATTTAAACATGGATCAACATACATAAATGCAAGAACATGAATATTTTTTAGGAACTATGCTAGAATGCATCACATGGATTATGCAACATGTAATGCACAAAGTAGCACATAATCATGCATATGAACATGGCATATGAACATGATGATCATTGATTATGAACATGCAACATGACAACTCAAAAAAAACACACCAAACTTAATGCAAAATTCAGAAGTGAATTGATACGGATGATGTGATCAAGTATGCAACATAATGCAATCAAATGCACCTACCTACATGATTATGAAACATGCAACATACATCAACATAATGAAATGCAAAAATGATTTAATGTATGTGAAACATGTAAAAACAGAATGCAACATGATTATTATATGCCAAATGATGCATGAACATGGCAACAAAATACACAACAAACGGTTCTGTCGGATTCTGCAAAATCAAAACAGGGGTTGTCGTCAATCTTCTCTTTAGCTCTTGGAAACTTTCTTCACACTTTGTATCCCAAACAAAAGCTTGACCCTTTCTAGTCAACTGTGTCAATGGCAATGACAACTTAGAAAATCCTTCAATAAATTTCCGATAATAACCTGCCAAACCAAGAAAACATCTAATCTCTAAAATTGATTTTGGGGCTTCCCATTGCGATACAACTTCAACCTTCGACGGATCAACTGCAATTCCTTTACTTGAAATCACATAACCGAGGAAACTCACTTTCTTCAACCAAAACTCGCACTTAGAAAGTTTAGCATATAATTGTTTCTCCTTCAACACAGATAACACAATCCTTAGATGTTCAACAAGATCCTCTTCACTCTTGGAATAAATCAAAATATCATCAATGAATACAACCACAAACTTGTCCAAATACGGATGGAAAATCCTATTCATGTACTCCATAAATACACCCGGTGCATTAGTTACACCAAATGGCATCACAGAATACTCATAATGACGATACCTCGTCTGAAAAGCAGTTTTCTGAATATCTTCAGCTTTCACACGAATCTGATGATACCCAGATCTCAAATCTATCTTACTAAACACACTTGCACCAACTAATTGATCCATCAAATCATCAATCCTCAGAAGTGGATACTTATTCTTGATAGTCACCTTGTTTAATTGTCGGTAATCCACACAAAGCCTCATAGTACCTTCTTTCTTCTTAACCAGCAAAACAGGTGCACCCCACGGTGACACACTTGGACGAATACACCTCTTCTCAAGTAGATCTTCAAGTTGACTCTTCAAATCTTTCAACTCCGATGCAGACATACGATATGGAGCCATCAATACCGGACTAGTTCCAGGAACTAAGTCGATCGAAAACTCCACCTCGCGTTCCGGCGGTAAATCACTTATCTCATCAGGAAAAACTTCTGGAAAATCACAAACAATTGGCAAAGCACCAACTGCTCCACTTTCCTCACTACTCAAAGTTGCCAGCAAAATAAACATCTCGGCACCATCTTGCACTAACTCATTCACTTGCTTGGCAGACATAAATAAGTCTCCTTCGTCCTCAGGTTTAAGAAAAACAACTGACTTATCAAAATAATTAATATAGACATGGTTGAACTCCAACCAATTCATGCCAAGAATAACATCAAGTTGATCTAACTTAAGACATACTAGATCAACGCCAAAGTCTTTACCAAAAATACTCAACGGACAATTCAAACACACATATGGGGTAGTTACTGAACCCATAGCAGGAGTATCAATTACCATACTACCACCCATAACAGACAACTAAAGATTCAATCTTTTAACACAATCTAAATAAATAAAAGAATGTGTAGCTCCAGTATCAATTATAGCTATCAAAGGTATACCATTAATGAAGTACGTACCTCTGATCAATCGATCTTCACTAGTCGTCTCAGATCCAGATAGAGCAAACACTTTCCCTTTCATTTGAGCCTTCTTTGGTTTGTCACACTTGGTACTAATGTGCCCTTGCTCACCACAATTGTAGCAAGTCACACTCGCACCACTCCTGCACTCTAAAGCCTTGTGGCCAGGCTTGCCGCACTTGAAACATTTGTTCTCAACACTTGTGCATTCAGAAGCACGATGTCCATCAACACCACATTGATAACACCTCACTGGAGTGGAAGCTCCTCCCCCACTCAACTTCTTTCCATAACTAGCTTTCAGCTTCCCTTTGTCACCAGATGTCACATACGGTTTCCCTCTGAATTGGCCCTTTCCTTTCTTATCACCCATACTTTTGTAGTGAGCTGATCGAGCCCTACTATCTTCATCATAGATCCTACTCTTGTTCACCAACTCAGAATATCGCCTAATATCTTGATAACCAATGGCTTGCTTGATTTTAGGTCTCAAACCATTCACATACTTAAGACATTTAGATCTCTCAGCATTAGTAGTGTTGTAGTGAGGAAAAAACTGAGTCAACTCTTCAAATCTTGCTGCATACTCAGCCACAGTTAAGTTACCTTGCTTCAATTCAAGAAACTCAATTTCCTTCTTTCCACGTACATCTTCCGAAAAGTACTTCTCCATAAATGCCTCTCTAAAAATAGCCCAAGTAATCTCAACTTCATCTTCTTCAAATCTTCGACGAGTGTTACCCCACCAGTGCTCAGCTTCCTTCTCAAGCATGTGGGTGCCAAACTGCACCTTTTGCACATCTGAACAACTGATAACTCGAAATATCTTTTCAATTGCATCACACCATTCTTGTGCTTTGTCGGGTTCATGCCTTCCCATGAACTTTGGTGGGTTGTTCCTCTAAAACTTTCCCAAAGCACGAAACTCATCATCAGTGTTGTTCACAACCTTCGCATTGACTTGAGGAATCTGCCCAATCGCTCCAGCCAACAATGTCAAAGCTTCAGCAAGTGATCTATCATTCCTACCTTCAGCCATTGTTCTTTATTCCAACAATAAAATCCTCATTAGAACAACAACACTGATAGTGCAACACAAAATAAACACACAAACTACTTAGTCAACTGACCGAACCAGGCTCTGATACCACTAATGTAACACCCTTCTAAACCCCGCGGAAAATATATAAATAATCAGAGTAATTATCATGCATATCAAACAAGGATGTCACACATAATTCAAAACATCACAACATACACCTGTCATGCTCAATAACACTTGAAATAAATTCATGCTTTCATATACTTTCACATTAGCATGTGGCAGCGGATCACTTTCATTAAGAATCTCATGACATTCAAGTCTCAAATAAACTTCATTCATTAAATCAACTTGGGCATAAAAGCCACTTCACCTAAAATTCAAATTCAATTAACAAAATAGATAGAGTATTAAATTGTATCTCTTAAGACATGAATCAAACATTCCCAGTGTTACATGATCAGAGCACGACTCGACCCAAAATAAATATGAAACTAAAATAGGTTACTCCATCAGCTACTCTCTTGCTAGAAGCAAGTCTAATCTTCAGTACCTGAGCGATGTCGTATAAAACATCATTCCAACAGAAGGGTGAGAATTCAGATAATTATTGAAATCATAAGATAATATATAATTTAAGGTGTACAAGCATAATCACAATTATTCTCACACTTCAAAAGTTTCATCAACATAATATCACTCAAGTAGTCTTACTATTAACAAGTACATACTCACAAATCCATAATTCACCAATTCAACAATTCACATAACACATATAATCTCACATTGTAACCATAGACATAATGAGACTCAATGCAAGACTCAAATACAACTCATGCATGTGGTACCAATCACTTGTTATCATTTTTCGGTTTTTACATTTAAACCGGGTCCGTCCTCTAGACCGATAACACATCAAAATCCCGTCCTCTAAGCTTTCAAACCCGTCCTCTAGGTTTGGGACAAGTCAATAGCTCCCACGGAACTAGCAAATATTGCCTCTTGACAAAATGATGCATGTGCAAGTTCAACAACCATATACAACTAAGATCGATCTCTAATCTTAATACTATCGCATATCTTCAATGATTCATCACATTTGAATTACCACACAATTACACCTACTTGCACATATTTATGCATCATCCACACACAAATCATTTTCAAACGGTATACAACACATTTTACAATAAAATCTCAACGACATTATCTCACAACAAGCAAGTAACCCACGAGGTATCAACACAATTCAACCTCAATTCACAAAATACGCATTACCGATTAAACATGTAATGATTAATTTAAAATCATGTTAATCACCAAAATAATCACCAAATTAGTAACCAAATTAATTACCAAATTAATCACCAAATTAGTAACCTAATTAGTCAAATCCAATATTTGTATAAGTACTAAAAAGAAATATCAGTAATTAGTAAGGATATATTTTCATTATTAATATCTAATTTAATTAAGAAATAAAACTAATTAAGAAAAGAATTCTTAATATATACTCCACTTTTTCTATTAATTATGAATAATGTTCCAATATATATATTATATATCAGTTACAAGGCAATAGTACTACATATTTCATTTTCTATCGTAGAATATCATTTAACTCATCAACTGCTAAATGTGAGTGGTAAGACCAAGCGACACTGTTGGGCTATTATATAGTATTCTATCACTATCAAAAGTGGTACTATTTATTAATTAACTCATGAAGTTACTACTACTTATTTATGATAATCCAATTGGTGGGTGATACTACTTTTTCTTATTCAATTAGTGCACCAAACAATGACTACAATATAAGCCCATTAGTCCTATTATTTCTCGCGCTAGTTGAATGCTATGAGGAATATCTCATTATCATCCTACATCACTAAATAATCACAAGAATTCAATGTCATCTATCTATCATCCTTATCAATATCTCTCCTATCTAGTACCATCATTCAATATTTGTACTTGTACAGGAAATGGGAGAAAAGAAAAGTAGCACCATCCTTTAACAGACACACAATATTTTTTTTAGTTTCATTATAAAAAGAAATGAGGGATATGCTACCCCCAAGTAGTCATGCGCATAAAACCCAAAGGGAAGGTGAAGTGTCATTTAGTGGTGGTAAATTCAATGAATATGAAATTAGTATAAGATAGAGGTACCAAATATCACAACAAATTTCTTTTACTGAGCTAATAAATATCTACACCTTTATTCAAATACCACTTAAGTTTTGCATTAGTGAATGATGACATTTATAATAAGTGAAATTCATTGTCGTTCATTTTCTAAGGAACAGGGGACATATCGCTACAGTAGAAAGGATTGTATCATTATCTGCTACTATTTCACCATAAATTACAAGATCATGTTTCATCTTTAATTCATAATGGGTCTTTAAAGAATGCCAACATACTAAATTCAAACACAAATAATTTTCCATAAATCAAAGATTATTAGTAAAACCTAAAAATTCTAAAATCAAGGAAAATTGAGATTTCACTCTAACCACATTTCTATATTATCTAACAATCTCAAATAATTTCATGAAAACCCACCCTTACCTTGGATTTCTTTGAGTTTTCTAGTTGTTCTTGAGTTCCTCTTCACTTCCTCCTCTCCTAGCCTCTTCTCTCTTTCTATTCCTCTCTTCTCTTCTATTTTTTTCTTAAACCCTAACTCTTTTCATAATTATTCTATTCTCTTGTTAGGCTTACCACCCATTCACTCACTTACTATTCTCACACTCCTAATAGCCCAATTAGCCAAGTATACAATATTTATTTTATTTCACTAATAAAACACATCTAATAAATTAAATAATTCAATTAAATCAAATAATTAAATTATTTCCAATAAACCAAATCAATTAATTAATTCATATAATTCAATTTAATTAATTAATTCATATAAAATCCAAATAATCAATTAACTCAATTAGGCACGAAATCACACAATTAATTAATAAATAAATAATTACGAGAATTGGGGTGTTACAACCCTCCCCCACTTAAAAGATTTCCGCCCTCGAAAATTACCTCAAATGAACAACTCGGGATAAGACTCTCTCATCTGACTCTCATGTTCCCAAGTTACATTTCCACCAGCTGGTCCTCCCCAAGCGACCTTCACCTAAGAAATCTCTTTACCTCGAAGTTGATTCAACTCCCGATCTTCTATCCGCATAGGTGAAGTCTCAACAGTCAAGTTATCTCTCACCTGCACATCATCTACTTGGACTACATGAGACGGATCCGCAATGTATTTCCTCAACTGAGATACATGGAACACGTCATGGAGATTAGCAAGCGACGGTGGCAAAGCAATCTGATAGGCCACCTCTCCTATCCTCTGCGAGATCTGGTAAGGACCAATAAAACGCGGTGTCAACTTGCGCGACTTCAACGCCCTACCAACACCAGTTGTCGGAGTAACTCGAAGGAACACGTGATCTCCCTCTTGGAACTCAAGTACTTTCCTCCTCTTGTCATGATAACTTTTCTGACGACTTTGAGAAATCTTCATCTTCTCCTGAATCATTTTAATCTTATCCGTAGTCTGTTGAACTATCTCAGGTCCAACCACTGCATTCTCTCCCGCCTCATACCAACATAATGGCGACCTACACCTCCTACCATACAATGCTTCAAACGGTGCCATACCAATACTCGAATGAAAACTATTGTTGTAAGTAAACTCAATCAAAGATAAGTAGCTATCCCAAGTTCCTCCCTTTTCCAAAACACAAGCTCTCAAAAGATCCTCAAGTGATTGAATCGTCCACTCCGTCTGACCATCCGTCTGCGGATGATAAGCAGAACTCAAATGCAACTTAGTACCCAAAGCACTTTGTAAACTCTCCCAAAATCTTGATGTGAACCTTGGATCTCTATCCGACACAATACTAGACAGAATACCATGCAAACTGACAATCCTCTCGATATACAACTTTGCTAACTTCTCCAACGAGTAATCCTACCTTATCGGAATAAAGTGAGGAGATTTCGTCAACCTGTCCACAATAACCCAAATAGCCTCAATAGTACTCGGTGTCCTAGGTAAACGAGATACAAAATCCATAGATATGCTATCCCATTTCCACTCAGGAATAGCTAATGGTTTCATTAAACCCGACGGTTTCTGATGCTCAATCTTTTACTTCTGACAAGTCAAACAAGAATACACAAACTCTGCAATATGATTCTTCATACAAGGCCACTAAAATACTTTCCTCAAATCTTGATACATCTTAGTCGCACCCGAATGAATACTCAACCCACTACGATGACCTTCTTCAAGAATACTCTTCTTCAATTCTGCAATATCCGGAACACAAACTCGATCACGACACTTCATGATACCATTCTCATCAATCCGGAAATCACCTCCTCGGCCTTGATTGATCAAAGTTAATCGATCCACCAAACCTAAATCATATTTCTGACCTTCTCGAATCTTGTCAAGAATACCACTTGTAAGCTTCAACATACCAAGCTTAACTCCATAAGAAGTCTCTTCACAAACCAAACTCATGTCTCGAAATTGTTCAATCATTTCCAACTCTCTAACCATCATCATCGACATACGCAAGGATTTACGACTTAATGCATCAGCTACCACGTTTGCCTTACCTGGATGGTAATTCAAACTAAAATCATAATCCTTCAAAAGTTCCAACCATCTTCTTTGCCTCGCATTCAATTCCTTCTGATCAAAGAGATACTTCAAACTCTTATGATCACTAAAGACTTCAAATCTCGATCCAAATAAGTAGTGCCTCCAAAGCTTCAACACAAACACAACAGCGGCTACTTCTAAGTCATGCGTCGAATAATTTCTCTCATGCACTTTAAGTTGCCTTTAAGCATAAGCTACAACTTGATGATTTTGCATCAATACACCTCCCAAACCCATTAATGAAGCATCACAATACACAACAAACTGTTCTGTCGGATTCTGCAAAATCAAAACAGGGGCTGTCGTCAATCTTCTCTTAAGCTCTTGGAAACTTTCTTCACACTTTGTATCCCAAACAAAAGCTTGACCCTTTCTAGTCAACTACGTCAATGGCAAATACAACTTAGAAAATCCTTCAATAAATTTCCGATAATAACCTGCCAAACCAAGAAAACTTCTAATCTCTAAAACTGATTTTGGGGCTTCCCATTGCGATACAGCTTCAACCTTCGACGAATCAACTGCAATTCCTTTACTTGAAATCACATGACCGAGAAAACTCACTTTCTTCAACCAAAACTCGCACTTAGAAAGTTTAGCATATAATTGTTTCTCCTTCAACACAGATAACACAATCTTTAGATGTTCAACATGATCCTCTTCACTCTTGGAATAAATCAAAATATCATTAATGAATACAACCACAAACTTGTCCAAATACGGATGGAAAATCCTATTCATTTACTCCATAAATACACCCGGTGCATTAGTTACACCAAATGCATCACAGAATACTCATAATGACCATACCTCGTCCGAAAAGCAGTTTTCTGAATATCTTCAGCTTTCACACGAATCTGATGATACCCAGATCTCAAATCTATCTTACTAAACACACTTGCACCAACTAATTGATCCATCAAATCATCAATCCTCAGAAGTGGATACTTATACTTGATAGTCACCTTGTTTAATTGTCGGTAATCCACACAAAGCCTCATAGTACCTTCTTTCTTCTTAACCAGCAAAGCAGGTGCACCCCACGGTGACACACTTGGACGAATAAACCTCTTCTCAAGTAGATCTTCAAGTTGACTCTTCAAATCTTTCAACTCCGATGCAGACATACGATATGGAGCCATCAATACCGGACTAGTTCCAGGAACTAAGTGGATCGAAAACTCCACCTCGCGTTCCGGCGGTAAATCACTTATCTCATCAGGAAAAACTTTTGGAAAATCACAAACAATTGGCAAAGCACCAACTTCTCCACTTTCCTCACTACTCAAAGTTTCCAGCAACATAAACATCTCGGCACCATCTTGCACTAACTCATTCACTTGCTTGGCAGACATAAATAAGTCTCCTTCGTCCTCAGGTTTAAGAAAAACAACTGACTTATCAAAACAATTAATATAGACATGGTTGAACTCCAACCAATTCATGCCAAGAATAACATCAAGTTGATCTAACTTAAGACATACTAGATCAACGCCAAAGTCTTTACCAAAAATACTCAACGGACAATTCAAACACAAATATGGGGTAGTTACTGAACCCATAGCAGGAGTATCAATAACCATACTACCACCCATAACAGACAACTCAAGATTCAATATTTTAACACAATCTAAATAAATAAAAGAATGTGTAGCTCCAGTATCAATTATAGCTATCAAAGGTATACCATTAATGAAGCACGTACCTCTGATCAATCGATCTTCACTAGTCGTCTCAGATCCAGATAGAGCAAACACTTTCCCTTTCATTTGAGCCTTCTTTGGTTTGTCACACTTGGTACTAATGTGCCCTTGCTCACCACAATTGTAGCAAGTCACACTCGCACCACTCCTGCACTCTAAAGCCTTGTGGCCAGGCTTGCCGCACTTGAAACATTTGTTCTCAACACTTGTGCATTCAGAAGCACGATGTCCATCAACACCACATTGATAACACCTCACTGGAGTGGAAGCTCCTCCCCCACTCAACTTCTTTCCATAACTAGCTTTTTGCTTCCCTTTGTCACCAGATGTCACATACGGTTTCCCTCTGAATTGGCCCTTTCCTTTCTTATCACCCATACTTTTGTAGTGAGCTGATCGAGCCCTACTATCTTCATCATAGATCCTACTCTTGTTCACCAACTCAGAATATCGCCTAATATCTTGATAACCAATGGCTTGCTTGACTTTAGGTCTCAAACCATTCACATACTTAAGACATTTAGATCTCTCAGCATTAGTAGTGTTGTAGTGAGGAAAAAACTGAGTCAACTCTTCAAATCTTGTTGCATACTCAGCCACAGTTAAGTTACCTTGCTTCAATTCAAGAAACTCAATTTCCTTCTTTCCACGTACATCTTCCGGAAAGTACTTCTCCAGAAATGCCTCTCTAAAAACAGCCCAAGTAATCTCAACTTCATCTTCTTCAAATCTTCGACGAGTGTTACCCCACCAGTGCTCAGCTTCCTTCTCAAGCATGTGGGTGCCAAACTGCACCTTTTGCACATCTGAACAACTGATAACTCGAAATATCTTTTCAATTGCATCAAACCATTCTTGTGCTTTGTCGGGTTCATGCCTTCCCATGAACTTTGGTGGGTTTTTCCTCTGAAACTTTCCCAAAGCACGAAACTCATCATCAGTGTTGTTCACAACATTCACATTGACTTGAGGAATCTGCCCAATCGCTCCAGCCAACAATGTCAAAGCTTCAGCAAGTGCTCTATCATTCCTACCTTCAGCCATTGTTCTTTATTCCAACAATAAAATCCTCATTAGAACAAAAACACTGACAGTGCAACACAAAATAAACCCACAAACAACTTAGTCAATTAACCAAACCAGGCTCTGATACCACTAATGTAACACCCTTCTAAACCCCGCGGAAAATATATAAATAATCAGAGTAATTATCATGCATATCAAACAAGGATGTCACACATAATTCAAAACATCACAACATACACCTGTCATGCTCAATAACACTTGAAATAAATTCATGCTTTCATATACTTTCACATTAGCATGTGGCAGCGGATCACTTTCATTAAGAATCTCATGACATTCAAGTCTCAAATAAACTTCATTCATTAAATCAACTTGGGCATAAAAGCCACTTCACCTAAAATTCAAATTCAATTAACAAAATAGATAGAGTATACAATTGTATCTCTTAAGACATGAATCAAACATTCCCAGTGTTACATGATCAGAGCACGAATCGACCCAAAATAAATATGAAACTAAAATAGGTTACTCCATCAGCTACTCTCTTGCTAGAAGCAAGTCTAATCTTCAGTACCTGAGCGATTTCGTATAAAACATCATTCCAACAGAAGGGTGAGAATTCACATAATTATTGAAATCATAAGATAATATATAATTTAAGGTGTACAAGCATAATCACAATTATTCTCACACTTCAAAAGTTTCATCAACATAATATCACTCAAGTAGTCTTATTATTAACAAGTACATACTCACAAATCCATAATTCACCAATACAACAATTCACATAACACATATAATCTCACATTGTCACCATAGACACAATGAGACTCAATGCAAGACTCAAATACAACTCATGCATGTGGTACCAATCACTTGTTATCATTTTTCGGTTTTTACATTTAAACCGGGTCCGTCCTCTAGACCGATAACACATCAAAAGCCCGTCCTCTAAGCTTTCAAACCCGTCCTCTAGGTTTGGGACAAGTCACTAGCTCCCACGGAACTAGCAAATATTGCCTCTTGACAAAATGATGCATGTGCAAGTTCAACAACCATATACAACTAAGATCGTCCTCTAATCTTAATATTCTCGTATATCTTCAATAATTCATCACATTTGAATTACCACACAATTACACCTACTTGCACATATTTATGCATCATCCACACACAAATCATTTTCAAACGGTATACAACACATTTTACAATACAATCTCAACGACATTATCTCACAACAAGCAAGTAACCCACGAGGTATCAACACAATTCAACCTCAATTCACAAAATACGCATTACCGATTAAACATTTAATGATTAATTTAAAATCAAGTTAATCACCAAATTAGTAACCAAATTAATTACCAAATTAATCACCAAATTAGTAACCTAATTAGTCAAATCAAATATTTGTATAAGTACTAAAAAGAAATATCAATAATTAGTAAAGAAATATTTTCATTATTAATATCTAATTTAATTAAGAAATAAAACTAATTAAGAAAAGAATTCTTAATATATACTCCACTTTTTCTATTAATTATGAATAATGTTCCAATATATATATTATATATCAGTTACAAGGCAATAGTACTACATTATATCATTTTCTATCGTAGAATATCATTTAACTCATCAACTGCTAAATGTGAGTGGTAAGACCAAGCGACACTGTTGGGCTATTATATAGTATTCTATCACAATCAAAAGTGGTACTATTTATTAATTAATTCATGAAGTTACTACTACTTATTTATGATAATCCAATTGGTGGGTGCTACTACTTTTTCTTATTCAATTAGTGCACCAAACAATGACTACAATAGAAGCCCATTAGTCCTATTATTTCTCGCGCTAGTTGAATGCTATGAGGAATATCTCATTATCATCCTACATCACTAAATAATCACAAGAATTCAATGTCATCTATCTATCATCCTTATCAATATCTCTCCTATCTAGTACCATCATTTTCAATATTTGTACTTGTACAGGAAATGGGAGAAAAGAAAAGTAGCACCATCCTTTCACAGACACACAATATTGTTTTTAGTTTCATTATAAAAAGAAATGAGGGATATGCTACCCCCAAGTAGTCATGTGCATAAAACCCAAAGGGAAGGTGATGTGTCATTTAGTGGTGGTAAATTCAATGACTATGAAATTAGTATAAGATAGAGGCACAAAATATCATAACAAATTTCTTTTACTGAGCTAATAAATATCTACACCTTTATTCATGTACCACTTAAGTTTTGCATTAATGAATGATGACATTTATAATAAGTGAAATTCATTGTCGTTCATTTTCTAAGGAACAGGGGACATATCGCTACAGTAGAAAGGATTGTATCATTATCTGCTACTATTTCACCATAAATTACAAGATCATGTTTCATATTTAATTCATAATGGGTCTCTAAAGAATGTCAACATACTAAATTCAAACACAAATAATTTTCCATAAATCAAAGATTATTAGTAAAACCTAAAAATTCTAAAATCATGGAAAATTGAGATTTCACTCTAACCACATTTCTATATTATCTAACAATCTGAAATAATTTCATGAAAACCCACCCTTACCTTGGATTTCTTTGAGTTTTCTAGTTGTTCTTGAGTTCCTCTTCACTTCCTCCTCTCTTAGCCTCTTCTCTCTTTCTATTCCTCTCTTCTCTTCTATTTTTTTTCTTAAACCCTAACTCTTTTCATAATTATTCTATTCTCTTGTTGGGCTTACCACTCATTCACTCACTTACTATTCCCACACTCCAAATAGCCCAATTAGCCAAGTATACAAAATTTATTTTATTTCACTAATAAAACACATCTAATAAATTAAATAATTCAATTAAATCAAATAATTAAATTATTTCCAATAAACCAAATCAATTAATTAATTCATATAATTCAATTTAATTAATTAATTCATATAAAATCCAAATAATCAATTAACTCAATTAGGCACGAAATCACACAATTAATTAATAAATAAATAATTACGAGAATTGGGGTGTTACATTAACCGGTTAACCATATGCGTTAACCGGTTAACGCTGAACAGAATTGAAAAAAATCTTATAAGTGCTTTTGGCCACAAACTCACTTCTAATGATCCCTAACATACCTAGGGACATGATACCACTAATTTCTACTTAATTTGAGCTTATTTACACATGATAGAACCTATATCTATTAACATTTTAAATCCAAATTCAACAAAAATCACAAATTACAAACAACACATAATCGAAACGAAACGATTTCAAACAAAGCGAAAAAAACAATTAAAGAATGTCGAACGTGGCGAGATGAAGAGAATAACTTAAAGAAGAAGTGATTTAGATCACCAACCTACGAAGCAGAGAAGTGTTTCGGTGATTGTTGCAAGAATCAGAGCTTAATCGAAGAGAAAACCGAGAAACCGCAAAATAAATGCGTTCTTGATGCTTGGACCTTCGTATGCTTCCGATAAGTCAAAAATCCCCACAAAATTTAGTAGCTTCTTCTTCCACAATCCACAAAATATAAAGGTTGGAGTCTTAAGCTTCAAGATCTTCAAGTTTCAATGTGAAACTTGAAGAGCTTATTTGAAATGCTTTAGTGAAAGGAGGTAAAAAGGAGGAAAAGTGAGAGAGAAAAAATGACTGTGAAAGAGTGAAAATTTGGAAAATGGTGGGAACCTCTATCAATAAAGTGATTAATGCATATATAGAGGCTAGGCTTGGAGCTAGGTTTGGGTTTGGGGCCCAAAAATTAGGCTTGGGATCCAAAATTAGGTTTGGTAGTTAGTTAGGGTTAGGGTTGGAAAAGGGAATATTCCTTGGAATATTCCTTGGAATACTCTAGAAGATGGTAGAAGATAGTGGAAGCTTCCAAGGGAAATGGAGTGGAATTAAGATGGAAAAACAAGAGGGAAAGAATGAAAGGAAGTGTGGAAAGAAAGTGGAAGGAAAAGTGGAGGGAAATGCAAAACCAACTACTTTTCAAATGATTTTTCCCATTGATTTTTCTTATGACTCCTCCATCATTTCTCGACCAAATTTGAACCATAGGATCATTGTAACCCTAATTTCACGATTTCGATATTAAAAGTCCGAAGTCGTCCCTTTTTCCCTAGCTCGGTTGCCTTTTCCCCGATTCCTCGATATTCCGTCGTCTGGCCAATCGAACCCCTTCCAAAACGAATTTGTGGACGAAGTTTGAACCTTAGGCTTTTGACATCATATATAATATAAGGGAATCCTCTTTGAATCAAAACTTCATGCAGAAGCCTCATAGGAATGAAACCCTGATTCGGCCCTTTTCCTTAGGAAATATTGCACCGCTTTCCTCCTTTGATCAACCCCATCCGTCCATGGCGTGTGGAAGACTCGTGGGATATTGTGAACCCTTTGCATAAGGTTGGGAAGCTTTGTGGCCCTTTGATTACCCTTGTAATGCCTTCGGTTGCTCCGATCATTGATCACATGCCCATGCCTCAGCCATGCTATACATGATGCAATGTTTTTGGTTATTTTATGAATACATATATGCAAAATGCTATGAAAAATGTGGAGGATATGAGAGGGAAAATTTTGAGGTATTACAGCTGCTCCTATTCAATCATCTGCAGGCCTGAACGAATAATTGCAAGAGCTTTTAGGCGTTCAAGGTATGGAGTGATTGAATACTCAAATAAAACCTGGAAATTTGAACTATGTGGATAGTAGAATATATTGGGAAGAATGCCATCCTCAAATGACAATTCTCAAAATAGATCCTCGGATCTAACACGAAACCATCCTCGAATGGAGACACAATGGTATACCGGCCTCAGTCGATAACCAGAAACGCAAAGACTGACCGCAGACAGATTTTGCAAAA
The DNA here is from genome assembly GCA_963966055.1 of Lathyrus aphaca. Classification (NCBI taxonomy): domain Eukaryota; kingdom Viridiplantae; phylum Streptophyta; class Magnoliopsida; order Fabales; family Fabaceae; genus Lathyrus; species Lathyrus aphaca. The sequence continues at coordinate 314,773,670 of OZ014519.1, forward strand.
GAGACAAACTGACCTCAATCAATAAGCTCAAAATGTTCTATCATCCTCGAATGATAACCACAACAACAAGACAAAACTCGGAAGGACTTGAAGAAGAGAATGTCATCCTCGAATAACAACTCACGAGAGATCCTCGGACCTAACACGAAACCATCCTCGAATGGAGACACAATGGTATACCGGCCTCAGTCGATAACCAGAAACAACAAAGACTGTCCGCAGACAGATTTTGCAAAAGAGACAAGGTTGGGAAGCTTTGTGGCCCTTTGATTACCCTTGTAATGCCTTCGGTTGCTCCGATCATTGATCACATGCCTATGCCTCAACCATGCTATACATGATGCAATGTTTTTGGTTATTTTATGAATCCATATATTCAAAATGCTATGCAAAATGTGGAGGATATGAGAGAGAAAATTTTGAGGTATTACACACAGACTGTTACAATTTGTCCTTCCCAGACGAACTTCAGTTTCTGATGGAATGTGGATGATACTGCCCCTGCCTAATGTATCCAGGGCCTCCCCAACAAACAAGTTTATGCAGGTTGTATGTCCATTACATAGAATGTGGCATTGAAGATTTGTGGGCCCACTTTGATTGGCAATTCTACTTCCCCAAACACTGACCTTCTCGATCCATCGAAAGCTCGAACTACCAGGTCACTGGGCTTCAAAATCACTCCATCATAATCCAACTTCATCAATGTCTTCTTGGGAAGAACATTCAGCGATGATCCGATATCTACCAACATGTGAGATAGAACTGGACCTTTACACTCTAAAAAGATATACAATGCCTGATTATGAGCACGACCTTCAGAGGTTAGATCCATGTCTATCAAACCCAATCCATGACTAACATTGACACTGGATACCACTGTTTCCAATTGGTTCACCGAGATATCCTGAGGTACATAAGCTTTATTCAGGATGTTTAAGAGAGCCTTCCGGTGGGAGTCATAACACGTTAACAAGGACAAAACAAAGATCTTGGATGGAGTTTGTTGCAAATGGTCCACAATCTTGTAATCACTTTTTTTGATGATTCTCAAGAACTCCTCATCCTCTTTATCGAATGTAATGTCTAGGTCAGCCACAGGTGTGGGATCATTAGCAGATACTAGTTGTTTCCCTCTGGCTTTAGCTTGGGCTTCTGCAGTGTCTCAGGTGGTATCACATTGTTTCTCAGTGTTTCTGGCGCGAACAACCTTCCACTCCTAGTAAAGCCTCCTACTCCAACATTTTCTACTCGAGCTGGAGATGTACTAGAAATGGCCAATTCTTGCTTCTGGCCGTTACAATATACTTCACCACCATAATGCCAAGGAAAGGCCTTATCACTTTGATACATTACTTTCCCTGCAGTGGTGATAGTTATCGGTGCCACTCTGGCCTGTGGAGGAACTTGAGATGGATCATAGAAAATGGTTAATGTAGAGACTTCGCTTTCTTTTACAACTTTGTCAAACTGTAAAACCCCTTCATTAATCATGCTCTAGATCCCCCTTTTCAACAGCTCACAACCATCTGGAGCTTCAGCACACCCTGGACAATCATTTTCTAACCTGGAAAGATACCCCTCTAGGCCAAACAAGCCTTAACAACACTCAACGGAGTTTGCAGGTCGTTGACATCACACACCAAATTTAGATTATTTCCATCATCAATTGCCCCAATTGTACCTCCATGAGGAGGCATGGGGTTTTGTATCACGTTCGGAGTGGGAGCGAAATTAATCGCTTTAGAATCTAATAGGTTTTGAACGACATGCTTCAGGGCTTTGCAGTTTTCTATGGTATGTCCGGGGGCTCCGGAATGAAATTCGCATCGGGCGTTTGGATCGTAACCTTCAGGGAGTTGCCCCAGCTTCGGGGGTTGTAAAGTTCTGAGCTGAATCATCTGGAGATAGAGGAGATTCTTCAAAAGCTGTGAATATGACATATGTGGAGTTTCAAGATGCCTTTCTCTGGTCTTCTGAGAATAATAGGGACGAGGAGCCCTTTGTTGCTGATAACCCTGTTGGCATTGTTGATGCGGTTGTTGCATTTGCTGTTGATTAGGCTGAGCTGAGATGGTGATAGGAGCCACTTGCTGATAAACATCTCTATTACCTCGCCTCTCTGTGCGTACACTACCCCAGTCTCTCCTTCCCTTTTCTTCAAGAAAGGCTTCTTGATACCGGAAGTCGAAGCACCACCATTCTGGATCTTTCCCTGCTTAATCCAGCTTTCTATCCTCTCACCAGTCAGGATAATATCTGAAACACCGCTTGAAGAACATCCGGCCAACCTTTCCATGAAATGCCCAGGAAGGGTATCCATGAAAAGGTCCACCATCTCTCTTTCTAGCAACGGTGGTTGCACCCTGGCAGCCACTTCACGCCACCGTTGTGTGTATTATTTGAAGCTCTCAGAATTCTTATGTGTCAAGCTCTGAAGTTGAGTACAACTCGGCGCCATGTCAATGTTATACTGATACTGTTTCAGAAAAGCTTCTCCCAATTCTTTCCAGCTTCTTACAGAATTTCTCTCCAACTTCATATACCATTCCAAGGATCCTCCAGAGAGACTATCCTGGAAATAGTACATTCAGAGCTTTTCGTCCATAGTATGGGCAGCAATCTTTCGGTAGAACGCCTGTAGATGAGTTTTGGGACAGGAGTTACCATTATACTTGTAAAACGTTGGTGGCCTGAACTTGTGAGGAATGACCACCCCAGAGACTAAGCCCATATCAGACACATCTATCCCAAGAGTGTCTCTACACTCGAGAGCCTTGACTTTCTCAGCAAGTAACAAAAAGTCCTGAAAATTTCCTTCTCCGCCAAACCCCATATCATTGTTAAAAGGAGGGAACTGATCCTCCTGTCTATCTTGTACTAGGATGAAGGTTGTTGTGTCAGGTTCTGGAACTTGAGATCCACCCGGGCCATTGTTGGTGTTGGGAGGATTCACTTGAACCTCAGGAGAAGTTACAGGAGGATTAGTCTGAGGAGGGTTGAGCTCCTAAATTGAATTTCTCAAATCTTATTGTCCCTGAGCCATCCCTTGCATCATGACCATGAATTTCCCCATTTTGGTGCGGAACTCATTAAGCTTAGTTTGCATAGCATCCATGAAGGTCCTCTGGTTGTTACGTGTTGCGTAACGATGCGGGATAATTTGTCGGAGATGTCGGGTTTTGGCAGCTCTCGCAATCTTTGCCTGTAACACAAATAAGTTAAGCAACCTGTAGAAAAGCTGCAAAAAAAACAAAAGAATGCAAATGATGTGTATGCAATGCAATGTGTTCCTTTTATTCCCAAGGTTTTGTTTACTTTCCCATTCTAGTGTTGAGAAAATAAATTTTTCAAGGAGATCCTGTGTGACATTCAAATCTGAAGTGGTGACAATTAATTCGTGTCCGTGCAACATATAATAACTAGAGACTTCAGGTAAATCAGAAGACAATTGGAATAGGAAAAAAAACCTCACATGGTACAAATTCATGTGTCAAAAATAAAAAGTACATCAAGAGAGAGGGGATTCCCACAACAAGCATGTGGGTAATCCAAGTCATACGAATACAAGAATAAATCTCAGGAAGATCTACATCCTGTAACCTCCAACTAAGGCGCTTGACACCTTGCAACAACTGAGCTATATCTGGATGTGTAGGTTCCTGCACAAGCTTCTGAATTACGATATCCCTAAGGTCAAAGGAGGCATGCAATTCCTCAATCTGTTGTAGGAACGCCTTTTCACTTTCCTGGCTTATAATAGAATCAGTCTTGGCTCTCTTGACATCAACTTTCAATTTCAACTCTTCTATTTCTTTCTGATCTTCCTTTACTGCTTGTTGGCTTTCTGCTAAACTTTGGAGACGACTCTTCTCTTGATGATAAGCCTTCATAAGGAGATTTCTTTATCCATCCAAAGAATCTTGAAGACTCTTGATTTCTAGCTTGTGCTTGACTTCCATCTCTTTATGCTTTTTCAAATTGTCTTCCCAATTCTCTTGCCATAAAGTGACAACTTCATTAGCTTCATTCAACTCTTTCTTCTCCTTCCGACGTTGGTCCTCCTTGTGAGTTTCAGCTAATCCCATTTTCTTGAAGTAGAGCTCTCTCTCTTGAAAGTCTTGCTACTTGAGCCTGACCATTTCTTTAGCTTTATGAGACCTTTCCTCCAATTTCTTGTTTTGCATCTTCAATTTCTGGCATAAATTGTAGGCATCTTGATTCTCCATCCTGAGTTGTTGAACCAAGGCTTCCAATTTTTGATATTCTTGAAGAGGCATTGAAGTTATGGGAGCTACATCCTTATGGTAGAGAGGTGTTTCCTTAGAGAATGGAAGAAACAGAGTCTCTACACGACCTTCCAACCAGGTGGCAAAAGGATCATAAGTATTGGGATATACTCTCCCAAAGTCTTTCTTCCCCTTCATCACTCTAACCTCCCAAGCTTGTGATGCTAGTATGCTCATCTCTATATTTCCTTCTGCTGGATAGTATAAGGACTCATTCGTCTCTTCAATCAAAGGTACAACTTTTAAAGGATAACCAAATTGCTTCCTGGATAAGACAGGATTGTAGCTTATCCCACCTTTCCTTCCTATCAAAGGCGCATTTGGGAAGCTACCACAACTGACCAATATTTCTTTGCCCACGAGATCACTATTGCATCCCCAAGCAATGTGAACTGAGGTTAAGCCCATTAATCTTTTGGACCACTTCCAAGATTGTTTCAAATCCTGGAAAGGTCCTGATTTAGGGAGTTTCCTTACAAACCAATCAGCAAATAAGGAGCACAACAATTTACATGTCCCTTCCTCTTTTCATTCATGTGGTGAACTCCATAGTAAAAGTCACCTAGCAAAGTAGGTACTGGATTTCTTCTGGAAAATATAGTGATGGCTTCCATGCTGATCAAACCTTTTTCTCCTAGAAACAAACTAGTCCCATACACTATCAAGGCAAGCAAGGTACTGAACTTAGCCCATTTGTTTTCAGATGCCAGATCCTGAGCTTCCTTGATAAGAAAATCCAAGAAAAGTCTTTTACCTTTGGTGGCATCCAGTCCTTTGCTAACCTTGGATAAGTCCAAAAGAAAGGAGTCAGCTATATCTTTGGATGAAGGCATCTTCTCTAAGCCATAGTAAGGAGCACCATTTTTTATGGGAATTCTGAGGATGCTGGAAATCTCTCCCAATGTGGGAGCCAATATGTAGTTAGGAAAACAAAGACCCTCAGATGTGGATCATAGAACTGCTGTAGAGAATGCAAGCTATCCCTGTGGTCAATGGTTGGCTTATTCACATAGTCTAGGATCTTTCCAAACTCTTTTCTAAAATCATCAAGCACTTTGTCAACCATCAAGCTAATTAACTTCTGAATACCATCTGTTTCTGGATGTGGGAAAGTATAATGGACATTTCTATTCCTTGGAATCTCCATGTTGAAGCAGCAAATATGACCAGGAATAAGAGGTAATGAACCCTAGGAATAAAAAGAACACAAATGCTTAATGATGTTACGATATTATGCAAGGCAAGGCATGTGATCAATGGTGTATCTGTGTAGTGAATCAGGTAATCAAGTGTTTGTGCAAGGCCATAACATCATCACAAGTATCTTTTTGATCATGAGTTCATGATTTCAGAATCCATAATTAACAGAACAAGATCATATCATTGAAGTGTGATGGAATAATGTGTATGTTGAAGTTTAGGGTTCCTGCAAACCTATAAACCCCTCCCCATCTCACGGGTGTGCTACTCAGGTCAACATCATAGACTCTCAAAGCCTAATAGCAATAATATGATGTACTACTCAAGGAGGTCTCAGCTGAGTCCAAGGAAACAAGCATCCCTCATAAGTCCTCAGCTTCAAGCACTAAATTGAGAAACAATAGTACATTCATCCCGAAGGGTACAATACTATCGTCATATGAATAGTTTGCCTTAACTAGATTCCTATGAGAGAACTAGGCCATCCTATGCGAGTTCCCAGTGGGCCCTTAGATGCGAGTGGGTTTGCCAACAAATGTGGTCTGCCACTCTCATCACTGGAGAGGGATGTTTCTACAAAGGTTCTCAATGATCGGTTCCCTGACTGCACATAACTATCAAGGTAGCATATTGCCCTAGAAAGATTCCGGCGTCAATACATTTCCAAGAAGGTCACAAGTTAAGGCGTGGAACTCACTAATACCAACATAGCAAGATGCCATGAAGCCAAAGTGGAACCACTCTAAATCCTAGGTGCACTCAAGACGGAAATTTGGCTTATCTCACAGTAACAAAACCCATCCCACATAAAAAATGAAACCAGCACAGTCCAGTATGATGCATGGAAAATAAATACTAAAAGCAGTAAGTAAAACTGTAAAATAAATTGTAAACGAAAACAGTAAATAAACGCCACAACACACACATATAACACCCAAAGAAATAAAAAATAAACAGGCGGTAGGATTGACTCTACAAGGGAAACCAGAGATTCTGGGTTCGGTCCCCAGCAGAGTAGCCAAATGTCGCTCCCGGGATTTTCATCCTAGTACAAACGCGAAAGTGGCGCGAAAAAGGTAGAGTCGCCAACCATGCATTTTTATCCCGAATGAATGGGAAAGGTAATACTGCACAAACCCGAGGAAGAAGGCAAGGACAAGGTCCTGCGAACCAAAGATCTGGGTTCGGGAGTCGGTTACGACCTGGGAAGGTATTAGCACCCCAGATTGTTCGTCGTACCCGACGGGATCCACGCTTGTTTGTTTGCTTCAAAGGGTGGGAAATAAAGTGCTACTGAACAAAAGAACTGCTAAATGGAATGGGAATGGAAATGAGAAAGGGATAAGAAAAGAGAATGGAAAGAAAGAAGGAAATGTAGGGAAAATAAAGAATGTGCTCGAACGGGCCCTACCCCGCTGCCTACGTACCTCATCTAGAAAATGAGGATCAGAGTCGACGTAGTTCGCCTAACTAAGGCGGGAACTATTTGTTTGAGTTTTTATAGCTGGAACTGCGTATGTCTATGCTCAGGTGTTGCAGGCTCGTCTGGTACGAGTGCATTTACCATCTTGCATGCGAGACAAGTCGTCGTGAGTTCGTGTTCAGAATGAATGAGATAAGAAGATAAGTTCCCGCAGGATAGTCGCTTATTGTTTGTTGTTTACCTTTTAAGAGTTTTGTATAAATTTGGCACAAGGAAGTGAATTCAAACTCTTTCCATGGAATGTGTACTTGCTACTACATTCCAAGATGGAATAATAGAACAAGCACACCAAGTAAGGATAATTTATCCAAGATTTGTTTCCAAGGATTAGGGTTTAAGTTCACTAGCTTATTGAACTTAATTACATGTTTTTGTAGATTTTGTAAAGAAGTGTCTTTTAGATTTTTCTTTGTGAAAGCCTACACCACACCAAGATGGAATGAATGCAAGTGCCCCATGGAAAAAAGGCTATACACAAGGGATCCTTTCATGATTTTTTTAAGTCTTTTTGGATTTTTTGTTTGAAGATGAGAAGAGAAAGACTCAAGAGGGAAAGGTCAAAGCTAATGGGGGACTAAGACACAACCCTAAGTTATATTATTATGTGCAAGTGTGATCCTATGGTTAATGAGTTATTCTAACCTAAGGAGAATAAAAGCAAATTAGAATTTCACTTACTTCCTAAGGAAGTTAAGTTGAATCTAAAGAGAGAAGGGGAACCCTATGAACAAAGCACAAAGGTGCTAAGGCAAGTCAAATAAATGAACAAAGGAATAAGAATGAAGTGATTACCTCATCTTCCCCCCCTACAAAACAAATATTAGCATGATAAAGCAAAATGAACAATTATTACATGGTAAATCTTCACAAACACTTCACACTACCTAAGGAAGAGATTAGTGAACTCCTAAGACAATTACCTAAGCCTAAGGAAACTTATAAGATGGTAAACTTAAAAATTCAGTAGCTAAACCTAACTCAAGTATTCTAAATTTACAAGAGTAACCACATTCAAACTATGCCCTAAAAGGAAGCTAAACCCTAATGAGAGCTAAGGTAAAGTTACATGAAGAAACTTAAAGGATTAAGTAAACTAAAATTGCATAAACCCTAAGGTGAATAGAAAATCCAGGGGATAACACCTTCCTAAAGTCCTCTAAGATGTAAAACTAAATGGGGATAAAGAGATCCAAGTGAAAGAGATGCCAACTACAAGTGGAATGGTGTGAGAATGAGAAGAACATGCACATAAAGCTTCAAAGGAAGAAAACTTAAAGTACAACTCAAACATGAATAAAAAGAATTTGGATTTCCCATACAAAGACCAGGGACTTGATGGAATGCTAAATGTGGTTTAAACATGCAATGGTCTTCACAAAATAGGTTTTGAGGGGTTAAGATGGAGGGTGAAGAAGAATTAGGTCCAAAGGAAGGCAAAAGAAACTTAAGACTCATGCAAACCCTAAAATCAAAAGACAAAGCTCTAATGATTGTACTCTATCCTTAAGGACCTCCAAATTGACCTACAATACAAGAATCATAACCAAGACCTTATATAAATGGAATGAATGCCTTATTCAAATGGAGATGAAAGAAGCTTGTGAAGGGGACCAAAAAGGACATAGGACTTAGGCAACTTGGGAAAAATACCAAATGACCTAGAAAAATTATGAAATTTAACATTACACCTCACAATACAGAGAATAACATGTGTACAAAAACACTCATGAAAATTCCTAATTTTGAGTAGTGAAAGAATCATTAGAATGCAATTAGGGTTTATGCGAACCTCTGTGAAGAATGGACTCAAAAGGACCCAGACAATGACCTAAAAATCCAGAGAAAAATATTTTGGGGAAGTTTAATGAACCACTAAAATGAAACAAAAAGAATGGGACATTTATCACATATGGTTTATGAGAACAAAAATGAACAAATTTATTGGTCAAAAATGAGAAAATAAAAAAACAATTAAAGTGAAAATTAATTTTGATCTAAAAAATGAATAAAATAAAAATCTAAAATTTGGAAAAAAATTAAAGAAAATTATAAAGATCCAATTTGAATTTATTTGGAATTTTTCATGGCTTTTTGGTATTTTTAATAATAGGAAACGAAAATGACATAAAAAGTAAAAAGAAAATAAAATGGGACAAAAGACATTGGACCTGGGGGTGCGTTTAGTGAGGAAAACATCATAACTGGGCTTGGATGCAATGCGCTGGGGTGCCAATATGAAGTCAACAAGTCAACTGGGGTTTGTGAAGGATTTAGGGCACGTGAGGGTCACGGGAATTTTAATATGTTGGCGCGTTCTAGGCTCTTGGATCAGACTAATCTAATGACCACGTTATAAAGATAGCTCCGGCCTAAGGTTACTATGCAGGTGACCGGAAGTGACCTCCGGTCATCTTCTCCGATCACCTCTGGCCTATGGTTTCCTAAATCCTTCATGAAAATGAAAACTAAAACCACAGAATTGTTTGTTTCTCCCTCCTGATCACATATCTAACCTTGTTTTTGGCTTAGGGTTCATGAATTAGTCAAATCAAATGCAAACATCTCCACACCTAAAATTGGATCTATGCATCTAACATACCTATCATCTAGCCAGACATTGCAATGCTCCTATTGAGCTTCAATCAACATGAAAACATTGAAAAATAAGCAATTTGATCAAGAAAAGTATCAGAGCATACCTGAATTGCAGAGGTGTATAAATGTTGATAGAATACTAGATAGGAGATTCATTGAGCTGCTTGGTCTTTCTCTAACACAACAAGAGTGAAATAAACACTCCGTACTTGGTGGATCTTGAGAAATTTAAACAAGTGCAGTGAAGATCAGTGATATGAATAACCTTCTCCTTGGACAATTCTGGTTCAGCAATTCACAGAAATGGTGCAACACAAGATATTAATGATAGCTTGATGAAGATCAGTGCTAAAAAGACGAAGATTGTGAAGTTTCCGTCCAAAGTGCAATGCAACCACAAAGTTGTAGTATGTGATTCTTGAGGAATTAACCTTAGTAATCCATGGAAGTCATGCTTGAGGTGATGATGAAGATGAATTGAGGAAGATTAAGGTTGGAATGTTGAAGATGAAAGCTGCTCGAGGCAAAATGCATGGAAGATGCAGAGAGGATTTGTGTGAACTTCTATGGTGTGGATTGAGCAAAATGATGAGAGAGCTTCAAATTGTAGTGCTCACTTCCTTTTATAGGCTCCTTGACCTCAAGTTAACAGTTAGAACTAGGGTTATAACAATGGTTAATTGAGTTGAATTAGTTAGAAGGTGAGTCAAGTTAGTTATGCCATAGAACTCACTAGAAGTTTTCATACTCGAGCTCAATTCAGTGTGGTAATGCTTATGGAGGTTGTGGTGGGAATGTGATGCACAATTGCTCAGTTGATCAATGATGACAAGTTGAAACTGAGGTCCTTGGCTGACTTACTCATGAGGTGCATGATAATTCAAGTGATCTTGAACACATTCAATGATAACTCGAATGTGCAAGTATCATGCTTGCCTAAGGTGCCCTGAGTTTAAAGGTTGCTGGTGTAGGGAAGTGATATGGAGATACATTCATGAGATCAAGGTCTCTTAGAGAAATGCATATGATACCTTCTCACCCAAGAAAATAGTTGAGAAACATGACTTTCAATGGAAGATTTCTTCCATCTCAAGCAATCAATTCTCACAATTCTTGGACTCAAATTGAAGTGGAGGGATCATAGAACAAGTTTGGTGTTTGGACCATAACGGATGATGGCCTCTAATCATCTCAAAATGACCAATGCATATCATGTCACAAGGCTGCATATTGGCCTGCACGAATTTGACATGCCTTATGCCCATGGGCCTATGGCTGGCCAGTTGCAACCTCTCCACTTTGACCCTCAAATAGCCCAAGAAGACTTCCTCAAATGAAAAATCCTTGAACACCAATATTGTAGGGATTGCATCAAGGAACAACTTTGTAGTTTACCAAAAATTGATTTGAAGTGTTTTTTACCAAGAAAAATGGCTTGAGATATGACCTTCCACCTGCTTGATGATATGCCTTGCAGGACACGCGCGCTGGCCAGCCATTTGCCTCGCCCATGGCCTAGTTTTGCCATAATTTGCTTCCACTTTGCAAGATCATATCTCTCTCATTTTTTATGATATGGAGGAGTTACACATATGTATTTGAAGCTCAAGAGGCCCTCTTTAATTGGCTTAAAGTAGAATTTTAATATCCCTCATATTTTGGGAGGAGGCCTCTCTCAAAGATGCTGCAAAAATGGCCATTACATGCCATTATTGGAAACCTTAATTTTCCAAAAATGGTAAGTTTTGGTTTTCTTGATTTCTCTTGATTCCTCCATCATTTCTTGATCAAATTTGAACCAAAGGATCCTTGTAACCTTAATTTCATGATTTTGATCTTATAACAGAAGGTGCCCCAAGGCGTGATGAAGGTAGTCTTTTCCATATCATCGGGAGACATCTTAATCTGGTTATAACTCGAAAACCCGTCCATGAAAGAGAATACGGAGAACTGGGAAATATTGTCAACAAGCACGTCCATATGAGGCAGAGGGAAATCATCTTTAGGGTTGGCTTGGTTCAAGTCCCTGTAGTCTACACACATCCTGACTTTACTGTCTTTTTTAGGGACCGACACAATATTGGCAACCCATGGAGGGTAACTGGTCACAGCCAAGAAACCAACATCAAATTGCTTATGTACTTCCTCTTTAGTTTTGATTGCCATATCAGGGCGTGTGTGTCTCAACTTTCGCTTCACTGGCGGGAAGTCTTCTCTCAAAGGCAGCTTGTGCACCACAATATCTGTGTCTAAACCAGGCATGTTTTGATAAGACTAGGCGAAGAAATCAACATATTCTCGAAGCATGGCAACTAGAATAGTCTTGATAGATTCTTCTAACGCAGCCCCGATTTTACCTCTTTCTTTTTATCTTTGGTACCCAGATTTATCACTTTGATGGCCTCTTCATGTGGCTGAATCATATTTTCCTTCTATTTAAGCAATTTGGATAACTCTTAAGGTAGTTCGCAATCTTCTCCACCTTCCTCATCGGCTTGGTAAATCGGATTGTCAAAGTCATACTTAGCCATAGTAGGGTCATCATTGATAAGACCCAGTGAAGAGCACCTGCATGAATGATGATTCATGCATGGTTTTAGGAAGGGTTCGAGAAAAGGAAAACATTGCCGTTTTTTTTTAAACTTTTCTTTCTTTTTTGAAAACAAAAGCAAAAAATGAAATAAAATGAACAACATGGATGAATGCAAAACGCCAGCTTTATTAATGATCATGATATTGTGTTAGAAACAATGGAACCCTTATAATGAGCTATTATGCCCCAAGCAAGGCATAGCGCTTGAATACAGAAAAGACAAAAACAAAAACCATTACTCTTCAAAGGAAGTGACTGAAATGAGCCTTTCAGATGACCAATTGTGGGGATGAGTCTCTTGAGCATAATGTCTAATCCACTCATCCAAGTCACAATCACTATCAACTGTGTCATCTTGCACTGCACTAATACTCTCATAATCAACCCATCCTGCACTCGTGAAGGTAATCGGGCCTTGACGACCTCTGGCGCTCTGTTCAGATGATGACTGCCCAGGATGGTAGCCAATACCAAACATATCCTTCTTTTATGATACTTATATCGGCTTTACCCAGCCCTCTCGCATTCCTGACTCCACCACCTTCAATGCTTGTTTGTAAGAGTTTATGGAAACCCCTTTCTTTGACTCTTCGGAAGAAGCTGCTGATGAAGATGCCAATTTAGTCTTCAGGGGCTCGAAAACTTGACACGAAGTATCAACTATCTCACCATCCATGTCTACATATTTAAATGAAGCCAGATGACTAATAAAGATATCCTTTTCTCCGCATACCGTTACGATTTTCCCTTCCTAGACGAATTTCAGTTTCAAATAAAGCATAGACGATACTGCCCCTGTCGAATGTATCCATGGCCTCCCCAACAAACAGTTGTATGCAGGCTGGATATCCATTACATAGAATGTGGTATTGAAGATTTGTGGACCTACCTTGATTGGCAAGTCCACTTCCCCAAAACACTGATCTTCTCGATCCATCAAACGCTCGAACCACCAAGTCATCGGGCTTCAGAATAATTCCGTCATAATCCAAATTCATTAATGCCTTCTTGGGAAGAACATTCAATGATTATCCAGTATCCACCAATTCATGAGATAACATTACACCCTTACACTCCAAAGAAATATGCAGTGCCCGATTGTGGGCACGACCCTCAGATGTTAGGTCCATGTCAGTAAAACCCAATCCATGACTGGCATTGACACTTGTAACCACAGTTTCTAATTAGCTCACTGAGATATCTTGAGGTACATATGCTTTGTTCAGGATGTTCAAGAGAGCTTTTCTGTGAGAGTCAGAACACATTAATAGAGACAAGATGGAGATCTTTGACGGAGTCTGTTGCAAATGGTCCACGATTTTTTAATCGCTCTTCTTGATGATTCTTAAAAACTCTTCAGCTTCTTTGTCAAATGTAATGTCAGGGTCAACCACCGGCGTGGTATTACATTGTTTCTATAGTATCTCTGGGTGGTATTACATTGTTTCTCAGTGTCTCCGGCGCAAACAACCTTTCACTCCTAGTAAAACCTCCTACTCCAACATTCTCTACTTGAGTTGGAGATATACTAGGTGTGGCCAAATCTTGCTTCTGACTGTTGCAATACACTTCACCTTCGTAATGCCAAGGGATGGCCTTATCCCTTTGGTACATCAGTGGCCATGCAGTAGTGATAGTTATTGGTGCAACTCTGGCTTGAGGAGGAGCTTGGGATGGATCATAGAAAATGGTCACCGTAGAAACTTCTTTCTCTTTTGCAACTTTGTCAAACTGCAAGACCCCTTCATCAATCATACTTTGTATCCCCTTTTTCAATTGTTCACAACCATCAGGAGTTTTAGCACAATCTGGACAATTATTCTTACAACCTAGAAAGATACCCTTCTGGGCCAAACAAGCTTTGACAGTACTCAACGGTGTTTGCAGGTCATTGACATCACGCACCAAATTCAAATTCTCTCCATCATCTATTGCCCCAACGGTACCTCCATGAGGAGGCATGGGGTTTTGTATCACATTCGGAGTGGGAGAGAAATTAATCGCTTTGGAATCTAACAAGTCTTGAACGACGTGCTTCAGGGCTTTGAAATTTTCTGTAGTATGACAGGGTCTCCGGAATGGAATTCGCATCGGACGTTTGTATCATAACCTTCGGGGAGTTTCCCTGGCCTTGGAGGTTGTAAAGTTTTGAGCTGGAACATTTGGTGCTGCTATTGCGATTGTTGAACTTGTTGTTGATTAGGCTGAGCTGAAATATTGATAGGAGCCACTTGCTGATAAACACCTATATTACCTCCACTTCTCTGTGCATACACTGCCCCAATCTCTCCTTCCCTCTTCTTCATGAAAGGTTTCTTGACACCGGAAGCTGAAGCGCCACCATTCTGGATCTTTCCATGTTTAATCAAACTCTCTATCCTCTCACCAGTCAAGATAATATCTGAAAAGCCACTTGAAGAACACCCAGCCAACCTTTCCATGAAATTCCCAGGAAGGGTGTCCATGAAAAGGTCTACCATTTCTCTTTCTAGTAAAGGCTGTTGCACCCTGGCGACCACTTCACCATCTATGTGCGTAATCTTTGAAGCTCTCTGAATTTTTGTGTCAAACTTTGGAGTTGAGTGCGACTAGGCGCCATATCAATGTTATACTTATATTGTTTAAGAAAAGCTTCTCCCAACTCCTTCTAGCTTCGAATAAAGCTTCTTTCCAACTTCATATACCATTCCAAGGAACCTCCAGAGAGACTATCTTGGAAATAGTACATCCAGAGTTTCTCGTCCCTAGTATGGGCAACAATGTTTCAGTAAAATGCCTGCAGGTGAGTTTTGGGGCAAGAGTTATCGTTATACTTATTAAAAGTTGGTAGCCTGAATTTGGGAGGGATGACCACCCCAGGAACTAAGCCCATGTCAGATACATCTATCCCAAGAGAGTCTCTACACTCAAGGGCCTTGACCTTTTCAGCAAGCAACAAGAAGTCCTGAAAATTTCCTTCTCCGTCAAATCTCGTATCATTG
Source organism: Lathyrus aphaca (assembly GCA_963966055.1). Taxonomy (NCBI): domain Eukaryota; kingdom Viridiplantae; phylum Streptophyta; class Magnoliopsida; order Fabales; family Fabaceae; genus Lathyrus; species Lathyrus aphaca. The sequence goes on from OZ014519.1 coordinate 314,788,811, forward strand.
TTAAGAGGAGGGAACTGATCCTCTTATCGGTCCATCATAGGAATGAGGGTTTGTGTGCCAGCCTCTGGAACTGGGGTCCCACCTGCTCCATTGTTGTTGTTGAGGGGATTCAGTTGAACCTCTGGAGTGGTTACAAGAGGGTCAGTCTGAGGAGGAGTGAGCCCTTGTATAGCATTCCTCAAATCTTGTTGTCCTTGGGCTATCCCTTGCATCATGACCATAAATTCCCCCATCCTGGTGCATAATTCATTGAGCTCAGTTTGCATAGCCTACATGACAGTCCTTTGGTTGTTGCGTGTTTCATACCGATGAGGAATATTTTGTCTGAAGTGCTAGGTCTTGGCAGCTCTTGCAATCTTTGCCTGAAATGCAGATAAGTTAAGTAACCTGTAGAAACCTGCAAAATAAAGAAAAATGCAAATGATATGTATACAATGCAATGTGTCCCTTTTATCCTCAAGGTTTTGTTTACTTTCCCCTTCTGGTGTTGAGAAAATATCATTTGCAAGAAGACCTTGTGTGACATTCAGATGTGAAGTGGCAGTATTTAATATCTCGTGTTCGTGCAACAGATAACTACCAAAGACTTCAGGTAAATCAAAGGAAAAATGGAATAGAAAAGCCCTCATAGGGTACAAGTTCATACATCAAAGAGAAAAAGTACATCAAGATAGAGGACTCCCTCAACAAGCCTGTGGGTAATCCAAATCACATGAATACAAGACTAAGGCCTAGGAAGATCTACATCCTGCAACCTCCAGCTAAGGCGTTTGACACCTTGAAGCAACTGGGCTATATCTGGATGAGTTGGTTCCTGTATGAGCTTTTGAATCAGGAGATCCCTAAGGTTAAAGGAGGCATGCAACTCCTCAATTTGTTCCAAGAACACTTTCTCACCCTCCTTGTTTGCAATGGAATCAATCTTGGTCTTCTTGACATCAGCTCTCAGCTTCAACTCTTTTATCTCTTTCTGAGCATCCTTCACTGCTTGTTGACTCTCTTCTAGATCTTGAAGATGACTCTTTTCTTGGTGGTGGGCCTTCTGAAGGAGCTCTCCTTGTTCAGCCAAAGAATCTTGAAGGCCTTTGATCTCTAAGTTGTACCTGACTTCCAGCTCTTTCTGTCTCTTCAAGTTGTCTTCCCATTTCTCTTGCCATAAGGTCATAGTTTCATTAGCTTCATTCAATTATTTCTTATCTTTCCGACACTGGACCGCCTTGTGAGTTTCAGCTAATCTCATTTTCTTGAAATAGAGCTCCCTCTCCTAAAAGTCTTGTTGTTTGAGCCAGACCAATTCCTCAGCTTGGTGAGCCCTTTCTTCTAATTTCTTGTTTTGAATCTTTAGCTTCTGGCATGAGTTATTGGCTTCTTGATTCTCCAACCTAAGTTGCTTAACCATGGCCTCCAATTTCTAATACTCCTGAAGAGGAACTGAAGCAATGGGGGCTACTTCCTTAGGGTAGAGAGGTGATTCCTTAGAGAATAGGAGCAACAAAGTCTCTACACGATCTTCCAACCAGGTGGCAAAAGGATCATAAGTCTTTGGATCTACTCTCCCAAAGTATTTCTTCCCCTTCATCACTTTAACCTCCCAAGCTTGGGATGCTAGCATGCTCATCTTCAGGTTACCTTCTGCTGGAAAGTATAGTGACTCACTCATCTCCTCAATCAATGGTACAACTTTCAAAGGATAACATAATTGTTTCCTGGACAAGATAAGATTGTAGCTGATTCCACCTTTCCTTCCTATCAAGGGTACATTTGGGAAGCTACAACAACTGACCAAGATTTCTTTACCTACAAGATCCCTGTTGCATCCCCAAGCAGTGCCATCTGAGGTTAAGCCCATCAATCTTTTGGACCACTTCCAAGATTGTTTCAAATCTTGGAAAGGCCCATATTTTGGGAGTTGCCTTACAAACCAGTCAGCAAACAAGGGAGAACAACAGTTCACATGTCCCTTACCGAAGAAGACTTGAAAGAAGTGAAGATCGGGGCCCGTCTGCAAGATTCAGTGAAGGAACAACTTATTAACATGCTTCGAGAGTACGTTGATGTCTTTGCCTGGTCCTATCAGGACATGCCAGGTCTGGATACCGACATTGTTATGCACAAGCTGCCTTTGAAAGAAGATTGTCCTCCAGTGAAACAGAAGTTGCGCCGTACTCATCCAGATATGGCAATGAAGATAAAAGAAGAGGTACAAAAACAGTGGGACACCGGTTTCCTTGCTGTAACTAGTTACCCGCCGTGGGTTGCAAATATTGTACCAGTACCTAAGAAGGATGGCAAAGTACGGATGTGTGTGGATTACCGGGATCTGAATAGAGCTAGCCCGAAGGAAGATTTCCCTTTACCTCACATTGATGTATTGGTCGACAACACAACTCAGTTCTCGGTATTCTCTTACATGGATGGATTCTCCGGGCATAATCAGACCAAGATGTCACCTGAAGACATGGAGAAGACTACTTTCATTACACCTTGGGGCACGTTCTGTTATAAGGTGATGCCATTTGGAGTGAAGAATGCTGGTGCTACTTGTAAACACCCCAAATTTGCCCTCAGCCATTCACACCATGGCTTGTGGTCATTCTCATATGCATAAACACAATCATATCATCTCACATCTCATTTTTTATTCACTGCATAGTTTCTAAGTCATCTGCACCTAGGGTTTGTGATCTGAGCAATCTCAAAGCTTTTTGAGCCACTCCAAAGGCTACCAATCACTTCAAAGGGATGCATATGTGTTCATCTATCATGTTATATCCTCTCCAAGTCAAGATTTCAAAAGAATCACAAGAATTAGGGTTTGAATGGATGCAGAGCCAGGTTTGACTGCACAGTTGACTGAAAATTAGGGTTTTGGTTTCAGAGGCCATAACCCCAAATTTTTTGGTCATTCTTGTTTCCATTGGTCTCTATATGGTATAGGGAGTATGCATATAAATTTTCATGAAGAAGTTCCATGGGGAAGTCATCTGATCAAGGGTTGACTTTTCAGACAAGTCAGTGTAAAATCAGGGCATCTGAGGCCCCCAATGACCCAACCAATGGGTGATCTTCATCATTTTGAGTGTATATGATCTTTATTTGATCATGGAAGAAGGTTGAAGTTCAAAAAAATCAAGAATTAGGGTTTTTGCAAATGTTGACTTTTTGGGCATAGTTGACTTTTCAAGAATGCTTCATTTTAGGTCATTTTTCAAGCCTTGATTCTTGATCCAAAAATGCTTCAAATGGAAAAACTTTGGTCATGAAAGTTGTAGATTACATCTTTCCCTTTTCAAAAAGTACAAGAACATGATCAAACTCTTTTTGGATCAAAAGCTATGGTGTGACAAAGTTGGCCAAAATCATTGATTTTCAAGGCATGCCTCAAATGGGAATTTTGCAAAACCATGAACCAATGCCTTTTGCAACCTCTAGTTCATTTCAAACCAGCATACAAACATTCTATAAGTCATAAAAATCAGATTTGGACCAAGAATGCCCATGGTTTATGGTTTGTTGGACAAGGAAATCACATGTGAACCAAAGTTGCAACAACTTGCAAAAGCACTCATCACACTTCCTACAACTTGCAACCTTGGAATGCTGACTTTGGCTGGCTTTTCTCCTCACCCTTGCTGCGCAGCCCATGCCTTGTACTAGCCTAGATCATGAGCCATGCTTCTCTTACACAAAAGGAGGACTTTGAGCAAAAGCAAACTTACCAATCACTATAGGCCAGGTCACATCATCTGACCTATAGGATTAAAATACAATATCCCTGGGCAAGCCAAACATATCAAGAGGCCAGGCTGAAACACTTCATACCATCACATACACAAAAGACACCCCAGCTGCATTTTGCTTCGAATCTCTCTGCCCAGCATACAAACACACAAACCATCTCCACCATTCATCTCACCATGTTCCATTGACCCCAAACCCACAAAGAACCAGGCCTGAATCAAACAAGAACACCCCATTGCCATTCTCACTCCATTCTGCAGTTTCTTTCGAAACTCTCTCCACAGCTCACAAACATCAAAACCAACTCCACAAACCTTCTCCACTCATCATCTGGACCACAAACAACCCTTCACCCTTGCCAGAAATAGCCAGAATCACCATTGACATGTTCAACTGAGCTTGGAGCAGAAACTGATCAAACTCTTCATCCAGCTAACGTAAATCTCTCCCAAGCATTCAAGCATCATCAGGAGGTCATAAGGAGTGGATTTCATCAAGAGGAGAGGCCAGAAAGTCATCAGAGTGAAAGCTTCGAATCTCAGGTAGCTCCAAAATTATTTTTCCAGAAATCGTTTTTCATGTTATAAACTTGTTCTCTATGCTTCACTGAGTATCCTGGTGCTTTTGGTTTTTGAAATGGTGTTGAAATGAGAGTTTAATTGCTCTCTGAAACTTGCGTGCCCTAATTCTTTCTTGCTTCGATTCAGCCATGTTAGGAAGAATAAATTTGTTTTGAGTGAGGGTTATGATTCGTGAGTGAGTGGGAAGTATTTCTGTGTTTTTAGATTTTGTTTTAGATACGTTTTAGAGGAGTTTGAAGTTTGGGGTCGCCGGAGAAGATGACCGGAGCTCCCCTCCGGTCACCTGAAAGTTGTTATGCCCTAATCCCTGTAATTAGTGCCATTTGAATTTGGGCCATAGGATCAGTTGACCCAATTGACCTCCCGCGCGTGTGAATGGTTCAGATCAAGCCATTATGCCCTAATCCACTTAATTAGTTTTAATTAATTATAATTAAATTAATTTGCCCAGAGTGAATCCAGACCCTCCATTCACGCGCGTAGTCCACCCTTTTGAACTCAGGATCAATCTCAGCCATCCTTTCTGTTGACTTTCTTTTTATTTCATTTTAATTCATTTTCTTTTCTTTTTATTTGCACATTTAATTTAAAATAGTAAAAAAGGTTTAAAAATTATGAAACTTTTTCTCCTGAGTTTTATTAATTTTTATGACACAAAAAATATTTTTATTTTATTTTTAGCATTAAAAAAGTATTTTTAAATATTTAAAAGATTATTTTTAATTGATTAATGGAAATTAATTAATTAAAAATACTTATAGGTATTTAAAAATCACCAAAAAATTCATGAATTGTTCTAAGACATTTAGAAACATTGTCCAACCTTCAAACCAAATTTCTTTTTGATCTTGATGCATTTTGAGAATTTTTCATTGAATTAAAATCATTTTTGTGCATTATTTTGATCATAAGTTCAAAAATTCATTTCTGCCTATCTATGAAGAGTTGGACATTGATTCTTCTTGCATTGCATTCTATTTGACATGTAGTTTCTAGGATAAAATGGCCATGATTTGATCTTGCATTTTCTATTTGTTTGGCATTTCTTTTGTTTAGGAGCCCTAAAAACCCTAATAACTTAGAAAAATCATAACTTGAGATTGGTTGAGTGTTGAGACCTCCCCTTTGAACATTGGTTTAGCATAGGTTTAGGGACCCTTTGTGTGGCATTTTCCATTTTTTATCTTAGGGTTTGCTTCTGTTTTGGGTTTTTGTTTGATGCTTGATCTATGAACCCTAATTTGGGCTTTCATTTGCATCTTCCTTGCATTCTCTTGCATAACATGACTTGCCATGACATTTCAAGCATCCATGTGATTCATTTGACATCATAAGACATATAAAAAGCATGTTTGATCATTGCATCACATATTTTCCATGTCACTTGCCTTGTATGATTCATAACTTTTCATGTTCATCCATGCTTCTGAGCTTGCTTCATATGCATTCATAATCTTGTATGAACATCTCCATGTGCTGCCTCATGTTTGTAGCATATCATAGCATCATTATCATCATCAACATGCTTCTGGTTTGGTTTTGCATCATGTCATTTCATCTCATCTAGCATTGCATTGCATTTCTTTCTAACATTTCAGGTGGTAAGTAAGCTTGAGAAGTGAATTTGCCTTCACTTCTCATACCTTTTCTTTTCATCTCTCTTGCATACATTGCTGCATTCCTACATATGTTTGAGTTTGAGCTTGCTCATTCTTCTTCCTCCCACTTTATTTCTTCAAGTGACTTGACTTCTTGAATGAAGCAAGTCACTTTACTTCTCTTGATCTTGTTCATCTGCTTCCTGGTGGCTCCTTTGAAGACTTCTCTTGAAAACCTCACAAACTTTAGGAACAACCAAGCATGATAATGAATTAGGGTTTTGATTAGTCCCCCCATTTAGTTTTACCTTTGTGTCTCTCTTTGAGTCTTCTCTTCTCATCTCATAATCAGAGACTAAACCCTAAAGGCTTTAAGGCTTTGTGATTAAGCTTATGCCTGCATCCTTCTATTAGGATGGAGTGTATAACTTTAATCCTAAGTGTTAAACCCTTAATGTGTTTAAACCTCTTAATCAATTCACCTAATAATCATCAAGACATCACACTTGTAACTTGGGCCTTGCATTAGGGTTCTAATTCTTCCTTAATTGGTTAAGAAGGACTAACCCTAGTGTTAATGGACAAGTCCCCCTCAAGTTGTCTTACAAACCATAAAATTCACTTCTTCATCATATCATTAAATAAAATCCACTTAATCAAAGGCTTGTTTTGTCATGAGTTTAATTCCTAATCATGGATTAAGTTGAGGAGCTTTCCTCAGCTTAAACATTCTCATCTATTATCCTTCTATTAGGATGGTGTAATGAGTCTGTTTAATCCCTGATTATGGCTTAACCTCATTACTCAACACTAAACAAAAACACCAAAAACATCTAAATAATCACAAGTAGGATAATGATCTTGATCCTGCATCAAAGGTGATTAAGTGTGAGAATCTGACTTCACACTCAAGGCATTCTCATTACCCCTAATCAGAGGGAAGATGTGATGAGTTTACTAAATCCATTGGTTTAGGCTTAAGCTCATTAACTTATGACAAACTTTCAAAAGCAATAAAATACTGAAAACTCAAAAACAAACAATAATCGTCTCCTCCGGGATTCTTTTCTCATCTCATTCATTCACAAACGAGAACTCGCTTCTTCCGTCTAATGCAAGACAGTTTGCACCTGAGCCAGACAGGTCATACACTTGAGCATAGACAAGTAAGCAGTTCACAAGTCAATTCACCTTTCAGTCTCTTTGGGTCGAACTACGGTGTTCTGACTTCCTCATTGCACGAGAGGATACGTAGGCATAACTTAACGGTTATCGAACAAAAGTCTCTGTACATTCCCCCTCTTTCCAGCTTCATTATTTAGCCTCATGATCTTGAGCATCTTATTCATCTCATTCCTGATCTCACACTGACACTTCCATACTTCATATCACTTTACACTTCTTTTACACTGACACCTGTACATCCTTTTCCAGCTCTTTTTTACACAGATTGCACTGACACTACCCCTTTTAAAACACAAATCTTCTAAGCGTGGATCCCGTCGAGTACGACGGACAATCTGGGTGCTAATACCTTCCCAGGTTGTAACCAACCCCCTTTCTCAGTCTCTCTGGTTCGCAACCGTCTTATCCATCTTTTCCTAGGTCTATGCAGCATTACCTTTCCCCCGGGATAAAAATGCCTAGCTGGCGGCTCTTTTCATCTCCAGTGAGTTCACGGCTGTGTGTTCTCATTGTCCCTCTCGCCGACCGTTCGCGCTTGTACCTGGATGCAAATCTTTGGGAGCGACAGCTTGGCGACTCTGCTGGGGATCGAATACTGCAACCAGGGCTTCTGGTTCTTTTTGTGGGTTCCTCCTAGCGCTTGATTGATTTGTGTTTACTGGGGTGTTATGTGCTATTTGTGCTTGTATTTGTGTTTATTTTTGCTTTATGTATAGTTATTTTATTGCTTTCTTTATAGCTTTACATATACCATATTGTCATACTGTCTGGCTGGATCTGGTTCTGTTGTTTTGGTGGGTGGGTGTTCTACTGAGAGTTAAGGTCCTATACCTGGGACCTGAGTGACACCTAGGCTAGAGTGAATCATATTCTTTCCCATTCCATTTCGGTCTGGTGCGGGAATATGAAACACGGTTCAGATGTGGGTTTCTTCTTGAGAACTCTGTGTTGCAGATTTCCTGCAATGCTAGGGCTATCTGGGAAGCCTGCTAAGTCTGGATGACCTTTTAGTATTGACCTTCAGAAACTGAGGTGAATTAGAGGAGGAATTGTTATGGTTATTGTAAACACTGTACCTCCGGGTTAGAAGTGTTTACACTTCTCATAACTGATCCAAGTCTGAGGATCCTTGTTCTAGAACACCACCTGTGAGGGGGGTTGGGCTGTTTACAGGTTTGCAGGTACCTTGACCTCAGAATACCCAGTCACTGTGATACGATTAAGAATACTCCATGTTGGAACAGTTCTTGTGATTCTAAACCATGGACATGTGGCTCTTTATTTGAGTCCCCCCACCTTGGTTACTGGACTTATAGACCTCCAACTGGGTTTTCTTACACACATGGACTTATACCAGAGCTTTTGATCAGATCCAGCTCAGTCACAAACCCTTGCATATCATTTGCATACATAATCATTGCATCATATTGACATTTGCTTATTTGTGTTTCAGGGTATCCATCTTCATTTGGTTTTGGTTTTGACCCCATCTTCAGTATTGACCTGTCCTCATCAGCACCTGCTTCAGCCATCAGCTGTTCACTCCAGTCACTAGCACCAGCCAATCAGTGGCCCACTCTTCAGTATCTTCATCAGCACCTGTCTCTACGAAGTCTCAACATCATGGCTCCTAAGAAAAGCAACATCACCTACCACTTCTTCCAGCCAGAGTTGTCAGACATCAGGAGGATTCAGACCCTGATCACTCCAGACCATGTACCATTGTTCAGGGAACACCATGGAGATATACTTGATATGGTCATGGATCTGGACCCTTCACAGAGAAGCCTGATCCACACCTGCCTTCAGTTTTATGATCCCCCACTAAGATGTTTCACTTTCCAGGATTTTCAGATGGGGCCCTTATTGGAAGAATACTCATCATTAGTTGGCATACCTATCAGGAGAGAAGTTCCTTTCAACCCTGAGATGGTCTTTCCAAGTAATGAAGAGGTAGCAAAAGCATTGCATCTGGAATCAGTCTTGATTGGGCAGCATATGACTTCTAAGGCTGGAATCCCTGGCATGCATTTGGATTTCTTGATTACTCAAGCTACTCTGAAGGCTTCTCTAGGAGAATGGAAAGCAGTATGTGCTTTGTTGGCTTTGAGTATCTATGGGATTGTATTGTTTGCATATGAGCCTCGATTCATCAGTAAGAATGCAATTCACCTGTTTATTCTAAGGAACCCAGTGCCAACTTTATTGGGTGATCTCTACTATTCAGTGCATCAGAGGAATGAAAAGCAGAGGGGGAGACTAGTAAGGTGTTGTGCTCCATTGTTCCACACTTGGCTTCTCAGGCATCTACCCAGGACAGATGCATTTTTGAATCCTCATCAGCAGAAAAACTGGGTTGGAAGACTTACTACTCTCACTTCAGTTGACATCAGGTGGTGCACTCAAAGCACAAAAGGCAGGGATATCATTACCAGTTGTGGGCATTTTCCCAATGTGCCCCTAATAGGAGTTAAGGGAAGTATTAATTACGACCCTCTGCTGTTTAAAAGACAATTGGGCTATGCACTGGTCCACACTCCTAAGGCACAGGACTTGGTTGAGACTCTTTACTGTGAGAACAAGATTAGTTTGGCTATTGTTAGACAGGCAGCCTGGGCCTGGGACAATGTTCAAACTAAGGGGATAACCATCCTGGGAAAATGTAACAATGTGGCATCAGCACAATACTATGATTGGTCCTATGCTAGGGCTCAATTCTCTGGGATGCCCTTTACTATTGAAGATGTGCCTGGGCCTTCCACAGCACCACCTCCAGCAACTGTCAGTCTAGAGGAATTTGAAAAGTTGAAGGAGAGAAATGAGAAGTTAACCCAAGCTTTGCAGAAGACCCTCTATGAGAGGAGTGATGGGAGGTTGGATATTGAAAGATTGGAGAAGCTGAAGAAAGAGCATCTGGCTAAGATTGAGAAGTCTGAAGATTACATTAAGAAGTCTAGGGCTGGAGAACAAATTCTAAAGAATGCTTGCAAAGAAGCCCAAATTCAGAAAGCAAGGACAGACTTGTATTTGAAGGAGAGTCAGGCTAGGTGGGTCAGGATCACCGAGGCTCGTACTCTGGAGGACAAGATAGTTCAAGACAAGATGGAGCAAATAGAAGAAGCCCTGGCAGCAGCCCAGAGGGAGATGTCAGAGCTGAAGATCAGAGCAGGAGTGAAGAGGTCAAAGGACCAAGGTCAACACAAGAAGCTGGCTGCAGCTGTTGCCACAAGGAACCTTCTTATCAAGAACCTTACGGAGCGTCCGGATGATCCTGTGACCGAAGCACTTCTCAAGGAAGTTCGGGAGGATGAGTTTGGACTTGGTGTTTGACCATTTGCTTGTTGTTGTTTTCTTTCCATGTACTTTTATTTTCCTGTAATGTATTTTGACCCCTCAGAGGGCTGGTGTTGTAAAATGAACAAGTTGTATTGTTTCCCCTTCTGTAATGTATATTTGTGTTAGTTTGCTTCATCTGAGTTTCCTTCAAAAGCAACATCAACAGCATCTTCAAAGGTCCGGAAGGGTCAAAGCTGAACGCCAAGCCGGATACCTTGAGAACAAATAAGCATACTGCATTGCATGCTAACACTTTGTTTGTTTTGTAGGTTTTGTTTTTGTTGTTGCTAACTCTGTTGTGATGCTCATGAATTATTGCTCGACGACGAGGATTCCCACTCAACAGGCCACACAGATACCCTACCCGAAACAACCTTCCGGTAATTTAGATGGATCAGATGCAGCAGGACCTTACTGAGGTCAGAAACCAAATGGTCAACGAAAGGGTGGAGATGAGAACTCAGATAACCCAGTTCATGGAAGTAATGAACAACTTGGCTCAAAGCCAGGAGAGGCTCAGAGCTTTGGTAGAAGGGAGAAATCAAGAAGACCATCAGCCTGGAACTGCTGGGACTAGCAACAATGAAAGAGTCCAACCACATGTCAATCCCCCTGTCTTTGGTCCCCACCTCCATCCAGAGGCCAATATCCCTGCCAATATTCCAGGAACTGCTACAGCCGGGAGGGTACTGCAACAAGACCATCAAGAAGACCAGTTCACAGTAATGGGAGCCGGGGAAGAGGCTTATGATAGAAGATTGGATGAAATAGCTGAGAAGTTAAGGTCCTTGGAGTCTCAAAACTCTTTGGGGTTCGATGTCATGGATATGGGCTTGGTAGATGGGGTCAGGATCCCCCATAAGTTTAAGCCACCATGTTTTGAAAAGTATAATGGGACTTCCTGTCCCCGAACCCATCTGCAATCTTTTCTCGGAAGACTAAAAGCTTATACCATGGACGAGAAATTGTGGATGTTCTACTTCGAGGATAGCTTGACTGGGGCTTCTAGGGAATGGTATTCCCATCTGACAAGAGCAAATATAAGATGCTGGAAGGACCTGGCAGAGGCCTTCATCAGACAGTATCAGTATAATCTGGATATGGCACCCAATAGGACCCTCCTAATGGGGATGTCACAATCATCTAGAGAGAGCTTCAGAGAATATGCTCAAAGATGGAGACAGCTCGCTGCTGCTGTCCAGCCACCTATGTCTGAACGGGAAATGGCTGATATGTTCATGAATACCCTTCAGGGAACCTATATTGATAGGCTAGCTGCCTTCTCCTCCACCAGCTTTGCAGATGTTGTCATAGCCGGAGAGAGAATTGAAAGCCTATTGAAGATGGGTAAGATCTCGGACAATGGTGCAAGCTCATCCAGTAATGCAAGAAAGCCTTTTGCAGGCCCGAGAAGGACTGGTGAGACTAATGACATCCACGCCAACAGGGGTAGGCCCCAATATGTTCACAGATCTGTGGCTGCAGTCACTATCCCTGCTCCAGCTCATCCACAACCTGTTTATCAACCTCCTCAGCAAAACTATCAGCATCAACCTCAGTATCAACAACAGAATCAGTATCCTCCAAGAAACTACAACAACAGCAACACCAACAATAATCAGCAAAGGCCATTCCAGCAAAGGCCATCTCAAGCTAACAGAGTGATCGACCCGATCCCCATGCCATATGCTACATTGCTGCCACAGCTCCTGAAACTCAACCTAGTTGAGCTAAGGACGTTGGCACCTCCAGATCCCAACAGTCTACCCAGGAACTACGACTCCAACGCTAGGTGTGCCTTTCATTCAAACGCACCTGGCCATAGTACGGAAAAGTGCAGAGCCCTGCACATGAAGGTACAAGACCTGGGCGACTCGAAAGCTCTGAACTTTGCACCGCCACCCAATGTCAACAAAAATCCTATGCCAAATCATGGTGGTCCCCGAATTAACGCTATTGAAGAAGACAAACCGTCTTATTTAATAACCAGTGTGGGACAAATCAGGACACCATTGGTTGAAATCAAGGCTCAGCTCTTGGAATGCAACATGTTCCCAGGGTGTGAATTGGGTTGTGCTTACTGCAATATTTCAGTAAACGGGTGCGATAATCTGAGGGATGGCATTGATGGCCTTATTCAGAGTGGCCAGCTCCAGATCACTACATCATTTCCAACAAATCCAGCAATCTCATCAGCAACGGTTTCAGAACCTCCTACAACTGCAGCAACCATTGTTCCCGGCAATTCTTCGGCTTCATCAACAAGTACTTCATCAATCATCTCTACTGATCAGTTTTCAACAATTTCTCCTGCTACAACTTCAGCTTCACTCCATTTTGAATCTCCTACAACAACAACATCCATACTTCCGACGATGTCTCCTACAACTCCAACAATCAATCATGAAGATGTCTCTACTGTCACCATATTCTATGATCCTGAAAACAACTCTGCCTACAATTCAGAAGGTGCTGCTCCCGTTAGAGCACCGGTTACAATTTATTACGATCCACAAACAATTACAGTCCCTTCAGCAGCAGCAATCAGTCCGGTCACTGTCACAGTGCCCGGACCAGTGCCATATGAAAGCAATAGGGCCATCCCTTGGCACTATGGCTCTGACGTGTACTACGAAGGAAAAAGAATCACTCTTGAAACATCAACACCTGCACCACAGATAGATAATGTGGGAGGAGGCGGAGGCTTCACCCGAAGCGGACGTCTCTTTGCTCCACTAATTCAGAGACCCACCGCCGAAGCAGAAGCTGCTGCCAAGGCAAAAGGAAAGAGCCCGGTGCAGGAAGATCAAGCTGTTAAAGAAGCCTTGAAGACGCCATTCGATCAAGAAGTTGATGAGTTTATGAGAATCATCAAAAAGAGTGATTACAAAATTGTGGATCAGCTTCATCAAACGCCATCCAAGATCTCTATCTTATCTCTGCTTATGTGCTCCGAAGCCCATCGGAATGCACTACTCAAGGTCTTGCACGCAGCTTACGTGCCTGAAGAGATCACTGTCAATCAATTGGAAACCGTGGTTGGAAACGTTACTGCTAGCAATGGGCTAGGGTTCACCAATACTGACTTGACAACGGATGGCCGCAACCACAACAAAGCCTTGCACATCACCATGGAATCCAAAGGAGCAGTCCTTTCACATGTGCTGGTGGACACAGGGTCATCCCTGAATGTCTTGCCAAAGAAGGCTCTGGTGAAGCTAGAGTATGAAGGATTAGCACTGAAACCCAGCAACCTGGTGGTAAGAGCCTTTGATGGCTCTAAGAGATCGGTTCTGGGGGAAATTGAGCTGCCTGTGACGATTGGCCCACAAAATTTTACAACGATCTTCTATGTGATGGACATTCAGCCTGCCTACAGCTGTTTGTTGGGTAGACCATGGATTCACGCCGCTGGCGCAGTAACGTCTACCCTTCACTAGAAGTTAAAATTTGAGTGGGAAGGCCAAGTTGTTACAATCTGTGGGGAGGAGGATATATTTGTTAGCCATCTGGCTACTTATAAGTATATTGAGATGGATGGGGAGATCCATGAAACAATGAGCCAAGGGTTTGAGGCCTTGAATGTTAATGAAGCATCTGCTGTGCCTGGAATCTCCATGTCATCTTATCAACAAGCCCGGAAGGTTGTTGAAGAAAGAACTGCCCAAGGCTGGGGCAAGGTTGTATCTGTGGAAGAGAAGAAAGACAAGTTTGGGTTGGGTTACAGACCAACTCAACAACATCAAGCAACGGCTGCTGAGGAGCCTGGTTTTGTCAGTGGGGGGATGCTCACCCCCGATGCTATCAACAATCTGGAAGAGGAGCGCAATCTGGAGAATTGGATTCGTCCGAAGATCCCGGGGAGCAGTATCTCGAACTGGTCTTCCCAGGAAATTATAAGAGTTACTCATGCAGAGTAATTATTATTTCCTGTATTTTTATAGCATGCATCCAAGTCTTGCATCTTGCCCAAGATGACAAGACTCATTTTGTAATCAGGGCCATCTGTACTTTTGTGCAAACAAGATTAAATTAATGAAACATCAGACATCTTTTTGCAAATGAGTCTTTTTCTTTTCTGCTCACTGTTTTTCCATTTTTCTTTTTTGTACAAAAATAAATGGCGATGTTTTCAAAATGATAACTTTATTTCACTTTTCTGAAGCAAGATTAAAATCAATCACTAAAACGAACCAACTGAACCCTTGCAGAGAGTGCCTTCCTGACAGCACTGACAACAGCACGGCTATGACTTCGTATGACTTTGACAATCCAATCAATCAAGCTGATGAAGGGGTTGATGAAGGATATGAGCTTCCTGAAGAGCTAGCCAGGTTGTTGAGACAAGAGGAAAAGGTTATCACTCCTCACCAGGAGGAGATTGAAGTGATTAATCTTGGTACAGATGGAGATGTGAAAGAGGTTAAAATCGGGGCCTGCCTGCAAGACTCAGTGAAGAGACAACTGATAGATCTGCTTCAAGAGTATGTTGATGTGTTTGCGTGGTCGTATCAAGACATGCCAGGGTTGGATACCGACATTGTTGTGCATAAGCTGCCTTTGAGAGAAGAATGCCCACCAGTTAAATAGAAACTGCGCCGAACTCGCCCAGACATGGCTATGAAAATCAAAGAAGAGGTACAAAAGCAATGGGACGCCGGGTTCCTTGCTGTAACTAGCTACCCGCCGTGGGTTGCTAACATAGTACCTGTGCCTAAGAAAGACGGCAAGGTAAGAATGTGTGTTGACTACCGGGATCTGAATAGAGCCAGCCCGAAAGATGACTTCCCATTACCTCACATTGACGTATTGGTGGATAACACGGCTCAGTTCTCGGTATTCTCCTTCATGGACGGATTTTCAGGGTACAATCAGATCAAGATGTCACCTGAAGACATGGAGAAGACAACATTCATTACACCTTGGGGCACGTTCTGTTACAAAGTGATGCCATTCGGACTGAAGAATGCTGGTGCAACATATCCACGGGCTATGGTGACATTATTCCACGATATGATCCACAAAGAAATCGAATGTTATGTGGATGATATGATTGCCAAGTCCCTTACAGAGGAAGACCACCTGGTAAATCTGCTCAAGTTATTCAAGCGTCTGAGGAAGTACCAACTGAAGCTGAACCCCAACAAATGCACATTCGGGGTGCGATCCGGTAAGTTGCTGGGCTTTATTGTAAGCGAGAAAGGGATTGAAGTTGACCCTGATAAAGTCAAAGCTATTCAAGAAATGCCTGCACCGAAAACTGAGAAAGAAGTTCGAGGGTTCTTAGGTCGTTTGAACTACATTTCACGGTTCATATCTCACCTTACAGCAACCTGTGAACCCTTGTTCAAGCTGTTAAGAAAAGAACAGACGGTCAGGTGGAACGAAGACTGCCAAAGGGCTTTTGACAAGATCAAGGAGTACTTGCAAGAACCTCCAATCCTCATGCCGCCAGTTGAAGGAAGACCTCTGATAATGTACTTGACAGTATTAGAAGAGTCGATGGGGTGTGTGTTGGGCCAGCATGACGAGTCTGGTCGAAAAGAGTATGCAATATACTACCTAAGCAAAAAGTTTACCGACTGTGAACAACGTTATTCACTGCTCGAGAAAACTTGCTGTGCTTTAGCGTGGGCTGCTCGCCGACTGAGGCAGTATATGTTGACCCACACTACTTTATTGATCTCCAAAATGGACCCAGTTAAGTACATTTTCGAGAATCCAGCTCTTACCGGACGGGTTGCAAGATGGCAAATGATTCTCACTGAATACGACATACAGTACACATCTCAGAAAGCCATCAAGGGCAGTGTACTATCTGAATATCTTGCTGAGCAACCCATTGATGACTACCAGTCTGTGAAATTTGACTTCCCTGATGAAGACATCATGTTCATTAAATCAAAAGATCATGAAGAGCCTATTCACACTGAAGGGCCTGACCCGGAGGAAGAATGGACTATGATGTTTGACGGGGCTGTTAATATGAATGGTCGTGGAGTTGGTGCAGTACTCATTACACCCAAAGGAGTTCACATGCCTTTCTCGGCAAAACTCACTTTCAACTGCACTAACAACGAAGCTGAATACGAAGCTTGCATTATGGGTCTTGAGGAAGCCATTGACCTCAGAATCAAGACTTTGACTGTATTCGGAGATTCAGCTTTGGTAGTCAATCAAACCAACGGAAAATGGTACACCCACCAGGATCATCTGATACCTTACAGGGATTATACAAGAAGGTTATTGACTTTCTTCACAACGGTCAAACTTGAGTATATCCCTCGGGACGAGAATCAGTTTGCAGATGCTCTTGCTACCATTTCATCCATGATCAAAGTTCAAACTGCCAACTTTGTACCTCAGATATCAGTATCCAGACTTGATAGACCAGCATATATGTTCGCAGCAGATATTATCAAAGACGATAAGCCTTGGTTCCATGACATTAAACGCTTCTTGGAGGATCAAGCATACCCGCCTGGGGCATCTTCCAATGATAAGAAGACGTTGAGAAGGCTTGCTGGTAGTTTCTTTCTGAACACTGATGGGTCTTTATACAAGAGGAACTTTGATATGGTACTCCTCAGATGCGTTGATAAAACAGAAGCAGATTTGTTGATGCACGAAGTGCATGAAGGATCTTTTGGTACCCATGCTGGAGGGCATGCCATGGCTAAGAAGTTGTTGAGATCGGGCTATTACTGGATCACAATGGATGCAGACTGTTGTGCCTACGCCAGAAAATGCCACAAATGCCAGATATATGCAGATAAAGTGCATGTACCTCCCAATCTTTTGAACATCATGTCTTCACCATGGCCCTTTGCCATGTGGGGCATTGATATGATTGGCAAGATTGAGCCGACTGCTTCAAACGGCCACAGATTCATCCTGGTTGCCATCGACTATTTCACCAAGTGGGTTGAAGCAGCCTCATATGCAAATGTTACAAGACAAGTGGTAGCCAGATTTCTGAAGAGAGATATCATCTGTCGATATGGAGTTCCCGAGCGAATCATTACTGATAATGGTTCCAACTTAAACAACAAAATGATGGCTGAATTATGCCGGGACTTCAAAATCCAACATCACAATTCTTCTCCTTACAGGCCGAAGATGAATGGCGCTGTTGAGGCAGCAAATAAGAATATCAAGAAGATTGTGCAGAAGATGGTAGTCACCTACAAAGACTGGCATGAAATGCTACCGTTTGCCTTGCATGGGTACCGCACATCAATCAGAACATCCACTGGGGCAACACCGTATCAGCTTGTGTATGGTATGGAAGCAGTCCTACCTGTTGAAGTTGAATTACCCTCTCTACGAGTATTGATGGATGTTAAGCTGAACGAAGCAGAATGGGTCCGGTCCCGATTCGAACAACTGAGTCTGATTGAAGAGAAAAGATTGGCTGCAATCTGTCATGGGCAGTTATATCAGAGAAGAATGAAAAGAGCCTTCGATCAGAAAGTCAGGCACCGAGAGTACCAAGTAGGAGATCTTGTGCTGAAGAGAATCCTCCCTCCTCATACAGACCACAGGGGCAAATGGACTCCAAACTATGAAGGACCATTCGTGGTGAAGAAGGTTTTCTCTGGTGGAGCACTGATGCTCAGCACCATGGATGGCGAAGATTTCCCGTCCCCTGTGAATTCAGATGCAGTTAAAAAATACTTCGCATAAAAATGACCCGCTGGACATAAAAACAGAATGTAAGTCCAGGCAAAATAGGGCATCCCGGCGAGTCAAAAACAGAATAAAAGACTCGGGCAAAAATAAGGGAAATAAGTGAAAAAATGTGTACACCCGCTGAGTTGAAAAGCCGCATTGGACAGCTCAGGCAAAAATGGGTATCCTGATGGATTGAAAACCCGAAAGGGCGATCCATGCAAAATAAGGGAATAAGCGAACAACTGCATTCTGAATTCGTCTGTATCACTTACAATTTGGAAAGCTTCGAAAGGATCAAGCTTCAGTCGGAATCAGCCTTCTTCAGGAAGCAAGACGAGAAGAATGTCATTGTCATACAAGTCATAGCAGAAGAGGAAGCTCTTTAAAGCGTCATCAGCATCGCCAGCACTTTGTTTCTCAATTTGTAACAGTCTCTTCATTTTAGGAGATTTGTTTCCTTGACTGTATCTTGCCAATTCAGGGCACATGAATTAATAAAATCAGATTTTTCAGTCATGTTTCGTCTTGTACATTTTATTTGCAAAAAATGTCTGATGTCTCTAAAAAAGGAAAGCTAATTGCATAAGTACAGATGTTCTTCTCTAAGAAAATAAAAAACACATGCTTGCAGGGAATATATTTACTTTTGAGAATGCTTAACTCCTATGACGGAATCCAGTAAAGGATACCTCGGGACCATTTTGTACGTTTCCTTATCTTTGCAGGATTGCAGGTATCCAGAAATCAACTTGGGGCATGAAGGCTTCACCCTCAACAAGTTGGCAAATCATTATCAACTCGGTCTATCTTCCACGTGGCACGGGAAATTGCCCATTTCCCCAGCGAAGTTGCCAAATCAATACTCGCTCAGTCTTAGCACCAGGTGTTCTCCCCAGCTGAGTTGCTTTCTCCCCAGCTGAGTTGCTTCCTCCCCAGCTGAGTGGCCAACAACTATTTCCAGCCATGGTACAGATCATCCTTCCTCAGCAGAATAGGAAGAGTCAGGGAATCGTCTCCCCACAGAATCATTAGCCTCTGTTCAGAAGAGCAACGCATGAAGAAGCCACAACAGAGTACAGAAGACTGCTACAAACCCCAGCTGGGTCCCATATTACAAGGATATGTCAACCAATGACATGTATCCCCAAGCAATTACATCTCATCAGATCTACCAGTGATCTCATCCCCAGCTGGGATGCCCACTTCAAGCAGATCAGCTAGAGATCTTTGCAACAACGGGGTCCGAACCCCGGTTCGTTATCTTTGCATAATCATAGCATTCGCATCATATTATCCCCTCAGAGCGTAGCATTCCGTCTAATACGGAGCATTACGGCAAAAATCAAAGACATAGCATAATCATAAGTCATGTTGTGAATCCAACACTTGTGAATAATAATCAATCATCGGAATACAGAATACTTTCCTCAAAATCCCCACCAGAGTTCCCAGCAAAAGCAGTTGCCTCGCAAATCACAAACACCAGTATATACACCTCCTGACACCCGTCCGTGTCAAATCACCAGCAGAAAGCCAAAGACATCCTCTTTGCACTCACACATACTTGTATAAACACTTTCTTGACACCCGTCCGTGTCATATTCCCAGCGCAGTCGCTTACACTTTCATCACCCACATACTTGTTTATATTATACTTTTCTCTTGACACCCGTCCGTGTCACCATCCCCAGCAGATTAAACACTCATCTGTACAATATTCATACTTGCTACTCATGATACGCTTATACAGATACTCGTCCGTATCTTGTATACATCACGTATATATCCCCACAGATTCAACGGTAGTCCTTGTTCTTTGTTAACCAGTTGGTACTCGTCCGTACCATCATCTCAGAACATTGCGTCTAGTGTTTGTTTCTACATGATACTCGTCCGTATCATAGTCTTAAGGATGCTCGTCCGCATCTTTAATCCATACACTGTGTCAAACACTTATGTCTTCTTGAATATAGATACTCGTCCGTGTCTACTATTCCCCAGAGGAGTCCCTTCAGATACAACGCTCGTACGTGTTCCCTGTTAACCAGTTGATACTCGTCCGTATCATCATCTCGGAACATGTGTCAGTTTGTTTCTACATGATACTCGTCCGTATCATGGTCTTAAGGATGCTCGTCCGCATCTTTAATCTATACACAACATACCAAACACTTATACCCTTTGTTTCTTGGATGTAAACACTCGTCCGTGTTTACCTTTTATCCCCAGTAGATCGCCAACAAAGCAATTTTTCTTTTTTGTCTAACACTCGTCCTGTGTTATGATAACCGTGAGAGCAGCCGTACCCTGCTAGGTAGTCGTCCTCCACCTCTTGATGGTCGTCCTCCATCATGCTCATCAGATGGCCGTCCCCATCGTTGATTTTAGCAGCCGTCCCCTGCTAGGTGGTCGTCCTCCACCTCTTGATGATCGTCCTTCATCATTTTATCCAATGGCCGTCCCCATTGTTGATTTTGGTTATCTGACACTCGTCCTGTGTTATGATAAACCTTGAGAGCAGCCGTCCCCTGCTGAGTGGTCGTCCTCCACTTCTTGATGGTCATCCTCCATCATGCTCATCCGATGGCCGTCCCCATCGTTGATACTTTTGGCAGCCGTACCCTGCCTGGTGGTCGTCTGTCGCTCCCGAAGATTTGCGTCCCGGTACAAGCGCGAACGGTCGGCGAGAGGGAACAGTGAGAACACACAGCCGTGAACTCACCGGAGAATGAATAGAGTCGCCAGCTAGGCATTTTTATCCCGGAGGAAAGGCAATGCTGCATAGACCTAGAAAGATACGGATAAGACGGTTGCGAACCAGAGAGACTGAGAAAGGGGGTTGGTTACAACCAGGGAAGGTATTAGCACCCAGATTGTCCGTCGTACTCGACGGGATCCACGCTTGAAAGATTTGTGCTTTAAAGGGGTAGTGTCAGTGCAATCTGTGTGTAAAATGGCTGGAAAAGAATGTACAGGTGTCAGTGTAAAGTGTATAAGTGATGTGAAGTATGAAAGTGTCAGTGTAAGGACAGGAAGAAAATGCTCATGATAATGAGGCTAAAGGAATGAGGCTGGAAGAGGGGGAATACACAGAGACTTTTGTTCGATAACCGTTAAGTTATGCCTACGTATCCTCTCGTGCAATGAGGAAGTCAGAACACCGTAGTTCGACCCAAAGAGACTGAAAGATGAATTGACTTGTGAACTGCTTACTTGTCTATGCTCAAGTGTATGACCTGTCTGGCTCAGGTGCTAACTGTCTTGCATTAGACGGAAGAAGCAAGTCCTCGTTTACGAGTGAAGGTGATGAGAAAAGAATCCCGGAGGAGACGATTATTGTTTGTTTTTGAGTTTTCAGTCTTTTATTTCTTTTTGGATTTTGTCATAAGATAATGAGCTTACGTCTAAACCAATGGGTTAGTAAACTCATCACATCTTCCCTCTGTTTAGGGGTAATGAGAATTACCTTAAGTGTGAAGTCAGATTCTCACACTTAATCACCTTTGGTGTAGGATTAAGATCATTAACCTACTTGTGATTACTTAGATGTTTTTGTGATTTTTGTTTAGTGTTGAGTAATGAGGTTAAGCCATAATCAAGGATTAAACAGACTCATTACACCATCCTAAAAGAAGGATAATAGATGAGAATGTTTAAGCTGAGGAAGACTCCTCAACTTAATCCATGATTAGGGATTAAACCCATGACAAAACAAGCCTTTATTAAGTGGATTTTAGATTAATGATATGATGATGAAGTGTTTTTTATGATTTATAAGACAACTTGAGGGGGACTTGTCCATTAACACTAGGGTTAGTCCTTCTTAACCAGTTAAGGAAGAATTAGAACCCTAATGCAAGGCCCAAGTTAAAAGTGTAATGTCTTGATAATTATTAGATGGATTGATTAAGAGATTTAAACACCTTAAGGGTTCAAGACTTAGGATTAAAGTTATACACTCCATCCTAAGAGAAGGATGCAGGCATAAGCTTAATCACTAAGTCTTAAAGCCTTTAGGGTTTAGTCCCTGATTATGAGGTGAGAAGAGAAGACTCAAAGAGAGACACAAAGGTAAAACTAATGGGGGAGACTAATCAAAACCCTAATTCATTGTCATGCTTGGTTGATCCTAAGGTTTGTGAGGTTTTCAAGGACAATCTTCAAAGGAACCACCAGGAAGCAGATGAACAGGATCAAGAGAAGCAAAGTGACTTGCTTCATTCAAGAAGTCAAGTCACTTGAAGAAAGAAAGTGGGAGGAAGAAGAATGAGCAAGCTCAAACTCAAACACACATAAAAATGCAGCAATGGATGCAAGAGAGATGAAAAGAAAAGTTATGAGAAATGAAGGCAAATCCACTTCTCAAGTTTACTTACCACCTGAAATGTTAGAAAGAAATGCAATGCAATGCAAGATGAGATGAAATGATATGATGCAAAGCAAGACCAGAAGCATGGTGATGATGAAAATGGTGCTATGAGGTGCTGCAAACATGAGGCAAAGCAATGGGGATGTTCATACAAGATTATGAATGCAAATGATGCAAGCTAAGGAGCATGAACAAACATGAAAAGGTATGAACCATACAAGACAAATGACATGGCAAATATGTAATGCAATGATCAAAGATGCTTTATACATGTCTTAAGATGTCAAATGAAACACAAGAATGCACAAAATGCAAAGACAAGTCATGTTATGCAAGGAAATGCAAGAGGGATGCCAAAAGAAAGCCCAAATTAGGGTTCATGGATCAAACATCAAACACAAACCAAAAACAGAAGCAAACCCTAAGATAAAAAATGGAAAATGGCATCCAAAGAAACCCTAGGCCTATGATGAACCACTGCCCAAAGGGGAGCTCTCAACTCTCAACCAAACTCAAGTTATGATTTTTACAAGTTATTAGGGTTTTTTAGGGTTTTTAACAAAACAAATGCCAAACAATTTGAAAATGCAAGAACAATTCATGGCCTTTTTATCCTTGAAAATACATGCAAAACAAAAGATAATGCAAGAAGAATCAATGTCTCAACCTTCACCAATAGGCAGAAATGATTTTTGGAACCTATGATCAAAATAATGCACAAAATATGATTTAATTCAATGAAAAATTCTTAAAATGCATCAAGATCAAAAAAGAAATTTGGTTTGAAGGTTGGACAATGTTTCTAAATGTCTTAGAACATTTCATGAATTTTTTTGTAATTTTTAAATACTTAAAAGTATTTTTAATTAATTAATTCTCATTAATCAATTAAAAATAATCTTTTAAATATTTGAAAATACTTTTTTTAATGATAAAAAATAAAATAAAAATATTTTTGTGTTCTGAAATTTAATAATAACTTGTACAAAAAATTTCAGATTTTTTTAATAAGTTTTGCTATTTTAAATAAATTGTGGAAGTTTAATGAAAAGAAAAATAAAATAAACAAAATAAAATGGAAAGTAATTAGAAGGAGAGGCTGAGATTGAAATTGGCAAGGAAGTTGTTGACTGCGCGCCAGATCTAGCGGTTGGTATTCAAACTGAGTTAAACATAATTAATTAATTTTTAAATCCTAATTAACAACTAATGATCTAATCTGGACCACACAACACGCGCGGGAGAGACAGATCCAATGGTCCACGTTTAAAGTTTGCCCTAACCCTAATTAAGTTGCTAATGACTTTCAGGTGGCCGGAAGTGACCTCCGGTCATCTTCTCCGGCCACACTCTCCCCTGAGAATCTCAATCTCACTCCCTAGGTATCTAAAACACAATCTTTCTGCCCAGAATTCATCCCCAAGCATCATACAACATGAATCAACAAACAAAATGCATTTATTTTTCGTATTCAGGCTGAATCGAATCAAAAGGGATTTAGGTCAAAAAAATTCAGGGACATCATACATGCTCAAAACTCAATGATTTTCGAAACCAAACATACCATCATGATCAGTGGAACATAGAGAACCAATTAAGAACTTAAAAAACAACTCCTGGGAAAAAAGTTCATGAAGCTCACCTGAACTGGAGCTCTGATCTCTGGAACTTTCTGGCTAGTTTCTTGGCTCAAACAAGTCACAATGATCCCCCTTTGAAGCTTTGGATGCTTGGTTAGAGTTTAGAAAGCCTCCTGAGTAAGTTTGCAGAAGCTCTGACCAAGGAAGTGTGAAAATCGTATTTGAGTTGTGGAGGGTTTCAGGCCAAAGTAATGAGTGGTTTCTGGTCAGTGAAGCAAGGTGAGTTGATGTGTGGAATTTGTTTGAGTGTTTATGGCTTGTAGAAGCAGATTCGAAGGCTTTTGCTTTATGGAGTGAAAATGGTGAAATGGAGTTAGGGCTTGTTTCAGGCCTGGTTCTTTGTTGCTTTGTGCTTAATGAGGCATGGTGATTTGATCTATGGACTTGGCTTTTGTGTTTGTAGGCTGAGGAAACAAATTCGAATGAAAATGCAAAGTGGTGTCTTTTGGTGTATGTGATCAATATGTATGTTTCAGCCTTGCTTCTTTTATGTTTTGGCCAGCATTTGGATAGTATAAACAATTGCAAGTGGCTGGGGGATGTGACATGTCCTGCTGTGATTGGGATGTTTACTTTTGCAAAATGTCAACTTGGTTGTAAGAGAGGCATGGGCTTGGTTCTAGGCAAGTACAAGGGCTAGGGCTGGCGCAGCATGGTGAGTGTGTGAGGCTGGCTTGATTCAAGGACCAATGCAGCAAGTTGGTGAAGCATGATCATGAATTTTGCAACTTGGTTACTTTGTGGATTTTCATGAAAAATGCCTTGTTACATGAACTAAATAACATGTGATCTTGGTTCAAACTTGACTTTTAGGACTTAGAGAATGCTTATGTGCTGGTTTGATACCAATTAGAGGTTGCAATTTGACTTGGTGTATGATTTTGCAAGTTTTCCCATTTGGTGCATAACTTGAATTTTAGTGATTTTTGCCAACTTTAACAAATCATAACTTTTGATCCAAGATGAATTAGATCATGTTCTTGTACTTTTTGAAAAGGGAAAGATGAGATCTACAACTTTCATGACCAAAGTTTTTCCATTTGAAGCATTTTTGGATCCAAAATCATGGCTTGAAAAATGACATAAAATGATGCATTCTTGAAAAGTCAACTATGCCCAAAAAGTCAACATTTGCAAAAACCCTAAATTCTTGATTTCTATGAACTTCAACCTTCTTCCATGATCAAATAAAGACCATACACACTCAAAATGATGAAGATCACCCATTGGTTGGGTCATTGGGGGCCTCAGATGCCCTGATTTTACACTGACTTGTCCAGAAAGTCAACTCTTGATCAGATGACTTCCCCATGGAATTTCTTCATGAAAATTAATATGCATACTCCCTATACCAAAACCCTAATTTTCAGTCAACTGTGCAGTTCAACCTGGCTCTGCATCACCTCAAACCCTAGTTCTTGTGATTCCTCTGCATTTTGACTTTGAGGAGATGAAATATGATATAAGAACACACATGGACCCCTTTGAGTTGATTGGTGGCCTTTGGAGTGCCTCAAGAAGCCTTGGGATTGCTCAGATCACAAACCCCTAGGTGCAGATGCCTTGAAAGCTATGCAGTGAATCAAAAATGAGATGTGAGATGACATGATTGTGTTTATGCATATGAGAATGATCACAAGCCATGGTGTGAATGGGTGAGGGCAAATTTGGGGTGTTTACAGCTGCCCCTATTCAAACATGAGTTAGCTGTGCAGGTTGTAAGCGACGGCTTAAACAGGCCAAACAAGATAACTTGTGGTTGAATACCAAAGACAGTCCAAAATTTGCACTCACGGAGATGAAGAAGAAAAGGGATATAGATGATAAAGGCAAAATAAAGTATATTGCAAAGTGTGGGCGACGGAGGACGACCGTCGAGCAGAGGAATACTGCTGGGTAAAGTGGTATGTGAAGCAAAGCGATGACGGGGACGGCCGACATGCTGGTAAAGTGCAGGAAATAAAGCGATGACGGGGACGGCCGACATGCTGGGGATAAAAGGTAAAGCTAAGACGGGGACGACCGACTAGCTGGGAAAAATAGGATATTATGATGGGGACGGCCATCAAGATAAAGTTATAGAATTCTCTGAGGATTAATGAAACGTGACGGGGACGGCCATCAAGTTCATAAAGGTAAAGTAACCAACGATGGGGACGGCCATCTGGCTAAAAAGGAAAAAAGGGACCACGACGGGGACGGCCATCGGGTTAAAGAATAAATGAAATAAACAGATGACGGGGGACGGCCATCAAAGGTGAAGGACGATCACCTAGCAGGGGACGGCTGCTCTGTGGGGAAAAAAGAAATATGATGGGGACGGCCATCAAAGGTGGAGGACGACCACCTGGCAGGGTACGGCTGCCGAAAGTATCAGCGATGGGGACGGCCATCGGATAGAGAAGGTCAACGACGGGGACGACCATCGGACGAGCAAGATGGAGGACGACCATCAAGAAGTGGAGGACGACCACTCAGCAGGGGACGGCTGCTCTCGGGGTTTATCATAACACAGGACGAGTGTTAGACAACCAAATTCAACAATGGGGACGGCCATTGGATAAAGTGATGAAGGACGATCATCAAAAGGTGGAGGACGACCACCTAGCAGGGGACGGCTGCTAAAATCAACGATGGGGACGGCCATCGGATGAGCATGATGGAGGACGACCATCAAGAAGTGGAGGACGACCACTCAACAGGGTACGGCTGCTCTCAAAGGTATCATAACACAGGACGAGTGTTAGAAAAGAAAATTTGTTGGTGATCTACTGGGGATAATGTAAACACGGACGAGCGTTTACACCCAAGAAACAAAAGGTATAAGTGTTTGGTATTGTGTATAGATTAAAGATGCGGACGAGCATCCTTAAGACTATGATACGGACGAGTATCATGTAGAAACAAACTGACACATGTTCAGAGATGATGATACGGACGAGTATCAACTGGTTAACAAAGAACACGGACGAGTGTTGCATCTGGGAAGATTCTTCTGGGGAATAATAGACACGGACGAGTATCTATGTTCAAGGAGGCACAAGTGTTTGACACGGTGTATGGATTAAAGACGCGGACGAGCATCCCTAAGACTATGATACGGACGGGTATCATGTAGAAACAAACACTAGACGCAATGTTCTGAGATGGTGGTACGGACGAGTACCAACTGGCTAACAAAGAACAAGGACTACTGCCGAATCTGTGGGGATATGAGTGATGATGTATACAAGATACGGACGAGTATCTGTATAAGTGTACCATGAGTAGTGAGTATTGTATTGTACAGATGAGTGTTTTAACTGCTGGGGAGAGTGACACGGACGAGTGTCAAGAGAGAAAAGTATAATATTAACAAGTATCTGCTATACAAAGTCTAGGCGACTACGCTGGGGATATGACACGGACGGGTGTCAAGAAAGGTGTATATAGGTATATGAGTGCAAAAAGGATGTCTTTGGCTTTCTGCTGGGATATGACACGGACGGATGTCAGGACGTATCTGTAATGAGGGTGATGTTGTTTGTAGAGTGTATTCAGGCGACCTGTGGGGAAAGATGACACGGACGGGTGCCAAAAGGCGTATATGCTGGTGTCTGCGATTTGAAAGGGCAACTGCTTTTGCTGGGGCTTTGGTGGGGACTCTTGGGGAAAGTAATCTGTATTCACAAGCGTTCAATTCACAACATGACTTATGATTATGCTATGCATTTGATTTTGCCGTAATGCTCCGTATTAGACGGAATGCTACGCTCTGGGGGGTGAATATGATGCGGATGCCATGATTATGCAAAGGGGCACAGATCCGGGATTCGGATCCCGTTGCTGCGAAGATCTCTGGATGATCTGCTTGAAGTGAACATCCCAGCTGGGGATAAGATCGCTGGTAGATCTAATGAGGTATCTGCTCGGGGATATATGTCACTGGTTGACATAACCTTGTAAATGAGAAACCCAGCTGGGGTTTGTAGAAGTTTTCCTCACTCTGTTGTGATCTTCATGCATTACTCTTCTGGATAGAGGCTGAAGCTCTGTGGGGAGATGATTCCCTGATTTCTGCATTCTGCTGAGGAAGAATAGCAACTCGGCTGGGGAATTGAGAGGCAACTCAGCTGGGGAGAGCAATGGGGAGCAACTCAGCTGGGGATAGAGCATCTCGGATGCTGAGATCGAGTGCATGCTGATTTGGCAGCTCCGCTGGGGAAATGGGCACCTTCGATGTTGTATGTTGAAGATAGACCGAGTTGATAACGATTCGCCTACTTGCTGAGACGTAACCTGCATGCCCCAGGTTGCGTTCTGGATACCTGCAATCCTGCAAAGATAATGGAACGTACAAAAGGTCCCGAGGTATCCCTTACCGGATTCCGTCATAGGAGATAAGTACTTCCGAGAGTAAGTATATTCCCTGTAAGCATGTGCTTTTATTTTTAGAGAAGGGCATCTGTACTTATGCAATTGTATTTTTAGAGATATCAGGCAACTCTTTGCAAAATATAAATGTAAAAGCGAAACATGACCGAAAGTCTGATTTTATTAATTCATGTGCCCTGAATTGGCAAGATACAGTCAAAGAAACGTATCTCCTGAAATGAGGAGATTGTTACAAATTGAGAAATAAAGTGCTGGCGGTGTTGACGACGCTTTGAGGAGCTCCCTTTCCTGCTATGACTCGTATGACAATGACGTTCTTCTCGTCTTGCTTTCTGGAGAGAGTTGATTCTGATTGAAGCTTGATCCTTTGGAAGCTTACCAAGTTGCAGGTGATACAGACAAATTCAGAATGCAGTTGTTCGCTTATTCCCTTATTTTGCATGGATCGCCCTTTCGGGTTTTCGATCCATCGGGATACCCATTTTTGCCTGAGTTGTCCAATGCGGCTTTTCAACTCAGCGGGTGTATGCTTTTGCTTATTTTCCCTTATTTTTGCCCGAGTCTTTTATTCTGTTTTTGACTCGCCGGGATGCCCTATTTTTGCCTGGACTTACATTCTGTTTTTATGTCCAGCGGGTCATTTTATGCGAAGTATTTTTTAACTGCATCTGAATTCACAGGGGATGGGAAATCTTCACCATCCATGGTGCTGAGCATCAGTGCTCCACCAGAGAAAACTTTCTTTACAACAAATGGTCCTTCATAATTTGGAGTCCATTTGCCCCTGTGGTCTGTATGAGGAGGGAGGATTCTTTTCAGCACAAGATCTCCCACTTGGTACTCTCGGTGCCTGACTTTCTGATCGAAGGCTTTCTTCATTCTCTTCTGATATAACTGCCCATGGCAGATTGCAGTCAATCTTTTCTCTTCAATCAGACTCAGTTGTTCGAATCGGGACCGAACCCATTCTGCTTCACTCAGTTTAACATCCATTAACACCCGTAACGAGGGTAGTTCAACTTCAACCGGTAGGACTGCTTCCATACCATATACAAGTTGATACGGTGTTGCCCCAGTGGATGTTCTGATTGATGTGCGGTACCCATGCAAGGCAAACGGTAGCATTTCGTGCCAGTCTTTGTAGGTGATTACCATCTTCTGCACAATCTTCTTGATATTCTTATTTGCTGCCTCGACAGCGCCGTTCATCTTTGGCCTGTAAGGAGAAGAATTGTGATGTTGGATCTTGAAGTCCCGGCACAGCTCTGCCATCATTTTGTTGTTTAGGTTGGAACCATTATCGGTAATGATTCGCCCGGGCACTCCATACCGACAGATGATATCTCTTTTCAGAAATCTGGCTACCACTTGTCTTGTAACATTAGCATATGAGGCTGCTTCAACCCACTTGGTGAAATAGTCAATGGCGACCAAGATGAATCTGTGGCCGTTTGAGGCAGTCGGCTCAATCTTACCAATCATATCAATGCCCCACATGGCAAAGGGCCATGGTGAAGACATGATGTTCAAAGGATTGGGAGGCACATGCACCTTATCTGCGTAGATCTGGCATTTATGGCATTTCCTGGCGTAGGCACAACAGTCTGCATCCATTGTGATCCAGTAATAGCCTGATCTTAACAACTTCTTAGCCATGGCATGTCCTCCGGCATGGGTACCAAAAGATCCTTCGTGCACTTCATGCATCAACAAATCTGCTTCTGTCTTGTCAACACATCTGAGGAGTACCATGTCAAAGTTCCTCTTGTATAAAGACCCATCAGCGTTCAGAAAGAAACTTCCAGCCAGCCTTCTCAAGGTCTTCTTGTCATTGGAAGATGCCCCAGGTGGGTATGTCTGATCCTCCAAGAAGCACTTAATATCATGGAACCAAGGCTTATCATCTTTTACAACATCCGCTGCAAATACATATGCTGGTCTATCAAGTCTAGACACTGAAATCTGAGGTACAAAGTTGGCCGTTTGAACTTTGATCATGGATGAAATGGTAGCAAGAGCATCCGCAAACTGATTCTCGTCTCGAGGGATATACTCAAGCTTGACTGTTGTGAAGAAAGTCAGTAACCTTCTCGTATAATCCCTGTAAGGTATCAGATGATCCTGGTGGGTGTACCATTTTCCGTTGGTTTGATTGACTACCAGAGCTGAATCTCCGAATACGGTCAATGTTTTGATCCTGAGGTCAATAGCTTCCTCAAGACCCATAATGCAAGCTTCGTATTCAGCTTCGTTGTTAGTGCAGTTGAAAGTGAGTTTAGCCGAGAAAGGCATGTGAACCCCCTTTGGTGTAATGAGTACTGCACCGACACCGCGACCATTCATGTTAACAGCCCCGTCAAACATCATAGTCCATTCTTCTTCCGGGTCGGGCCCTTCAGTGTGAATAGGCTCTTCGTGATCTTTTGATTTAATGAACATGATGTCTTCATCAGGGAAGTCAAACCTCATTGGCTGGTAGTCATCAATGGGTTGCTCAGCAAGATATTCAGATAGTACACTGCCCTTGATGGCTTTCTGAGATGTGTACTGTATGTCATATTCAGTAAGGATCATTTTCCATCTTGCAACCCGTCCGGTAAGAGCTGGCTTCTCGAAAATGTACTTAACTGGATCCATTTTTGAGATTAATAAGGTAGTGTGGGTCAACATATACTGTCTCAGTCGGCGAGCAGCCCACGCTAAAGCACAGCAAGTTTTCTCGAGCAGTGAATAACGCTGTTCACAGTCGGTAAACTTTTTGCTTAGGTAGTATATTGCATACTCTTTTCGACCAGACTCGTCATGCTGGCCCAGCACACACCCCATTGATTCTTCTAATACTGTCAAGTACATAATCAGAGGTCTTCCTTCAACTGGCGGCATGAGGATTGGAGGTTCTTGCAGATATTCCTTGATCTTGTCAAAAGCCTTCTGGCAATCTTCGTTCCACCTGACCGTTTGTTCTTTTCTTAACAGCTTGAACAAGGGTTCACAGGTTGCTGTAAGGTGGGATATGAACCGCGAGATGTAGTTCAACCGACCTAAGAACCCTCGAACTTCTTTCTCGGTTTTCGGCGCAGGCATTTCTTGAATAGCTTTGACTTTATCAGGGTCAACTTCAATCCCTTTCTCGCTTACAATAAAGCCCAGCAGCTTACCGGATCTCACCCCGAATGTGCATTTGTTGGGGTTCAACTTCAGTTGATACTTTCTCAGACGCTTGAACAACTTCAACAGATTCACCAGGTGATCTTCCTCTGTAAGGGACTTGGCGATCATATCATCCACATAACATTCTATTTCCTTGTGGATCATATCGTGGAACAATGTCACCATAGCCCGTTGATATGTGGCACCAGCATTCTTCAGTCCGAATGGCATTACTTTGTAACAGAATGTGCCCCAAGGTGTGATGAATGTTGTCTTCTCCATGTCTTCAGGTGACATCTTGATCTGATTATATCCTGAAAATCCATCCATGAAGGAGAATACCGAGAACTGAGCCGTGTTATCCACCAATACGTCAATGTGAGGTAATGGAAAATCATCCTTCGGGCTGGCTCTGTTCAGATCCCGGTAATCAACACACATTCTTACTTTGCCGTCCTTCTTAGGCACAGGTACTATGTTAGCAACCCACGGCGGATAGCTAGTTACAGCAAGGAACCCGGCGTCCCATTGCTTTTGTACCTCTTCCTTGATTTTCATAGCCATGTCTGGGCGAGTTCGGCGCAGCTTTTGTTTGACCGGTGGGCATTCTTCTCTCAAAGGCAGCTTGTGCACAACAATGTCGGTATCCAACCCTGGCATGTCTTGGTACGACCAAGCAAACACATCAACATACTCTTGAAGCAGATCTATCAGTTGTCTCTTCACTGAGTCTTGCAGGCAGGCCCCGATTTTAACCTCTTTCACGTCTTCGTCAGTACCAAGATTAATCACTTCAATCTCCTCCTGATGAGGAGCAATAACCTTTTCCTCTTGTCTCAACAACCTGGCTAGCTCTTCAGGAAGCTCATATTCTTCATCAACCCCTTCATCAGCTTGATTGATCGGATTGTCAAAGTCATACGGTGTCATAGCCGTGCTGTTGTCGGTGCAGTCTGGGAGGCACTCTCTGCAAGGGTTAAGTTTGTTCATTTTAGTTATTGATTTTAATCTTGCTTTAGAAAAAGGTGAAATGAAGTTATCATTTTGAAAACACCGCCATTTATTTTTGTACAAAAAGAAAAAGTGGAAAAACAGTGAGCATAAAAGAAAAAGACTCGTTTGCAAAAAGACGTCTGATATTTCATTAATTTAATCTTGTTTGCACAAAAGTACAGATGGCCCTGGTTACAAAATGAGTCTTGTCATCTTGGGCAAGATGCAAGACTTGGATGCATGCTATATAAAAACACAGGAAATAATAATTACTCTGCTCGAGTAACACTTATAATTTCCTGGGAAGACCAGTTCGAGACACTACTCCCCGGGATCTTCGGACGAATCCAATTCTCCAGATTGCGCTCCTCTTCCAGCTCGTCTTCCAGACAGTTGATAGCATCGGGGGTAAGCATTCCCCCACTGACAAAACCTGGCTCTGCAGCAGCCTTTGCTTGATGTTGAGTTGGTTTGTAACCCAACCCAAACTTGTCCTTCTTCTCCTCCACAGCTAAGACCTTGCCCCAGCCTAGGGCAGTTCCTTCTTCAACAACCTTCCGGGCTTGTTGATAAGACGACATGGAGATACCAGATACAGCAGATGCTTCATTCACATTCAAGGCTTCAAAACCTTGGCTCATTGTCTCATGGATCTCTCCATCCATCTCAATGTATTTATAAGTAGCCAGATGGCTAACAAAAATGTCCTCCTCCCCACAGATTGTGACAACTTGACCTTCCCACTCAAATTTTAACTTTTGGTGAAGGGTAGACGTTATTGCGCCGGCGGCGTGAATCCAGGGTCTACCCAACAAACAGCTGTAGGCGGGCTGAATGTCCATCACATAAAAGATAGTTTTAAAGGTCTGCGGGCCAATTGTCACAGGCAGCTCAATCTCTCCCAGAACCGATCTCTTAGAACCATCAAAGGCTCTTACTACCAGGTTGCTGGGTCTCAATGCCAGTCCATCATATTCAAGCTTCACCAGAGCCTTCTTTGGCAGGACATTCAGGGAAGAACCCGTGTCCACCAGCACATGAGAAAGGACAGCTCCTTTGCATTCCATGGTTATGTGCAAGGCTTTGTTGTGATTGCGGCCATCCGCTGTCAAGTCAGAATTGGTAAACCCTAGCCCATTGCTAGCAGTAACATTACCAACCACGGTTTCCAATTGGTTGACAGTAATCTCCTCAGGCACGTAAGCTGCGTGCAGGACTTTAAGTAGTGCATTCCGATGGGCTTCGGAGCACATAAGCAGTGAGAGGATAGAGATTTTGGATGGCGTCTGGTGAAGTTGATCCACAATTTTGTAATCACTCTTTTTGATGATTCGCATAAACTCATCAACTTCCTGATCGAATGGAGTTTTCAGGGCTTCTTTGGCAGCTAGATCTTCCTGCACCGGGCCTTTTCCCTTTGCCTTGGCAGCAGCTTCTGCTTCGGCAGTAGGTCTTTGAACTTGTGAAGCAAAGAGACGTCCGCTTCGAGTGAAGCCTCCGCCTCCCCCCACATTATCTACTTGTGGTGCAGGTGCTGATGTTTCAAGAGTGATTCTTTTCCCTTCACAGTACACGTCAGAGCCATAGTGCCAAGGGATGGCCCTATTGCTTTCATATGGTATTGGTCCAGGCACCGTGACAGTGACTGGACTGATTGCTGCTGTTGAAGGGACTGTTATTGTTTGTGGATCATAAAAGATTGTAACTGGTGCTCTGGCGGGAGCAGCACCTTCTGAATGGTAAGCGGAATTATTTTCAGGATCGTAGAATATGGTAACAGTGGAGACATCTTCATGATTGATTGCTGGTGTTGTAGGAGGTTCCGTTGGAAGGACTGTTGTTGTTGTTGATGGAGAGTCGAAATGGAATGAAGCTGAAGTTGTAGCAGGAGAAACTGTTGAAAACTGATCATTTGGAAGGACAGGTGAAGTACTTGTTGATGGTGCTGATGAATTGTTGGGAACAATAGTTGCTGTATTTGTAGGAGGTTCTGAAACCGTTGCTGATGAAGTTGCCGGATTTGTCGGGAATGATGTAGTGATCTGCAGCAGACCACTCTGAATAAGGCTGTCAATGCCAT
This sequence comes from Lathyrus aphaca, assembly GCA_963966055.1. Lineage (NCBI taxonomy): Eukaryota > Viridiplantae > Streptophyta > Magnoliopsida > Fabales > Fabaceae > Lathyrus > Lathyrus aphaca. The sequence continues at coordinate 314,823,532 of OZ014519.1, forward strand.
TCCTTAAAATATTGCAGACCACTCTGAATAAGGCTGTCAATGCCATTCCTTAAAATATCTGCAGCAGACCACCCATTCCATGAAATATTGCAGTAGGGGCACCCTAGTTCACACCCCGGAAATATCTGGTTTTCGCGGAGTTGAGCTTTGATTTCCACCAATGGTGTCCTGATCTGATCCACACTAGTTATCAAATAAGACGGTGGGTCTTCTTCAATAGCGTTAATTCGAGGACCACCATGGTTTGGCATTGGGTTTTTATTGACATTGGGCGGAGGTGCAAAATTCAGAGCCTTGGAGTCTACCAAGTCTTGTACCTTCATATGCAGAGCCCTGCATTTTTCTGTACTGTGACCAGGTGCGTTTGAATGAAAAGCACACCTAGCATTGGAGTCATAGTTTCTTGGTAGACTGTTGGGATCTGGAGGTGCCAACGTTCTTAGCTCAACTAGGTTGAGTTTCAGAAGTTGTGGCAGCAAGGCAGCATACGGCATTGGGATCGGGTCGATCACTCTGTTAGCTTGGGATGGCCTCTGTTGGAATGGCCTCTGTTGATTGTTGTTGTTGGAGTTGTCGTTGAAGTTCCTTGGAGGATATTGATTCTGATGATATTGAGGTTGTTGTTGGAAGTTTTGTTGAGGAGGTTGATAGACTGGCTGAGGATGAGCTGGAGCAGGGATAGTGACTGCTGCTATTGTCCTCTGAGCATATTGGGGCCTACCCCTGTTGGTGTGAATGGCATTGGTCTCGCCAGTTCTTCTCGGGCCTGCAAAAGGCTTTCTTGTACCACTGGACGAGCTTGCACCATTGTCTGTGATCTTTCCCATCTTTAACAGGCTTTCAATTCTCTCCCCAGCTATAACAACATCCGCAAAGCTAGTGGAAGAGAAAGCAGCCAACCTGTCAATATAGGTTCCCTGAAGAGTGTTCATAAACATGTCTGCCATTTCTCTCTCAGACATTGGTGGTTGAACGGCAGCAGCCAATTGCCTCCATCTTTGAGCATATTCTCTGAAGCTCTCCCTGGACGACTGTGACATTCCCATTAGGAGGGTCCTGTTGGGTGCCATATCTAGATTATACTGATACTGTCTGATGAAGGCCTCTGCCAGGTCCTTCCAGCATCTAATAGTTGCCCTTGTCAGATGGGAATACCATTCCCTTGATGCTCCAGTCAAGCTATCTTCGAAGTAAAACATCCAAAGTTTCTCATCCATTGTATAGGCCTTCAGCCTTCCCAGAAATGATTGCAAATGAGTCCGGGGGCATGAAGTCCCATTATACTTTTCGAAACATGGAGGCTTGAACTTGTGGGGAATCCTGACCCCTTCTACCAAACCCATGTCCATGACGTCGAAGCCCAAAGAATTTTGAGATTCCAGTGATCTCAACTTCTCAGCTATCTCTTCCAATCGTCTATCGTATGTTTCTTCTCCGGCACCCATTACTGTATACTGGTCCTCCTGAGGATCTTCTTGAAGTACTCTGGCTGCAGTGGCTGTTCCTTGAACATTTGCAGGGATGTTAACCTCAGGATGGAGATGTGGGCCAAACACAGGGGGGGTAACATGTGGTTGCACCCTTTCATTATTACTGGTGCCTGCAGTTCCTACATGAGGCTCCTCTTGATTTTGCCTCTCCACCATGGCCCTCAGTCTCTCCTGGCTCTGAGCCATGTTGTTCATAACTTCCATGAACTGCGTCATCTGCGTTCTCATCTCTAACCTTTCGTTTGCCATCTGGTTTCTGACCTCCGTAAGGTCTTGTTGCATCTGATCCATTTGAATTCCCGGAAGGTTGTTTCTAGTTGGGTACCTGTGAGGCCTGTTGAGAGGAAATACCCGTCGGCGAGCAATAATTCCTGAACATCACAACAGAGGTTAGCAACGACAAAACAAAACCCTACAAAACAAATAAAAGGTTAGCATGCAATGCAGTTATGCTTATTTGTTCTCAAGGTATCCGGTTTGGCCTTCAGTTTTGACCCTTCCAGACCCTTGAAGATGATGCTGTTGAAGTTGCTTTTGATGTGAACCCCAACACAAATATATATTACAAAGGGTGAAATAATACAATTTGTTCATTTTACAACACAAACCCTCAAAGGGGCCAAAATACATCACAAAAATCAAAAAGTACATGGAAAAGGAACAACAACAAGCAAATGATCAAACTCCAAGGCCAAACTCATCCTCACGAACTTCCTTGAGAAGTGCTTCGGTCACAGGATCAGCCGGATGCTCCGTGAGACTTCTGATGAGAAGGTTTCTTGTTGCAACAGCTGCAGTCAACTTCCTGCTCTGACTTTGGTCCTTAGACCTCTTTACTCCTGCTTTGATTTTCAGCTCTGATATTTCTTCCTGGGCTGCTGCCAGGGCTTTTTCCATCTGCTCCATCTTGTCTTGAGCTCTCTTGTCTTCTAGAGTACGGGCCTCAGTGATCCGGACCCACCTGGCCTGACTCTCTTTCAAATACAAGTCTGTCCTTGCTCTCTGGAACTGGGCTTCTTTACAAGCGTTCTTCAGAATCTGTTCACCAGCTTTGGACTTGTTGATATAATCTCCAGACTTCTCAATCTTGGTCAAGTGTTCTACTCTCAACTTCTCCAATCTCTCAATCTCCCTCACACCTTCACTCCTCTCTCTGAGGGTCTTCTGCAAGGCTTGAGTTAACTTCTCATTTCTTTCCTTCAAGCTCTCAAACTCCTCCAAACTGATAGTGGCAGGGGGTGGTGCTGAAGATGACTCAGGCATGTCTTCTATGGTAAAGGGCATTCCAGAGAATTGGGCCCTAGCATGGGACCACTCATAATATTGGACTGATGCCACATTATTGCACTTCCCCAGAATGGTGATTCCCTTAGTCTGAACATTATCCCAGGCCCAGGCAGCCTGCCTAACAACAGCCAAACTAATCTTGTTCTCACAGTAGAGGGTCTCCACCAAATCTTGTTCTCTAGGAGTATGAACCAGTGCATAGCCCAATTGTCTCCTGAACAGTAGAGGGTTGTAGTTGATACTTCCCTTAACTCCTATCAAAGGCACATTGGGAAAGTGCCCACAGCTTGTGATCATATCTCTGCCCTTGGTGCTCTGAGTGCACCATCTGATGTCTGCTGAAGTGAGGACAGTGAGCCTCTTAGCCCAGTTGCTTTGCTGATGAGGATTGAGAAATGCATCTGTCCTGGGTAGATGCCTGAGAAGCCAAGCATGAAATAATGGAGCACAAATCCTCACTAGTCTTCCCCTCTGCTTCTCATTTCTCTGATGGACTGAGTAATAGAGATCACCCAGTAAAGTTGGCACAGGGTTCTTCAGGATGAACAGATGGATTGCATTTTTGCTAATGAATCGAGGCTCATCTGCAAACAACACAATTCCATATACACTTAAGGCCAACAGAGCACAAACAACTTTCCACTCCCCCAAGGAGGCCTTCAAACCAGCTTGAGAAATCAAGAAGTCCAGATGAAATCCAGGGATCCCAGCTTTAGAGGTCATATGCTGTTCAATCAAAACAGGCTCCAGATACAAAGCTTTGGCTACTTCTCCATTGCTGGGAAAGACCATTTCAGGGTTGAATGGGATTTCTCTTTTGATAGGCAAACCAACCAAATATGAGTATTCTTCCAAAAGAGGACCCAACTGAAAGTCTTGAAAGGTGAAACATCTCAATGGAGGATCATAAAACTGAATGCAGGTGTGGATGAGGCTTCTCTGAGATGGGTCCAGATCCATGACCATGTCCAGTATATCTCCATAACTCTCCCTGAACAAGGGTATGTGCTCTGGAGTGATCAGGGTTTGGACCCTCCTGATGTCTGACAAGTCTGGTTGGAAGAAATGATAAGTGATGTTGCTTTTCTTTGGAGCCATGATGCTGAGGACTGAGTAGGATAAGTGCTGATGAAGATGTTGAGGAGTGGGCCACTGGCTGGCTGATGCAAGTGCTGGTGGAGACAGGTCAAAGATGCAGATGGGGTCAAAACCAAAACCAAAGATGAAGGTGGATACCCTGAAACATAAATAAGCAAATGTTAATATGATGCAATGAGTATGTATGCAAAATGAAATGCAAGGGTTTGTGACTGAGCTGGATCTGATTAACTGCCTTGGTATAGATCCATGTGTGTTCAAGAATTCCAGATGGAGGTCTATAAATCCGGTAACCAGGGTAGGGGACTCAAATAAAGAGCCACAAGTCCAGGGTTTTAGAATCACAAGAACTATCCAACATGGAGCATTCTTAACAAAGTCAAAGTAACAGGGTATTCTGAGGTCAAGGTACCTGCAAACCTGTAAACAGCCCAACCCCCTCACAGGTAGTGATCTAGAACAAGGATCCTCAGACTTGGATCAGTTATGAGAAGTGTAAACACTTCTAACCCGGAGGTACAGTGTTTACAATAACCATAACAATTCCTCCTCTAATTCACCTCGGTTTCTGAAGGTCAATACTAAAAGGTCATCCAGACTTAGCAGGCTTCCCAGATAGCCCTAGCATTGCAGGAAATCTGCAACACAGAGTTCTCAAGAAGAAACCCATATCTGAACCGTGTTTCATATTCCCGCACCAGACCGAAATGGAATGGGAAAGAATATGATTCACTCTAGCCTAGGTGTCACTCAGGTCCCAGGTATAGGACCTTAACTCTCAATGAAATACCCACCCACCAAAGAAAAACCAGACCCAGCCAGCACAGTATGACAGTATGAAAAATATAAAGCTGTAAAGAAAGCAATAAATCAACTGTACATAAAGCAATAAACAAAAATAAATACAAGCACAAACAAGCACATAACACCCCAGTAAACACAAATCAAACAAGCGCTAGGAGGAACCCACAGAAAGAACCAGAAGCCCTGGTTGCAATATAAGGTTTCCCCAGCAGAGTCGCCAAGCTGTCGCTCCCGAAGATTTGCGTCCCGGTACAAGCGCGAACGGTCGGCGAGAGGGAACAGTGAGAACACACAGCCGTGAACTCACCGGAGAATGAATAGAGTCGCCAGCTAGGCATTTTTATCCCGGAGGAAAGGCAATGCTGCATAGACCTAGAAAGATACGGATAAGACGGTTGCGAACCAGAGAGACTGAGAAAGGGGGTTGGTTACAACCAGGGAAGGTATTAGCACCCAGATTGTCCGTCGTACTCGACGGGATCCACGCTTGAAAGATTTGTGCTTTAAAGGGGTAGTGTCAGTGCAATCTGTGTGTAAAATGGCTGGAAAAGAATGTACAGGTGTCAGTGTAAAGTGTATAAGTGATGTGAAGTATGAAAGTGTCAGTGTAAGGACAGGAAGAAAATGCTCATGATAATGAGGCTAAAGGAATGAGGCTGGAAGAGGGGGAATACACAGAGACTTTTGTTCGATAACCGTTAAGTTATGCCTACGTATCCTCTCGTGCAATGAGGAAGTCAGAACACCGTAGTTCGACCCAAAGAGACTGAAAGATGAATTGACTTGTGAACTGCTTACTTGTCTATGCTCAAGTGTATGACCTGTCTGGCTCAGGTGCTAACTGTCTTGCATTAGACGGAAGAAGCAAGTCCTCGTTTACGAGTGAAGGTGATGAGAAAAGAATCCCGGAGGAGACGATTATTGTTTGTTTTTGAGTTTTCAGTCTTTTATTTCTTTTTGGATTTTGTCATAAGATAATGAGCTTACGTCTAAACCAATGGGTTAGTAAACTCATCACATCTTCCCTCTGTTTAGGGGTAATGAGAATTACCTTAAGTGTGAAGTCAGATTCTCACACTTAATCACCTTTGGTGTAGGATTAAGATCATTAACCTACTTGTGATTACTTAGATGTTTTTGTGATTTTTGTTTAGTGTTGAGTAATGAGGTTAAGCCATAATCAAGGATTAAACAGACTCATTACACCATCCTAAAAGAAGGATAATAGATGAGAATGTTTAAGCTGAGGAAGACTCCTCAACTTAATCCATGATTAGGGATTAAACCCATGACAAAACAAGCCTTTATTAAGTGGATTTTAGATTAATGATATGATGATGAAGTGTTTTTTATGATTTATAAGACAACTTGAGGGGGACTTGTCCATTAACACTAGGGTTAGTCCTTCTTAACCAGTTAAGGAAGAATTAGAACCCTAATGCAAGGCCCAAGTTACAAGTGTAATGTCTTGATAATTATTAGATGGATTGATTAAGAGATTTAAACACCTTAAGGGTTCAAGACTTAGGATTAAAGTTATACACTCCATCCTAAGAGAAGGATGCAGGCATAAGCTTAATCACTAAGTCTTAAAGCCTTTAGGGTTTAGTCCCTGATTATGAGGTGAGAAGAGAAGACTCAAAGAGAGACACAAAGGTAAAACTAATGGGGGAGACTAATCAAAACCCTAATTCATTGTCATGCTTGGTTGATCCTAAGGTTTGTGAGGTTTTCAAGGACAATCTTCAAAGGAACCACCAGGAAGCAGATGAACAGGATCAAGAGAAGCAAAGTGACTTGCTTCATTCAAGAAGTCAAGTCACTTGAAGAAAGAAAGTGGGAGGAAGAAGAATGAGCAAGCTCAAACTCAAACACACATAAAAATGCAGCAATGGATGCAAGAGAGATGAAAAGAAAAGTTATGAGAAGTGAAGGCAAATCCACTTCTCAAGTTTACTTACCACCTGAAATGTTAGAAAGAAATGCAATGCAATGCAAGATGAGATGAAATGATATGATGCAAAGCAAGACCAGAAGCATGGTGATGATGAAAATGGTGCTATGAGGTGCTGCAAACATGAGGCAAAGCAATGGGGATGTTCATACAAGATTATGAATGCAAATGATGCAAGCTAAGGAGCATGAACAAACATGAAAAGGTATGAACCATACAAGACAAATGACATGGCAAATATGTAATGCAATGATCAAAGATGCTTTATACATGTCTTAAGATGTCAAATGAAACACAAGAATGCACAAAATGCAAAGACAAGTCATGTTATGCAAGGAAATGCAAGAGGGATTCCAAAAGAAAGCCCAAATTAGGGTTCATGGATCAAACATCAAACACAAACCAAAAACAGAAGCAAACCCTAAGATAAAAAATGGAAAATGGCATCCAAAGAAACCCTAGGCCTATGATGAACCACTGCCCAAAGGGGAGCTCTCAACTCTCAACCAAACTCAAGTTATGATTTTTACAAGTTATTAGGGTTTTTTAGGGTTTTTAACAAAACAAATGCCAAACAATTTGAAAATGCAAGAACAATTCATGGCCTTTTTATCCTTGAAAATACATGCAAAACAAAAGATAATGCAAGAAGAATCAATGTCTCAACCTTCACCAATAGGCAGAAATGATTTTTGGAACCTATGATCAAAATAATGCACAAAATATGATTTAATTCAATGAAAAATTCTTAAAATGCATCAAGATCAAAAAAGAAATTTGGTTTGAAGGTTGGACAATGTTTCTAAATGTCTTAGAACATTTCATGAATTTTTTTGTAATTTTTAAATACTTAAAAGTATTTTTAATTAATTAATTCTCATTAATCAATTAAAAATAATCTTTTAAATATTTGAAAATACTTTTTTTAATGATAAAAAATAAAATAAAAATATTTTTGTGTTCTGAAATTTAATAATAACTTGTACAAAAAATTTCAGATTTTTTTAATAAGTTTTGCTATTTTAAATAAATTGTGGAAGTTTAATGAAAAGAAAAATAAAATAAACAAAATAAAATGGAAAGTAATTAGAAGGAGAGGCTGAGATTGAATCTGGCAAGGAAGTTGTTGACTGCGCGCCAGATCTAGCGGTTGGTATTCAAACTGAGTTAAACATAATTAATTAATTTTTAAATCCTAATTAACAACTAATGATCTAATCTGGACCACACAACACGCGCGGGAGAGACAGATCCAATGGTCCACGTTTAAAGTTTGCCCTAACCCTAATTAAGTTGCTAATGACTTTCAGGTGGCCGGAAGTGACCTCCGGTCATCTTCTCCGGCCACACTCTCCCCTGAGAATCTCAATCTCACTCCCTAGGTATCTAAAACACAATCTTTCTGCCCAGAATTCATCCCCAAGCATCATACAACATGAATCAACAAACAAAATGCATTTATTTTTCGTATTCAGGCTGAATCGAATCAAAAGGGATTTAGGTCAAAAAAATTCAGGGACATCATACATGCTCAAAACTCAATGATTTTCGAAACCAAACATACCATCATGATCAGTGGAACATAGAGAACCAATTAAGAACTTAAAAAACAACTCCTGGGAAAAAAGTTCATGAAGCTCACCTGAACTGGAGCTCTGATCTCTGGAACTTTCTGGCTAGTTTCTTGGCTCAAACAAGTCACAATGATCCCCCTTTGAAGCTTTGGATGCTTGGTTAGAGTTTAGAAAGCCTCCTGAGTAAGTTTGCAGAAGCTCTGACCAAGGAAGTGTGAAAATCGTATTTGAGTTGTGGAGGGTTTCAGGCCAAAGTAATGAGTGGTTTCTGGTCAGTGAAGCAAGGTGAGTTGATGTGTGGAATTTGTTTGAGTGTTTATGGCTTGTAGAAGCAGATTCGAAGGCTTTTGCTTTATGGATTGAAAATGGTGAAATGGAGTTAGGGCTTGTTTCAGGCCTGGTTCTTTGTTGCTTTGTGCTTAATGAGGCATGGTGATTTGATCTATGGACTTGGCTTTTGTGTTTGTAGGCTGAGGAAACAAATTCGAATGAAAATGCAAAGTGGTGTCTTTTGGTGTATGTGATCAATATGTATGTTTCAGCCTTGCTTCTTTTATGTTTTGGCCAGCATTTGGATAGTATAAACAATTGCAAGTGGCTGGGGGATGTGACATGTCCTGCTGTGATTGGGATGTTTACTTTTGCAAAATGTCAACTTGGTTGTAAGAGAGGCATGGGCTTGGTTCTAGGAAAGTACAAGGGCTAGGGCTGGCGCAGCATGGTGAGTGTGTGAGGCTGGCTTGATTCAAGGACCAATGCAGCAAGTTGGTGAAGCATGATCATGAATTTTGCAACTTGGTTACTTTGTGGATTTTCATGAAAAATGCCTTGTTACATGAACTAAATAACATGTGATCTTGGTTCAAACTTGACTTTTAGGACTTAGAGAATGCTTATGTGCTGGTTTGATACCAATTAGAGGTTGCAATTTGACTTGGTGTATGATTTTGCAAGTTTTCCCATTTGGTGCATAACTTGAATTTTAGTGATTTTTGCCAACTTTAACAAATCATAACTTTTGATCCAAGATGAATTAGATCATGTTCTTGTACTTTTTGAAAAGGGAAAGATGAGATCTACAACTTTCATGACCAAAGTTTTTCCATTTGAAGCATTTTTGGATCCAAAATCATGGCTTGAAAAATGACATAAAATGATGCATTCTTGAAAAGTCAACTATGCCCAAAAAGTCAACATTTGCAAAAACCCTAAATTCTTGATTTCTATGAACTTCAACCTTCTTCCATGATCAAATAAAGACCATACACACTCAAAATGATGAAGATCACCCATTGGTTGGGTCATTGGGGGCCTCAGATGCCCTGATTTTACACTGACTTGTCCAGAAAGTCAACTCTTGATCAGATGACTTCCCCATGGAATTTCTTCATGAAAATTAATATGCATACTCCCTATACCATATAGAGACCAATGGAAACAAGAATGACTAAAAAATTTGGGGTTATGGCCTCTGAAACCAAAACCCTAATTTTCAGTCAACTGTGCAGTTCAACCTGGCTCTGCATCACCTCAAACCCTAGTTCTTGTGATTCCTCTGCATTTTGACTTTGAGGAGATGAAATATGATATAAGAACACACATGGACCCCTTTGAGTTGATTGGTGGCCTTTGGAGTGCCTCAAGAAGCCTTGGGATTGCTCAGATCACAAACCCCTAGGTGCAGATGCCTTGAAAGCTATGCAGTGAATCAAAAATGAGATGTGAGATGACATGATTGTGTTTATGCATATGAGAATGATCACAAGCCATGGTGTGAATGGGTGAGGGCAAATTTGGGGTGTTTACATCGTCCTCCACCTAAGATGACCGTCCCTCATCTTAACCCCAACAGAGCAGCCGTCCCCTGCTAGGTGATCGTCCTTCACCTTTGATGACCGTACCTCATCATCTGTTTATTTCATTTATTCTTTAACCCGATGGCCGTCCCCGTCGTGGTCCCTTTTTCCTTTTAGCCCGATGGCCGTCCCCATCGTCGGTTACCTTTGCTTTATGAACTTGATGGCCGTCCCCGTCATGTTTCATTTATTTTCCAGAAAATTTTACAGCTTTATCTTGATGGCCGTCCCCATCATGATATACTTTTCCCAGCCGGTCGGCCGTCCCCGTATTGGCTTTACCTTTTATCCCCAGCATGTCGGCCGTCCCCGTCATCGCTTTACTTCACACACTTTACCCAGCATGTCGGCCGTCCCCGTCATTGCTCTTTACTCAGCAGTCGTCCTCTGCTCGACGTTCGTCCTCCGTCGCCCACACTTTAAAATATACTTTATTTTCCTTTTACAATCTATATCCCTTTTCTTCTTCATTCTGTGAGTGCAAATTTTGGACTGTCTTTGGTATTCAACCACAAGTTATCTTGTTTGCCTGTTAAGCCGTTGCTTACAACCTGCACAGCTAACTCATGTTTGAATAGGGGCAGCTGTAAACACCCCAAATTTGCCCTCACCCATTCACACCATGGCTTGTGGTCATTCTCATATGCATAAACACAATCATATCATCTCACATCTCATTTTTTATTCACTGCATAGTTTCTAAGTCATCTGCACCTAGGGTTTGTGATCTGAGCAATCTCAAAGCTTTTTGAGCCACTCCAAAGGCTACCAATCACTTCAAAGGGATCCATATGTGTTCATCTATCATTTTATATCCTCTACAAGTCAAGATTTCAAAAGAATCACAAGAATTAGGGTTTGAATGGATGCAGAGCCAGGTTTGACTGCACAGTTGACTGAAAATTAGGGTTTTGGTTTCAGAGGCCATAACCCCAAATTTTTTGGTCATTCTTGTTTCCATTGGTCTCTATATGGTATAGGGAGTATGCATATCAATTTTCATGAATAAGTTCCATGGGGAAGTCATCTGATCAAGGGTTGACTTTTCAGACAAGTCAGTGTAAAATCAGGGCATCTGAGGCCCCCAATGACCCAACCAATGGATGATCTTCATCATTTTGAGTGTATATGATCTTTATTTGATCATGTAAGAAGGTTGAAGTTCACAAAAATCAAGAATTAGGGTTTTTGCAAATGTTGACTTTTTGGGCATAGTTGACTTTTCAAGAATGCTTCATTTTAGGTCATTTTTCAAGCCTTGATTCTTGATCCAAAAATGCTTCAAATGGAAAAACTTTGGTCATGAAAGTTGTAGATTACATCTTTCCCTTTTCAAAAAGTACAAGAACATGATCAAACTCTTTTTGGATCAAAAGCTATGGTGTGACAAAGTTGGCCAAAATCATTGATTTTCAAGGCATGCCTCAAATGGGAATTTTGCAAAACCATGAACCAATGCCTTTTGCAACCTCTAGTTCATTTCAAACCAGCATACAAACATTCTATAAGTCATAAAAATCAGATTTGGACCAAGAATGCCCATGGTTTATGGTTTGTTGGACAAGGAAATCACATGTGAACCAAAGTTGCAACAACTTGCAAAAGCACTCATCACACTTCCTACAACTTGCAACCTTGGAATGCTGACTTTGGCTGGCTTTTCTCCTCACCCTTGCTGCGCAGCCCATGCCTTGTACTAGCCTAGATCATGAGCCATGCTTCTCTTACACAAAAGGAGGACTTTGAGCAAAAGCAAACTTACCAATCACTATAGGCCAGGTCACATCATCTGACCTATAGGATTAAAATACAATATCCCTGGGCAAGCCAAACATATCAAGAGGCCAGGCTGAAACACTTCATACCATCACATACACAAAAGACACCCCAGCTGCATTTTGCTTCGAATCTCTCTGCCCAGCATACAAACACACAAACCATCTCCACCATTCATCTCACCATGTTCCATTGACCCCAAACCCACAAAGAACCAGGCCTGAATCAAACAAGAACACCCCATTGCCATTCTCACTCCATTCTGCAGTTTCTTTCGAAACTCTCTCCACAGCTCACAAACATCAAAACCAACTCCACAAACTGTTGGTGTAAGCCCTAGAGGCCAATACTTTTTGGTACTTGTATCGGATTATTCGTTTAATAATAAAAGGCATTTCTTTATTATGTTTGTCTTTCAGAATAATAAAGTCCCTAGAATAGTTAGTTTGTTTAATGAAATGTTAAGTGTGACTTAATCATGAGATCCCATTAAACATAAAGACATTATTCTTAAAATATCCGTAGTCAAGCTTTATTGCAAAGTGGGATAACATTAAAGCATTGAGACTATTATGAAGATAGACTGATGATCACATCTCATGGATCATGGATAAAGAGTTATCAAGTCTTGACATAGGTATAAATATTAGGAGTAATATTTATACCGGATTGACCCGCTATGAGAATACTACATAGTATGTTATGCAAAGTGTCATAAGTTATTCTCATGGTGATAATGGTGTATTACCACCCTTCGACCTGAAACCACTATGGACCCTAGATGTAGAGTCGGGTACTTTATTGCTGATCAAACATTATCCGTAACTGGATGATCATAAAGACAGTTGATGGGCACTCCACGAAGCATGCTGAGGGACATGAGTGTCCTAGATGGAATTTGCCAATCCTGCATAACAGGAGAAATGTCTAAGGGCCCAATATTGAACTGGACAAGGATGACACAGTGTATGCCTTGTGTTCAATATAGACATAGGGGCAAAAGGGAAATTGTACAAACATATATTATCACGAAAAAGGTTTTGTCAGATCACATGACATTTTCGTGACTTGGGTAGCAGTGATGTGTTGCTAGATACCGCTCACTGTTTATTATGTTAAATATATAATTTAATATAATTACCAACGTTACGAAATCCTACAGGGTCACACACATAAGGACAGTTTGATGAGAGATAGAGAAATCAAAGGAACACCGTAAGGTACGGTGCACTTAAGTGAAAATAGAAATTCGGATAATATAATAATAATTATTGTTATTTTATAATGGTTATAAAATAATAATAAAATAAATATATTTATTATAATAATAGTTATTATAATAATATATAATATTATTATGGATCATGTGAATTGGGCTTTTAGCCCGCAACCCACAAGAGAGTCTATAAAAGGAACCCTTGTGATGAAGCTTTCACTTGATGCAATTTCGTTTTTGATTCTCACTCAAATAATTCCGTTCGTAAGCAGCTAGCACTGTGACCGGAAGCTGTTCGTGTGGACTGAGTAGAGGCGTTGCACTTCATCAACGCTTGTGATCGCTGCATCAAAGATCTGAATCGCCACAAAGAGGTAACGATTCTATCACTGACCATGCTCATTCGTAAGGATCACTAAAGGAAAATTTTTGTTTTCCGCTGCGTTTAGATCGCAATTTTCCTTCAGTGGTATCAGAGCCACTTACGAAACCATGGATCTGATAGCTGTTAAATTTCCGTTTTTTTTTCTGTATTTGATTCGATTAAAACACAGAACGAATTTAACAATAAACGATTAATTAAATTTGGCATCTGTTGTGTACGATTTGGATGATTGATGTTGATTATGCTTCGGAATCCGACATTAGTATGGTGAAGTTGTGCGATACATTGATCATCCATAGGTTACACAATTAGATCGATCACTTTTATATAAGATATAAGAAATTCTGATGCAAAGATGGTATATGGGATATACTGTTTTGATTTCATCCATTCAATCACATAAGGATTGTAATTCTTTTGAAAGATCATCATTTTCATTCGCTTCGGAATCCGACGTTAGTATGGTGAAGCAATGACATGTTGATCTATCATATTGAGTTATCAATCGAGTTGTGTTTGACGGCATGAAATTGTTGCATTAGGATTAATGGCAGTACAAGTGTTGTATTGCCGCAGACTTTTCCGGTTGGGGTTGTAAATGCACAAAAGTTGTGCAGGAAACGACGTGAAATACAATGAAGTGTTCATAAAATTTTTCGTCGGGGCGCTGCCCCTAACAACCCCGCAAGGAGGCGCTGCCCCCTTGACCCCCGGCTAAGTCTGCAAAGTGTGATCAATCAGCCGAAATTTAATTTAGTTTATTTAATTATCGGAATTTTAAACTAATAATAAAAGTGTGTTTATTATTATTTATTTGTGGTGATCAGTTATGGCCATAGTTTATCCTTTATTATTGTTTTGGGATTTTTAAATACGGCCTGTGTGTCGTGCCTCTCTCTCAATCTCTTTATGTAACTTCTTTTCTCATCTCACTCCCTCGTATGTAAAACGAGTTTTCTTATATGTAATTTAATATTATGTTATGAAGAAAAAAGAAGTATTCAATATTAAAGGAGGATAACCTTGGAGATCATGCTTGGAGAAGCTTAGATCGTTATTAGGTTAGCTTAGGTTCTCTCATTGGCTTGAGAGAACAATTGCGTTAGGGGCCATAATTGTATCTTTTTATATGTATGTTGATGCATGTAATTGTATGTTGATGCATGTGAGAGACGTTTTGCATGTTAAGCCGGTGAGATCAAACTAATAACAAAATCCCTCAAAATTAAATATTAAGTTTATGCTTTCCAATTTTTAGCACTCATCAAGACTAGTATCGAGCATTGTAGGTTTCGCCTACGCGAGGTGCATGTTCTATATTAGTAAGGTGTGATGGGATAATTGTAATATCCAATTGCTAAAACAATGGGTCAAACTTAACTAAACAAATTATAATAAGATTATACATGTTTAGAAGCAAGAATTGGGAATGATTCATGTGATGGATCAGAATAAGGAGTTATTCACCCAATTGAAAATATTCGAGAGTTGTATGAGATACAATTGGAAGGAGTTCCTACCTAAATAACTTAGTTTTGTGTAATCAGCCTAACGCTGACTTAAAACAAAGTGAAACATGGATCTCGACCCACTAGAAAGTCTTCCAACGGGATTTTCCGAATCAAATGATGAGGGTCATTTGTTTTGAATAAAATAGTGGGAGCATATTTGATTAAAGGCCTAATTAAATATGTTGTTTTAATGATACTTATATTTTCATATTTCTCTTGTAGATTACCATGACAACAAACACATCGAACAATATTTTGCGATCCATCCTAGATAAGGAAAAATTGTCTGGGATAAATTTCCTGGATTGGCACCGTAATCTGAGGATTGTCCTCAAGCACGATAAGAAGCTGTATGTCTTGGAGACACCAGTTCCTGAGGAGGAACCTCCTAGTTCTGCACCAAAGGCAGAAAGAGATGCTTATAAGAAGCATTTCGATGATGCCAATGAAACTGCTTGCCTCATGCTTGCTACCATGAACTCTGAGTTGCAAAAGCAACACGAGAACATGTCTGCGTTCGATATGATCGGACATCTGAAAATGCTTTATCAAGAGCAAGCAAGAAATGAGAGGTTTCAGGTTTCAAAGTCCCTTTTTAACAGCAAGTTAGCTGAGGGAGCCCCTGTAAGTCCCCATGTACTCAAGATGATTGGGTATGTGGAGAACCTTGACAGATTAGGGTTTCCCCTTGGAAAAGAACTTGCGATTGATCTGATCTTGCAATCGTTGCCAGAGAGCTTCAGTCAGTTTGTCCTGAATTTCAATATGAATGACTTGGACAAAAGTCTTCCAGAACTGCTAGGCATGTTGAGAACTGCTGAGCAGAATATGAAGACAAAAGGGAAATCCATTCTGATGGTCAGTAATGGAAAGAAACAGAACAAGAGGCCCATCAAACAGGGTGGTAGAGGGAAAGGCAAGGAAGTTGCCAAACCCAAACCCACTCCTCCTGTTTTGAAGCCTAGTGGAGGAATAGCAAAGGAGGGCACTTGCTTCCATTGCGGTAAGACCGGACATTGGAAGAGAAATTGCCCAAAGTACCTGGAAGATAAGAAAAATGGAGTAGAGACTTCAAATTCAGGTATTTTTGTTATTGAAATTAATTTATCTACTTCTGCATCATGGGTATTAGATACTGGATGCGGTTCTCACATTTGTACTAATGTGCAGGGGCTAAAAAGGAGTAGAGATTTGGCAAAAGGTGAAGTTGACCTACGAGTTGGCAATGGAGCAAAGGTTGCTGCTTTAGCTGTAGGAACTTATGTTTTAACTTTACCTAGCGGTTTAATAATTCAGTTAGAGAACTGTTATTATGTACCTGCAATTAGCAGGAATATTATTTCCGTTTCTTGTTTGGACAAGTTTGGTTTTTCATTCATAATAAAGAACAATTGTTGCTCCATTTATTTGAATGATATATTCTATGCTACTGCAAAAATGAATAATGGACTATATGTCCTTGATCTTGAAATGCCAATTTATAACATTAATACTAAAAGGTTGAAACCTAATGAGTTGAATCCAACTTACCTTTGGCACTGTCGATTAGGCCACATAAATGAGAAACGCATTTCCAAACTCCATAAAGATGGACTCTTGGACTCTTTTGATTATGAATCATATGAGACATGCAGATCTTGTTTAATTGGAAAGATGACAAAGTCCCCATTCACAGGAAAAGGTGAAAGGGCTAATGATCTTTTGGCACTCATACATACTGATGTATGTGGACCACTGAACATACCAGCCAGAGGAGGTTTTCAGTACTTCATCACTTTTACTGATGACTTCAGTAGATACGGATATGTGTATTTAATGAAACACAAATCTGAGTCCTTTGAAAAGTTCAAGGAATTCAAGAATGAAGTACAAAACCAACTAGGTAAGAATATTAAAGTTCTTCGATCAGATCGAGGCGGTGAATATTTAAGCCTAGAATTTGATGACCATCTAAAAGAGTATGGGATTCTATCCCAACTTACTCCTCCTGGAACACCACAATGGAATGGTGTATCTGAGAGAAGAAATCGAACCTTGTTAGACATGGTCCGATCCATGATGAGTCACGCCGATCTTCCAAACTCCTTTTGGGGACATGCATTATTAACAGCAGCTTACACACTTAACCGTGTTCCATCCAAAAAGGTTGATAAGACACCATATGAGATATGGAGTGGTAAGAAACCACATATGTCTTACATGAAGATTTGGGGTTGCGAAGTTTACGTCAAACGACAAATTTCAACCAAGCTTGAGCCCAAATCTGACAAATGCTTATTTGTGGGGTATCCTAAAGAAACAAGAGGATATTACTTCTACAATCCTTCTGAGGGCAAAGTGTTTGTCGCTCGAACTGGAGTCTTTCTGGAAAGGGATTTTATTTCCAAAGGAAACAGTGGGAGGAAAATAGAGCTTGAAGAAATTCAAGAATCACAAAACATTGAAACACCTATGGAGGAACTAGAGCAGGAAACACAAGTAGTTGTGGAAGACCAACCTGCTCAAGTAGAACAAGACCATCGTAGGTCAAGCAGGACACGTCACCAACCTGAGAGATATGGATATCTCATAAGTGATCAGGGTGATGTATTACTCATGGATCAAGATGAGCCTGTGACCTACAAAGAGGCCATAACTGGTCCTGAGTCTGAGAAGTGGCTAGAAGCCATGAAATCTGAAATGGATTCCATGTACACAAACCAGGTTTGGACCTTGGTAGAACCTCCTATAGGAGTTAACCCTATAGGATGCAAGTGGGTCTTCAAGAAAAAGACTGACATGGATGGTAAGGTACATACCTATAAAGCAAGACTGGTTGCAAAAGGCTATAAACAAATTCATGGGGTTGACTATGATGAAACCTTTTCACCAGTTGCAATGCTTAAATCTGTTCGGATTTTACTTGCCATCGCTGCATATCATGATTATGAAATATGGCAGATGGATGTCAAAACTGCTTTCCTTAATGGGAATCTTCTTGAGGATGTGTACATGACACAACCTGAAGGATTTGACATACCACAAGATGCCCAAAAGATATGCAAGTTACAGCGATCAATCTATGGATTGAAGCAAGCTTCCAGAAGCTGGAATCTTCGTTTTGATGAAACCGTAAAACAATATGGATTCATCAAAAATGAAGATGAACCTTGTGTCTACAAGAAGGTTAGTGGGAGCATGATCGTGTTTCTGGTATTATATGTAGATGACATATTACTCATTGGAAACGATGTCCCTACCTTGCAACAAGTGAAAACTTGGTTAGGGAATTGTTTTTCTATGAAAGACCTAGGTGAAGCAGCCTATATATTAGGAATTAGGATCTATAGAGATAGATCACAAAAACTGCTTGGCCTAAGTCAGAGTACATACATAGATAAAGTGTTGAGACGCTTTAATATGCATGATTCCAAGAAAGGATTCATACCTATGCAACATGGTCTGTGTTTATCAAAAACACAATCCCCTTCAACTAAGGAAGAAAGGGATCGCATGAATAAGATTCCATATGCATCTGCAATAGGATCTATCATGTATGCCATGTTATGTACTCGACCAGATGTCTCGTATGCATTAAGTGCAACGAGTAGGTACCAATCTGATCCCGGTGATGCTCACTGGGTAGCTGTCAAGAATATCCTTAAGTACTTGAGAAGGACTAAGAATTCATTCTTGATATATGGAGGTCAGGAAGAGCTTGATGTAATTGGTTACACTGATGCTAGCTTCCAGACAGATAAGGATGATTTTAGATCACAATCTGGTTATATGTTCTGTCTCAATGGTGGCGCTGTGAGCTGGAAAAGTTCAAAGCAGGAAACAGTTGCTGATTCTACAACTGAGGCCGAGTATATTGCTGCCTCAAATGCAGCAAAGGAAGCTGTTTGGATCAAGAAGTTCATTAGTGAACTTGGCATAGTCCCAAGCATTGTGGATCCCATTGGTTTATATTGTGATAACAATGGTGCTATCGCACAAGCTAAGGAGCCTAGATCTCACCAACGATCCAAACACATACTTAGGCGTTATCACCTCATTCGAGAGATAATCGATCGGGGAGATGTGAAGATATGCAGAGTACCTACACTTGACAATATCGCTGACCCATTAACAAAGCCTCTTGCGCAACAGAAGCATGATGGTCATACTAGATCTATGGGTATTAAGGGTATGCCTAATTGGCTCTAGTGCTAGTGGGAGATTGTTGGTGTAAGCCCTAGAGGCCAATACTTTTTGGTACTTGTATCGGATTATTCGTTTAATAATAAAAGGCATTTCTTTATTATGTTTGTCTTTCAGAATAATAAAGTCCCTAGAATAGTTAGTTTGTTTAATGAAATGTTAAGTGTGACTTAATCATGAGATCCCATTAAACATAAAGACATTATTCTTAAAATATCCGTAGTCAAGCTTTATTGCAAAGTGGGATAACATTAAAGCATTGAGACTATTATGAAGATAGACTGATGATCACATCTCATGGATCATGGATAAAGAGTTATCAAGTCTTGACATAGGTATAAATATTAGGAGTAATATTTATACCGGATTGACCCGCTATGAGAATACTACATAGTATGTTATGCAAAGTGTCATAAGTTATTCTCATGGTGATAATGGTGTATTACCACCCTTCGACCTGAAACCACTATGGACCCTAGATGTAGAGTCGGGTACTTTATTGCTGATCAAACATTATCCGTAACTGGATGATCATAAAGACAGTTGATGGGCACTCCACGAAGCATGCTGAGGGACATGAGTGTCCTAGATGGAATTTGCCAATCCTGCATAACAGGAGAAATGTCTAAGGGCCCAATATTGAACTGGACAAGGATGACACAGTGTATGCCTTGTGTTCAATATAGACATAGGGGCAAAAGGGAAATTGTACAAACATATATTATCACGAAAAAGGTTTTGTCAGATCACATGACATTTTCGTGACTTGGGTAGCAGTGATGTGTTGCTAGATACCGCTCACTGTTTATTATGTTAAATATATAATTTAATATAATTACCAACGTTACGAAATCCTACAGGGTCACACACATAAGGACAGTTTGATGAGAGATAGAGAAATCAAAGGAACACCGTAAGGTACGGTGCACTTAAGTGAAAATAGAAATTCGGATAATATAATAATAATTATTGTTATTTTATAATGGTTATAAAATAATAATAAAATAAATATATTTATTATAATAATAGTTATTATAATAATATATAATATTATTATGGATCATGTGAATTGGGCTTTTAGCCCGCAACCCACAAGAGAGTCTATAAAAGGAACCCTTGTGATGAAGCTTTCACTTGATGCAATTTCGTTTTTGATTCTCACTCAAATAATTCCGTTCGTAAGCAGCTAGCACTGTGACCGGAAGCTGTTCGTGTGGACTGAGTAGAGGCGTTGCACTTCATCAACGCTTGTGATCGCTGCATCAAAGATCTGAATCGCCACAAAGAGGTAACGATTCTATCACTGACCATGCTCATTCGTAAGGATCACTAAAGGAAAATTTTTGTTTTCCGCTGCGTTTAGATCGCAATTTTCCTTCACAAACCTTCTCCACTCATCATCTGGACCACAAACAACCCTTCACCCTTGCCAGAAATAGCCAGAATCACCATTGACATGTTCAACTGAGCTTGGAGCAGAAACTGATCAAACTCTTCATCCAGCTAACGTAAATCTCTCCCAAGCATTCAAGCATCATCAGGAGGTCATAAGGAGTGGATTTCATCAAGAGGAGAGGCCAGAAAGTCATCAGAGTGAAAGCTTCGAATCTCAGGTAGCTCCAAAATTATTTTTCCAGAAATCGTTTTTCATGTTATAAACTTGTTCTCTATGCTTCACTGAGTATCCTGGTGCTTTTGGTTTTTGAAATGGTGTTGAAATGAGAGTTTAATTGCTCTCTGAAACTTGCGTGCCCTAATTCTTTCTTGCTTCGATTCAGCCATGTTAGGAAGAATAAATTTGTTTTGAGTGAGGGTTATGATCCGTGAGTGAGTGGGAAGTATTTCTGTGTTTTTAGATTTTGTTTTAGATACGTTTTAGAGGAGTTTGAAGTTTGGGGTCGCCGGAGAAGATGACCGGAGCTCCCCTCCGGTCACCTGAAAGTTGTTATGCCCTAATCCCTGTAATTAGTGCCATTTGAATTTGGGCCATAGGATCAGTTGACCCCATTGACCTCCCGCGCGTGTGAATGGTTCAGATCAAGCCATTATGCCCTAATCCACTTAATTAGTTTTAATTAATTATAATTAAATTAATTTGCCCAGAGTGAATCCAGACCCTCCATTCACGCGCGCAGTCCACCCTTTTGAACTCAGGATCAATCTCAGCCATCATTTCTGTTGACTTTCTTTTTATTTCATTTTAATTCATTTTCTTTTCTTTTTATTTGCACATTTAATTTAAAATAGTAAAAAAGGTTTAAAAATTATGAAACTTTTTCTCCTGAGTTTTATTAATTTTTATGACACAAAAAATATTTTTATTTTATTTTTAGCATTAAAAAAGTATTTTTAAATATTTAAAAGATTATTTTTAATTGATTAATGGAAATTAATTAATTAAAAATACTTATAGGTATTTAAAAATCACCAAAAAATTCATGAATTGTTCTAAGACATTTAGAAACATTGTCCAACCTTCAAACCAAATTTCTTTTTGATCTTGATGCATTTTGAGAATTTTTCATTGAATTAAAATCATTTTTGTGCATTATTTTGATCATAAGTTCAAAAATTCATTTCTGCCTATCTATGAAGAGTTGGACATTGATTCTTATTGCATTGCATTCTATTTGACATGTAGTTTCTAGGATAAAATGGCCATGATTTGATCTTGCATTTTCTATTTGTTTGGCATTTCTTTTGTTTAGGAGCCCTAAAAACCCTAATAACTTAGAAAAATCATAACTTGAGATTGGTTGAGTGTTGAGACCTCCCCTTTGAACATTGGTTTAGAATAGGTTTAGGGACCCTTTGTGTGGCATTTTCCATTTTTTATCTTAGGGTTTGCTTTTGTTTTGGGTTTTTGTTTGATGCTTGATCTATGAACCCTAATTTGGGCTTTCATTTGCATCTTCCTTGCATTCTCTTGCATAACATGACTTGCCATGACATTTCAAGCATCCATGTGATTCATTTGACATCATAAGACATATAAAAAGCATGTTTGATCATTGCATCACATATTTGCCATGTCACTTGCCTTGTATGATTCATAACTTTTCATGTTCATCCATGCTTCTGAGCTTGCTTCATATGCATTCATAATCTTGTATGAACATCTCCATGTGCTGCCTCATGTTTGTAGCATCTCATAGCATCATTATCATCATCAACATGCTTCTGGTTTGGTTTTGCATCATGTCATTTCATCTCATCTAGCATTGCATTGCATTTCTTTCTAACATTTCAGGTGGTAAGTAAGCTTGAGAAGTGAATTTGCCTTCACTTCTCATACCTTTTCTTTTCATCTCTCTTGCATACATTGCTGCATTCCTACATATGTTTGAGTTTGAGCTTGCTCATTCTTCTTCCTCCCACTTTCTTTCTTCAAGTGACTTGACTTCTTGAATGAAGCAAGTCACTTTGCTTCTCTTGATCTTGTTCATCTGCTTCCTGGTGGCTCCTTTGAAGACTTCTCTTGAAAACCTCACAAACTTTAGGAACAACCAAGCATGATAATGAATTAGGGTTTTGATTAGTCCCCCCATTTAGTTTTACCTTTGTGTCTCTCTTTGAGTCTTCTCTTCTCATCTCATAATCAGAGACTAAACCCTAAAGGCTTTAAGGCTTTGTGATTAAGCTTATGCCTGCATCCTTCTATTAGGATGGAGTGTATAACTTTAATCCTAAGTGTTAAACCCTTAATGTGTTTAAACCTCTTAATCAATTCACCTAATAATCATCAAGACATCACACTTGTAACTTGGGCCTTGCATTAGGGTTCTAATTCTTCCTTAATTGGTTAAGAAGGACTAACCCTAGTGTTAATGGACAAGTCCCCCTCAAGTTGTGTTACAAACCATAAAATTCACTTCTTCATCATATCATTAAATAAAATCCACTTAATCAAAGGCTTGTTTTGTCATGAGTTTAATTCCTAATCATGGATTAAGTTGAGGAGCTTTCCTTAGCTTAAACATTCTCATCTATTATCCTTCTATTAGGATGGTGTAATGAGTCTGTTTAATCCCTGATTATGGCTTAACCTCATTACTCAACACTAAACAAAAACACCAAAAACATCTAAATAATCACAAGTAGGATAATGATCTTGATCCTGCATCAAAGGTGATTAAGTGTGAGAATCTGACTTCACACTTAAGGCATTCTCATTACCCCTAATCAGAGGGAAGATGTGATGAGTTTACTAAATCCATTGGTTTAGGCTTAAGCTCATTAACTTATGACAAACTTTCAAAAGCAATAAAATACTGAAAACTCAAAAACAAACAATAATCGTCTCCTCCGGGATTCTTTTCTCATCTCATTCATTCACAAACGAGAACTCGCTTCTTCCGTCTAATGCAAGACAGTTTGCACCTGAGCCAGACAGGTCATACACTTGAGCATAGACAAGTAAGCAGTTCACAAGTCAATTCACCTTTCAGTCTCTTTGGGTCGAACTACGGTGTTCTGACTTCCTCATTGCACGAGAGGATACGTAGGCATAACTTAACGGTTATCGAACAAAAGTCTCTGTACATTCCCCCTCTTTCCAGCTTCATTATTTAGCCTCATGATCTTGAGCATCTTATTCATCTCATTCCTGATCTCACACTGACACTTCCATACTTCATATCACTTTACACTTCTTTTACACTGACACCTGTACATCCTTTTCCAGCTCTTTTTTACACAGATTGCACTGACACTACCCCTTTTAAAACACAAATCTTCTAAGCGTGGATCCCGTCGAGTACGACGGACAATCTGGGTGCTAATACCTTCCCAGGTTGTAACCAACCCCCTTTCTCAGTCTCTCTGGTTCGCAACCGTCTTATCCATCTTTTCCTAGGTCTATGCAGCATTACCTTTCCCCCGGGATAAAAATGCCTAGCTGGCGACTCTTTTCATCTCCAGTGAGTTCACGGCTGTGTGTTCTCATTGTCCCTCTCGCCGACCGTTCGCGCTTGTACCTGGATGCAAATCTTTGGGAGCGACACTACTTATCAAAGGGCTATGGTAACATTATTCCATGACATGATCCACAAAGAAATCGAATGCTACGTGGATGATATGATTGCCATGTCTCTCACTGAAGAAGACTATCTGGTAAATCTGCTGAAGTTAATCAAGCGTGTGAGAAAGTATCAACTGAAGCTAAACCCCAACAAATGCACATTCGGGGTACGGTCCGGTAAGCTGCTGGGATTTATTGTAAGTGAAAAGGGAATTGAAGTTGATCCTGACAAAGTCAAAGCCATTCAGGAGATGCCTGCACCGAAGACTGAAAAAGAAGTTCGGGGGTTCCTAGGTAGATTTAACTACATATCAAGGTTCATATCTCACCTTACAGCAACCTGTGAGCCCCTTTTCAAATTGTTAAGAAAGGAACAAACGGTCAGGTGGAATGAAGACTGCCAGAAGGCTTTTGACAAAATCAAGGAGTACTTACAAGAGCCTTCAATCCTTATGCCTCCAGTTGAAGGAAAACCTCTAATAATGTACTTGACAGTATTAGAAGGATCAATGGGGTGTGTGTTGGGCCAGCATGACGAGTCTGGTCGAAAAGAGTATGCAATATACTACCTAAGCAAAAGGTTTACCGACTGTGAACAACGTTATTCACTACTCTAGAAAACTTGATGTGCTTTAGCGTGGGCTGCTCGCCGACTAAGGAAGTATATGTTGACCCACACTACCTTGTTAATCTCAAAGATGGATCCAATCAAGTACATATTTGAGAAGCCAGCACTTACCAGAAGGGTTACAAGATGGCAAATGATTCTGACAGAATATGACATTCAGTACACATCTCAAAAGGCCATCAAGGGCAGTGTACTGTCTGACTATCTAGCTGAGCAACCCATTGATGAATACCAACCAATGAGATTTGACTTCCCTGATGAAGACATCATGTTCCTAAAAGCAAAAGATCATGAAGAGCCTGTTCACACTGAAGGGCCTGACCCAGAAGAAGAATGGACAATGATGTTTGATGGGGCTGTCAATATGAATGGTCATGGAGTTGGTATAATGCTCATTACACCTAAAGGAGTTCACATGCCTTTCTCGGCAAAACTCGCCATTGCATGCACTAACAACGAAGCTGAATACGAAGCTTGTATCATAGTTCGTGAGGAAGCCATTGACCTCAGGATCAAGACTTTAACTGTATTCGGAGATTTAGCTTTGGTAATCAATCAGACCAACGGGAAATGGTACGCTCACCAAGAGCATCTGATCCCATATCGTGACTATACGAGGAGATTATTGACTTTCTTCACAACAGTCAAACTTAAGTACATCCCTCGAGACAAAAATCAGTTCGCTGATGCTCTAGCTACCATTTCCTCCATGATCAAAGTTCAGGCTGCCAACTTTGTGCCTCGAATTTCAGTATCCAGACTTGACAGACTAGCATACGTATTCTCCTTGGACATTGCTATAGATGACAAGCCGTGGTTTCACGATATCAAATGCTTCTTAGAGGATCAAACATACCCACCAGGGGCATCATCCAATGATAAGAAGACATTGAGAAGGCTGGTGTCGCTCCCACCAAATGACACCTGGTCAGAAGGGGTACAGACGCAAACGGTCGGCGAAAAGAGAAGGAATGAATAGAGTCGCCAGCTAGGCATTTTAATCCCGAAGGAAAGGTAATGCTGCATAAACCTAAGAAAATATGGATAAGACGATCGCAAACTAGAGAAACTGAGAAAGGGGGTTGGTTACAACCTGGGAAGGTATTAGCACCCAGATTGTCCGTCGTACTCGACGGGATCCACGCTTATAAGATTTGTGTTTAAAAGGGTAGTGTCAGTGCTATATGTGTATCAAAGCTGGAAAGAATGCAAGTGTCAGTGCAAAAGAGATGTGAAGTGAAATATGTGAAGTGTCAGTGCTAGAACAGGAGTGAAATGCTCAAGACTGTGAGGCTTAAAGGAATAATGCTGGAAGGAAGGGGAATATACAGAGACTTTTGTTCGATAACAGTTAAGTTATGCCTACGTATCCTCTCGTGCAATGAGGAAGTCAGAACACTGTAGTTCGACTCAAAGAGACTGAAAGATGAATTGACTTGTGAACTGCTTATTGTCTATGCTCAAGTGTATGACCTTTCTGGCTCAGGTGCAAACTGTCTTGCATTAGACGGGAGGACCAGGTTCTCGTTTGTGAGTGAAGATGATGAGAAAAGAATCCCGGAGGAGACGATTATTGTTTGTTTTTTTGTGTTTTCAATCTTGTATTGCTTTTTGGATTTGTCATAAGAAAATGAGCTTAAGCCTAAACCAAGGGTTAGTAAACTCATCACATCCTCCCTCTGATTAGGGGTAACGAGGATACCTTAAGTATGAAGTAAACACCTCACACTTAATCACCATGATGTAGGATTAAGATCATTAACCTACTTGAATTTATTTAGATGTTTTTGAGTTTTTGTTTAGTGTTAGGTAATGAGTTTAAGCCATAATCAAAGATTTAATGGACCCATTACACCATTCTAATAGAAGGATAATAGATGAGAACATTTAAGCTGAGGAAGGCTCCTCAACTTAATACATGATTAAGGATTAACCTCATGACAAAACAAAGCCTTTATTAAAGTGGATTTTAGTTAATGGTAAGATTAAGAAATGGATTTTATGGTTTGAGAGACAACTTGAGAGGGACTTGTCCATTAACACTAGGGTTAGTCCTTCTTAACCAATTAAGGAAGAATTAGAACCCTAATGTAAGGCCCAAGTTACAAGCTTGATGTCTTAGTGATTATTAGATGGATTGATTAAAGTATTTAAACACATTAAGGGTTTAACACTTAGGATTAAAGTTATACACTCCATCCTAATAGAAGGATGCAGGCATTAGCTTAATCACAAAGCCTTAAAACCTTTAGGGTTTAGTCCTTGATTAAGAGATGAGAAGAGAAGACTCAAAGATGACACAAAGGCAAAGCTAAATGGGGGACTAAACAAACCGTAATTGTGATCATGCTTGGTTTTTCCTAGGGTTTATGAGGCTTGCAAGAAGATCTTCAGGAGAAAAACCACCAAGGAAGAAGCAGATGAAAGGAGAAAGAAGCAAGAAGGAGCAAGACAACTTGCTTCTCCTAAGAAGACAAGTTGCTTGAATAAAGAAAGTGAAGAGGGAACATGATTGAGCAAGCTCACTCTAATACAAAAGTAAAATGCAGAAATGAATGCATAAGAGGGATGAGAAGAGATTATGAGAAGTGAAGGCAAATTCACTTCTCAATGTCTTACCACCTGAAAAGTGAGCAAAAGAAAATGAAATGCAATGAAAATGAGATGGAATGCAATGATGCAAGACAAAGTCAGAAGCATGAACATGATGTTAATGATGCTAAGAGATGATGCAAACACCTGTCAAGAGTTGTGGATGATCATACAAGGATGAGGATGCAAATGAAGCAGGTTTTGAACCATGAAAGTCCATGAAAGTTTATGTAATGAAATGAATGCACAACATGGCAAATGAAAGATGTAATTATCAAACATGATCTAATATGTCCTAAGATGTCTTATATGTCATGTTGATGCACAAAATGTCATGGTAAGTTCATGTATGCAAGCAAATGAGAGATGGATGCAAAGGAAGGCAAGAATTAGGGTTTATACACAATATGCAATGCAAAATTCAAAATCAGAAGCAAATGATAAGATAAAAAATTGAAAATGGGATCAAAGGAACCCTAAACCTACACAAGTTCACTGCCCAAAGGAGGGGACCTAAGTCTTAACCTAATTTAAGTTATGATTTTCTCAAGTCAACTAGGGTTTCAAGGCACTTCAAAAGGAAAAATGCTCATCAAATTGAAAATGAAAGATAAATTCAAACCAATTTTACCCTAGAAACTACATGATATGAAGGATGCAATGCAAGAAGAACCATCATCAAACTCTTCATGGTTAGGCAGAATGAATTTTTCTAAGTGGGGACCAAAATATTGCCTTTAAATAACTTTAATTCCAATGAAAATTGTCAAAATAGGTCAAGAACCAAAAAGAAATTGGTTTGAAGAGTTTGATAATGTTTCTAAATATGTCAAAATGCAATGTGAATTTTTTGGTGAATTTTAAATACCTAAATGCATTTTTAATTAATTAATCTTCATTAACTAATTAAAAATAAACATTTAAATGATTTAAAAATAATTTTTAATTCAAAAAATAAAAATAAAAATATATTTGGGTTCTAAAAATAAATAAAAGATTTGATAAAAAATTTCAGAATTTTTTAATGCATTTTACTATTTTTAAAAATTCGTACAAATTAAATAGAAAGAAAATGAAATAAAATTAATAAAATGGAAAAGTATGAGGATCCTGAGGCTGAGATTCAAAGATTTTTGGAGGGAGTTGACCCGCGCGCGTTTCAATGGCTAGGATTCACTCTGGCAAAATTCAAATTTAATCCTAATTAATTAAATTAATAAATCAGAATTAGGGTTTAATGATGGATCTGGTTCGCTCATTCGCGCGCGAGAAGGCAAGATCAAAGGCTCAAATTCAAACTAAGCCCTAATCCAGATTAAGGCATTAATGACTTTCAGGTCACCGGAGAAGAGCTCCGGTCGTCTTCTCCGGTGACATCCCTCCCTGAAAAATCCCAACTTCTTCCCTAGGTCATTTCTAGAGCTCTAAAGCTCCAGATTTGTTCCTCTCACTCCCCTAAACCTAAATCCAACCTCAAATGGAATTTATTTTCACTCCTAAACATGATTCGAAGCCAAGAACACAAATATGCAAAACTTTCAGACAAACAATACACCCTCATCTCTCCATCATTTTCAATAATTTCAAGTTCATTACACTCAGGGGATCAAACACAACCAATTAAGAACTTAAAATAGAGGTTCTGGAAAAAAGTTTCACATGGCTACCTGAGATGGAGCTTTCAACCCAGGAGCTTTCTGACTGTTTCCTTGCTTCAAAATGCCTCCAATGACCTTCCTGAAGAAGCTTTAAAGCTTGGATGGAGTTTTTATGGCTGTTTTATGAGTTTGTGATCAACTGGTCAGAAAATCGTGTTTGAGTTTCAAGGGCTTTCAAGGCAAGATGAAGGGTGGTTTGTGATCAGTGATGCATTCTAAGATGAATGGTGGAAGAAGTTTTAAGTTTGAGTTGCTGAGTTGAGAGATTCGATAAAAAATGCAAAAGGAGGGATTTTTGTGAGCTATGGTGATGCTGTGGTTTCAGGCTTGCTTCTTGTGTGTTTTGAGTTCCATTTGGTCCACATATCAAGCTGTGATAGGTCCGAGAGTTGTTGTGGGCTATGCTGATTGGTATGGCTTGTTTTGCAAAAAGTCATGGCTATGTGTCCTTTGAGGTATGGGCTGTTTCAGGCCTAGGACAAAGGCATGTCTGCTGCAGCTGGATTCAAGGAGTATCATGAAATCAGATTTTGTGAACTGAGGCAAGTGGATGAGAAGTTTTGAGTCATTTTGCAAATTCATGGAGTTTTGGCCCCCTTTGGATTTCTTAATGGTCAAGGCATGAAAATGAATGATTCTTTGGGCCAAAGCTTCATGAATTTGCAAAACACCACATAAACTTCCATCCACTTGCTGAATTGCCTCCAAATGGATTCTATGGACATCCTTGATCCATGCTGCGCATGGACAAGCCAATGAGCCAGCTACACCATTTCTCATACCTCAAGTACAAAACTTTTGACTTTTTGGCAAGAAGCCCATACCAATCACCACAGTCCACCACCCACTCTCTGCCCAATCCAGACCTTACAAGCATGCTCCAAGGATTCATTTTCATAAGACACACAAGCTAAAACCTCCAAGAACTCAGCATTGCAAAAATCACTCCAACTTTCAAAAGCCTTCGAATCTCTCAGCTCGCATACTCAATCTTCAAACTTATTTCACCATTCATCTTAGTATCACAAATTGAACACAAAGCAACCACCAAAATAGCCAAAAACACCCCATACACAAAACACGATTCTTGACCAGTTGAGTTACTACCACTCAAACCAGCCACTCTCAAAGCCTTCCAAGCATCAAAGCTTCATCAGGAGGTCAAAGGGAGTCATTTTGCACAAGAGAGGTGACCAGAAAGCTCAGTTCGAGAAGGCTCAAGCTCAGGTAACTTCTTCAAACTTTTTTCCAGAAATGCTTTTTTGAGTTCTTAGAATGATCTTCATGCTCTGCTGATTACCATGATGTGTTTATTTTTAAGAATGGTTAAGAAATGAGTCTGTATGCATGTTCTGAAAGTTTTGCCATTTTTTATTTTCTCTTCGATTCTTAAGATTGAGCCATGATAAATTTGATTTGAGTATGGATTTGGGTTCTGGGAGATGAGGGGAGTTGATCTGGAGCTTTAGAGCTCCAGAAATAACCTAGAGATGAAGATTTGAGTTTGCTCAGGGTGGGTGTGGCCGGAGAAGATGACCGGAGGTCTTCTCCGGCCACTTGAAAGTGATTACTGTGCTTAATTAGGGTTATGGCAAATTTTGAATATTGGTCGTTGGATATTTGCTTCCCGCGTGTGGTGAGTGGTCAGGATCTTGTCTTTAACTTTTAATTAGGATTAAATAATTAATTAATTAAGTTTAGCTGAGTTTGAATTTCGTCCGTAGGATTACGCGCCAGGTCAACTTTAAATTCCCCAGTTTCAATACAAACCCTTGGATCAACATACTTTTATTTAATTCATATTTTAATTCATATTTTCTTATTTATTTTGCACATTTTATTTAAAATAGCTAGAAAATCCTAAAAAATATATTCTCTTGCATTTACACTTCAAATAATTTTCTTAACCTAAAAAAAATTTTATTTTTATTTTTTGCATTAAAAAATTATTTTTAAAACATTTAAATGTTTATTTTAATTAATTAATGGAAATTAATTAATTAATATATCATTTAGGTTTCTAAAAATTCCAAAAAAAATCGTATTGCATCTTAGGACATTTAGAAACATTATGATGTCATTCATACAAATTTATTTTTGGTTTTGAACAATCTTTGACAATTTTCTTGAATTTAGGGTACATAAAATTCTTATTTTTGAACCCTAACTTCAAGAATTCTTTTCTGCCTAACCATGAATGGTATGACATTGATTCTTTTTGCATTGATCTTCATTTAGCATGTAGTATCTAACATAATTTTGTCATGAATTTCTTCTGCATTTTTGATTTGATTTGCATTTTTTTCCTTTATGTGCCTTAAAACCCTAGATAACTTAGAAAATTTATAACTTCCTTAGGGTTAAGAGTTAGGTCTCCTCCTTTGGGGTGTGATATCATATGGGGTTAGGGTTCCATTGTTTGCATTTTATATTTTTTATCTTATGATTGGCTTCTGTTTTTGGCTTTTGCATCTCATGTTGCATTAAAACCCTAATTTCTCATCTTCATTTGCATACATCTTGCATATGCATTCATTCAAAAACTTGCCATGACATTTCTTGCATCCACATGAGATCTAAGACATCCTAGGCACATTATAACCATGCTTGATCATTTCTTCATCCATTTTACATGTTATGCATTCATTTCATTCCATGAACATTCATGAACTTTCATGCTTCATTTGCATCCTCATCATTTGTATGATCATCCATTGCACTTGACATGCCTTTGCATCATCTCTTACTATCATTTACATCATGAACATGCTTCTGGTTTTGGTTTTCATCCTTGCATACATTTCATTTTCATCTCATTTCATTTCTTTATGCTAACTTTTCAGGTGGTAAGTACTTTGAGAAGTGAATTTGCCTTCACTTCTCACTTCTCTTCTCATCTCCTCTCTTATGAATTCATTGCTGCATTTTGCTTTTGCTTAGAGTGAGCATTCTCATTCATGTCCCTCTCTCACTTTCTTTCTTCAAGTAACTTATCTTCTTAAGTGAAGTAAGTTAGCTTGTTTCTTCTGCTTCTCCTTCTTTCTTCTGCTTCTTCCTTGGTGGCCTTTCTTGAAGATCTCTTGCAAGCCTCATAAACCCTAGGAACACACAAGCATGATAATAATTAGGGTTTTTATTAGTCCCCCTTTAGCTTTTAACTTTGTGTCTTCTTTTGTGTCTCTCTTCTCATCTCATAATCAGAAATTAAACCTCTAAGGTTTTAAGGCTTTGTGATTAATGTTATGTCTTCATCCTTCTCTTAGGATGGAGTGTATAACTTTAATCCTAAGTGTTAAATCCTTAATGTGTTTAAATCTCTTAATCAATCCATCTAATAATCACTAAGACAATAGCTTGTAACTTGGGCCTTGCATTAGGGTTCTAATTCTTCCTTAATTGGTTAAGAAGGACTAACCCTAGTGTTAATGGACAAGTCCCCCTCAAGTTGTCTTACAAATCATAAAATTCACTTCTTAATCATACCATTAACTAAAATCCACTTTAATAAAGGCTTGTTTTGTCATGAGGTTAATCCCTAATCAGGGATTAAGTTGAGGTATCTTCCTCAGCTTAAATGTTCTCATCTATTATCCTTCTATTATGATGGTGTAATGGGTCCATTAAATCCTTGATTATAGCTTAAACTCATTACTTAACACCAAACAAAAACTCCAAGAACATCTAAATAATCACAAGTAGGTTAATGATCTTAATACTACATCATGGTAATTAAGTTTGAGGTGCTTACTTCATACTTAAGGTATTCTCATTACCCCTAATCAGAGGGAGGATGTGATGAGTTTACTAACTCTTGGTTTAGGCTTAGGCTCATTATCTTATGACAAACAAAAAAAAAAGTAATAAAAGATTGAAAACACCAAAAACAAGAAATAATCGTCTCCTTCGGGATTCTTTTCTCACCTCATTCACTCACAAACGAGAACTCGCTTCTTCCGTCTAATTCAAGATAGTTAGCACCTGAGCCAGACAAGTCATACACTTGAGCATAGACAAGTAAGCAATTCTTCAGTCAATTTATCTTTCAGTCTCTTTGAGTCGAACTACGGTGTTCTGACTTCCTCATTGCACGAGAGGATACGTAGGCATAACTTAATTGTTATCGAACAAAAGTATCTGTATATTCCCCCTCTTCCAGCATTATTCTTTAAGCCTCATTCATGAGCATTTCACATCTCTTCTGCACTGACACCTGTACATTCTTTTCTAGCTTTTGCACACAGATAACACTGACACTACCCCTTTAAACACAACCTTTCAAGCGTGGATCCCGTCGAGTACGGCAGACAATCTGGGTGCTAATACCTTCCCAGGTTGTAACCAACCCCCTTTCTCAGTTTCATTGGTTCGCGACCGTCTTGTCCATATCTTTCTTAGGTTTATGCAGCATTACCTTTCCTTCGGGATAAAAATGCCTAGCTGGCGACTCTTTTTAGTTCATCTTCATGTTCTCTTTCGCCGACCGTTCGCGTCTGTACCCCGTCTGACCCTGTGTCATTTGGTGGGAGCGACACTGACTAAAGGAGATAGGAATAACGTCTTCAGTCTCCCAATTGTTGAGCACATCACCCATGGTAGGAAAGATCCAATCATCCAGGTTTTAGTCTTCATTATGGTCACCCACAACATTGATTTGATCTCTTATGACCCCTTGATTGGTGATACGAACAGCACGAGCACGATGAATAGCCTTCTGAGATTCTGCAGGGAAACCTAAACCAAGTTTGTCAGACTTGTAAGGGATATTGGGAAGCTGACCCTAAATAGTAGAACCACCTTTTGCAACCACAACTTTAGCATCTTTGAGAGAGGCCATTGCAGGAGGTATGTTAGTAACCATAGGAATTCTTTCAGTAACAAGGACAGACTGAGGAACAGGATCAGAGCAAGGAACAACTTCAAATGTTTGACATGGAGTTTCAACCATTTCACCCTCCATTTCTACATATTGGAAAGTATTCACATGGCTCACCATGTACTCTTCTTCACCATAGACAGTGACAATTTTGTTCTTCACCAGATATTTCAACTTCTGATGCAAGGTGGAAGTTACAACCCCTGTCCCATGAATCCAGGGGCGTCCAAGCAAACAAGAATACGCAGGACCAATATCCATCACATAGAAAGTAGAGTTGAATACTTGAGAGCCTACTTTGATTGGAAGGTCTACTTCTCCATGTACCACTCTTCTTGAATCATCAAAGGCCCCCACCACTACATCACTTGGTCTTAACACAACATCTTCAGGACTGAGCTTGTCCAGAACCTCTTTAGGGAGCACATTTAATGAAGAACCATTGTCTACCAGCACATGAGACAAGGTAGTGACTCTACATTCAATGGAGATATGCAGAGCTCTGTTATGGTTTCTCTTGGCAAGAGTCAAATCAGCATCAGAAAAGCCCAGCCCATTATCACTAGTCAGATGTGCCACACAATTCTCAAATTGGTCCACAAAAATCTCATTTGGCACATGAGCAGTCTTCCAGAACTTGATTAAGGCTTTAGCATGAGCCTCAGAACACAACAACAAAGATAACATGGAGATTTTGGAGGGAGTATGCCCCAACCGGTCAAAAATATCATAATCACTCTTGCGAATGATCTTCAGTACTTCTTCCATCTGTTTAGAAAGATTTTCAGCATTCGGTGCCTCAGCTTGCACAGGTTCAATTATAGGACCCTTGCCCCGGGCATCAGTACTTGGCCCAGCAGTGGAGGTAGTAGTTGGAGTAACTGCACTTTTGGAGGTAGCCTGAGGAGAGAATATTCTTCCACTTCTAGTGATCTTACTAGATCCAACAATATTATCAACATCAAGATTAACATCAGTAACAGTTGCATCAGTCAAAGGTTCTTGTTTAACACCATGGATATAAACATCAGAACCGTAATTCCAGGGTATAGCTTTATTATAAGTATAAGGAACAAGGCCAGGAGTGGTAATGATCATGGGAGCCATTCTAACTTCAGCAACAGTCTTCACAAGGCTTTCAACAGTAATCCTGACAAGACCTTTAGAAATGATCTTGACAAGGCCTTTGGAGGTAATCTTCAATGGTACCTTATCAACCATAGCTACATCTTCAAGCTTCGTACTTCGAGTCAGATGTCCACACATACTTTCAACAGAAGGTGTCCTCTCAAACAATATAGTGTAATTGCCCATGAGGCGTTGAATACCATCTTTCAACTTCCAGCAACTATCAGGTTTATAGGCACAGTAAAAACAATCTTCATTGCAACCTGGAAAGAACCCAGCCTGCACCAGCTTCTTCTTGATAATGTATAGAGGAGTAGTCACATCTGCTACTGAGGAGACATAGGAAACCTCATCAACAACATTAACAGTCTTCTCATGATTGGGCATAGGAGCAGTGATCACATTTGGGGTCCCAGGAGGGTCAAATTCAATTTCCCCAGCTTCGATCATGTCTTGAATCTAGTTTTTCAACACCCAGTAGTTGTTGGTGTCATGTCCCGGACTATTAGAATGATATGCACATCTTGCATTAGGATTGTATCGAGGAGAGGATGTATTGGGATTCTGAGGAGGATCGCTCAAGGTAATTAGTTCCCCTTTCAACATGTGTTGCAAGGCTTGGGCCAGTGACATGTTGATCTTGGTGAACTGTCTTCTAGGCTTCTGTTGATTGTTTTGTTGTGGCTCTGGTGCTGCAGGAGCAGGATTGGAGATGTGAACTGCTCCTACAGATTTGTGACTCCTGTTACGACTATGTTGACCATACACAACATTAGACTCCTTCTTTCCACTAGGGGGCTTCTTAGCAGTGCTTGGTGAAGAGGCACCCACCTGTATCTTACCACTTCTTCTACCACTTTCCACACGTTCTCCAGTCATTATCAGTTCAGTGAAACCAGATGACGAGCTTCCAATGAGGTGACTATAAAAAGGACCATTTAGCGTACTCATAAACATATCCACCAGCTCCCTGTCAGTCAGAGGAGGTTGAACTCTGCTAGCCATGTCTCTCCATTTTTGGGCATACTCTTTGAAACTCTCCTTAGCACCCATAGACATGCTTTGGAGCTGCATGCGAGTTGGTGCTAAATCAGCATTATATTGGTATTGCCTATAGAAGGCCTCAACAAGATCATTCCAATCACGAATATTAACAATTTTCAGTTGATAGTACCATTCCAATTGAGCTCCAGATAAGCTTTCTTGGAAGAAATGAATCCACAGTTTCTTGTCAGCAGTATGTGGTTGGATCCTCCGGACATAGGACCTTAAATGCAGTTTAGGACATGAGACACCATCATACACCACAAAAATAGGAACCTTGAAGCCAATAGGTATAACCACTCCAGAAACTAAACTCAGATCTTCAAAATCAAGCCCATAAGATTTTTGTAGTTCCATAACATTCATTCTGTCTACCAGCATCTTGTATTTCTCCTCACTAGCAGGATCATGATAATAGTTTGCCTCAAAATCAGAATCTTCCACAGTATCATGGAGACTACCTCCCTCTTTCTCAGAATTCTCAGACTCAGAATCCTCAACCTCTTCTTTTGTCTTGATAGGACCCAAGAATCTTCTACCCAGGTTGATGAGGCCCCCTGATTTTCTAGTCTTCTTCTTAGCCAGCAGTGTCTTCAGCTCATCTTGTCCCTTGGACAAGTTCAGGATCAACTCTTGGAATTGTGCATTCTGAGCCTGGAGATATTTGACAGTCTGTTCAAGAGCCATCTCTTGCTGAAATAAACAGCGAGAAGATAAGATACTTGTTCATAAGAAACCTGTGATGCAATGATATGGTATGTAAATGCATATGCAATGTTTTCAAGGACCGCAAGATTTAAATTTGTGTAAACAACCAGAAAGTAAACTTTTATTAGTAATCAATAAACTTGTTTGCCTCTTTGGCTTTCAACAAAAATGAAATGAATACAAAGATGGGATTTTAAGTCTCCCATGGGCGCTTCCTCTTTGTGTTGAGGTATAAGTTGAGATTCCGCTCCTCGTGAAGTTGTTTTGTCAGCTCCAGGATTCTTTCTTGACTAGCTTTGAAATGAGTCTCAAAAGTATCCCTTTGTTCCTTCAACTGGATCCAGGATCTCTGTAACTCTTCATGTCATTGGGCATGTCTGGATGAAGAATGATATAAGGAGTATCTCCTTCAGTAACAGGCTCCATTGTAACTGGCAGGATGGCAGGATATGGCATCATAAGAGTCTGAGCACGTGCTCGTACCCATCTGAGATAAGGTTCCATAGGAATAGTGTACTTTGGTTCCAGAGTCTTGCTGTCAACCTTGTTCACCTTTCCCCAAGCTCGTATAAACCTTTGTCGGTAACCTTGTAGATCGTTGTCATAGTCGAACACAATATCCTGAATAAGCATGTCATGAGGACCATCACTCCGAGCATAACCAAACTGATGTAGAGCTAAAAAAGGGTTGTAAGTAATTCCCCCTCTTATGCCAAGGAGTGGTACATTGGGGAATTACCCACAACGGTCAATGATAGTAACATTCTCCATAGATCTAGAACACCAATGAATGTCTGAATGAGAAAGTGACATGATCCTTTTAGACCACCTGAACCCTTGTTCATTCATCATCACTGATCGAGGAAGGTGAGAAATAAACCACCTGGACAATAGAGGTATACAACATGTAACACTCTATTTATTTATTAATTATTTAATTCATTATATTCGTGTTATTGGTATTGATTTATGTTGAATTGTCGAAGTTGTTTGTGATAAGTTGCTAAGTTTGTTTGAATTAAGTTGAAAGAGTCAATTTAAGTTGCATTGTCGTTTGTTGGATAAAGTTGAATTAATTGAGTTGTGGGAATTGATGTGGAATATTCTCCCGTTTATGGTTGGATAAGTTATTTAGGTGCTTGGACCATTTGGTCAAATATTGGAAGATAATCTAATTAAGTCGGGAGAAAATAATTAGTCGCGAATTATTAATTGATTTTTAGCGTTATGGTAAATTAAGTTGTTAAGTCGGAAAATCGAAGAAATAATATTATCAGTGATAGTATTGATTAATGGAGCATGTTGGTTATTGGGCTTTGATTTCGTTGGAATTAGCAATTAAAGGGGTGCAGTGTTTAGGCCCATTAATTGTTTTATTGGATTATTATTATTATAATAAAAAGGAATAAAATAATGAGTCAAAAGAAGAAGTAACAAAAGAAGAGGGAATTGTGGAAATTAGGGAAAAAGTCTTAGAGAAAAATAAGGGTTTTAGAGGAGAGAAAATAGCTTGCGAGAAAAGAAGGAGAAAGAAAGATTCATGTTCATGTCTTAATTTTCGCATATACGTACAACCTCCACTAAACAGGTGATAACTTTTTACTCGTAATTCTGATTAAAGCGATTCTTGAATTTCTGGAAAGCTTACGAAATTCCCTTCGATTTGATATATAATTTCGTGTCAATAAGTTCTGTATTGAAGAAGAAAAATGCATTTGAAGTTTGGAAGTTCATGCTGGAAATTGGTCAAATAGTAGTTACGGGATTGATGGTGATAAAGGCTGAATTTTGGTCAATATAGGAACTCAATGGCAGCGTGTTCGTATTTTTAATCTCCATGGATAAAATAGGAGAGGAAAAGGGCCACATATGCAAAGGGGTTGGAAATTCGATCGGAGATTCGAAGCGGTCATCGATTAAGGTAAGGGTGGGGTTCGAATTCCATAACCGGGATTAGATGATCGTATGTAGATTGGGGTTTTCGCGTAAATTCATTGCTGCGTTTTAATATGATTTGTTAATGATAATTTCGTGTTGATATCTGATTAAATATATGTTGTTCTTGTTGTGTTGCTGATGAATATGTTGAAAGTTGTTATGTTGTCTGTGTTGTTGATGATTCGTAGTTGCAGATTTCGTGTGGATGGAGATAGGTTTCGTAAAATCAATCATAGGAATTAATAGATAAATATTAGTAGAAGTTTTAAGAATAAAATTGATGTAGAAACCCAATTAAGGATGAACAGAATGGTGAAAAGTATGAGCAGGTTAGATGAGGAAAATGCAGTTTTCAACGATTCGACCTGTTTTCGCGTCCGTTTCGAGTTGAATTGATCTTATACTTAAAGTAGAGATAGAATAAGTTGTTTATAGTAGATTGGAGAGTTTAAAATAATTAATTTCGTAATTTATTTGATTAAGTCGCAAATCGTTGTTTTTACGTCGAAGTGGTGTTGAAGTTGTTATAAGTTGCGTTGTTTCGTTTAAAGGATGATTATTAAAGTTGCAGGTCTATTGACCAACGTTGATTCAAGTTGCCATGTTGTTAAGTTGTTAGTTGCTATGTTGTTTAAAGTTGTTACGTCGTTATGTGGTTGATTATATCGTTATGGTTATTGTTGTATGCTTCATACATTCGCATACATGTGCATATTTTAAGTTGGAGCTTATGCTCGATTCAAGTTGGCCTGGATTGGCAATATTTTAAGTTGAAAGTTGAAGGCTTATGCCTTGATGCCTCGATAACTTGGCAATATTTTAAGTTGGGAGTTCGCTCCAAATGGTACCGCATGCATAATTAAGTTGAGTTGCATTCACATTGCATTATTGTGTTGTTAAGTTGATATGTGACTAATGTGGTGTTGATGATTGTTATGTTGATTAATGTTGCATTGATGATGGTTATGTTGATAAATGTTGAACTGATAATTACTATATTGATAAATGTTATGTATTGTAATTGTGTTGATGTTGTGAAGTGGTGAGTTTGTACGATTATTCTGTTTACATATTGATTATCGAATTCTGTTTATGTTATTCGATATCTCACCCCTTTTGTTGTATGTTGCCACTTGTTGGTGACTTGCAGGTAACGGAGAGTCCAGTATTTAGTAGATTTGAGTTGGTGTTTGTCGCTCTGATACATAGCACTTCGGGGGGATAAACGCTTGTTTTGCATTTATGATTCTGTTTAAGTTTATGAAGTAGTTACAAGTTGTTTTATGTTGAAAGAACCAAGTTGAATGTTTTGATGTCAGTCGAATTAAAGTTGAATTTGAAATTGTTTAAAGTTTAATAAAGTTGAAATCCGTTGCGTTGTTTTGAAGTGAATTTTATTATATAAGTTGTTGTTCGATTTTAAAAGTTGAAAATGTGACATTCCATGTTCGTTTTGAGATTTTATTTAACTCTGATTTAATATTTAAAGACGGGTAGAAATGGGGTGTTACATTAGTGGTATCAGAGCAGGTCGGTCCGTCTGGCCAATGTTGTCTAACGTTGTTGATTCCTTAGTACTCGACATGTGTGTGAAACACTGTCGGTACTTGTTGTTAGTTTCTAGTCGTTGTCTGCAGGTGTTGGTTGGAATTAAGTGGGGAGAAGCTTGACTCTCGGACTGTTGTTGGAATGTCGAAGTTGGTTCAAAGTTGATGTTGATTGCAAGAGTGCAAGGTTGTTAAAGAGATGTTGTTGCAGATCGGCAAGAGCATGGACTCATGAATTCATATCGGTCGAATTTGAGAAGTGCGTATATTTTATATGAGAATTGTTTGAGGTGGAAGATTTATTTTGATGGAAATGATAAGTTGACGGACCAAGTCGGTATATTGTTTCGCTTTGAGTGTAGTTGGATTAAGTCGAGTAATTTTCAAAGTTGGAAGAAGAGTAATATTCTTGGTAGAGCTTGGAAGTAAGAGCGAGAGAGATAAAACTTATGTTCGCCAATCTCAAAATTCTGGTTTTTGCAATCTTGGAGCAGCTGTCACTAGAAGTGGCATAACTCTTTAACCGTGAATCAGATTGAAGCGTTTCTGGACTTTTTGGAAAGCTTATAGAATTCCCTACAATTTGCATATAAGATTTGCATTCAGGAGGTTTATTATGAGGAAGATAAGTAGGTTTTAATAGTTGGGTCTGCTGCTGATTTTGGAAATTCTGCATACGAAAATTGTTGACCAGTCCCATTGCAATGGGGATAACTTTTTACTCGTATGTCGGATTCGAGCGATTCTTGAAGTTATGGAATATGCACAAATTTATCTTCATGTTAGAATATAATTTTATGATTTGGAGGTCTGTATTGGAGAAGATAATTGCGTTCGAAGTGGAGCGTGTGTTGCTGGAAATTTTAGAAAGATGAAAATGTTGGAAAAATAATAAGATGTTGGTATTAGAGGGAATGCATAAGTATTTGGAGAATGAATAAATATGTAAAGAGAATGATTAAATTGCTTATGTTAGATGGTAGTAATGTCGAAAGGAAGACGGATGTTTGAATTGTGCTGTTAAGAATTATAATTTGGATGAAAGTCATGATTGGAAGAGATAATTGAGTTTGAAGTTGAACGTCTATTGCTGAAAATTTGGAAAGATGAAAATGTTATTAAATAATAAAATGTTGGTATCAGAGAATGCATAGAGATACAATTTATGTCGAATGAGGACAATTAAAGTGCCTATGCTAGATGATGGTGATGTTGAGAGGAAGACCGAAGTTGATTAGTGTTGTTAAATCTTTTAACTTGGATGAGAGTTGTAATTGGAGTGAACCGAATTGGATTCTGTTGATGTTGTGGCTGCTCCGGTGTTAGAAGGATATTTAAAGTCGTGTTGCGCTTGGAGCGTGTATAAGAGATTGTGTATCGAATGTTGGGATACGTTGGTATAATTGTCGAAGTCAAAATTTTTGGAGACTAAGGAGAAGTGGATAAGCCGTAGAAAGTTGGTGGAGCATTATACTTACGGACTTTGGGCACAAGTTGAAGTACGCTATTATGTTGAGTAATGATTATTTATGCCACTGTTATGGTTGTCGGATGTCTATTGACAAATTGAGGAACTGATCACCCTTAATTTATTGTTGATAGCAGACGAAATTATAATTGATGGATAGATGTGTCATACCGACTAGTATGATAAATGAGTTAAATCAGTTGAAGTCGAGATGGGCAATTGAGTATTGTTTGAATTGTTTATGGAGAATCATATATAAGAATGTTAGTCAGATTTAAGAATGATGGTATGAAGTTGCATTGGGATTAAATACTATTAGGGAAATTCGTAGTTGAACTCTGGATAATGAGAATGTTGTTTGTGATGATTTAAATGGTACGAGGCCTGAAGTTTTCTTGGGGATAATTCAAAAGTAAAGTATATGGTAAAGTAAAACCAAGATTGTCAAGAATGTAGGATAAAGTTGAGTTGCAAGAGCCAGACGAAGTGGAATTTTAAGTGGGTTTATTAAAGCGTGATTTTGATTAGAACATGGATAGTTGTTTTGTTTGCGTTGGTTCGGATAAGAATTTATGAAAGGTTGTGTTAGTATGAGTAAGAATCGAGGATTCGATACGTTGGATTAGTTAGAAGTAGAGAAATATGAGTATCTTGTGGAAACTGTTGTATCGATGCACCTTATATTGTCCTAATGATATAGTGTGCTAAGAAGATTTTCAAAGGATGTGTTATTTTAAGATGGTAAAGTTGTAGTTGTGTTGATGATAATTGGGAATTCATGGAAGTATATGAATATTTTATCCAAGATTTGGAAGTAGTCGCGGTTGTAATTGGTTGAATGTTTAGAGGCGTTATCTTAAGGATCTAATTTGTAACTATTCGGTAACTACAAGAGTTAGAATACCTGTTGGAACGGAATTTCAAAGGATTAAGTCGGAGGCTTTGTAGATATGTCAATTTTGGTGAGTGTAAGTTGGAGTTAAACTCAGTAAACTTTGTAGTATGTAATTAATCAGAGTGCGCAGCGAAGGCGCAATGTCATGCATTTATTACCTGAATTACAACGATGTTGGTAGCTTTGTTGTATTATATGTTGTGTTTAAGTTATGTATTATTGTTTGTGGTATACGTGAGTTTCCTTTGGAAATGAGAGTTGAGTAGTCGGATGGAATAAGTAGTTGGAGTAGTTGAATCGGATGAATTTTCGAGGACGAAAATATCCTAAGTGGGGGAGAGTTGTAACACTCTATTTATTTATTAATTATTTAATTCATTATATTCGTGTTATTGGTATTGATTTATGTTGAATTGTCGAAGTTGTTTGTGATAAGTTGCTAAGTTTGTTTGAATTAAGTTGAAAGAGTCAATTTAAGTTGCATTGTCGTTTGTTGGATAAAGTTGAATTAATTGAGTTGTGGGAATTGATGTGGAATATTCTCCCGTTTATGGTTGGATAAGTTATTTAGGTGCTTGGACCATTTGGTCAAATATTGGAAGATAATCTAATTAAGTCGGGAGAAAATAATTAGTCGCGAATTATTAATTGATTTTTAGCGTTATGGTAAATTAAGTTGTTAAGTCGGAAAATCGAAGAAATAATATTATCAGTGATAGTATTGATTAATGGAGCATGTTGGTTATTGGGCTTTGATTTCGTTGGAATTAGCAATTAAAGGGGTGCAGTGTTTAGGCCCATTAATTGTTTTATTGGATTA
Source organism: Lathyrus aphaca (assembly GCA_963966055.1). NCBI lineage: Eukaryota > Viridiplantae > Streptophyta > Magnoliopsida > Fabales > Fabaceae > Lathyrus > Lathyrus aphaca. Next base: position 314,866,984 of record OZ014519.1, read on the forward strand.
TTATTATTATAATAAAAAGGAATAAAATAATGAGTCAAAAGAAGAAGTAACAAAAGAAGAGGGAATTGTGGAAATTAGGGAAAAAGTCTTAGAGAAAAATAAGGGTTTTAGAGGAGAGAAAATAGCTTGCGAGAAAAGAAGGAGAAAGAAAGATTCATGTTCATGTCTTAATTTTCGCATATACGTACAACCTCCACTAAACAGGTGATAACTTTTTACTCGTAATTCTGATTAAAGCGATTCTTGAATTTCTGGAAAGCTTACGAAATTCCCTTCGATTTGATATATAATTTCGTGTCAATAAGTTCTGTATTGAAGAAGAAAAATGCATTTGAAGTTTGGAAGTTCATGCTGGAAATTGGTCAAATAGTAGTTACGGGATTGATGGTGATAAAGGCTGAATTTTGGTCAATATAGGAACTCAATGGCAGCGTGTTCGTATTTTTAATCTCCATGGATAAAATAGGAGAGGAAAAGGCCACATATGCAAAGGGGTTGGAAATTCGATCGGAGATTCGAAGCGGTCATCGATTAAGGTAAGGGTGGGGTTCGAATTCCATAACCGGGATTAGATGATCGTATGTAGATTGGGGTTTTCGCGTAAATTCATTGCTGCGTTTTAATATGATTTGTTAATGATAATTTCGTGTTGATATCTGATTAAATATATGTTGTTCTTGTTGTGTTGCTGATGAATATGTTGAAAGTTGTTATGTTGTCTGTGTTGTTGATGATTCGTAGTTGCAGATTTCGTGTGGATGGAGATAGGTTTCGTAAAATCAATCATAGGAATTAATAGATAAATATTAGTAGAAGTTTTAAGAATAAAATTGATGTAGAAACCCAATTAAGGATGAACAGAATGGTGAAAAGTATGAGCAGGTTAGATGAGGAAAATGCAGTTTTCAACGATTCGACCTGTTTTCGCGTCCGTTTCGAGTTGAATTGATCTTATACTTAAAGTAGAGATAGAATAAGTTGTTTATAGTAGATTGGAGAGTTTAAAATAATTAATTTCGTAATTTATTTGATTAAGTCGCAAATCGTTGTTTTTACGTCGAAGTGGTGTTGAAGTTGTTATAAGTTACGTTGTTTCGTTTAAAGGATGATTATTAAAGTTGCAGGTCTATTGACCAACGTTGATTCAAGTTGCCATGTTGTTAAGTTGTTAGTTGCTATGTTGTTTAAAGTTGTTACGTCGTTATGTGGTTGATTATATCGTTATGGTTATTGTTGTATGCTTCATACATTCGCATACATGTGCATATTTTAAGTTGGAGCTTATGCTCGATTCAAGTTGGCCTGGATTGGCAATATTTTAAGTTGAAAGTTGAAGGCTTATGCCTTGATGCCTCGATAACTTGGCAATATTTTAAGTTGGGAGTTCGCTCCAAATGGTACCGCATGCATAATTAAGTTGAGTTGCATTCACATTGCATTATTGTGTTGTTAAGTTGATATGTGACTAATGTGGTGTTGATGATTGTTATGTTGATTAATGTTGCATTGATGATGGTTATGTTGATAAATGTTGAACTGATAATTACTATATTGATAAATGTTATGTATTGTAATTGTGTTGATGTTGTGAAGTGGTGAGTTTGTACGATTATTCTGTTTACATATTGATTATCGAATTCTGTTTATGTTATTCGATATCTCACCCCTTTTGTTGTATGTTGCCACTTGTTGGTGACTTGCAGGTAACGGAGAGTCCAGTATTTAGTAGATTTGAGTTGGTGTTTGTCGCTCTGATACATAGCACTTCGGGGGGATAAACGCTTGTTTTGCATTTATGATTCTGTTTAAGTTTATGAAGTAGTTACAAGTTGTTTTATGTTGAAAGAACCAAGTTGAATGTTTTGATGTCAGTCGAATTAAAGTTGAATTTGAAATTGTTTAAAGTTTAATAAAGTTGAAATCCGTTGCGTTGTTTTGAAGTGAATTTTATTATATAAGTTGTTGTTCGATTTTAAAAGTTGAAAATGTGACATTCCATGTTCGTTTTGAGATTTTATTTAACTCTGATTTAATATTTAAAGACGGGTAGAAATGGGGTGTTACATTAGTGGTATCAGAGCAGGTCGGTCCGTCTGGCCAATGTTGTCTAACGTTGTTGATTCCTTAGTACTCGACATGTGTGTGAAACACTGTCGGTACTTGTTGTTAGTTTCTAGTCGTTGTCTGCAGGTGTTGGTTGGAATTAAGTGGGGAGAAGCTTGACTCTCGGACTGTTGTTGGAATGTCGAAGTTGGTTCAAAGTTGATGTTGATTGCAAGAGTGCAAGGTTGTTAAAGAGATGTTGTTGCAGATCGGCAAGAGCATGGACTCATGAATTCATATCGGTCGAATTTGAGAAGTGCGTATATTTTATATGAGAATTGTTTGAGGTGGAAGATTTATTTTGATGGAAATGATAAGTTGACAGACCAAGTCGGTATATTGTTTCGCTTTGAGTGTAGTTGGATTAAGTCGAGTAATTTTCAAAGTTGGAAGAAGAGTAATATTCTTGGTAGAGCTTGGAAGTAAGAGCGAGAGAGATAAAACTTATGTTCGCCAATCTCAAAATTCTGGTTTTTGCAATCTTGGAGCAGCTGTCACTAGAAGTGGCATAACTCTTTAACCGTGAATCAGATTGAAGCGTTTCTGGACTTTTTGGAAATCTTATAGAATTCCCTACAATTTGCATATAAGATTTGCATTCAGGAGGTTTATTATGAGGAAGATAAGTAGGTTTTAATAGTTGGGTCTGCTGCTGATTTTGGAAATTCTGCATACGAAAATTGTTGACCAGTCCCATTGCAATGGGGATAACTTTTTACTCGTAAGTCGGATTCGAGCGATTCTTGAAGTTCTGGAATATGCACAAATTTATCTTCATGTTAGAATATAATTTTATGATTTGGAGGTCTGTATTGGAGAAGATAATTGTGTTCGAAGTGGAGCGTGTGTTGCTGGAAATTTTAGAAAGATGAAAATGTTGGAAAAATAATAAGATGTTGGTATTAGAGGGAATGCATAAGTATTTGGAGAATGAATAAATATGTAAAGAGAATGATTAAAGTGCTTATGTTAGATGGTAGTAATGTCGAAAGGAAGACGGATGTTTGAATTGTGCTGTTAAGAATTATAATTTGGATGAAAGTCATGATTGGAAGAGATAATTGAGTTTGAAGTTGAACGTCTATTGCTGAAAATTTGGAAAGATGAAAATGTTATTAAATAATAAAATGTTGGTATCAGAGAATGCATAGAGATACAATTTATGTCGAATGAGGACAATTAAAGTGCCTATGCTAGATGATGGTGATGTTGAGAGGAAGACCGAAGTTGATTAGTGTTGTTAAATCTTTTAACTTGGATGAGAGTTGTAATTGGAGTGAACCGAATTGGATTCTGTTGATGTTGTGGCTGCTCCGGTGTTAGAAGGATATTTAAAGTCGTGTTGCGCTTGGAGCGTGTATAAGAGATTGTGTATCGAATGTTGGGATACGTTGGTATAATTGTCGAAGTCAAAATTTTTGGAGACTAAGGAGAAGTGGATAAGCCGTAGAAAGTTGGTGGAGCATTATACTTACGGACTTTGGGCACAAGTTGAAGTACGCTATTATGTTGAGTAATGATTATTTATGCCACTGTTATGGTTGTCGGATGTCTATTGACAAATTGAGGAACTGATCACCCTTAATTTATTGTTGATAGCAGACGAAATTATAATTGATGGATAGATGTGTCATACCGACTAGTATGATAAATGAGTTAAATCAGTTGAAGTCGAGATGGGCAATTGAGTATTGTTTGAATTGTTTATGGAGAATCATATATAAGAATGTTAGTCAGATTTAAGAATGATGGTATGAAGTTGCATTGGGATTAAATACTATTAGGGAAATTCGTAGTTGAACTCTGGATAATGAGAATGTTGTTTGTGATGATTTAAATGGTACGAGGCCTGAAGTTTTCTTGGGGATAATTCAAAAGTAAAGTATATGGTAAAGTAAAACCAAGATTGTCAAGAATGTAGGATAAAGTTGAGTTGCAAGAGCCAGACGAAGTGGAATTTTAAGTGGGTTTATTAAAGCGTGATTTTGATTAGAACATGGATAGTTGTTTTGTTTGCGTTGGTTCGGATAAGAATTTATGAAAGGTTGTGTTAGTATGAGTAAGAATCGAGGATTCGATACGTTGGATTAGTTAGAAGTAGAGAAATATGAGTATCTTGTGGAAACTGTTGTATCGATGCACCTTATATTGTCCTAATGATATAGTGTGCTAAGAAGATTTTCAAAGGATGTGTTATTTTAAGATGGTAAAGTTGTAGTTGTGTTGATGATAATTGGGAATTCATGGAAGTATATGAATATTTTATCCAAGATTTGGAAGTAGTCGCGGTTGTAATTGGTTGAATGTTTAGAGGCGTTATCTTAAGGATCTAATTTGTAACTATTCGGTAACTACAAGAGTTAGAATACCTGTTGGAACGGAATTTCAAAGGATTAAGTCGGAGGCTTTGTAGATATGTCAATTTTGGTGAGTGTAAGTTGGAGTTAAACTCAGTAAACTTTGTAGTATGTAATTAATCAGAGTGCGCAGCGAAGGCGCAATGTCATGCATTTATTACCTGAATTACAACGATGTTGGTAGCTTTGTTGTATTATATGTTGTGTTTAAGTTATGTATTATTGTTTGTGGTATACGTGAGTTTCCTTTGGAAATGAGAGTTGAGTAGTCGGATGGAATAAGTAGTTGGAGTAGTTGAATCGGATGAATTTTCGAGGACGAAAATATCCTAAGTGGGGGAGAGTTGTAACACTCTATTTATTTATTAATTATTTAATTCATTATATTCGTGTTATTGGTATTGATTTATGTTGAATTGTCGAAGTTGTTTGTGATAAGTTGCTAAGTTTGTTTGAATTAAGTTGAAAGAGTCAATTTAAGTTGCATTGTCGTTTGTTGGATAAAGTTGAATTAATTGAGTTGTGGGAATTGATGTGGAATATTCTCCCGTTTATGGTTGGATAAGTTATTTAGGTGCTTGGACCATTTGGTCAAATATTGGAAGATAATCTAATTAAGTCGGGAGAAAATAATTAGTCGCGAATTATTAATTGATTTTTAGCGTTATGGTAAATTAAGTTGTTAAGTCGGAAAATCGAAGAAATAATATTATCAGTGATAGTATTGATTAATGGAGCATGTTGGTTATTGGGCTTTGATTTCGTTGGAATTAGCAATTAAAGGGGTGCAGTGTTTAGGCCCATTAATTGTTTTATTGGATTATTATTATTATAATAAAAAGGAATAAAATAATGAGTCAAAAGAAGAAGTAACAAAAGAAGAGGGAATTGTGGAAATTAGGGAAAAAGTCTTAGAGAAAAATAAGGGTTTTAGAGGAGAGAAAATAGCTTGCGAGAAAAGAAGGAGAAAGAAAGATTCATGTTCATGTCTTAATTTTCGCATATACGTACAACCTCCACTAAACAGGTGATAACTTTTTACTCGTAATTCTGATTAAAGCGATTCTTTAATTTCTGGAAAGCTTACGAAATTCCCTTCGATTTGATATATAATTTCGTGTCAATAAGTTCTGTATTGAAAAAGAAAAATGCATTTGAAGTTTGGAAGTTCATGCTGGAAATTGGTCAAATAGTAGTTACGGGATTGATGGTGATAAAGGCTGAATTTTGGTCAATATAGGAACTCAATGGCAGCGTGTTCGTATTTTTAATCTCCATGGATAAAATAGGAGAGGAAAAGGGCCACATATGCAAAGGGGTTGGAAATTCGATCGGAGATTCGAAGCGGTCATCGATTAAGGTAAGGGTGGGGTTCGAATTCCATAACCGGGATTAGATGATCGTATGTAGATTGGGGTTTTCGCGTAAATTCATTGCTGCGTTTTAATATGATTTGTTAATGATAATTTCGTGTTGATATCTGATTAAATATATGTTGTTCTTGTTGTGTTGCTGATGAATATGTTGAAAGTTGTTATGTTGTCTGTGTTGTTGATGATTCGTAGTTGCAGATTTCGTGTGGATGGAGATAGGTTTCGTAAAATCAATCATAGGAATTAATAGATAAATATTAGTAGAAGTTTTAAGAATAAAATTGATGTAGAAACCCAATTAAGGATGAACAGAATGGTGAAAAGTATGAGCAGGTTAGATGAGGAAAATGCAGTTTTCAACGATTCGACCTGTTTTCGCGTCCGTTTCGAGTTGAATTGATCTTATACTTAAAGTAGAGATAGAATAAGTTGTTTATAGTAGATTGGAGAGTTTAAAATAATTAATTTCGTAATTTATTTGATTAAGTCGCAAATCGTTGTTTTTACGTCGAAGTGGTGTTGAAGTTGTTATAAGTTGCGTTGTTTCGTTTAAAGGATGATTATTAAAGTTGCAGGTCTATTGACCAACGTTGATTCAAGTTGCCATGTTGTTAAGTTGTTAGTTGCTATGTTGTTTAAAGTTGTTACGTCGTTATGTGGTTGATTATATCGTTATGGTTATTGTTGTATGCTTCATACATTCGCATACATGTGCATATTTTAAGTTGGAGCTTATGCTCGATTCAAGTTGGCCTGGATTGGCAATATTTTAAGTTGAAAGTTGAAGGCTTATGCCTTGATGCCTCGATAACTTGGCAATATTTTAAGTTGGGAGTTCGCTCCAAATGGTACCGCATGCATAATTAAGTTGAGTTGCATTCACATTGCATTATTGTGTTGTTAAGTTGATATGTGACTAATGTGGTGTTGATGATTGTTATGTTGATTAATGTTGCATTGATGATGGTTATGTTGATAAATGTTGAACTGATAATTACTATATTGATAAATGTTATGTATTGTAATTGTGTTGATGTTGTGAAGTGGTGAGTTTGTACGATTATTCTGTTTACATATTGATTATCGAATTCTGTTTATGTTATTCGATATCTCACCCCTTTTGTTGTATGTTGCCACTTGTTGGTGACTTGCAGGTAACGGAGAGTCCAGTATTTAGTAGATTTGAGTTGGTGTTTGTCGCTCTGATACATAGCACTTCGGGGGGATAAACGCTTGTTTTGCATTTATGATTCTGTTTAAGTTTATGAAGTAGTTACAAGTTGTTTTATGTTGAAAGAACCAAGTTGAATGTTTTGATGTCAGTCGAATTAAAGTTGAATTTGAAATTGTTTAAAGTTTAATAAAGTTGAAATCCGTTGCGTTGTTTTGAAGTGAATTTTATTATATAAGTTGTTGTTCGATTTTAAAAGTTGAAAATGTGACATTCCATGTTCGTTTTGAGATTTTATTTAACTCTGATTTAATATTTAAAGACGGGTAGAAATGGGGTGTTACACAACACATCAGATTTCCTCGTCCCTTTGTAGTACGGGTATGAAGAGATTGTAAATACAAGAAAAACTGAAGAAAAAAAAGGTTGAAAATTAGAAAAAAAAACAACAAAAATACATACCTGAAGGAGCCTGGGGTCGAACCCAGGACTCCACCCTCAAATCATATGCCCATGAACAAGCTAGGCTGCACACGCCTTGTGTATGTATGTCGGGCAAAAATTATTATATTTTAAACCTGAATAGCGAATGAAAATTAACCAAAAAAATTGACAAACCCAGGATTCGAACCCAGGTTCGCTACTTCCCATATGCGCCTCTTCTACCAGCTGAGCTAAGCAGCGTTTCTGATATATAAACGTAAACAAAAATAAATAAAATAAATCAACAATTCAAAAATAAAATTCCCGCGCTATGGTCGTCTTCAACCTTGGTATTTCGCAGGTTTTCCTGCGAATTTTGTTGTGAAATTTCCTGCGAATTTACCTGCGTATAAAAACCTACAAAATTCACAACACTTCATACACATGTGATTGTGCCAAATTGATCATGCCAACATGATCTACACAGTTCATTTAAATTATTTGTGGTATTAAAATGTATTTATATTAGCCGAATCGAGAAACCCTAATTTGAAGAGCATGAACCCTAAAATGGCGTTCTATGATTTAGCCACGGTTTCTCCAAGATTTTTGCCCAGAATCCATCCACACATGATAACAGACAAGGTTAGAAGCACATAAACGATTTATAATTGATAAATAAGTGAAATCGAAAATAAAAAAAAAAGTGAAGAACATGAATTCGGTTTCCATTATATATGGGGTTATGGATACTTATGATGGTGCAAACAGTATCAAGAGGGCCCAAGGATCATGTATAGGTCCTTAGAATACCTTCAATTAGCCTGCAAATAGGAAAACGGAAATTGAAAATTCTTGATAAAATTTGAAAGTGAAAGATGTTCTTGGAGGCAGATTTTTCGTGTCCTTATGCTTGTGATCAGCTTGTGTACATATAGTGATGTAAAATAGGTCAAACGTTTGTGGATTTATGGGCTTTTTTGAGTGACTTGATCATGAAGAAATCAACTTGCTATTTTGATCAAAAAATAAAACAAATCCTTTCCAATTTGGTTGAGCATGAATTTGTATGATTTCAATCAGCTTTGAATGATTTTTAAGATTTTCTAGAAGAAGAATCACATTCAAATATTGAGTTTTCATATTTTATTTTGATTTAAAATGATTTTTAATGTATAAAATCAAAATAAATAAAAATAAACTAATAAAAATCTGAATAAATGATATTTTATTCGTTCATGATGTCATGGTAGAGATTGGGTCATAAAAATGCAAGCCCATGTGGAAAGAATTGGTTCTAAGACCCCATTTGCTCAATAAACCTCTAAAAAATTTCCCAACTTTGAAAAGACACAAATACCTCAATTTTAAGGCTATGAAGGTGTTATTGGATATTTTGGAAAGTTTAAAGAGTCCTCTAACAAACCTCTTTGGTCTCATTTCCATATCTTTTACCATTTTCAAGTTATGCCCTTTGGAAAATGTTGACTTTTTGTTGACTTTTAAAATGACCTATAATGTCTTAGCTCATACCTTCCAAATGAAGCATTTTTAGGCTTGGCTTGTGAGACACAAAGTTGTAGAGAATTCAATTTCCTTCAAAATGGGCTTTGGATGGAAAATGTTTGATGAAGCATCTGAAAGTTATGGTTGGTCAAAGTTCAGTTGAGTTATCCTATGAAAACCCTAATTTAGAAACTCCTGATTCTTGATGATCTGAAATCTCTTTGATGAATCATGATCAACCCTTGATAAAATGATGAATTTTACTTCATATACTTGATGTTGGCAAAAATCAAGAAGTTTGACTTTGGTTTGACCACAGTTGACCTCAGCTTGACTTTTTGACTACTTTGACTGATTTTAGCCTATCTGATCATTTGACTGAGCAAACCTTTTGGGAAAGCCTTGAAACTTGACATAGGGATTCTTGAAGACATATAGGATGCTATGAAGCTCACTTGCTTAGGAGGATGCTTTGTCTGAGGGAATTGTCAAACTTTCTGACTAATTGTGAACCTTGTGAACCTCTTAAGATAACTTGTGAACCTTGTGAACCTTGTGAACCTCTTTGGACACCTTAGTACACAATGTCTTTTCTAGGTGAGGGAAAATTTTGGGGTGCAACAGCTGGTCGGAGAAGATGACCGGAGCTTATCTCCGGTCACCTGAAAGTCATTAGGGTTAATTAGGGTTTTGTTTTCCAGATTGATTGTGAGCACTAGGATCGGTTTTTTAATTAGCGAACGAGTGGCCCAGATTCATCACTTAACCCTAATTTTAATTAATTAAGTTAATTATAATTAATTAATTAATCAGAATGAACCATAGCCATTGGATCACACGCGAAGCCCAAATTTGAACCTGGACCCTTGATCCCTCATACGTCAAGTCAAGCTGACTTGCAGTCCTAGCCCTTGATCCATCTCCCACGCAATCTGAGCCATCCCTTTTGTTTACTTTTCATTTTTATTTTATTTCTTTCATTTTATTTCATATATTTATTTTAAAATAGCAAATCATTTTGTAAAAATATGATCTTTTGTATCTTGTCTTTAAATAACTTTCAGAAACCAAAAACATTTTTATTTTTAATTTTTGCATTAAAAATCTATTTTTAAATCATTTAATTGTATTAATGAATTAATTAATTCATTTTAATTAACTAAAAATGCTTTTAGGTATTTAAAAATCACCAAAAAAATCATGAAGCATTCTTACATATTTAGAACAATTTACAAACTCATTTTACAAATTTCTTTTAGGGTTTGGTCATGTTTTGACAATTAACCATGAATTAGGGTTTCCAAATTTCTTATTTTTCTAACCCTAACTTCAAAAATTCATTTCTGATCAACCAAGATGAGTTTTTGCATGGTTCATTTTGCATCCTTTCATAATTTGCATGTAGTATCTAGGGTATTTAACTCATACTTTTGCATTGCATTTTCCATTTGTTTGACATTTTTCATGAAGAAGTACCCAAAACCCTAACCTAACTTAGAAAAATCATAACTTGATTTTGGTTTAGCTTTTGACCTCCATATTTGGGGAGTGATCTTGTGTGTGTTTAGGGTTCATTTGGTTTCAATTTCATTTTTTTATCACGTGTTTTGCTTCTATTTTAATCATATGCATCTCATACTTTCTTAAAACCCTAATTTGCCTCGTTCCTTTGCATTCATCTTTGCATACCTTCATCATTTGAACTTGTTATGACATCTCATGCATTTTTATGTCATCTTAGATACCTTAGGACATGTATGAACATTGGTTGATCATTGTTGCATCCATTTGGTATGTTTTGCATTCATTACTTCTTATATGTATTCATGTGATTTCAAGCTTTTAACATGCTTTCCTTTGCATCCGATCTCTTGTATGATCATGCATAAACATTGTACATGTCTTTTCACCATTTCATAACACATTTGCATTGTGTTTTCACTTCTGGTCTTGATCATTGCATCTTCATTTGCCTTATTCCCTTTTGTTTAACATCTTATGCATTCATACTAACCATTTCAGGGGCTTTAGGTAAGTTGTTTAGGATATGGATTTGCCTCCACATCCAACCTCTTCTTATCTCTTCATTTACATCTTTATTTGTATTTGAAGTGATTTTGACTCACTTGATCTCTATTGCCCCCTTTATTTCTCCTAGGTTACTTAACTTCTTCAGGAAGTAAGTAACCTATTCTCATTTCTCTTCTCCTTTCATCTGCTTCTTCTTCCTTGGTGGCCATCTGAAGACTTTCTGAAGATCTTTTCTCTAAGCCTCACAAACCATAGGAATTCCCAAGCATAATAACTTTAGGGTTGTACATAGTCTCCCCTAGTTTTTACCTTTGAGTCTCCTTGAGTCTCTGCTTCTCATCTTATAATAAAGGCTAAACAGTTAAAGTTTTAAGACTCTGAATTAGGGTTATGCCTGTATCCTTATCTTAGGATGGAATGTATAACTTTAATACTTAGTGTTAAACCTTTAAGTTGTTTACACCTCCTAATCAAAACACCTAATAATCATTAAGACTTAAGCTTGTAACTTGGGCCTTATATTAGGGTTACATCTCTGCCAGTTGGTTCATAGAGACTAACCCTAGTGTTCAATGGACAAGTCCCCCTCAGGTTTAGTCTTACAAACATAAAATCCATTTCTTAATCCCACCTTTAATTAAAATCCAATTTAATCAAGGCTTGTTATATAACGATTTTAATCCCTAACCATGGATTAAGTTGAGGAGTTTTCCTCATCTTAAGTGTTCTCATCTATTATCCTTCTTTTAGGATGGTGTAATGAGTTCACTAATCCCTGATTAGAGATTAAACTCATTACTTAACACAAACCAAAATCCAAAAAAACACTTAATAATCACAAGTAGGTTAATGATCTTAATCTTGCATCATTAGGGTAATTAAGTTGGGATATCCATCTCATACTTAAGTAGACTCATTATCCCTAATCAGGGGTGATATAATGAGTTTACGACCCTTGATTAAGGCTTAAGCTCATTATCCTATGCAAAACACCAAAAAAAATAAAAAACTGAAAACACAAAAACAAACAATAAACGTCTCCTCCGGGATTCTTTTCTCATCACATTCACTCTGAAAACGAGAGCTCGCTTCCTCCGTCTAATGCAAGACAGTCAACACTCGAGCCATACGAGTCATACACTTGAGCATAGACAAGAAAGTTGTTCACATCAAAATTCATCCCAGTCTTTTTGAGTCGAACTACGGTGTTCTGACTTCCTCATTACACGAGAGGATACGTAGGCATAACTTAATCGTTATCGAACAAAAGTCTCTTTGTCTCCCCGTTCTCCTCCTCCCAGTTTCTCTTTCCCTAGCCTCAGTTTTGAGCTCTCACTTTATTTTTGCACTGACACTCTGTACATCCTTTTCTCCCTAGCTTTTTATGCACAATTTAGCACTTACACCATTCCCCTTTAAGCACAATCAGGTAAGCGTGGATCACGTCGAGTACGACGGACGATCTGGGTGCTAATACCTTCCCAGGTTGTAACCTACCCCCTTTACTCAGTCTCTTTGGTTCGCAACCGTCTTATCCATATCTTTCTAGGTTTATGCAGCATTACCTTTCCTTCGGGATAAAAACTCCTAGTTAGTGACTCTATTTCAACCTCAACCTCCAACATCGCCGTCCAGTTCACGTTTGCACCGGGATGAAAATCCGGGGAGCGACATTACCATTTTCAGAATAAAGCAAAAAGGAAAAAAATATATGGAATAAACAAATTAACATTTTATTGATGATGTAATTTTTTTGAAACAAAGCAAGACAAACATCACTTTCACCTAGGGCAAAGTGAAAGGAATTTTGAAAGAAAATAAAATAAAAAATTTACTTTGAAGCATGAACAATATAAGGAACATCAACAGAAATCTAGTTCTAGAAAATCACTCAGTGCATAAAAAAGTTAGGCATTTCTTCATCTTTAACATCTTCAAGGAAGGCAGCAATGGAATGGTCTTTGACGTTGATAAAACCAGTACTTCAAAATCTTTCTTGAATACTCTTTGGTTCACTGACAACCAATCTTGGAGCAAACCGAGACCAACTCGCACTTTGTTGTCAGCAACATCAATAATGAAATTATGGCAACAAATATATGATGTCTGTAGCGGTACAATCATGAGTGTAAGCTATTGGTTAATTTAACTCAATGTAAACAGAGTCGCCACCGCACTTTTATTTTATTCCAAATGGAAAAGGAAAAAAAGTGAATAAATCCTAATGAGTCTAAAAGAAAAAATCTAAAGAATCGAGCAGAGAACGGGTAAGGGGATAGGTTACAAATCGGGAAGGTTTTACACACCCAAAATGTCAGTGGTACTCCACGGGAGCCCTTTGAAATATTTATTACTTTTGGTTTGAAAATGGTTTGTTTAAACGATATTGAAGAGATGAGAAGGGAATTTTTTTTTAAATTTTTGTGTTTGAAGAGACGTTCGTCTCATGCCTACGTACCCACAAAGTGCAATGCGAGATCAAAACCCCGTAGTTTGTGGTACAAATAGTGAAAAATTAGTGTGTTGGATTGATTTAAAAATGTAAAGATAAGTCATCATGCCTACGTACCCACAAAGTGCAATGCTAGAAAGAATGAATCATATCTAAACATGTAAAGAAAAAGGTTTAAATGAAAAGTGCACAAAGGCACAAAAATATTTGATGAGTTTTGTATTTTTTATGGTCTTTTGGAAAATGTTTTGATATATTTACATAATTTAACATTTATTAAGAAAATAAAAGAAAAGGTAAAAATCGCTTGACCTAAGTCAATGTTTGATTATGAAAGTGGTTAAAATTTTAAATCAAAGAAGATTTTGGAAAAAGGGAGAAGTTTTGAAAATTAAAGAAGGGGGAGGAGATGAAGAGACTGTCCAAAAAAAAGAAAATAAAAGAGATAATGGAAGAAAGATCTAACCAAACTTGATGATGCTTCCCATTATGAGCATAAAAGTTCCATCCTTATAAGCTAGCAAGTGGCCAAATAAAGGAGGATTTACCAACTTCATGAAGATCAACGCAAAGGAGTAATATCCTAGAATCTAATTCCAAAATCTTCATTCCAATGCTAAGGATAGTAACCATAGTCCATCAAATTAAAGTCACAAGTTTTTTAGAAGTTCAATCCTTTATTAATATTTTTGTGTCCAAATGGACAAAGGAAAAAGCACAAGAATAACAATAAACATAAACAATATGATGAATGATATAGCATAATAAAAGAGATAAGGGAGCAAAAAATAAAAATAAAGAGGATAAGGTGCGAGAAAGAATTAAAATGTTAGTATAGTAATAGTATAATAATATTTACATAATAATGGTATGGTGAACTCAATCAACCACAACCAAAAGAGTAACCAAAATCGAAAGGCAACCGGATCAGCTTAGTATCTTACACTATAGTGATTAATCAAGGCAAATAGGACCAAATTCAATGAAATTTAAAGGAGATTGGGAGACCCAAAGCACCTAAGCATCAAACATTCATAAGTCTTGGTTCTTAATGCAAAATGATCAATCCCTTTGGGATTATGCGACCAACAAGAGGTTCGGTCCATGAAAGTGCAAGTATCCAATTGGATTTTTATTCCGCGTAATTTACGAAGTAATTACCCAACAAATGAGGCTGACCACCATCAATTAAGGTGAACATTGTTAGTGCTAATGTACTGTTGGTATTTACAAGTGTTTGAATCAGATCATGGCTTATAATTATGCAATATGTTTGATTTTTGCCGTAATGCTCCGTATTAGACGGAACGCTACGCTTTGTGGGGAAAATATGATGCGAATGCTATGATTATGCAAAGAAACCGATTCGGGATTCGCATCCCGTTGCTGTGGAGATCTCTGGCTGATCTGCTTGAAATAGATGTCCAAGCTGGGGATGAGATCATTGGTAGATCTGACATATATGACTCTGCTTGGGGAAATAAATCACTGATAGACCTATCTTAGTAATGAGGGACCCAGCTAGGGTTTGTGTGAGCTTTCGTCACTTTGTTGTGAGATCTTCAGGCGTTGCTCTTCTGGATAGGGGCTGAAACTCTGTGGGGAGATGGTTCCCTGTCTAGCACTCGGCTGGGGAAGAAGAAAAAATCACTGAAAGATCTTCCTAGAGATTCCTGTGGGGATCCTGCTGAGGATGATACTTGACAACTCAGCTGGGGATATGAACACCTTCTGGTGCTGCTCTTTGAAGGAAATGTTGGAGAAGTGATGCCTGGCAACTCTGATGGGGAGAAAGCATCTCTGGTGCTGTTTGGAAGGTGTGCTAAGGAAACATTGATTTAGCAGCCTACTGGGAGAAGCTTTCATGCCCCATGTTGCGCTTTGGATACCTGTAATCCTGTTATAACAAAAAAACATACAGGTACCCCGAGGTATCCTTTACTAGATTCCATCATAGGAGTTTAGACACTCTCGGGAGTAAGTATATTTCCTGTAAGCACGTATTTTTTAGAAGGGAAGCATCTGTATTTATGCAATCAATATCTTAAAGACATCAGACATTTTTGCAAACGAAAATAAAATGTACGAGACGAAACATGACTGAAAATCTGATTTTATTAATTCGTGTGCCCTGAATTGGCAAGATACAGTCAAAGAAACGGATCCCCTTAAATGAGGAAATCGTTACAAATTGAAAAACAAAAAGGTGCTGGAAGTGTTGATGACGCTTCAAGGAGCTTCCCTTTTGCTATGACTTGTATGACTTTTGACATTCTTCTCATCCTGCTTTTGAAAGAGGCTGATTCTGACCGACACTCGAACCTTTTGAAGCTTACCATGTTGAAAGTGATAAATTCAGAATGCAGTTGTTCGCTTATTCCCTTATTTTGCGTGGATCGCCCTTTCGGGTTTTCAATCCACCGGGATACCCATTTTTGCCTGAGTTGTCTAATGCAGCTTTTCAACTCAGCGGGTGTACATTTTTATTTATTTTCCCTTATTTTTTCCCGAGTCTTTTATTCTGTTTTTGACTCGCCGGGATGCCCTATTTTTGCTTGGACTTATATTCTGTTTTTATGTCCAGCGGGTCATTTTATGCGAAGTATTTTTTAACTGCATCTGAATTTACAGGGGACAGGAAATCTTCACCATCCATAGTACTGAGCATCAGTGCTCCACCGGAGAAAACTTTCTTTACTACGAATGGCCCCTCATAGTTCGGAGTCCACTTGCCCCTGTGGTTTGTATGAGGAGGGAGGAGTCTTTTTCAGCACAAGATCTCCTACTTGGTACTCTCGGAGCCTGACTTTCTGATCGAAGGTTTTCTTCATTCTTTTCTGATACAGCTGCCCATGACAAATGGCAGCCAATCTCTTCTCTTCAATCAGATTCAGTTGTTCGTATCGGGATCGGGCCCACTCTACTTCATTTAGCTTAACATCCATTAGCACTCGCAAGGAGGGTAATTCAACTTCAACCGGTAGGACTGCCTCCATACCGTACACAAGCTGATACGGTGTTGCCCCAGTGGATGTTCTGATTGACGTACGGTACCCATGCAAGGCAAACGGTAGCATTTCATGCCAATCTTTATAGGTAACCACCATCTTCTGTACAATCTTCTTGATATTCTTTTTAGCTGCCTCTACAGCGCCATTCATCTTAGGTCTTTAAGGAGAAGAATTATGGTGTTGGATCTTGAAGTCCCGACATAGTTCTGCCATCATTTTATTGTTTAAGTTGGAACCATTATCAGTAATGATTCGCTCGGGAACTCCATACCGACAGAAGATGTCTCTCTTCAGAAATCGGGCTACCACCTGTCTGGTAACATTTGCATATGAAGCTGCTTCGACCCACTTGGTAAAATAGTCAATGGAAACCAGGATGAATCTGTGGCCATTTGAAGCAGTCGGTTCAATCTTGCCAATCATATCGATGCCCCACATGGCAAAGGGCCAGGGTGAAGACATCACATTCAGGGGATTCGGAGGCACATGCACTTTATCTGCATAAATCTGGCATTTATGGCATTTTCTGGCATAAGCACAACAATCTGCATCCATTGTGATCCAGTAATAACCTGATCTTAGCAACTTTTTAGCCATAGCATGCCCTCCAGCATGGGTACCAAAGGATCCTTCATGCACCTCGTGCATCAATAAGTCTGCTTCTGTCCTATCAACACATCTGAGAAGTACCATATCAAAGTTTCTCTTGTACAGGGAACCATCAGCATTCAGGAAGAAACTACCAGCTAGCCTTCTTAATGTCTTCTTATCATTGGAAGATGCCCCAGGTGGGTATGTTTGATCCTCCAAGAAGCATTTGATGTCATGGAACCAAGGATTATCATCTTTGACAATATCTGCTGAGGATACATATGCTGGTCTGTCAAGTCTGGACACTGAAATTCGAGGCACAAAATTGGCAGCTTGAACTTTGATCATGGATGAAATGGTAGCCAGAGCATCTGCAAACTGATTTTCATCTCGAGGGATGTACTCAAGCTTGACCGTTGTGAAGAAAGTCAATAACCACCTTGTATAATCCCGGTAAGGTATCAAATGATCTTGGTGGGTGTACCATTTGCCGTTGGTTTGATTGATTACCAAAGCTGAATCTCCGAACACAGTCAATGTCTTGATCCTGAGGTCAATGGCTTCCTCAAGACCCATAATACAAGCTTTGTATTCAGCTTCGTTGTTAGTGCAGTTGAAGGTGAGTTTTGCCGAGAAAGGCATGTGAACTCCCTTAGGTGTAATGAGTACTGCACCAATACCACGACCATTCATATTAACAGCCCCGTCAAACATCATAGTCCATTCTTCTTCCGGGTCAGGCCCTTCAGTGTGAACAGGCTCTTCATGATCTTTTGTTTTTATGAACATGATGTCTTCATCAGGGAAGTCAAATCTTATAGGCTGGTAATCATCAATGGGTTGTCCAGCGAGATAATCAGACAATACACTGCCTTTGATGGCCTTCTGAGATGTGTACTGAATGTCATATTCTGTGAGGATCATTTGCCATCTCGCAACCCGTCCGGTAAGTGCTGGCTTCTCAAAAATGTACTTAACTGGATCCATCTTTGAGATCAATAAAGTAGTGTGGGTCAACATATACTGTCTTAGTCGGCGAGCAGCCCACGCTAAAGCACAACAAGTTTTCTCGAGCAGTGAATAACGTTGTTCACAGTCCGTAAACTTTTTTCTTAGGTAGTATATTGCATACTCTTTTCGACCAAACTCGTCATGCTGGCCCAACACACTCCCCATTGACTCTTCTAATACTGTCAAGTACATGATTAGAGGTCTTCCTTCAAATGGAGGCATAAGGATTGGAGGCTCTTGTAAGTATTCCTTGATTTTTTCAAAAGCCCTCTGGCAGTCTTCATTCCACCTGACCGTTTGTTCTTTTCTTAACAGCTTGAACAAAGGTTCGCAGGTTGCTGTAAGGTGGGATATGAACCTTGAAATGTAGTTCAATCTACCTACAAACCTCCGAACTTCTTTTTCTGACTTCGGTGCTGGCATTTCTCGAATGGCTTTGACTTTGTCAGGGTCAACTTCAATCCCTTTTTCACTTACAATAAATCCCAGCAGTTTACCGGATCGCACCCCGAATGTGCATTTGTTGGGGTTCAACTTCAATTGGTACTTCCTCAGACGCTTGAATAACTTCAACAGATTCACCAGGTGGTCTTCTTCTGTGAGGGACTTGGCAATCATGTCATCCACATAACATTCAATTTCTTTGTGGATCATGTCATGGAATAATGTTACCATAGCCCGTTGATAAGTGGCACCAGCATTCTTCAATCCGAATGGCATCACCTTATAACAGAACGTGCCCCAGGGTGTGATGAAAGTTGTCTTCTCCATGTCTTCAGGTGACATTTTGATCTGATTATATCCTGAAAATCCATCCATGAGGGAGAATACCGAGAACTGAGCCGTATTATCAACCAATACATCAATGTGAGGTAAAGGGAAATCATCTTTCGGGCTGGCTCTGTTCAGATCCCGGTAGTCTAAACACATCCTCACCTTGCCATCTTTCTTAGGCACAGGTACAATATTAGCAACCCACGGTGGATAGCTAGTTACAGCAAGGAAACCGACATCCCACTGCTTTTGTACCTCTTCTTTTATCTTCATTGCCATATCTAGGCGTGTACGGCGCAACTTCTGTTTTACTGGCGGACAATCTTCTTTCAAAGGCAGCTTGTGCGTGACAATGTCGGTGTCCAACCCTGGCATATCCTGATAAGACCAAGCGAAAACATCCACATACTCCCGAAGCATATCACTCAGTTGTTCTTTCACTGAATCTTGTAGGCAGGCCCCGATCTTAACTTCTTTCACGTCTTCTTCCGTACCAAGATTAACCGTTTCAATCTCCTTCTAATGAGGAGTGATAACCTTCTCATCTTGTCTCAACAACCTGGCTAGCTCTTCAGGTAGCTCATAATCTTCTTCAACCCCTTCATCAGTTTGATTGAATGGATTGTCAAAGTCATACAAATTCATAGCAGTGTTGTTGTCGGTGCAGTCTGGAGGGCACTTTCTGCAAGGGTTGAGATTGGTTTATTTTAGTGATTAATTTTATCTTGTTTAGAAAAAGTGAAATGAAGTTAACATTTTGAAAAAACATTGCCATTTTATTTTTGTACAAAAGAAAAAATGAAAAACAGTGAGCGGAAAAGAAAAGACTCATTTGCAAAAGATGTCCTGATATTCATTAATTGATCTTTGCACAAAATACAAGATGGCCGGATTACAAAATGAGTCTTGACATCTTGGGCAAGATGCAAGACTTGATGCATGCTTTAAAAATACAGGAAATAATAATTACTCTGCAGGAGTAACCCTTATAATTTCCTGGGAAGACCAGTTAAGGACTTGGCTCCCCGGGATCCTTGGACGTATCCAGCTCTCCAGGTTGCGGTCGCTTTCCTCCTCGTCTTCCAAATTGTTCACAGCATCCGGGGTGAGCATTCCCCCGCTGACAAACTTGGGCTCCTTGGCAGCCTCTGATTGATCTTGTTGAGTTGGTCTGTAACCCAACCCAAATCGGTCTTCTTTCTTTTCCACAGGCAACAGCTTGCCCCAGCCTTGGGCGGTACCTTCCTCAACAACCTTCTATGTATTTATACGTAGCCAGATGCTTCATTAATGTTAAGGGCCTCGAACCCTTGGCTCATAGTTTCATGGATCTCCCCATCCATTTCTATGTACTTATACGTAGCCAGATGGCTAACAAAGATGTCTTCCTCCCCACAGATTGTGATGATTTGGCCTTCCCACTCGAATTTCAACTTCTGGTGAAGGGTAGACGTAACAGCGCCAGCGGCGTGGATCCAGGGTCTACCCAACAGACAGCTGTAGGCCGGCTGAATGTCCATCACATAGAAGGTAGTTTTGAAGATCTGCGGGCCAATCATCACAGGCAGATCAATCTCTCCAAGCACTGATCTTTTAGAGCCATCAAATGCTCTCACCACCAAATTACTCGGACGCAGTGCCAAGCCATCATACTCCAGCTTCACTAAGGCTTTCTTTGGTAGAACATTGAGTGATGACCCAGTGTCCACCAGTACATGAGACAGAACAACACCCTTGCATTCCAGAGTGATTTTTAAAGCCTTGTTGTGGTTACGTCCCTCTGTTGTTAAGTCAACATTGGTAAAGCCCAGTCCATGACTGGTATTGACATTTGCCACCACGATTTCTAGCTGATTAACAGTAATCTCCTCTAGCACATATGTTGCGTGCAGGACTTTCAACAATGTGTTCCTGTGAGCTTCGGAACACATCAACAGTGATAATATGGAGATTTTTAAGGGAGTTTGGTGAAGCTGATCCACCACCTTGTAATCACTCCTTTTTATGATTCTCATGAACTCGTCTACATCTTGCTCAAAAGATGTCTTATGAGTTTCTTTGGCAGTTGGCTCTTCAGATACCACACTCTTTCCCTTTGCTTTGGCAGCAGCTTCTGCTTCAACATTAGGTCTTTGTGTCTGTGAGGCAAAAAGGCGTCCGCTTCTAGTGAAGCCTCCGCCTCCCCAAACATTATCAATTAGTGGAGAAGAGGTTGATGAATCCAGAGTGATTTTCTCCCCGTTACAGTAGAGGTCAGAGCCATAATGCCAAGGTATGGCATTACTGCTTTCATAAGGAACAGGTCCAGGTACCGTAATGGTTACTGGACTGACTGCTGCGGAGGAAGGTACTGTAATGGTGTGCGGATCGTAGTAAATTGTGACTGGTGACCTGGCAGGAGGTGCCACTGTTTGTTGGAAATTGTTGCTGGGAGGAACATCCGATGGGTCATAGTAGATTGTAACTGTTGAAACATCTTCGTTAATTTTTGTTGGCGTTGTAGAAGATTCTGCTAATAAAATGGATGTTGATGTTGTAGAAGAAATGGTTGTTGAAATTTGACTTGTTGAAGTGATGGACGGAACCATCGCTGGTGATATTGATGAATTGGTAGGAATGATTGTTGTTGCTGTTGTAGAAGAATCGGGAACTGTTGTCAAGGAAATTGCTGGATTTGTAGGCGCCGTTGTTGAAATCTGAAGGATACCATCCTTAATAAGACCATCTATGCCGCTTCTCAAATTTTCACACCCGTTGACTGCAATGTTGCAATACCCACAACCGAGTTCACACCCGAGGAACACTTGGCACTCTAGAAGATGAGCTTTAATTTCGACCAAAGGTGTTCGAATTTGTGCAACACTGATGATCAAGATAGATGGTTTGTGTTCCTCAATGGCATTAATCATTGGCCCTCCATGATTAGGCATAGGATTTTTGTTGACATTTGGAGGAGGTGCGAAGTTGAGGGCTTTAGAATCCACCAGATCTTGAACTTTCATTTGTAAGGTCCTGCATTTTTCCGTATTGTGGCCAGGTGCATTGGAGTGGAAAGCACATCTGGCGTTGACATCATAATTCTTTGGGAGGTTGAGAGGATCTGGTGGCGCCAAAGTCCTTAACTCAACTAAGTTAAGCTTCAGGAGTTGTGGTAATAAGGCAGCATAAGGCATAGGGATAGGGTCTATCACCCTGTTTTCCTGTGATGGTCTTTGCGGGAAGGGTCACTGTTGTTGATTGCTATTGTTGTTGTTGTAGGTTCTCTGTTGCAGATACTGAACTTGCTGTTGATAATGTGGTTGTTGTTGTTGTTGATATGCTGATTGCTGAGGAATCAGAGCTGGAATGGTGACAGCTGCTACTGATCTGTGAACATACTGAGGTCTGCCCCTGCTGGCATGAATAACATTTGTTTCTCCGGTCCTTTGGGGTCCCACGAAAGGCTTCCTGGGATTACTGGATGAACTTTCACCATTATCAGAAATTTTGCCCATTTTTAGTAGACTTTCAATTCTTTCACCAGCTATGACGACATCCGCAAAGCTGGTAGAAGAAAAGGCAGCCAGCCTATCAATATATGTTCCTTGTAGAGTATTCATGAACATGTCGGTCATTTCTCTTTCCGACATGGGTGGCTGGACAGCAGCAGCAAGCTGTCTCCATCTTTGGGCATATTCTCTGAAGCTTTCTCTGGAAGACTGGGACATTCCCATCAGGAGGGTCCTGTTGGGAGCCATGTCCAGATTGTATTGATACTGCCTGATGAAGGCTTCAGCCAAGTCCTTCCAGCATCTAATAGTAGCCCTGGTCAAGTGTGAATACCACTCCCTTGAAGCCCCAGACAGACTGTCTTCAAAGTAAAACATCCACAGCTTCTCATCCATAGTATAAGCTTTAAGTCTTCCCACGAAAGACTGCAGGTGAGTTCGTGGACAAGAGGTTCCATTGTATTTCTCAAAGCACGGGGGTTTGAATTTGTGGGGAATTCTCAACCCATCCACTAGCCCCATATCCATTACATCGAAGCCCAAGGAATTTTGAGACTCTAAAGATCTCAACTTCTCAGCAATTTCATCAAACCTTCGGTCATAGACTTCGTCTCCAGCTCCCATGACAGTAAACTGCTCTTCTTAGGGATCTTCTTGCAAGATTCTCCCCCCAGCAGTATTTCCTTGCACATTTCCCGGGATGTCGACTTCCGGATCTAGATGAGGTCCAAATACAGGTGGATTAACATGAGGCTGACCCCTTTCATTATTACTTGTTCCTCTAGTTCCAGGATGAGGTTCCTCGGGAGTTTGTCTTACTACCAATGCCCTTAACCTTTCTTGGCTCTGGGCCAAGCCAGTCATTACGGCCATGAATTGAGTCATTTGGTTTCTCATCTCCACTCTTTCATTAGCCATCTGGGTTCTGACCTCAGTCAGGTCCTGATGTACTTGCTCCATTTGGATACCAGGAAGGTTGTTGCGAGTAGGGTACCGGTGCGCACGGTTGACAGGGAACACTATTCTGTGAGCAATGTTTCCTGAGGTCACAACAGAGTTAGAAACAAATAATAACAAAACCTACATATCCGGATTGGTTCTTGGTTTTGACCTTTCCAGACCTCGAGGAAGATGCCTAATGTTGTTGAGAAAAGAAACCCCAAATGGAAACAAACTAAAAAAAATATATTACAAATGCTGAATCATACATAGTTTGTTTACAACACATGCCCCTGGAGGGTCAAAATACAACAAAAAGAAAAGTATATAAAATGGAAATGAACAACAAGCAAAGAAGTCAAACATCCAATCCAAACTCATCCTCTTTAACCTCCTTCAGAAGTGCCTCAGTCACTGGACCAGCTGGATGCTCTGTAATGGTCCTAATGAGGAGGTTCCTGGTGGCAATGGCAGTGGTCAGCTTCTTGTGCCTGTCCTGGTCCTTTGATCTCTTCAATCCAGCTCTGAGCTTTAACTCTGAAATTTCCTTTTGGGCTGCCAATAAAGCTTCCTGCTGCTTCTTTTCATTGGCCTCTAACTGTTCAATCCTGGCTTGAGTTCTCTTATCTTCTTGTGTCCGGGCTTTAGTGATCCTGACCCACCTAGCCTGACTTTCTTGCAGATAGAGTTTAGTCCTAGCCTTCTGAATCTTGGCCTCTTTACAGGCATTCTTCAATATTTGCTCCCCAGCTCTTGACTTCTTGATGTAGTCCTCTGTCTTCTCAATCTTGGCCAGATGCTCCACCATAAGCTTCTCTAACCTTTCAATGTCCAGACGACCATCAATCCTTTCCCAAAGGGTCTTCTTCAGAGCTTGAGACAGATTCTCATTCCTTTACTTTAGCTTCTCAAATTCTTCCGGGCTGACAGTTGCTGCTGGCTGTGCTGTAGATGGTCCAGGTATATCCTCAACGGTGAAAGGCATTCTAGTAATCTGAGCTCTAGCATGGGACCAGTCATAATACTGAGTTGAAGCAACATTATTACACCTCCCAAGGATAGCCATCCCTTTTGTCTGGATGTTGTCCCAACCCCAGGATGCTTATCTGACAACAGCTGAATTTGGCTTTACTTCATAATACAGGGTCTCAGCTAAATCTTGCACTCTAGGAGGGTGGACCAAAGCATAGCCCAGTTGTCTTTTAAACAGCAAAGGATTGTAGTTGATGCAACCCTTTACTCCTATCAGAGGTAAATTTGGGTATTGCCCACAGCTGGTGATAATGTCTTTGCCTTTGGTGCTCTGGGTGCACCATCTGATATCATCTGAAGTCAAATCAATGAGCCTCTTAGCCCAATTCTTCTGTTGGTGGGGATTCAGGAAGGCATCTGATTTAGGTAGGTGTTTAAGAAGCCAGGTGTGAAACAAAGGAGCACAACATCTCACCAACTTCCCCCTTTGTTTCTCATTCCTTTGATGGATGGAGTAATAGAAATCTCCCAGCAAGGTGGGTACTGGGTTCCTCAGAAGAAAAAGATGAATGGCATTCTTGCTGACAAATTTGGGCTCATCTACAAACAGTATAACCCCATATATGCTGAGGGATAACTGTGCACAGACTGCCCTCCATTCTCCCAAGGAGGCCTTCAGGATGGCCTGAGAAATCAAGAAATCTAAGTGCAAACCAGGGATCCCAGCCTTTGTTGTCATGTTTTGCTCAATCAAGGCAGGCTCCAGGTACAGTGCTTTTGCTACTTCTCCATTGCTGGGAGAAGTCATTTCTGGGTTGAAGGGGACTCCACCTCTGACAGGTACTCCAATCAATGATGAAAACTCCTCCAGCAGAGGTCCTAGCTGAAAGTCTGGGAATGTGAAGCATCTCAAAGGAGGATCATAAAACTGCAAGCATGTGTGGATCATGCTCCTCTGAGAAGGGTCAAGGTCCATAACCATATCCAGGATACCTCCATAATGCTCTCTAAACAATGGGATGTGGTCAGGGGTGATAAGTGACTGGACCTTCCTGATACCAGTCAACACAGGCTCAAAGAAATGGTATGATATGTTGCTTTTCCTGGGAGTAGCCATGAGTGCTGCTGAAGAAACTGAAGATAAGTGCTGATGAAGATCAAGACTGATACTGGAGATGAACCACTGATAGGCTGATGCTGGTGAGGATGAGAATAGCTGAAGCAAATAACTGATGAAGCAGAGGTCTATGCAGAAGAAGGGGTCAAAACCAAACCAGATGTGATATGGATACCCTGAAAAGCAAATAAGCAAATGTTAAATGATGCAAATGATGATGTATGCAAATGATATGCAAGGATTTGTGATCAAGCTGGATCTGATTATCTGTCTTGATATAAAACCCATGTATGTTCAAGAAGTCCAGATGGAGGTTCAGAAATCCAGTAACCAGGGCGGGGGACTCAAATAAAGAGTCACATGTCCAGGGTTAATCACAAGAACTGTCCAAAATGAGGTACTCTTAAACCAAATAGTAACAGGGTATGATGTGGCCAAAGGTACCTGCAAACCTGCAAACAACCCAACCCCCTCACAGGCAGTGTTCTAAAACAAGGATCTTCAGACTTGGATCAGTTATGAGAAGTGTAAACACTTCTAACCCGGAGGCACAGTGTTTACAATAACCATAAAAGATCCTCCTCTAATTCACCTCAGTTTCTGAAGGTCATAATAAAGGTCATCCAGACTTAGCAGGCTTCCCAGATAGCCCTAGCACTACAGGAAATCTGTAGCACAAAGTTCTCAAGAAGAAACCCATATCTGAACCGTGTTTCATATTCCCGCACCAGACCGAAATGGAATGGGAAAGAACATGAACCACTCTAGCCTAGGTGTCACTCAGGTCCCAGGTATAGGACCTTAAACTCTCAATGAAACCCCACCCATCAAAACAGATGCCAGATCCAGCAATGATAATGACAGTATGAAATATGAAAAGCTGTAAAGGAAAGCAATAAATAAAGCAAATAAACACAATTATCACATAACACCCCAGTAAACACAAATCAAACAAGCGCTAGGAGGAACCCACAAAAAGAACCAGAAGCCCTGGTTACAGTATAAGGGTCCCCAGCAGAGTCGCCAAGCTGTCGCTCCCACCAAATGACACCTGGTCAGAAGGGGTACAGACGCGAACGGTCGGCGAAAGGTGAAGAAAGAATAGAGTCGCCAGCTAGGCATTTTTATCCCTAAGGAAAGGTAATGCTGCATAAACCTAAGAAAAGATGGATAAGACGGTCGCGAACCAGAGAGACTGAGAAAGGGGGTTGGTTACAACCTGGGAAGGTATTAGCACCCAGATTGTCCGTCGTACTCGACGGGATCCACACTTAAAAGATTTGTGCCTAAAGGGGTAGTGTCAGTGCTATCTGTGCATCAAAGCTGGAAAGAATGCAAGTGTCAGTGTAAAAGATATGTGAGGTGTATAAGAGAAGTGTCAGTGTGAGAACAAGAATGAAATGCTCAAGACTCTGAGGCTTAAAGAATAATGCTGAAAGAGGGGGAATATACAGAGTTTTGTTCGATAACCGTTAAGTTATGCCTACGTATCCTCTCGTGAAATGAGGAAGTCAGAACACCATAGTTCGACTCAAAGAGACTGAAATATAAATTGACTTGTGAACTGCTTGCTTGTCTATGCTCAAGTGTATGACCTGTCTCGCTCAGGTGCAAACTTTCTTGCATTAGACGGAAGAAGCAAATTCTCGCTTGTGAGTGAATGAGGTGAGAAAAGAATCCCGGAGGAGACGGTTATTGCTTTTTTTTTATGTTTTCAATCTTTTATTGCTTTTGGAGTTTGTCATAAGTTGATGAGCTTAGGCCTAAACCAAGGGTTAGTAAACTCATCACATCCTCCCTCTGATTAGGGGTAATGAGAATACCTTAAGTATGGAGTAAACACCTCACACTTAATCACCATGATGTAGGATTAAGATCATTAACCTACTTGTACTTACTTAGATGTTTTTTGGTGTTTTTGTTTAGTGTTAAGTAATGAGTTTAAGTTATAATCAAGGATTCAATGGACTCATTACACCATCCTAATAGAAGGATAATAGATGAGAACATTTAAGATGAGGAAGGCTCCTCAACTTAATCCATGATTAGGGATTAACCTCATGACAAAACAAAACCTTTATTAAGTGGATTTTAGTTAATGATAAGATTAAGAAGTGGATTTTATGATTTGGTAAGACAACTTGAGGGAGATTTGTCCATTAACATTAGGGTTAGTCCTTCTTAACCAATTAAGGAAGAATTAGAACCCTAATGCAAGGCCCAAGTTACAAGCTTATTATCTTGGTGATTATTAAGATGAATTGATTAAAGGAATTAAACACATTAAGGGTTCAACACTTAGGATTAAAGTTATACACTCCACCCTAATAGAAGGATGCAGGCATAAACTTAATCACAAAGCCTTAAAACCTTTAGGGTTTAGTTCTTGATTATGAGATGAGAAGAGAAGACTCAAAGATGACACAAAGGTAAAACTAATGGGGGGACTAATCAAACCCTAATTATTATCATGCTTGGTTGTTCCTAGGGTTTATGAGGCTTGCAAGAAGATCTTCAGAGAAACCACCAGGAAAGAAGCAGATGAATGGAGAAGGAAGCAGAGAGAAGCAAGACAACTTGCTTCACTTAAGAAGTCAACTTGCTTGAAGGAAGAAAGTGGGAAAGAGCATGAATGAGCAAGCTAACTCTAATACACAAGATAAAATGCAGCAATGATGCATAAGAGAGATGAGAAGAGATTGTGAGAAGTGAAGGCAAATTCACTTCTCAAAACAACTTACCACCTGAAAAGTTAGCAAAAGAAATGAAATGCAATGAAGATGAGATGAAATGCCATGATGAAAACCAAAGTCAGAAGCATAAACATGATTTCAATGATGCCAAGAGATGATGCAAACACATGTCAAGAGTTGTGGATGATCATACAAGGATGAGGATGCAAGTGAAACATGCTTTGAAACATAAAAGTTCATGAAAGTTTATGAAATGATATGAATGCATAACATGGCAAATGAAAAATGCAATGATCAAACATGATTATAATATTTCCTAAGATGTCTTATATGTCATATTGATGCATAAAATGTCATGGCAAGCTCTTGAATGCAAGCATATGAGAGATGGATGCAAATGAAGACAAGGATTAGGGTTTATGCACAACATGTAACAACAAATCCAAAACCAGAAGCAAATGACATTATGAAAAATTGAAAATGGGATCAAAGGAACCCTAACCCTACACAAGTTCACTGCCCAAAGGAGGAGACCTAAATCTAGACCTAATGGAAGTTATGATTTTCTCAAGTCAACTAGGGTTTCAAGGTACCTCAAAAGGAAAAATGCACATTAAATTGAAAATGAAAGATAAATTCAAACCAATTTTACCCTATAAACTACATGCTATGAAGGATGCAATGCAAGAAGAACTATTATCAAACTCCTCATGGTTAGGCAGAATGGATTTTTCTAAGTTTGGACCAAAATATTGCCTTTAAACAACTTTAATTCCAATGAAAATTGTCAAAATACATCAAGGACCAAAATGAAATTTGTTTTGAGAGTTTGATAATGTTTCTAAATGTTTTAAAATGCAATGTGAATTTTTTGGTGATTTTTAAATACCTAAATGCATTTTTAATTAATTAATTTCCATTAACTAATTAAAAATAAACATTTATATGATTTAAAAATAATTTTTAATGCAAAAAATAAAAATAAAAATATTTTTTGGGTTCTGAAAATTAATAAAAGGTTTGATAAAAATTTTCAGAATTTTTCAATGTATTTTCCTATTTTTAAAAATTCGTGTAAATAAAATACAAACAAAATGAATTAAAATTAATTAAATGGAGAAGTATGCAAATCCTGAGGCTCACATTCAAATGGATTTGGAGGGAATTGACTGGCGCCAGATCCTATGGTCTAGATTCAAACTGGCTAATTTAACTTTAACCCTAATTAATTAATTTAAATAATCAGGATTAAAGACTAATTGGGAGATCCTGGCCCTAGGTTCACGCGCGCTGAGCCTCATCCAACGCTCCAAGTTCAAACTACACTAATCACGTGGCTAAACCCTAATTAGGGATAAACAAGTTCAGGCGACCGGAACAGTGGTTCCGGTCGTCTTCTCCGGCGACCTCTCAAGAACAAAAACCTCCCTGGACCATTTTAAGAGCTGTAAAGCTCCAGATCAAACCTCTCAACCTCCCTAAAATCGAATCCACCCTCAAATGACCAAACTTTCAGAGAGACAGTACATGCTCAATAATCAATCATTTTTAAAAATAAAAAGTGCAGAGCAATCAGGGAAGCATGTAGATCATTTCAATAACTTAAAAAAAAGGTTTATGGAAAAAATGATTTTGCGAAGCTACCTGAGGTGAAGCTTTCAACTTGGAGCTTTCACACTGCTTCCCTGCTTCAAAACTCCTCCAATGATCTCCCTGAAGATGCTTTGAGGCTTAGTTGGAGTGTATTGTGGCTAGTTTGTGAGTTTGATGAAGTTTTGTCCAAAGGGAGTGGAAAATCTTATTTCTGTTTGGGATGGTTTCAGGATCAAATGATGGTTGGGAAATGATCAGTGGATCATGGTGAGAGGTTTTGTGAAGTTTGTTTTGAGGTTGCAAGCTTGTGTGCTGAGATTCGAAGAAAAATGCATAAAGGGGGATTTTTGTGAATGCTGACTTGTGGGAGAGCTCAGGCTTGTGTGTGGTTTGCTTTATGATCCATAGCACATCCCTAAACTATTGGAAGAGGTCTGAGGAAGTGACTTGCACTGTGGGAATGGCATGGGGCAATTGGCCAAAAAGTCAATGTTAGGTGTACTTGAGGCATGGGCTGTGGCAGAGGCTATTTTAGGGTTGCTCTGGGTTCAGCTGCCTTCAAGGATGGCCATGGGATGAACTGATGTGAGCTGGGATGGATGAAGGGTGAAATACCACATGTTTTGCAATTTTGCAACTTGTTACATTTTGTGATTTTTGGCCATGGACATGTGACACCTCTTGGGCAATATGCAGACAAATGCACCATATAATGTTGTTATGACACTTTGATATTGATTAGAGATCAAACAAAACCAAAGGAACCCTTCTTGCAAGATTTCCCTCTTTGTGATTTTCATGAAAAGTAACATATGATTCTTGGAATTCAAGGCATGAAAGTGAGAAATTTCTTGGGAAAATCTGAATTATGAGCCATGAATTATATTTGTGTAATGCTTAGAAGTTGATTTGAAGTCACAATTGTCCTTGGCATGAAGTTTTGCAACTGACTTGCCCAAGAAGCTTTGCATAAGTGAAATTTCATGATTTTTCCCAACTTTGCAAGGCCATAACTTTTGATCCAAAATGAATTAGAAAGAGTTCTTGTACTTTTTGAAAATGGAATGATCCAATCTACAACTTTCATGACCAAAGTTACCTCATTTGAAGCATTTTTGAATCAAAAAGAGGAGGTTGAAAAACTTTCCCAAAATGGCAAGTTTACATTATAAGTCACTTTCCCAAAAAGGCAACTTTGCAAATGGCTTGAAATTATTCAATTTTGTGAACTTATAACATCTTCTATGATTAAATAAAGATCATACACATTCAAAATGATGGAGAAACCCCTTTGGTTGGGTCATTGGGGGCCTCAGATTCTCTGATTTTGCACTGACTTGCCCAAGAAGTCATCTCTTGATCAGATGCCTTCCCCATTGAATTTCTTCATGAAAATTGATATTCATGATCCTTATAACATATATAGACCAATAGAAACAAGAATGACCAAAAAATTTGGAGTTATGGCCTCTGAAACCAAAACCCTAATTTTAGGTTATCTGTGCAGTTAAACCTGGCTCTGCTTCCATGCATTTCTCAGTTCTTGTGATTCTTTGACTTCCTTTGACCTTGTGAGGATATAATATGATGCTTGAACATACATGGAACCTATTGATATGATTGAAGGCCTTTGGAGTGGCTCAAGTAGCTCTTGGATTGCTCAGATCACAAACCCTAGATGCAGATGACTTTGAATCAATGCAGTGAAGCAAAAATGCAATATGAGATGCTATGATTGAACTTATGCACATGAAAAGATCACAAGCCATGGTGAAATGAGTGAGGGCAAATTTTGGGTGCTTACACCAGTATTTGTATGTGACCACCATCTTTTGCACAATCTTCTTGATATTCTTGTTAGCTGGCTCTACAACGCCATTCATCTTTGGCCTGTAAGGAGAAGAATTGTGGTGTTGGATCTTGATGTCCCGACACAGTTCTGCCATCATTTTATTATTCAAGTTGGAACCATTATCAGTAATGATTCGTTCGGGCACTCCATACCGACAAATGATGTCTCTCTTCAGGAATCGGGCTACCACTTGCCTGGTGACATTTGCATATGAAGCTGCTTCAACCCACTTTGTAAAATAGTCAATAGCTACCAGGATGAATCTGTGGCCATTTGAAGCATTCAGTTCAATCTTGCCAATCATATCTATGCCCCACATGGCAAAGGGCCAAGGTGAAGACATCACATTCAGAGGATTCGGAGGCACATGCATTTTATCTACATAAATCTGGCATTTATGACATTTCCTGGCATAAGCACAACAGTCTGCATCCATTGTGATCCAGTAGTAGCCTGATCTTAACAACGTTTTAGCCATAGCATGCCCTCCAGCGTGGGTACCAAAAGATCCTTCGTGCACCTCGTGCATCAACAAGTCTGCTTCTGTCTTATCAACACATCTGAGGAGTACCATATCAAAGTTTCTCTTGTACAAGGAACCATCAGCATTCAGGAAGAAACTACCAGCTAGCCTTCTTAATGTCTTCTTATCATTGGAAGATGCCTCAGGTGGGTATGTTTGATCCTCCAAGAAGAATTTTATGTCATAGAACCAAGGCTTATCATCTTTAGCAAGGTCTGCAGAGAATACGTATGCTGGTCTGTCAAGTCTGGATACTGAAATCCGTGGCACAAAGTTGGCAGCTTGAACTTTGATCATGGACGAAATGGTAGCCAGAGCATCTGCGAATTGATTTTCATCTCGAGGGATATACTCAAGCTTGACTGTTGTGAAGAATGTAAGTAACCTCCTTGTGTAGTCCCGGTATGGAATCAGATGCTCTTGGTGAGTGTACCATTTACCATTGGTCTGATTGATCACCAGAGCTGAATCTCCGAATACCGTCAAAGTCTTGATCCTGAGGTCAATGGCTTCCTCAAGACCCATAATACAAGCTTCGTATTCAGCTTCGTTGTTAGTGCAGTTAAAGGTAAGTTTTGCCGAGAATGGCATATGAACTCCCTTAGGTGTAATAAGTACTGCACCAACACCACGACCATTCATATTAACAGCCCCATCAAACATCATAGCCCATTCTTCTTCTAGGTCAGGCCCTTCAGTGTGAATAGGCTCTTCATGATCTTTTGCTTTTATGAACATGATGTCTTCATCAGGGAAGTCAAATCTCATAGGCTGGTAATCATCAATGGGTTGCTCAGCAAGATAATCAGACAATACACTGCCTTTGATGGCCTTTTGAGATGTGTATTGAATGTCATATTCTGTGAGAATCATTTGCCATCTTGCAACCCGTACGGTAAGTGCTGGCTTCTCAAAAATGTACTTGATTGGATCCATCTTTGAGATCAACAAGGTAGTGTGGGTCAACATATACTGCCTTAGTCGGTGAGAAGCCCACGCTAAAGCACAACAAGTTTTCTCGAGCAGTGAATAACGTTGTTCACAGTCGGTAAACTTTTTGCGTAGGTAGTATATTTCATACTATTTTCGACCAGACTCGTCATGCTGGCCCATCACACACCCCATTGACTCTTCTAATATTGTCAAGTACATGATTAGAGGTCTTCCTTCCACTGGAGGCATAAGGATCGGAGGCTCTTGTAAGTATTCCTTGATATTGTCAAAAGCCATTTGGCAGTCTTCATTCCACATGACCGTTTGTTCTTTTCTCAACAGCTTGAACAAGGGCTCACAGGTTGCTGTAAGATGAGATATGAACCTTGAAATGTAGTTCAATCTACCTAGAAACCCCCGTACTTCTTTCTCAGTCTTTGGTGCAGGCATTTCATGAATGGCTTTAACTTTGTCAGGGTCAACTTCAATCCCTTTCTCACTTACGATAAATCCCAGCAGCTTACCGGATCGTACCCCGAATGTGCATTTGTTGGGGTTTAACTTCAATTGGTACTTCCTCAGGCGCTTGAATAGCTTCAACAGATTCACCAGGTGGTCTTCTTCTGTGAGGGACTTGGCAATCATGTCATCCACATAACATTCAATTTCTTTGTGGATCATGTCATGGAATAATGTTACCATAGCCTGTTGATAAGTGGCACCGGCATTCTTCAGTCCGAATGGCATTACCTTATAACAAAATGTGCCCCAGGGTGTGATGAAGGTTGTCAAGTCATCTTTTGGGATGGCTCTGTTCAGATCCCGGTAATCCACACACATCCTCACCTTTCCATCTTTCTTAGGCACATGTACAATGTTAGCGACCCCAGCGGGTAACCAGTTACAACAAGGAAACCGGCGTCCCACTGTTTTTGTACCTCTTCTTTTATCTTCATGGCCATATCTGGGCGAGTACGGCGCAACTTCTGTTTTACTGGCGGACAGTCTTCCTTTAGAGGTAGCTTGTGCATAACAATATCGGTGTCCAACCCTGGCATATCCTGATAAGACCAAGCAAAAACATCCACATACTCCCGAAGCATGTCAATAAGTTGCTCTTTCACTAAATCTTGCAGACGGGCTCTGATTTTAACTTCTTTCAGGTCTTCTTCCGTACCAAGATTAACCGATTCAACCTCCTCCTGATGAGGAGTTATAACCTTCTCCTCTTGTCTCAACTACCTGGCTAGTTCTTCAGGTAGCTCATAATCTTCTTCAACCCCTTCATCAGCTTGATTAATCGGATTGTCAAACTCATACGAAGTCATAGCGGTGTTGTTGTCGGTGCGGTCTGGATGGCACTCTCTGCAAGGGTTTAGATTTGTTCATTTTAGTGATCAGTTTTATCTTGCTTAGAAAAAGTGAAGATGAAGTTATTTATTTTGAGAAACATTGCCATTTTATTTTTGTACAAAAAATACAAAATGAAAAACAGTGAGCGGAAAAGAAAAGACTCATTTTCAAAAGATGTCCTGATATTCATTAATTGATCGTTTGCACAAAATACAAGATGGCCCGATTACAAAATGAGCCCTGACATCTTGGGCAAGATGCAAGACTTGATGCATGCTTAAAGACAGGAAATAATAATTACTCTACAAGAGTAACTCTTATAATTTCCTGGGAAGACCAATTTGAGACATGGTTCCCCGGGATCCTTGGACGTATCCAGCTTTCCAGGTTGCGCTCGTCTTCTGACTCATCTTCCAAACTATTCACAGTATCTGGGGTGAGCATCCCCCACTGACAAACTTGGGCTCCGTTGCAGCATCTGGTTGATCTTGTCGAGTTGGTCTGTAACCCAACCCGAATCGGTCTTCTTTCTTCTCAACTGGAAGCAGCTTGCCCCAGGCTTGAGCGGTACCCTCCTCAACAACCTTCCGGGCTTGTTGATATGATGTGATGGAAGTCCCAGACACAGCAGATGCTTCATTAATATTAAGGGCCTCAAACCCCTGACTCATGGTCTCATGGATCTCCCCATCCATTTCTATGTATTTGAAAGTAGCCAGCTGGCTAACGAAGATATCTTCCTCCCCACAAATGGTAATGACTTGGCCTTCCCACTAAAATTTTAACTTCTGGTGAAGGGTTGACGTCACAGCGCCAGCGGCGTGTATCCATGGTCTACCCAATAGACAGCTGTAGGCAGGCTGTAAATCCATCACAAAAAGGTCGTTTTGAAAACCTGTGGGCCAATCATTATTGGCAACTCTATCTCTCCCAGAACTGATCTTTTAGAACCGTCAAAGGCTCTCACTACCAAGTTTCTTGGGCGTAGTGCCAATCCATCATGTTCCAGCTTCACAAGGGCTTTCTTGGGTAGGACATTGAGTGATGACCCTGTGTCCACCAATACGTGAGAAAGAACTGCACCCTTACACTCCAAGGTAATGTGCAAAGCCTTGTTGTGATTGTGACCTTCCGTTGTCAGATCAGCGTTGGTAAATCCTAGTCCATGACTAGCGTTGACATTTCCAACCACAACCTCTAACTGATTGACAGTAATCTCCTCCGGCACATAAGCTGCGTGCAGGACCTTTAATAGTGCATTTCGATGAGCCTCGAAGCACATTAGCAATGATAGTATGGAGATTTTGGAAGGTGTCTGGTGAAGCTGGTCCACCACCTTATAATCACTTTTCTTGATTATTCGCATGAATTCATCAACCTCGTGATCAAAAGGAGTCTTCAAAGTTTCTTTAGCAACTGATTCTTCTTGCACCACGCCTTAGCAACTGATTCTTCCCTTTTGCCTTAGCAGCAACTTCTGCTTCAGCAATGGGTCTTGGAATTTGCGAGGCAAAGAGACGTCCGCTTCTAGTTAAGCCTCCGCCTCCCCCACATTGTCTATCTGAGGTGAAGAAGTTGATGATTCTAAAGTGATTTTCTGCCCCTCGCAGTATAGATCTGAGCCATAATGTCAAGGGATGGCATTATTGCTTTCGTAAGGAACTGTCCTAGGCACTGTGATAGTGACCGGACTGATAGCAGCTGCAGAGGGGACCACAATGGTGTGTGGATCATAATATATGGTAACTGAAGCTCTGACAGGAGTAGCATTTTGTTGTGAGTTGTTGGAAGGAACATTTGCGGGATCGTAGTATATCGTAACTGTTGAGCGCT
Source organism: Lathyrus aphaca (assembly GCA_963966055.1). Taxonomy (NCBI): domain Eukaryota; kingdom Viridiplantae; phylum Streptophyta; class Magnoliopsida; order Fabales; family Fabaceae; genus Lathyrus; species Lathyrus aphaca. Next base: position 314,903,083 of record OZ014519.1, read on the forward strand.
TCCATTAACTGTTGTTGATGTTGTAGACGGTACTGTTGACCGGACGGGTGTTGAAGTTGCAGTAAGAACTGATGGAGTAATGGGTGTTGTCGTTGTAGAAGGAATTGTGACTGAACTTGTATCCGTTGAAGTGATTCATTGAGTAATTGTTGGAGTTGTAGCAGAATCTGTTGGAACAAGGGTTGCTGATGTTGTAGGAGTATCTGTGATTGTTGATGAAGGAATTGTTGAGTTGTAGTCATTGTTGTTGTAATCTGGAGAGTTCCATCTTTAATGAGGCCATCTATGCCGTTTCTCAGTCTCTCACATCCATTAACAGCAATGTTGCAATACTCACAGCCAACCTCACATTCGGGGAACACTTGACATGCTAACAGCTGAGCTTTGATTTCAACCAAGGGTGTTCGGATTTGTGCAACACTGTTAATCAATGTGGATGGTTTGCCTTCCTCAATAGCATTGATCCTAGGCCCGTTGTGACTAGGCATTGGATTTATTGTAATGGTCGGAGGAGGTGCAAAATTGAGAGCTTTTGAGTCCACCAGATCCTGGACTTTCATCTGTAAGGCCCTACACTTTTCAGTATTATGCCCCGGTGCGTTTGAGTGGAATGCACACCTGGCATTTGCATCATAGTTCTTTGGCATATTGAGAGGATCTGGAGGTGCCAACGTTCTTAACTCAACTAGGTTGAGCTTTAGAAGTTGTGGCAAGAGTGCAGCATACGACATTGGGATTGGGTCAATTACCCTGTTTGCTTGTGATGGCCTCTGTTGGAAGGGACGCTGTTGTTGATTGCTATTGCTGTTGTTGTACGACCTTTGTTGCAGATAATGAGCTTGTTGTTGATACTGTGGTTGTTGTTGTTGAGGATATGATGATTGTTGTGGCATTGGAGCTGGGATGGTAACAACTGCTACTGATCGGTGAGCATATTGAGGCCTGCCCCGGCTTGTATGAATGGAATTAGTTTCACCTGCCCTTCGGGGTCCCGCAAAAGGTTTCCTGGGATTGCTGGAGGAACTTGCACCACTGTCAGAGATTTTGCCCATCTTCAAGAGACTTTCAATTCTCTCACCAGCTATGACCACATCAGCAAAACTGGTAGAGGAGAAAGCAGCCAATCTATCAATATAGGTCCCTTGCAATGTGTTCATGAACATGTCAGCCATTTCCCTTTCTGACATGGGTGGTTGGACAGCAGCAGCAAGCTGTCTCCACCTTTGAGCATAATCCCGAAAGCTCTTTATGGAAGACTGAGACATGCTCATTAGAAGAGTTCTATTGGGAGCCATGTCCAGGTTGTATTGATATTGACAGATGAAAGCCTCGGCCAAATCCTTCCAACATCTTATGGTGGCCCTAGAAAAATGTGAATACCATTCCCTCGAAGCTCCAGTCAGACTGTCCTCAAAGTAGAACATCCATAACTTTTCATCCATAGTATAAGCTTTGAGCCTTCCCAAGAAAGACTGCAGATGAGTGCGAGGACAGGAGGTACCGTTGTACTTTTCAAAGCATAGGGGTTTGAATTTGTGGGGAATTCTCACCCCATCCACTAGTCCCATATCCATCACATCGAAGCCCAAAGAATTCTGAGATTCCAAAGATCTTAACTTTTCAGCAATCTCGTCCAATATCCTGTCATATATCTCATCTCCAGCCCCAATGACAGTAAACTGTTCTCCCTGGGGATCCTCCTACAGGATTTGGCCCCCAGCAGCATTACCTTGACCATTCCTCGTGATGTTAACTTCTGGATTCAAGTGAGGTCCATACTCTGGTGGATCAATACGAGGCTGGCCCCGTTCATTGTTGCTAGTTCCCCCTGTTCCCAGATGAGGCTCTTCAGGAGTTTGTCTTTCCACCAGCTCTCTTAGCCTTTCTTGACTCTGGGCTAAGCCAGTCATCACTGCCATAAATTGAGACATCTGATTTCTCATCTCCACTCTCTCATTGGCCATCTGATTTCTGACCTCAGTCAGATCCTGCTGTACTTGTTCCATTTGAATGCCGGGAAGATTGTTACGAGTCGGGTACCGTTGCGTGCGGTTGACAGGGAACACTTGGCGACGAGCAATGTTTCCTGAGATCACAATAAAGTTAGAAACAATAATAGTAACAAAACCTACAAAACAAAAACAAACTTAGTATGCAATGCAATATGCTCATTTGTTTTCCAAGGTATCCGGTTTGGTTCTTGGTTTTGACCTTTCCAGACCTCGAGGAAGATGCTTGATGTTGTTGAGAGAAAACCCAAATGAAAACAAACTAAAATATATTACACATGATGAACAATACATAGTTTGGTTTACAATACATGCCCATGGAGGGTCAAAATACAACAAAAGAGGAAAAATACATCAAATGGAAACAAACAACAAGCAAAGAATCAGACATCCAGTCCAAACTCATCCTCTCTGACTTCCTTCAGGAGTGCCTCAGTCACTGGACCAGCTGGGTGCTCTGTAATGGTCCTAATGAGGAGGTTCCTAGTAGAAATGGCATTAGTGAGCTTCTTATGCCTGTCCTGGTCCTTTGATCTCTTCAACCCTACTATGAGCTTCAACTCTGATATCTCTTTTTGTGCAGCCAATAGAGCTTCCTGCTGCTTCTTCTCATTGGCCTCTAGTTGTTCAATCTTGGCTTGAGTCTTCTGGTCTTCTTGTGTACGGGCTTCGGTGATCCTGACCCACCTAGCCTGACTCTCTTGCAGATAGTGCTCAGCCCTAGCTTTCTGAATTTTGGCCTCCTTGCAGGCATTCTTCAATATCTGTTCCCCAGCCCTTGCTTTCCTTATGTAGTCTTCTGTCCTTTCAATTTTGGCCAGATGCTCAACTCTGAGCTTTTCCAATCTCTCAATTTCCAGACGACCGTCACTCCTTTCCCAAAGAGTCTTCTTTAAGGCTTGAGATAACTGCTCATTCCTTTCCCTCAACTTTTCAAATTCCTCCAGGCTAACTGTTGCTGCAGGCTTTACTGTGGATGGTCCAGGTATGTCTTCCAAGGTGAAAGGCATTCTGGTAACCTGAGCTCTGGTACGAGACCAATCTGAGTACTGAGCTGAAGCAACATTATTACATCTTCCAAAAATAGCTACCTCTTTTGTCTGGATGTTGTCCCAAGCCCAGGATGCTTGTCTGACAACAACTGAATTAGGTTGCACTTCACAATATAGGGTCTCAGCTAAATCGTGTCCTCTGGGAGGGTGAATCAAGGCAAATCCCAATTGTCTCTTAAACAGTAAAGGATTGTAATTGATGCAACCCTTCACTCCTATCAGAGGCACATTTGGGTATTGTCCACAGCTGGTGATAATGTCCTTGCCTTTGGTGCTCTGGGTGCACCATTTGATATCATCTGAAGTCAAGGCAATGAACCTCTTGGCCCAATTCTTCTGCTGGTGGGGATTCAAGAAAGTATCTGACTTAGGTAGGTGTCTGAGCAGCCAGGTGTAAAACAAGGGAGCACAACATCTCACCAACTTCCCCCTCTGTTTCTCATTCCTCTGATGGATGGAGTAGTAAAAATCTCCTAGCAATGTGGATACTGGGTTCTTCAGAAGAAACAGATGGATGTCATTCTTGCTGACAAACTTAGGCTCATCTGCAAATAGTATAGCCCCATATATGTTGAGGGTTAACAGTGCACAGACTGCCCTCCACTCTCCCAATGAGGCCTTCAGGATGGCCTGAGAAATCAAGAAGTCCAAATGCAAACCAGGGATCCAAGCTTTTGTTGTCATACTTTGCTCAATAAGAGCAGGCTCCAAGTACAGTGCCCTTGCTATTTCTTCATTTCTGGGAGCAGTCATCTCTGGGTTGAAGGGGATTCCACCTCTGATAGGTACTCCCATCAATAAAGAAAACTCTTCCAGCAGAGGCCCTAACTGGAAGTCTGGAAATGTGAAGCATCTCAGTGGTGGGTCATAAAACTGCAAGCATGTGTGGATCATGCTCCTCTGAGAAGGATCAAGGTCCATAACCATGTCCAGGATACCTCCATAGTGTTCTCTAAACAGTGGGATATAGTCAGATGTGATAAGTGATTGGACCTGCCTGATACCAGTCAACAAAGGCTCAAAAAAGTGGTAGGATATGTTGCTCTTCCTGGGAGTAGCCATGAGTGCTACTGAAGAAATTGAGGACAAATGCTGATGAAGATCACAGACTGACGTTGGAAGTGAACCACTGACAGACTGATTCTGGTGAGGGTGGAAATGACTGAAGCAGATAACTAGTGAAGACAGCTGAAGTAGAGGTCTATGCAAAAGAAGGGGTCAAAACCAAAACCAAGATATAATGAAGTGGATACCTTGAAAAGCAAATAAACAAATGTCAAATGATGCAATGATGATATATGCAAATGATATGCAAGGGTTTGTGATCAAGCTGGATCTGATTATCTGTCTTGATATAAGACCCATGTATGTTCAAAAGTCCAGATGAGGGCTCAGAAATCCAGTAACAAGGGTGGGGGACTCAAATAAAGAGTCACATGTCCAGGGTTAATCACAAGAACTGTCCAAAAAGGAGTACTCTTAAACAAAACAGTAACAGGGTATGATGTGGCTAAGGGTTCCTGCAAACCTGTAAACAGCCCAACCCCCTCACAGGTAATGTTCTAGAACAAGGATCCTCAGACTTGGATCCGTTATGAGAAGTGTAAGCACTTCTAACCCGGAGGTACAGTGTTTACAATAATCATAAAGATCCTCCTCTAATTCACCTCAGCTTCTGAAGGTCATAATAAAGGTCATCCAGACATAGCAGGCTTCCTAGATAGCCCTAGCACTACAGGAAATCTGTAGCACTGAGTTCTCAAGAAGAAACCCACATCTGAACCGTGTTTCATATTCCCGCACCAGACCGAAATGGAATGGGAAAGAACATGAACCACTCTAGCCTAGGTGTCACTCAGGTCCCAGGTATAGGACCTTAAACTCTCAATGGAACCCCACCCACCAAAGAAAACCAGATCCAGCACAGTGACAAATGACAGTATGAAATATGCAAACAAATGTAAAGAAAGCAATAAATAAAGCTGTACATAAAGCAATAAATAAAGCAAAATAAATAAATACACATAGAACATAACACCCCAGTAAACACAAATCAAACAAGCGCTAGGAGGAACCCACAAAAAGAACCAGAAGCCCTGGTTGCAATATAAGGGTCTCCAACAGAGTCGCCAAGCTGTCGCTCCCACCAAATGACACCCGGTCAAGAGGGGTACAGACGCGAACGGTCGGCGAAAGGAGAAGAATGAAAAGAGTCGCCAGCTAGACATTTTTATCCCGAAGGAAAGGTAGTGCTGCATAGACCTAAGGAAAGATGGATAAGATGGTCGCGAACCAGAGAAACTGAGAAAGGGGGTTGGTTACAACCTGGGAAGGTATTAGCACCCAGATTGTCCGCCGTACTCGACGGGATCCACGCTTAAAAGATTTGTGTTTAAAGGGGTAGTGTCAGTGCTATTTTGTGTGCAAAAGCTGGAAAAGAATGTACATGTGTCAGTGTAAAAGCAGTGTGAAGTGAAACAAGTGAGTGTCAGTGTAAAGAAAGAAGATGAAGCTCAAGACTATGAGGCTTAAAGAATAAAGCTGGAAGAGGGGGGAATAGACAGAGACTTTTGTTCGATAACTGTTAAGTTATGCCTACGTATCCTCTCGTGCAATGAGGAAGTCAGAACACCGTAGTTCGACTCAAAGAGACTGAAAGATAAATTGACGGGTGAACTGCTTACTTGTCTATCCTCAAGTGTATGACCTGTCTGGCTTAGGTGCAAACTGTCTTGCATTAGACGAAAGAAGCGAATTCTCGTTTGTGAGTGAATGAGGTGAGAAAAGAATCCCGGAGGAGACGATTATTGTTTGTTTTTGGTGTTTTCAATCTTTTATTGCTTTTGGTGGTTTGTCATAAGAAAATGAGCTTAAGCCTAAACCAAGGGTTAGTAAACTCATCACATCTTCCCTCTGATTAGGGGTAATGAGAATACCTTAAGTATGAAGTAAACACCTCACACTTAACACTAGGGTTAGTCCTTCTTCACCAAGTTACAAGCTTGATGTCTTAGTGATTATTAGGTGAATTGATTAAAGGGTTTAAACACATTAAGGTTTTAACACTTAGGATGAAAGTTATACACTCCATCCTAATAGAAGGATACAGGCATAACCCTAATCACAAAGCCTTAAAACCTTTAAGGTTTAGTCCTTGATTATGAGATGAGAAGAGAAGACACAAAGATGACCAAAGGTAAAACTAATGGAGGGACTAATCAAACCCTAATAGTGGTCATGCATGGGTATTCCTAGGGTTTATGAGGCTTGCAAGAAGTCTTCAAGAGAAAAGCCACCAAGGAAAAAGCAGGAATGGAAGAGAAGCAGAAGAAGCAAGACAACTTACTTCAATTAAGAAGGTAAGTTGCTTGAAGAAAGAAAGAGGAGAAGGAGAATGAATGAGCAAGCTCACTCCAATACACAAGTAAAAATGCAGCAATGGATGCATAAAAGAGATGAGAAGAGATTATGAGAAGTGAAGGCAAATTCACTTCTCAAACACTTACCACCTGAAAAGTTAGCAACAAGAAATGAAATGAAATGAAAATGAGATGAAATGCAAAGATGAAAACCAAATCCAGAAGCATAATCATGATGCAAATGATGCTATGAGATGGTATGAAAGCATGTCAAGAGATGAGGATGATCATACAAGTAATGAAGATGCAAATGAGACATGAAAAGAAGCATGAAAGTTCATGAAAACTTATGAAATGAAATGGGTGCATAACATGGCAAATGGATGATGCAATGATCAAACATGATTTCAATATGTCCTAAGATGTCTTATATGTCATGTGGATGTACAACATGTCATGGAAAGTTCATGTATGCAAGCATATGAAGAATGAATGCAAATGAAGGCAAAGATTAGGGTTTATGTACAAGATGCAATGCAAAATTCAAAATCAGAAGCAAATCATAAGATAAAAAATTGAAAATGCAATCAAAGGAACCTTAACCCCACATGATACCACACCCCAAAGGAGGAGACCTAACTCTCAACCCTAAGGAAGTTATGAGTTTTCTAAGTTTGCTAGGATTTTAAGGTACCTCACAAAGAAAAATGCAAAACAAATCAAAAATGAAAGATAAATTCATGCCAATTTTATCCTAGAAACTACATGATATGTGGGATGCAATGCAAAAAGAATCACTATCAAACCCTTCATGGTTAGGCATAAAAGATTTTTCTAATTAGGATATAAATATTGATTTTTAAGAACCCTAAATCCAAAGAAAAATGTCAAAATGGATCAAGAGCCAAAAAGAAATTTGTATGAATGGTTTGATAATGTCTCTAAATGTATCAAGATGCAATGTGATTTTTTTGGTGATTTTTAGAAACTTAAATGGTATTTTAATTAATTAAATTCCATTAATTAATTAAAATAAACATTTAAATATTTTAAAGAAATACAAATTTTATGCAAAAAATAAAATAAAAATTATTTTTCAGGTTGAGAAAAATATTTGAAGTGAAAATGCAAAAGGAAAATATTTTTGGAATTTTCTAACTATTTTTAAAAAATGATGCAAAATAAATGAGAAAAAATGAAATAAAAATAAGAATTAATGAAAGTATGCGCATCTAAATGTCTAGATTGAACCTGGGGAATTTTAGTTTGACCACGCGCCACATCTAACGGCCATAATTCAAATTCAGCTAATTTTCATTAATTAATTAATTAAACTTAATTAAATCAGAATTAGGGTTAATGAAAAGATCTCAACCCTTGAAACGCGCGCGGGAAGCAAGATCTGATGGCTCACGTTTAAACCTCACTAATTACACTAATTAGGGAAAATTACTTTCAGGTGAACGGAACAGTGTTCCGGTCATCTTCTCCGACGAGCCAAAACAATATCTCTCTCCCTAAGCATCTAAAACATGATTTCTCTGCCCAATAATGAACCCCACGCATCACTAAACCTAAATCCCCAAACAAAAACCATTTATCACTCATCAAAAAGCCAAATCGAAACAAGATATTTTTAGGTCAGAAACTTTCAGACACTCCATACATACTCAATATCCCACCATTTTGAAAAATAAACACATCAGGATTACCAACACAACATAAGGATTCGATTAAGAACTTAAAAACAAGCTTCTGAGAAAAAAGTTCATAAGTTATACCTGAGATTGAACCTCCTAATGCTGAGCTTTCTGGATCCTTCTTTGGTGCAAATCCCCTCCTATGAACCTCCTGATGATGAAATGAAACTTAGAACAAGTTTGTATGGCCTGGTTTGAAGGTTTTGGCTCTGGTGTAGAAGATTTGGAGGTTTGTGTATGTGATGTTTTAGGCTGTTTCAGTGCTTGATTCTTGATCCATGGATGGTATATGACTTGTTGGTGAAGAAAAGTTTGAGGTTTGATGTCTGTGGGAAGAGTTTCGAAGAGATGAAGAAATTTGCAGTTTTTGTGAATCCTGGCTTATGGGAGGATGCTGGCTTGTGTGTGTGTGTGTGTCTCAAGTCCTTGAGGTCCACATAATATGTCTTGATTGGGCAGAGGGTTGGTAATGTCACAGTTTGATTGGTATGGGCAAAGATGCAAAAAGTCAAGATTTTGTGTACCATAGGTATGGCTCGGGTCAGAGGAGATCTTATGGCTTGTCCTGCTTCAGCTTGAGTCAAGGAAGGCCTTTGGATCTGATTTTGTGGACTGGATGGTCTTGATCAAGATTTTCAAGGTTCTTGCATATTTCCCTCTCTGGAATTCCTTATGAACCAAGGCAATGAAACCTATGAACTCTTGGGAAATTTGCAGCAAAATGGACCACACGAAGTTGTTATGATGCTTTAAGATCACTTAGCAACTAATCCAATCATTAGAAGTCCCTTTTGCAAAAATTCCATTCTTGAAGATTTATGAGAAATGCCTTATGGTGACTTGTAATTCAAGGCATGAAGCTTTGTGAATTGGTGCAAATTCTGATTTTTAGGTCATATGTGATGTTTGTGTAATGGTTAGAAGTCACTTTGAGGTCACAAATTGGTTTGACATGAGTTTTTGCAAGTTTCCCTCTTTGGTACATAAGTGAAATTGTGATTTTTCCCAACTTTGCAAGGCCATAACTTGAGTTCTATGATGAATTAGATCAAGTTCTTGTACTTTTTGAAAAGGGAATGATCCAATCTACAACTTTCATGACCAAGAAATTTTCATTTGAAGCATTTTTGAATCCAAAAGAAGAGGTTGAAAAACTTTCCCAAAATGGCAAGTTTGCATTACAAGTCACTTTCCCAAAATGGCAACTTTGCAAATGGCTTGAAATTCCTCAATTTTGTGAACTTATAACTTCTTCTAAGATCAAATAAAGATCATATACACCAAAAATGATGGAGAAGACCCTTTGGTTGGATGATTGGGGGCCTCAGATGCCCTGATTTTGCACTGACTTGCTCAAGAAGTCATTTATTGATCAGATGCCTTCCCCATTGAATTTCTTCATGAAAATTGGTATGCATGATCCTTACATCATATAGAGACCAATAGAAACAAGAATGACCAAAAAATTTGGAGTTATGGCCTCTGAAACCAAAACCCTAATTTTAGGTCATCTGTGCAGTTAAACTTGGCTCTGCTTCCATGCCTTTCTCAGTTCTTGTGATTTTCTGACTTTATTGATCTTTGAGGGATATGATATGATTATTTAACATAAATGGACCCTCTTGGGATGATTGATGACCTTTGGAGTGGCTCAGATGGCTCAGGGATTTCTCAGATCACAAACCCTAGATGCATATGACTTTGAACCAATGCAGTGAAGCAAAAATGCAATATGGGATGATATGGTTGAACTTATGCAAATGAAAAGAATCACAAGCCATGGTGAAATGAGTGAGGGAAAATTTGGGGTATTTACAAAGTGAAGCAAGTTCACTTCAAAAACAAGTAAAGAATGCATGTGAATAAATGATAAGAGATGGGATGTGAAGGCAAATCCACATCTCAAACAACTTACCATAAGCCCCTGAAATGTTAGTGTGAATGCATAAGATGTAAAGCAAAAAGAAATAAAGCAAATGGAAGTGCAATGACCAAATCCAAAATTGTAATCATGATGCAAATATATCATGAGATGATGCAAAGTCATACATGATGCATATGAATGATCATACAAAGGATGGGATGCAAAGGAAACATGTTAGAAGCTTGAAAACACATGGATGTACATGTAATATAATGAATGCAAAGCATAGCAAATGAATGAAGAAATGATCAAGCAATGTTCAAGCATGTCTTAAGATGTCTAAGATTGCATACAAAAGCATAGAATGTCATGGAAAGTTCATATGATGATGATATGCAAAGATGAATGCAAATAAACATGAGAATTAGGGTTTTATGAATGTATGAGATGCAAATGACCAAAACAGAAGCATACAACATGATACAAATTTGAAAATTAACTCAAACAAACCCTAAACACATACAAGATTACTTCCCAAAGGTGGAGGTCAGAAGCTAAACCTAGAGGAAGTTATGAATTTCCTAAGTTAACTAGGGTTTTTGGGTGATTCTAAAGGAAAAATGCCAAACAATTTGAAAATGCAATGCAAAATTGTGGGTTACATAACCTAGATACTAGATGCAATATTTGAAAGAATGCAAAAAGAACCAAGTTCAAACTCATCATGGTTGATCAGAAATGATTTTTTCAAGTTAGGGTTAAAAAATGTGAAATTTATGAACCCTAATTCAAAGATAATTGTGAAAACATGATCAAACCTAAAAAGAAATTTGTATGGTGAGTTTGTAAATTGTTCTAAATGCCTAATAATGCTTCATGAATTTTTTGGTGATTTTTAGAAATCTAAATGTATTTTTAAATAATTAAAATCAATTAATTAATTAAATAAAACATTTAAATGATTTAAAAATAGTCTTTTAATGCCAAAATTAAAATAAAAAATGTTTTTGAGTTTAGAAAAATATTTGAAGTGAAAATTCAGAAAATGGTATTTTTAAAAGGTTTTTTTTTTCTATTTTTAATAAATATATGAAAAGAAATATGAAATAAATAAAAGAAAATGAAAGTAAGCAAGATCTAAGGCGAGGATTCAAACTTTGGGTGACTGCACGCGTGGCTGGGATTGAATCTGATTAATTAATTTAATTAAACCTAATTAAAACTAATAAAAGAGATTAGGGCTAATGAACTAATCTGATCCGTCCAAGCACCTAAGCTAATCAAGATCTAAGGGTCCATATGCAATCTGGACACTAAACCCTAATTAAACCCTAATGACCTTCAGGCGACCGAAACAATGCTTCGGTCGTCTTCTCCGGTCACCCCAACACTCAACTTCTTCCCTAGGCAAAATCAAGACCTCTAAATCACCCAGAAATGATCCCAAGCAAAATGCAACTCAAATCAATCATTAAACAACATTCATATCACACAATCAGAGAGAATCGATTCAAAACATATTCATGGACAAATTTTCAGAAGCTCTTGAAATGCTCATTTCTTAATCATTTTCAAATCTAAAAGCATCAGTGTGATCCCCATAACATATATTTTAATTTTATAACAAGAAATTGAAGTTTTGAAAGATTTTGTTCTTGAGGTTACCTGAGTTGGTGAACTGCAAATATGAACTTTCAGAGCTCCTCCCTTGTGCAAAAAGCTCCCTCTGGTCCCCTTGAGTGAATGAAGTGCTTAGATGGAGCTTAGATGGCTTGGTTTGTGTGTTTTAGTTATGGTGTAGCAGAAATGGAGGTTTGTGTTTGTGATGTTACAGGCTTTTTTGAGGGTTGGGTTTTGTTCTATGGATGAAGTGTGACTTATTGGTGAAAGAATTTTTGAGTTTTAATGGCTGGTTTGAGAGAATCGAAAATGAGAAGTTTTGAGTGATTTTCTTGCAATTTGATTATGGTGTCCTTCTGAGGCCTTGTGTGCTATGTTTTATGATCCTTGAGGCATGAATAAACAAATGCAATGAGTCAGAAAGACTGCATAACACTGTGGGAATGGTATGGAGCAATTGGCCAAAAAGTCAATAGTTGAAAAACTTGGAGCATGGGCCATGGCAGGGGCAATTTGAGGGCTACTCTAGTCTCAGCCAGCTTCAAGGAGAGCCATGGGATTGTTTAAAGTGATTTGAGATGATTGAATGGTGAGATTAAAGTGTTTTTGCAATTTGACAACTTTGTTCATTTCGAGACATTTGGTCATGGAAATGGCTTGCTCAATGCTGAATCTTGGTCATGGCATGTTGTATGATGTTGCTATGATGCATTGAAGTGGATTAGAGGTCACACAAAGTCTTAAAAATCAGTTTTGCACAATTGCCTCTTTTGGTCACACTTGAAAATTACAAGATTTTTGCCAACTTTGAAACATCATATCTTGAGTTCTAGGATGAATCAAGAGGAGTTCTTGTACTTTTTGAAAATGGGAAGATCCAATCTACAACTTTCATGTTTGAAGATTTTTCATTTGAAGCATTTTTGATCAAGAAAGAGGAGGTTGAAAATCTTTCCCAAAATGGAAAGTTTTCATTACAAGTCATGTCCAAAAATGGAAAGTTTGCAAATGGCTTGAAATTCTTCAATCGTGTGAACTTCTAACCACTGCTAAGATCAAATAAAGATCATAGAACCTCAAATTGATGAAGATGACCCTTTGGTACCATTGGTGGTGTCCTCAGATGCCCTGATTCTTACTTTTCTTGCACAATAAGTTACTTGTTGATCAGATGCCTTCCACAATGAATTTCTTCATTAAATTTGGTACACATGCTCCTTAATACATATTAAGACCAATGGAATAAAAAATGACCAAAAAATTTGAGGTTAAAGGCCTCAAACCAAAAACCCGAATTTTAGGTCATTTGTGCAGGAAATCTTCAGTCTGCCTCTATGCCTTTGCAATGCTTTGTGATATCTTGACTTCAATGAACTTTGGGGAGCATGTTATGATCATGGAAAACTCATGGACCCTCTTGGCATGCTTCAAGGCCTTTGAGATGGCTCAGATCACTTCTTGGATTCATCTGATCACAAACCATAACTATGCAACTTATGCAGTGAAACAAATATGCAATGTGAGATGACATGCTTATGCAAATGCAATATGAAATATCACAAGCCATGGTGTGAGAAAAAAGAGAGAGCAAATTTAGTATGTTTACACTTTTTTCAAACATTTGATGGTCATGAACTAAATTAACATGAATTTTAAAACCAAAATACAGTGAAATCCCTGCAATCAAACAACAATTTAAGATCCAATGGATCTAGAATCAAAGGCACTAAAGATCTACATCTTGAATGTTGATGATGAATACAGAATCATGGAAATAGTGAAATAACCAAAGCACTTCTTCAAACTGCACCAAATCAAGCTAGATCTACTGAAATTGATGAACAAGAAAAGAGTAGGATGAAGGTTTAGCTCGAGTTGATCAATAATTCAATGTGAATTCATGATAACTTCAAAATAAAGAAAGAAGAACTTTGGTGAAATTTTGGTTTGGGGGGATATTTTGCAAGAGAATTGTTGGATATCAAAAGCTTCAAGAAATTTTTGCAAGGTGAATTTGGCTCTCAAAAGCAATGAAATTAGGGTGTTATTTAAAGACTTTAGGTATGGGAATTTGGTGGAATGGAGCTTGCTTTGGTAATTCAAATTAGGCTTGATAATTGAAATTTTGGAGGGAAATGAAAAAGAGTGGTAATTAGTGAAGGTTTATGGTAGGAAATGATCAAAGTGATGTAAAGAATTCAGAGGGAAATGGATCTAGCATATTCCAAATAAGATCAATGATCAAAGTATGCTGAATTTGAACAAAATATTCAAATTTCACAATAGTTAATCGGTTAACGCGTATGGTTAACCAGTTAACCAAGCTAAAATTTGAATATTTTGTTTAAATATTATTACTTGGTTGTTGTGGCCCGATTCTTTTGCGCGTCGAAGAAGACATGGAAATAAACACATGAACCTTGGAGTTCCTTGAATAAATCAATTAACTTGAGAAATCCTTGATAAAGTAAATTTGAATTATTTGCGAATCAACTTTGACTCTTATCTGTGAAATTTCATTCGAGCTGCAAGACTGTTATTTTTGGCATTTTTCACTCGTTCTTCCTCCTAAATATGTTAAAGAAAGAAAACGAAATATTTTTGGATTTTAATTAATGGTTAGTAAACATAAACAAATAAAAGCAAGTAAAAAACACAGTGATATTTGCAGATGAGATGCCAAAAAAATTATGGTCAAAATTTAGGGTATGATAGATGCCCCTATTTTATTTTCTTCAATCCAGAGATCTGAAGATTGACATCTTCTTTTTGTCGAGATGGAATTTACTTAAATATAAAAAACCCAATTTTTGGCCCCATGAGGCCATGAAACTGAAATGAAACGAAATAAAATGATATGAATCGATATGAAATGATATGAAAAGTGTAACACCCACTTTTCCCATTTTCTAAAATAACATAAGTTTTCAGATAAATCAGAGTTTAATTAACAAGTGAGTAGCTACATTTTCAAAATCAACCAAAAGTATAATCATTTATTAAAAACAAGGGAAATATCTTTTTATTCAACAATCGGCAATTCACCAAATATCCACAAATTCATCAATTCACTTAATTTATAAGTTTCAACAAAATATGATACGTAACTATTACTAACAAGAATAATTAAATAACAAATATCCCCATTTCCCGTGTTACGTATCAGAGCGACTCCTAGGACTCGTCCAAACAACTTGTACTCCGAGCATACTCAAGTACTTGAATCATCTGTACTTCCGAAGAAGCACAGACGCAACCAAACAACAACGGGGTGAGAAAACAATTCAATATATTAACGGTGCAAATAACATTTTACAGGGTAGTCTCACCTCTATTCATCAAATACACATCATACATCATACAATTAATCAATATCTCAAATAGTTCATCAACACATATCATACATCATTAATTCAATCAATGCAAAGTGACTCAATGACAAAATGCAAATGCGGTACCGACTCACAATAACGGTTCATCAAATAGAACCCCGAATGCATCGTTAACGTCTCCAACAAGACACGATCATCCTTGCAACCACGATTCTCAACGAATCTCGAATAATCACATCCATGACATGATTATTCCATCAACATGTATGTGTATGCCAAACTCGGTTACACACATACCATATCACGAACACACATGAATACAATCATGCCAACACGATCCTCATGATCTTCATCAGTTACCACACATCCCATCACATGGGTCACATAAATAATCAGACAATGTTCAGACATATTATTAATACAATTCGTATAGTTCATCATCAAGAGTCATATAAATCAACATAAGCACATATATTCATACACGCTAATTACCAAATATCATATCTTATGAATTCCTCATTAATTCCACTCTCGTTTATTCCCTATACATATATTCTAATACCACACGATCCTTCCGATCCTCACCGCTACCAACACTTACATCATGGGGTCTAAGCAAGACATATAATCAACTATGTTACCAATCATCACGATCCTCTTCGTTTATCACTATTCCTTCATATAATTGTACAACACTTATAGTAAACATTTCCATCATCAACACCTTCTAATCGACATATTAATAAAGTTATAATATCCCCAATAATCACATAACACGCACACGCTTATTATCGGTCGCCGGGTCCTATAGTTAAACATGGATGTCATCATCAAGGTCCTAGACTAATGGTACAAGTATCGAACAAGAACTCGGGATTAAACCACTTAAAATACAGCAAAATTCCTCAATACAGAGGCTTGACACGGCCCCCCGTGTCCCATGACACGGCTCGTGTCAGGTGGCCTGGGACACGGCCCTCCAAATCATCAAAAACACATTTCCCAGGAGGCTGACACGGCCGCCCGTGTTGTACAACACTGCCCGTGTCAGGCCTCCTGAAGGCAACTTCCCAAATTTCCACTTTTTAGCATAATGCCCGTAGCCTGACACTGCCCGTGTTGTACAACACTGCCCGTGTCAGGGCACCTGTACTCCCAAAATTCAGCTTTTTCTAAAACTCACTCTTCTCTCCCAATTTCATACCAGTTCGAATTCTATCACTTATCTCTCACTTTTATCACTCAAAACAATCCAATTGTTGTTCTTAAACTAATTTTATACCTCTAATTCCTTATGATCTTCACAACCTAATATTACTAATCAAATTAAGAAAGATCCTAGGTTTGTTTCCAATTCTCCATTTACATCATCAACAACATCATTATCTCTATAACTACTTCTATACCAAACTTGTCATAGAACTCAAATTACCACCATTCCAATTACAACAATCAAGCATATAACTCAATAATAATTTCACACAACCATAATTAATCATCATAACATATATATACATCATATCGCAATTTCATCATAATCAACAACATTAGACAATCCCTAGGGAGTAAGGAACTCCCAATTACCCTTTGATGTTAGGTCACCAATAAAGAACCCTTTCTCCCCCCTTACCTCGAATTTGACAAAATCCTTGCAAAGCCTTGATCTTGAAGCTTTACGATTCTTGATTTCCCTTCTCTTTTCCCTTTTTCTCCAGAGCCCTCTTTCCTTCGTCAAAATACGATAATGAGAAAATGTATCGTGTTCTCCCCTTTTCATAACAGAATCAAATTACAACCTTGCCCCTCAAACCTCCAACTTATATTTTATTTTATTTATTAAATAACAATATTATAATAATAATACCACCTCATTATATTATCATTATTTAAATAAAATACCTCATCCACTTATTATTCAAGATACACCATCATACTCTTGATATTTATTTTATAAAAATACTTTATAAAATTGGGGCGTTACAACTCTCCCCCACTTATTTTATTTTCGTCCTCGAAAATAGTACTCAATGGCATCACTTTGATATACTCTTGCACCTGACTAATCACTCCCTTGCCCAAGTCGGCAACTCCGCAACCAACTAAAAACAACAACACTGATGCCAGGACAACCTCCCTAACAACAAGCACCACCTTTATCAATGCTCAACACGCAGGTATATACCTGAAAAAGAACGCAACGAAAGTCGCTACCATCACCGTAGGTAACACTCTCCTAATTCCCTATCGTAGGAATTAGTCAACCGCACTCGTACCATCACCGTAGGTAACGAGGCGACAACCAGGACAAACTCAAAATTTCACTCTATACATCCTCTAGATACCACAACATTGATAACGGATTGACCTTTTAGTTTCCTCTACCAAAACCACATGATTACAATCCATCAATGAAGGACATACATCACATATATTAATATCTTTGTATATCTCACAATCCTCGGTGTGTAGATAACCTCTTACCACTACCCATCCATTCCGGGATGTCCAATAGTCTCAATATCTCAACAGGTCTTATTATTCAATCTATCGAGTCTTTACTAACCATTTATGTATAAACAATTACACCACTTCAATCTTCCGCTGCGCACTCTGATTACTCGCAGCTATCTATTCCATGAAATTCGCATTCTAACTTTAATCATCTCCAACCATCATCACAATTACAGTGATAATTCCCTTAGCATATTTCAAAAATCCGAATGCAAGTCCCTTAATTGTTAATTTAATTCCAACTCTTTAACCATTAGTGTAAACATAGGAAAAATTATCAACTTCCTACCTCAAACCTTCCAATTATCTTAGTCGTCCCATCCTCCCCCTTTCCGATCAAATAAGAACTGTGTGTTCATGTGATTACCAAACAATTCAATCTTCAATCATAACAATAATACTATCGGATATTCCCACAATTTTACTCTCATCCATTTTCAATTCATGGGTAAGATAGATACCTCCATAATTCCTCTCTCATCGTATAATACCAACTATGACTTTACGATCCAGTACTAATAACTTATCCACTTATCACATCATTATCCAACATTCTATCCACAACTTGTTAGAATCAAACAAAATAATACTACAACTGAAGCTAACTCCTATTCCGACTCTCTAGCACCATCCCTCACCACACCCCTTCTCAACGAATAACTTATCTTTCGCAAATTATCCGAAACCATAGAATACTAACTTGGAAAACTTTTCACAAACCTTAACAACAACCAATTAAGTCCAAATACATCCTAGTCTCGTATATCCCACTCTTTTCCATCATTGTAGATCCATATCTACTTCGGACAAACTCTTTCTCATACCTTTCTCTAAACAACTCAATCTACACCTGTTCATAAAAATTGTCCTCGACAACTTAGTATATAACTGCATCTTTTCTAATTCTCATATTTCAATTTCCAATATTCTCCAAATCCTTTTTCTCTACTTTCATTATAGACAAGAACATCCAAAGGTTACCATCTCGAAATTATCCAAGCCACCTTGAAAGGCACCATTCATATTCCATACTTACCTTAATACATACCAGTCACTACTAGCTTCTAAGCAATATTCATGACTATCTCATAGTTTCACATTATGCCTACTCTCTCGTTGGATTATCCTTCCAACGTTCCAATTCCACATTAATTATACCATGAGTTCATAAATTCCAGAAAATAAATATTGCACACTTATTATTTTACTTTTGTCTTAATAGTCCAACACATACAGTGATACTTATATTTCCATTGTTGCATCCCATAACTCACGGTTCACCATTTCAAACACTTATGAAACTATCCATACACTGTTGTATCAACATACACCATACTACTAAGGCAATAGCTCAACATCACTACATTGTGCAGACACCTGGTTATAATTAATTCCCACAAAAATTGTACCTTCGTAGTTTCAAAAACCCACCCACCTCTTATCACACAATGCCAAAATATAACTCAATACCTACTTCTTCAATCTCCATCCCACATACTTCAACGTAGTAAATTCATCCAACATGATCTGTCAACCTCTTGTTCTTATTACCACATTCCTCTTACACTAGGCTTGCAAAATCCCAACTAACTCAAGGTCCTGGTAGGCATGACAATCCTACTCACAACAACAACAATATTTCAGATGAATTTCAGCTCACTATGGATCCTTTATCAATCAAATCCAATTTGTTCCCATTGCAATAGTGAATTCTCATACTATTCACTAATCGACATATTACTTCATATCCTCATCTTTTTATATCAATAACACCGAAGTTTTCCCAGAAGGCACCCTTGCTGCCACGATTCCTTGTAACTACACCTCTAATATATCCTTCAAAACATAATTATATTCGTACTCTACAGACGGTCCATCGTTGTGACCTTATTCCCAATCAATGTCATATATGCAACCAAATCAGACATCGGAGTCCTTTCTCAAAAGTTCCGCTACATACCCAGTAGATATAACATTCAACTTTTCATAACTATCCATTCCTAATTCACTTCCTACTCACCGAGGAGTAACCATTAGTAATATCTAATCAACATAATTAATCCTTAAATTCTTCTCTTTTCCGGATACCAGAATCTACATCTACTCCTTTATACCACTAATATCTCTGGCTCAACTCCAAATGGTCTACTGAACATACTATCTCGGCTGAAAGATATGTCTTTTGCATCCAACACAATTCTGCCTACTATTAGCAATGGATTGAGGGTGATCAGTTCCTCAATTTGCCAATAGATATCCGACAATCATGATGGCCATAAGTCACATTTTCCAACTTTAATAGCGTTCCTTGCATCTTGCAAACTAAGTTGCTTCACGAGCGAGTCTTTAGTCAACGTCAACCTTAGCAACCTCTGCCACACCACAATTCCAACACACCACAAGCCAACTCTCAGGAGAAGCAATAACTCCTCCCCCACTTATATTCAACAAACATTTGCAAGCAAATAGCTAGCAAACAAGCAAGTATCGATAGTGTTTCACACACATATCGCATACTCCGGGACAAACGACACGCGACAACTTGGCCGGACGGACCGACCTGCTCTGATACCAATTGTAACACCCACTTTTCCCATTTTCTAAAATAACATAAGTTTTCAGATAAATCAGAGTTTAATTAACAAGTGAGTAGCTACATTTTCAAAATCAACCAAAAGTATAATCATTTATTAAAAACAGCGAAAATATCTTTTTATTCAACAATCGTTAATTCGCCAAATATCCACAAATTCATCAATTCACTTAATTTATAAGTTTCAACAAAATATGATACGTAACTATTACTAACAAGAATAATTAAATAACAAATATCCCCATTTCCCGTGTTACGTATCAGAGCGACTCCTAGGACTCGACCAAACAACTTGTACTCCGAGCATACTCAAGTACCCGAATCATATGTACTTCCGAAGAAGCACAGACGCAACCAAACAACAACGGGGTGAGAAAACAATTCAATATATTAACGGTGCAAATAACATTTTACAGGGTAGTCTCACCTCTATTCATCAAATACACATCATACATCATACAATTAATCAATATCTCAAATAGTTCATCAACACATATCATACATCATTAATTCAATCATCGCAAAGTGACTCAATGACAAAATGCAAATGCGGTACCGACTCACAATAACGGTTCATCAAATAGAACCCTTAATAAATCGTTAACGTCTCCAACAAGACACGATCATCCCTGCAACCACGATTCTCAACGAATCCCGAATAATCACATCCATGACATGATTATTCCATCAACATGTATGTGTATGCCAAACTCGGTTACACACATACCATATCACGAACACACATGAATACAATCATGCCAACACGATCCTCATGATCTTCATCAGTTACCACACATCCCATCACACGGGTCACATAAATAATCAGACAATGTCCAGACATATTATTAATACAATTCATATAGTTCATCATCAAGAGTCATATAAATCAACATAAGCACATATATTCATACACGCTAATTACCAAATATTATATCTTATGAATTCCTCATTAATTCCACTCTCGTTTATTCCCTATACATATATTCTAATACCACACGATCCTTCTGATCCTCACTTCTACCAACACTTACATCATGGGGTCTAAGCAAGACATATAATCAACTTTGTTACCAATGATCACGATCCTCTTCTTTTATCACTATTCCTTCATATAATTGTACAACACTTATAGTAAACATTTCCATCATCAACACCTTCTAATCGACATATTAATAAAGTTATAATATCCCCAATAATCACATAACACGCACACACTTATTATTGGTCGCCGGGTCTTATAGTTAAACATGGATGTCATCATCAAGGTCCTAGACTAATGGTACAATTATCGAACAAGAACTCGGGATTAAACCACTTAAAATACAGCAAAATTCCTCAAAACAGAGGCCTGACACGCCCCCCCGTGTCAGGTGGCTTGGGACACGGCCCTCCAAATCATCAAAAACACATTTCCCAGGAGGCTGACACGGCTGCCCGTGTTGTACAACACTTCCCGTGTCAGG
The DNA here is from genome assembly GCA_963966055.1 of Lathyrus aphaca. NCBI lineage: Eukaryota > Viridiplantae > Streptophyta > Magnoliopsida > Fabales > Fabaceae > Lathyrus > Lathyrus aphaca. Next base: position 314,924,586 of record OZ014519.1, read on the forward strand.
CCTCCTGAAGCCAACTTCCCAAATTTCCACTTTTTAGCATAATGCCCGTAGCCTGACACTGCCCGTGTCAGGGCACCTGTACCCCCAAAATTCAGCTTTTTCTAAAACTCACTTTTCTCTCCCAATTTCATACCAGTTCGAATTCTATCACTTATCTCTCACTTTTATCACTCAAAACAATCCAATTGTTGTTCTTAAACTAATTTTATACCTCTAATTCCTTATGATCTTCACAACCTAATATTACTAATCAAATTAAGAAAGATCCTAGGTTTGTTTCCAATTCTCCATTTACATCATCAACAACATCATTATCTCTATAACTACTTCTATACCAAACTTGTCATAGAACTCAAATTACCACCATTCCAATTACAACAATCAAGCATATAACTCAATAATAATTTCACACAACCATAATTAATCATCATAACATATATATACATCATATCACAATTTCATCATAATCAACAACATTAGACAATCCCTAGGGAGTAAGGAACTCCCAATTACCCTTTCATGTTAGGTCACCAATAAAGAACCCTTTCTCCCCCCTTACCTCGAATTTGACAAAATCCTTGCAAAGCCTTGATCTTGAAGCTTTACGATTCTTGATTTCCCTTCTCTTTTCCCTTTTTCTCCAGAGCCCTCTTTCCTTCGTCAAAATACGATAATGAGAAAATGTATCGTGTTCTCCCCTTTTCATAACAGAATCAAATTACAACCTTGCCCCTCAAACCTCCAACTTATATTTTATTTTATTTATTAAATAACAATATTATAATAATAATACCACCTCATTATATTATCATTATTTAAATAAAATACCTCATCCACTTATTATTCAAGATACACCATCATACTCTTGATATTTATTTTATAAAAATACTTTATAAAATTGGGGCGTTACAACTCTCCCCCACTTATTTTATTTTCGTCCTCGAAAATAGTACTCAATGGCATCACTTTGATATACTCTTGCACCTGACTAATCACTCCCTTGCCCAAGTCGGCAACTCCGCAACCAACTCAAAACAACAACACTGATGCCAGGACAACCTCCCTAACAACAAGCACCACCTTTATCAATGCTCAACACGCAGGTATATACCTGAAAAAGAACGCAACGAAAGTCGCTACCATCACCGTAGGTAACACTCTCCTAATTCCCTATCGTAGGAATTAGTCAACCGCACTCGTACCATCACCGTAGGTAACGAGGCGACAACCAGGACAAACTCAAAATTTCACTCTATACATCCTCTAGATACCACAATATTGATAACGGATTGACCTTTTAGTTTCCTCTACCAAAACCACATGATTATAATCCATCAATGAAGGACATACATCACATATATTAATATCTTTGTATATCTCACAATCCTCGATGTGTAGATAACCTCTTACCACTACCCATCCATTCCGGGATGTCCAATAGTCTCAATATCTCAACAGGTCTTATTATTCAATCTATCGAATCTTTACTAACCATTTATGTATAAACAATTACACCACTTCAATCTTCCGCTGTGCACTCTGATTACTCGCAGCTATCTATTCCATGAAATTCGCATTCTAACTTTAATCATCTCCAACCATCATCACAATTATAGTGATAATTCCCTTAGAATATTTCAAAAATCCGAATGCAAGTCCCTTAATTGTTAATTTAATTCCAACTCTTTAACCATTAGTGTAAACATAGGAAAAATTATCGACTTCCTACCTCAAACCTTCCAATTATCTTAGTCGTCCCATCCTCCCCCTTTCCGATCAAATAAGAACTGTGTGTTCATGTGATTACCAAACAATTCAATCTTCAATCATAACAATAATACTATCGGATATTCCCACAATCTTACTCTCATCCATTTTCAATCCATGGGTAAGATATATACCTCCATAATTCCTCTCTCATCGTATAATACCAACTATGACTTTACGATCCAGTACTAATAACTTATCCACTTATCACATCATTATCCAACATTCTATCAGCAACTTGTTAGAATCAAACAAAATAATACTACAACTGAAGCTAACTCCTATTCCGAATCTCTAGCACCTTCCCTCACCACACCCCTTCTCAACGAACAACTTATCTTTCGCAAATTATCCGAAACCATAGAATACTAACTTGGAAAACTTTTCACAAACCTTAACAACAACCAATTAAGTCCAAATACATCCTAGTCTCGTATATCCCACTCTTTTCCATCATTGTAGATCCATATCTACTTCGGACAAACTCTTTCTCATACCTTTCTCTAAACAACTCAATCTACACCTGTTCATAAAAATTATCCTCGACAACTTAGTATATAACTGCATCTTTTCTAATTCTCATATTTCAATTTCCAATATTCTCCAAATCCTTTTTCTCTACTTTCATTATAGACAAGAACATCCAAAGGTTACCATCTCGAAATTATCCAAGCCACCTTGAAAGGCACCATTCATATTCCATACTTACCTTAATACATACCAGTCACTACTAGCTTCTAAGCAATATTCATGACAATCTCATAGTTTCACATTATGCCTACTCTCTCGTTGGATTATCCTTCCAACGTTCCAATTCCACATTAATTAGACCATGAGTTCATAAATTCCAGAAAATAAATATTGCACACTTATTATTTTACTTTTGTCTTAATAGTCCAACACATACAGTGATACTTATATTTCCATTGTTGCATCCCATAACTCACGGTTCACCATTTCAAACACTTATGAAACTATCCATACTCTATTGTATCAACATACACCATACTACTAAGGCAATAGCTCAACATCACTACATTATGCAGACACCTGGTTATAATTAATTCCCACAAAAATTGTACCTTCGTAGTTTCAAAACCTCACCCACCTCTTATCACATTATGCCAAAATATAACTCAATACATACTTCTTCAATCTCCATCCCACATCCTTCAACGTAGTAAATTCATCCAACATGATCTGTCAACATCTAGTTCTTATTACCACATTCCTCTTACACCAGGCTTGCAAAATCCCAACTAACTCAAGGTCCTGGTAGGCATGACAATCCTACTCACAACAACAACAATATTTCAGATGAATTTCAGCTCACTATGGATCCTTTATCAATCAAATCCAATTTGTTCCCATTGCAATTGTGAATTTTCATACTATTCACTAATCGACATATTACTTCATATCCTCATCTTTTTATATCTATAACACGGAAGTTTTCCCAGAAGGCACCCTTGCTGCCACGATTCCTTATAACTACACCTCTAATATATCCTTCAAAACATAATTATATTCGTACTCTACAGACGGTCCATCGTTGTGACCTTATTCCCAATCAATGTCATATATGCAACCAAATCAGACATCGGAGTCCTTTCTCAAAAGTTCCGCTACATACCCAGTAGATATAACGTTCAACTTTTCATAACTATCCATTCCCAATTCACTTCCTACTCACCGAGGAGTAACCATTAGTAATATCTAATCAACATAATTAATCCTTAAATTCATCTCTTTTTCGGATACCAGAATCTACATCTACTCCTTTATACCACTAATAGCTCTGGCTCAACTCCAAATGGTCTACTGAACATACTATCTCGGCTGAAAGATATGTCTTTTACATCCAACACAATTCCGCCTACTATTAGCAATGGATTGAGGGTGATCAGTTCCTCAATTTGCCAATAGATATCCGACAATCATGATGGCCATAAGTCACATTTTCCAACTTTAATAGCGTTCCTTGCATCTTGCGAACTAAGTTGCTTCACGAGCGAGTCTTTAGTCAACGTCAACCTTAGCAACCTCTGCCACACCACAATTCCAACACACCACAAGCCAACTCTCAGGAGAAGCAATAACTCCTCCCCAACTTATATTCAACAAACATTTGCAAACAAATAGCTAGCAAACAAGCAAGTATCGATAGTGTTTCACACACGTATCGCATACTCCGGGACAAACGACACGCGACAACTTGGCCGGACGGACCGACCTGCTCTGATACCAATTGTAACACCCACTTTTCCCATTTTCTAAAATAACATAAGTTTTCAGATAAATCAGAGTTTAATTAACAAGTGAGTAGCTACATTTTCAAAATCAACCAAAAGTATAATCATTTATTAAAAACAGCGGAAATATCTTTTTATTCAACAATCAGCAATTCGCCAAATATCCACAAATTCATCAATTCACTTAATTTATAAGTTTCAACAAAATATGATACGTAACTATTACTAACAAGAATAATTAAATAACAAATATCCCCATTTCTCGTGTTACGTATCAGAGCGACTCCTAGGACTCGACCAAACAACTTGTACTCCGAGCATACTCAAGTACCTGAATCATTTGTACTTCCGAAGAAGCACAGATGCAACCAAACAACAACGGTGTGAGAAAACAATTCATTATATTAACGGTGCAAATAACATTTTACAGGGTAGTCTCACCTCTATTCATCAAATAAACATCATACATCATACAATTAATCAATATCTCAAATATTTCATCAACACATATCATACATCATTAATTCAATCAATGCAAAGTGACTCAATGACACAATGCAAATGCGGTACCGACTCACAATAACGGTTCATCAAATAGAACCCTTAATAAATCGTTAACGTCTCCAACAAGACACGATCATCCCTGCAACCACGATTCTCAACGAATCCCGAATAATCACATCCATGACATGATTATTCCATCAACATGTATGCGTATGCCAAACTCGGTTACACACATACCATGTCACGAACACACATGAATACAATCATGCCAACACGATCCTCATGATTTTCATCAATTACCACACATCCCATCACATGGGTCACATAAATAATCAGACAATGTTCAGACATATTATTAATACAATTCGTATAGTTCATCATCAAGAGTCATATAAATCAACATAAGCACATATATTCATACACGCTAATTACCAAATATCATATCTTATGAATTCCTCATTAATTCCACTCTCGTTTATTCCCTATACATATATTCTAATACCACACGATCCTTCCGATCCTCACCGCTACCAACACTTACATCATGGGGTCTAAGCAAGACATATAATCAACTATGTTACCAATCATCACGATCCTCTTCGTTTATCACTATTCCTTCATATAAGTGTACAACACTTATAGTAAACATTTCCATCATCAACACCTTCTAATCGACATATTAATAAAGTTATAATATCCCCAATAATCACATAACACACACACACTTATTATCGGTCGCCGGGTCCTATAGTTAAGCATGGATGTCATCATCAAGGTCCTAGACTAATGGTACAAGTATCGAACAAGAACTCGGGATTAAACCACTTAAAATACAACAAAATTCCTCAAAACAGAGGCCTGACACGCCCCCCGTGTCCCATGACACGGCCCGTGTCAGGTGGCCTGAGACACGGCCCTCCAAATCATCAAAAACACATTTCCCAAGAGGCTGACACGGCCGCCCGTGTTGTACAACACTGCCCGTGTCAGGCCTCCTGAAGCCAACTTCCCAAATTTCCACTTTTTAGCATAATGCTCGTAGCCTGACACTTCCCGTGTTGTACAACACTGCCCGTGTCAGGGCAGCTGTACCCCCAAAATTCAGCTTTTTCTAAAACTCACTTTTCTCTCCCAATTTCATACCAGTTCGAATTCTATCAGTTATCTCTCACTTTTATCACTCAAAACAATCCAATTGTTGTTCTTAAACTAATTTTATACCTCTAATTCCTTATGATCTTCACAACCTAATATTACTAATCAAATTAAGAAAGATCCTAGGTTTGTTTCCAATTCTCCATTTACATCATCAACAACATCATTATCTCTATAACTACTTCTATACCAAACTTGTCATAAAACTCAAATTACCATCATTCCAATTACAACAATCAAGCATATAACTCAATAATAATTTCACACAACCATAATTAATCATCATAACATATATATACATCATATCACAATTTCATCATAATCAATAACATTAGACAATCCCTAGGGAGTAAGGAACTCCCAATTACCCTTTCATGTTAGGTCACCAATAAAGAACCCTTTCTCCCCCCTTACCTCGAATTTGACAAAATCCTTGCAAAGCCTTGATCTTGAAGCTTTATGATTCTTGATTTCCCTTCTCTTTTCCCTTTTTCTCCAGAGCCCTCTTTCCTTCGTCAAAATACGATAATGAGAAAATGTATCGTGTTTTCCCCTTTTCATAACAGAATCAAATTACAACCTTGCCCCTCAAACCTCCAACTTATATTTTATTTTATTTATTAAATAACAATATTATAATAATAATACCACCTCATTATATTATCATTATTTAAATAAAATACCTCATCCACTTATTATTCAAGATACACCATCATACTCTTGATATATATTTTATAAAAATACTTTATAAAATTGGGGCGTTACAACTCTCCCCCACTTATTTTATTTTCGTCCTCGAAAATAGTACTAAATGGCATCACTTTGATATACTCTTGCACCTGACTAATCACTCCCTTGCCCAAGCCGGCAACTCCGCAACCAACTCAAAACAACAACACTGATGCCAGGACAACCTCCCTAACAACAAGCACCACCTTTATCAATGCTCAACACGCAGGTATATACCTGAAAAAGAACGCAACGAAAGTCGCTACCATCACCGTAGGTAACACTCTCCTAATTCCCTATCGTAGGAATTAGTCAACCGCACTCGTACCATCACCGTAGGTAACGAGGCGACAACCAGGACAAACTCAAAATTTCACTCTATACATCCTCTAGATACCACAACATTGATAACGGATTGACCTTTTAGTTTCCTCTACCAAAACCACATTATTATAATCCATCAATGAAGGACATACATCACATATATTAATATCTTTGTATATCTCACAATCCTCGATGTGTAGATAACCTCTTACCACTACCCATCCATTCCGGGATGTCCAATAGTCTCAGTATCTCAACAGGTCTTATTATTCAATCTATCGAGTCTTTACTAACCATTTATGTATAAACAATTACACCACTTCAATCTTCCGCTGCGCACTCTGATTACTCGCAGCTATCTATTCCATGAAATTCGCATTCTAACTTTAATCATCTCCAACCATCATCACAATTACAGTGATAATTCCCTTAGCATATTTCAAAAATCCGAATGAAGTTCCTTAATTGTTAATTTAATTCCAACTCTTTAACCATTAGTGTAAACATAGGAAAAATTATCGACTTCCTACCTCAAACCTTCCAATTATCTTAGTCGTCCCATCCTCCCCCTTTCCGATCAAATAAGAATTGTGTGTTCATGTGATTACCAAACAATTCAATCTTCAATCATAACAATAATACTATCGGATATTCCCACAATTTTACTCTCATCTATTTTCAATTCATGGGTAAGATAGATACCTCCATAATTCCTCTCTCATCGTATAATACCAACTATGACTTTACGATCCAGTACTAATAACTTATCCACTTATCACATCATTATCCAACATTCTATCCACAACTTGTTAGAATCAAACAAAATAATACTACAACTGAAGCTAACTCCTATTCCGACTCTCTAGCACCTTCCCTCACCACACCCCTTCTCAACGAACAACTTATCTTTCGAAAATTATCCGAAACCATAGAATACTAACTTGGAAAACTTTTCACAAACCTTAACAACAACCAATTAAGTCCAAATACATCCTAGTCTCGTATATCCCACTCTTTTCCATCATTGTAGATCCATATCTACTTCGGACAAACTCTTTCTCATACCTTTCTCTAAACAACTCAATCTACACCTGTTCATAAAAATTGTCCTCGACAACTTAGTATATAACTGCATCTTTTCTAATTCTCATATTTCAATTTCCAATATTCTCCAAATCCTTTTTCTCTACTTTCATTAAAGACAAGAACATCCAAAGGTTACTATCTCGAAATTATCTAAGCCACCTTGAAAGGCACCATTCATATTCCATACTTACCTTAATACATACCAGTCACTACTAGCTTCTAAGCAGTATTCATGACTATCTCATAATTTCACATTATGCCTACTCTCTCGTTGGATTATCCTTCCAACGTTCCAATTCCACATTAATTAGACCATGAGTTCATAAATTCCATAAAATAAATATTGCACACTTATTATTTTACTTTTGTCTTAATAGTCCAACACATACAGTGATACTTATATTTCCATTGTTGCATCCCATAACTCACGGTTCACCATTTCAAACACTTATGAAACTATTCATACTCTGTTGTATCAACATACACCATACTCCTAAGGCAATAGCTCAACATCACTACATTGTGTAGACACCTGGTTATAATTAATTCCCACAAAAATTGTACCTTCGTAGTTTCAAAAACTCACCCACCTCTTATCATAATATGCCAAAATATAACTCAATACCTAATTCTTCAATCTCCATCCCACATCCTTCAACGTAGTAAATTCATCCAACATGATCTGTCAACATCTATTTCTTATTACCACATTTCTCTTACACTAGGCTTGCAAAATCCCAACTAACTCAAGGTCCTGGTAGGCATGACAATCCTACTCACAACAACAACAATCTTACAGATGAATTTCAGCTCACTATTGATCCTTTATCAATCAAATCCAATTTGTTCCCATTGCAATTGTGAATTCTCATACTATTCACTAATCGACATATTACTTCATATCCTCATCTTTTTATATCAATAACACCGAAGTTTTCCCAGAAGGCACCCTTGCTGCCACGATTCCTTATAACTACACCTCTAATATATCCTTCAAAACATAATTATATTCGTACTCTACAGACGGTCCATCGTTGTGACCTTATTCCCAATCAATGTCATATATGCAACCAAATCAGACATCGGAGTCCTTTCTCAAAAGTTCCACTACATACCCAGTAGATATAACGTTCAACTTTTTATAACTATCCATTCCCAATTCACTTCCTACTCACCGAGGAGTAACCATTAGTAATATCTAATCAACATAATTAATCCTTAAATTCATCTCTTTTCCGGATACCAGAATCTACATCTACTCCTTTATACCACTAATAGCTCTGGCTCAACTCCAAATGGTCTACTGAACATACTATCTCGGCTGAAAGATATGTCTTTTGCATCCAACACAATTCCGCCTACTACTAGAAATGGATTGAGGATGATCAGTTCCTCAATTTGCCAATAGATAGCCGACAATCATGATGGCCATAAGTCACATTTTCCAACTTTAATAGCGTTCCTTGCATCTTGCGAACTAAGTTGTTTCACGAGCGTGTCTTTAGTCAACGTCAACCTTAGCAACCTCTGCCACACCACAATTCCAACACACCACAAGCCAACTCTCAGGAGAAGCAATAACTCCTCCCTCCACTTATATTAAACAAACATTTGCAAACAAATAGCTAGCAAACAAGCAAGTATCGATAGTGTTTCACACACGTATCGCATACTCCGGGACAAACGACACACGACAACCTGGCCGGACGGACCGACCTGCTCTGATACCAATTGTAACACCCACTTTTCCCATTTTCTAAAACAACATAAGTTTTCAGATAAATCAGAGTTTAATTAACAAGTGAGTAGCTACATTTTCAAAATCAACCAAAAGTATAATCATTTATTAAAAACAGAGGAAATATCTTTTTATTCAACAATCGGCAATTCGCCAAATATCCACAAATTCATCAATTCACTTAATTTATAAGTTTCAACAAAATTTATAAGTTTCAACAAAATATGATACGTAATTAAATAACAAATATCCCCATTTCCCGTGTTACGTCTCAGAGCGACTCCTAGGACTCGACCAAACAACTTGTACTCCGAGCATACTCAAGTACCTGAATCATATGTACTTCCGAAGAAGCACAGACGCAACCAAACAACAACGGGGTGAGAAAACAATTCAATATATTAACGGTGCAAATAACATTTTACAGGGTAGTCTCACCTCTATTCATCAAATACACATCATACATCATACAATTAATTAATATCTCAAATAGTTCATCAACACATATCATACATCATTAATTCAATCAATGCAAAGTGACTCAATGCCACAATGCAAATGCGGTACCGACTCACAATAACGGTTCATCAAATAGAACCCCGAATGAATCGTTAACGTCTCCAACAAGACACGATCATCCCTGCAACCACGATTCTCAACGAATCCCGAATAATCACATCCATGACATGATTATTCCATCAACATGTATGCGTATGCCAAACTCGGTTACACACATACCATATCACGAACACACATGAATACAATCATGCCAACACGATCCTCATCATCTTCATCAATTACCACACATCCCATCACATGGGTCACAAAAATAATCAGACAATGTTCAGACATATTATTAATACAATTCGTATAGTTCATCATCAAGAGTCATATAAATCAACATAAGCACATATATTCATACACGCTAATTATCAAATATCATATCTTATGAATTCCTCATTAATTCCACTCTCGTTTATTCCCTATACATATATTCTAATACCACACGATCCTTCTGATCCTCACCGCTACCAACACTTACATCATGAGGTCTAAGCATGACATATAATCAACTATGTTACCAATCATCACGATCCTCTTCGTTTATCACTATTCCTTCATATAATTGTACAAGACTTATAGTAAACATTTCCATCATCAACACCTTTTAATCGACATATTAATAAAGTTATAATATCCCCAATAATCACATAACACGCACACACTTATTATCGGTCGCCGGGTCCTATAGTTAAACATGGATGTCATCATCAAGTTCCTAGACTAATGGTACAAGTATCGAACAAGAACTCGGGATTAAACCACTTAAAATACAGCAAAATTTCTCAAAACAGAGGCCTGACACGCCCCCCCTGTGTCCCATGACACGGCCCGTGTCAGGTGGCCTGGCACACGACCCTCCAAATCATCAAAAACACATTTCCCAGGAGGTTGACACGGCCTCCCGTGTTGTACAACACTGCCCGTGTCAGGCCTCCTGAAGCCAACTTCCCAAATTTCAACTTTTTAGCATAATGCCCGTAGCCTGACACTGCCCGTGTTGTACAACACTGCCCGTGTCAGGGCACCTGTACCCCCAAAATTCAGCTTTTTCTAAAACTCACTTTTCTCTCCCAATTTCATACCAGTTCGAATTCTATCACTTATCTCTCACTTTTATCACTCAAAACAATCCAATTGTTGTTCTTAAACTAATTTTATACCTCTAATTCCTTATGATCTTCACAACCTAATATTACTAATCAAATTAAGAAAGATCCTAGGTTTGTTTCCAATTCTCCATTTACATCATCAATAACATTATTATATCTATAACTACTTTTATACCAAACTTGTCATAGAACTCAAATTACCACCATTCCAATTACAACAATCAAGCATATAACTCAATAATAATTTCACGCAACCATAATTAATCATCATAACATATATATACATCATATCACAATTTCATCATAATCAACAACATTAGACAATCCCTAGGGAGTAAGGAACTCCCAATTATCCTTTCATGTTAGGTCACCAATAAAGAACCCTTTCTCCCCCCTTACCTCGAATTTGACAAAACCCTTGCAAAGCCTTGATCTTGAAGCTTCACGATTCTTGATTTCCCTTCTCTTTTCCCTTTTTCTCCAGAGCCCTCTTTCCTTCGTCAAAATACGATAATGAGAAAATGTATCGTGTTCCCCCCTTTTCATAACAGAATCAAATTACAACCTTGCCCCTCAAACCTCCAACTTATATTTTATTTTATTTATTAAATAACAATATTATAATAATAATACCACCTCATTATATTATCATTATTTAAATAAAATACCTCATCCACTTATTATTCAAAATACACCATCATACTCTTGATATTTATTTTATAAAAATACTTTATAAAATTGGGGCGTTACAAAAAGCATATGAAATGTTATGAAAACATATGAAATGTTATGACAATGTTATAAAAATGTTATAAAACCATATGAAATGCCGAGCAATATGTAAGGAACAAAACGACACATGAAATAGAATAAACGTTGGGGGATAAGGAGCATAAAACTCCGATGGGGAAAAGTAGCATGCTTGAGACCACCACATGGCTCAGCTGAGGCAAAAATGTCCAAGAATGGCAATTGGACAGAAAGGATCACAACACCCAAGAATAATACTGAACGAAGTGAGAAAAAACCCCAAAAAGTACATCAGAAGCATCCAAGGATGACATTAATGAATTTACTAAGGATATCCGAGAATGGCAATCGGAGGAAAAGTGATCACAACATCCAATAATAGAAATTGGAAAAAATGTGAATCCCAACATCTTGGAACAAAACTGGATGAGATGGGAAAAGTCCGGAAAGTACATCAAATCAATAAAGAATCCACTATGGACGTCCGATAATAGCAATCGTAAAAAGGGTAAGTGACCACAACATCCGAGAATAGCAATCAGATAAAATGTGAATCACAACATTCAGGAACAGAACTAAATGGAATGGGAAAAGTCTGGGAAAGTACATCAAATCAATGATGACTTCGCTATGGACATCCGAGAATGGCATCAGATAAAAAGTGATCACAACATCCGAGAATAGAAATCAGATAAAATGTGAATCACGACATCCAGGAACAGAACTGAATGAAATGGGAAAAGTCCCGGAGAGTACATAAAATCAATGATGACTTCACTATGGACATATGAGAATGGCAATCGGATAAAAGAGGTGTAAAAATCTGAGAAGAAACAATAAGTATGTGAAGAAAAGGTTATGGAGAGACAAAGATAAATGCCAAGTAAATTGGACTTTGATCACAAGGTAAGATGTTGAAAACAACAGGACCTCGAGAAATGCATAATGAGGAATAACACACTCAAATATGAAAACATATATGGAAATGGGGAATAACACATCCAAGAAAACACATAATGATGAATAACACACTCAAATATACAAACATATATGAAAATGGGGACTAACACACCCAAGAACACGCATAATGAGGAATAACACACTAAAATATGCTATCATTTATGAAAATGGGGAATAACACACCCAAGAAAACTCATAATGAGGAATAACACACTCAAATATGCCAACATATAAGAAAATGGGGAATAACACACCCAAGAACATGCATAATAAAGAATAACACACTCAAATATGCAAATGTATACGAAAATGGGGACTAACACACCCAAGAAGATATTATGATAGAAAATGCTTGACAACCAGTTTAGACTCTTAGGGGAGTCGAAAGATGGAAAACTGATTCCTCAACATAGAGATCACTACCATTCTACTTTGAGATTAGAGATGCTACTGTTGAACAAATATATGTCCCACTAGTAAACTTTATCAAGTTGAAAATCTTTTGAGAAAAGTCATGAAAAACTGCTTAGGGATTCTTGAAGAAGATTGCCTAAATTCAATGACTGATAAGGGTAAACTGATAATGGATTCAATTCCTGACTACTGTCGGAGAAAATTGATCAAATCTTTGAAATGGCTGTTAGGAGAATAAATTGATCGTGGGTTCAGTTCTTAAAATAAATGTTGAGAAGATAGACCCAGTATGAATTTTGTAGAGAATCTTCTGATTAACCAAATGTTAGAATAACTTGCAATGAGCAACAACTTTTAAACCATATGATCTGGAAAGAACTTTCCCCTTTATAAGATCACTGGCCAAGTTTCTCAACTGTTTGAAAATTCCTTGATAAGGAAAGTTTGTTTTTCAAATAAAAAGTGTTTTTACAAACCTGGTAATTCTAATGCAAATTTCATGCAAAATTTTGTAATGAAAAATCATTTTAGGAATGAAATTTATTGAGGTAAAGAAAATGAAAACATTGTCAGAACACAACTTTTGAGACAAAAATTAAAGATAAAGTAAAAGTCAAGAAAATAAATGATTGGTAACAAAAGTGGGAGTCAGTTTACGCAACCTTGATGTAGTATGCTTTTTCAAAAGAAAACTGGATTCAATTAGGACTTTTGAAGGTTGTAACATGGTCTGGTTCACGGTTTATGAAGCAAAGGATATAGGCTCAAAGTTAATTTGTACCCAACCCAACTTCGTGATGATCTCCAGTCCTACATTCAATTAATTCAACCTATGCATTCAAGTTCCAAGACATTTGGGATTGCACAGATGAAAATTGTTCATAAACCAAAGGATTTTGAGATATCAGTCACTTCTACCTTTTGTTATTTCTGGTGAGGACTTTGGTCCACTCATCTTATTTTAGTTGAGGATTTTGATGACCTCTTGATTGATGTTCTTTGTATTATCCCTATCTTTTTCCTGAACTGTGTCATTTAATCTTATAGTCAGCGGGATGCCCATGTTTTTGCCTAAGTTTGCTTCATAGGTTTTAACTTAACGAGCTTTGATTAGTATTTTTTCATCATTTTTTTTCAATATATTTTTTTGAAAGGTAATGACTGCCTAGCTTAATGATTACGGCGAACCATCATTGGCTTTTGAATTGAGAGATATCTTTGACACTTTTTTGCTGTGTACGAAGGAAAGCTTGAGATTGCAAACTTTATTGAAAGGTGTCTTGAATTATTATCTTGTACATTCAAATTAATTGAACACTACCCATCCCCAGGTTAAAATTGCAGATTTTTCCAAATAGAAAGAAACTGCAACTTCAAGGCTCAAAGGGGTTGACAAGGGATTAACTTCCTTATTTCTCCAGTGTTTGGGAGTTGAAACAATACCTATATATCATCATCCAAGTCTCAACTTAAAGTATACCAATAACAATTATGGGTTTGTTGTTTTCATCATTCTCCATCCAATCATTGTAAAAGCTTGAGAAAAGAAAATGAACTTGAAATATAAAGCATAAAGATGCAAACAGTGAAAGAAATTGAATCAAAACAAAGCAATGCTCATTTCATTAAAATCAACATAAAATTACAAACAAAGTTTAAAAGCAAACAAGTCAATACAATTGAAGAAAATTGCAAGCATAAAGAAACAATGGCCTAATGATCCATCAGCAACAAGGATGAGTTGTCATGTCTGATATTCTGGCCTTGAAGATATACTGACTGTTGAAGTCATCTAGAAAATTCACCTCTCATGATTTGGCAATGTATTTGTGAAAACATAAGGATTTGTATCCTCAAATGTGATCATCCCATTTCTGACAAGCTCTTTCACTTTAGCCTTCAATGCAAAATAGTGTTCTAAGTCATGACCAGTTCCACCTTGATGAAACTCACAGTGAAGATCCGCTCTATAACCAACCGACAGAGGATCGAGAACAGGAGGATTATGCCTAGTAGTAATCCAACCAATCTGGACCAAGTAAGGATACAACTTAGTATAAGTCACGGGAATAGGATCAAAGTGACCTCTAGTCCTAACATTACGATCCTGGTTATGGCGAACGTTCCTTTGAACTGATGGAACATTAATCATAGGAGCAACTACAACAAGGTATGATTGTTCATGGTGTTTTTGTTTGCGACGAGTTCTCCCAACAATACTTGCTTCACTGGCAAAAAAATTGACTTGAGGCAAGACAATCCTCTGGGATTGAGTTTCCTTAGTGTTCAAAACCTGTAGCATCTCCATAATCTGGCTCACATTACTTTTAGGCTCATCAAGGTCTTCCCTAACTCTCTTGTTGTGTAGGGCTTGATTTACGATTCTCAATCTGATAGCAACTCTAGTTCCGTATTTGTGTTGAGGAAACAGCTTGACGGATCAAGAGACAACTGAAGAAGGAAACAAACGGGATGAGTTCCCACACAACTCAGATGAATGCAAGCAAGTGGCCAAATAAAGGCGGATTTACCAACTTCATGAAGATCAACGCAAAGGAGTAGTATTCTAAAATCTAAGTCTAAAATCTCCATTCCAATGCTAAGGATAGTAAACATAGTCCAAAAATTAAATTCACAAGTCTTTTAGAAGTTCAATCCTTTATTAGTATTTTTGTGTCCAAATGGACAAAGGAAAAAGCACAAGAATAAAAATAACATAAACAATATGATGAATGATATAGCATAATAAAAGAGATAAGGGAGCAAGAATTAAAAATAAAGAGGATAAGGTGTGAGAAAGAATTAAAATGTTAGTATAGTAATAGTGTAAACACCCCAAATTTGCCCTCACCCATTCACACCATGGATTGTGATCATTTCATATGCATAAACTCAATCATAGCGTCTCATATCACATTCTTGATTCATTGCATTAATTCAAAGTCATCTGCATCTAGGGTTTGTGATCTGAGCAATCCCAAAGCTTCTTGAGCCACTCCAAGGGCCATCAATCACTTAAAAGGAATCCATGTATGTTCAATCATCATATTATATCCTCTCAAAGTCAATAATGACAAAAAGTCACAAGAGCTGAGAAGGGTATGGAAGCAGAGCCAGGCTTGACTGCACAGATGACCTAAAATTAGGGTTTTGGTTTCAGAGGCCATAACTCCAATTTTTTTTGGTCATTCTTGTTTCTATTGGTCTCTATATGGTATAGGGAGTATGCATATCAATTTTCATGAAGAAATTCCTTGGGGAAGTCATCTGATCAAGAGTTGACTTTTCAAGCAAGTCAGTGTAAAATCAGGGCATCTGAGGCCCCCAATGACCCAACCAAAGGGTGTTCTTCATCATTTTGATTGTGTATGATCTTTATTTGATCATGGAAGATATTGGAAGTTCAAAAAATTGAAGAATTTCAAGTCTTTTGCAAAGTTGACTTTTTGGGAAAGTTTGACTTTTAATGAAATTGCCATTTTAGGAAACTTTTTCAACCATTACTTTTTGATTCAAAAATGCTTCAAATGAAAAAACTTTGGTCATGAAAGTTGTAGAATAGATCATTCCCTTTTCAAAAAGTACAAGAACATGACCTAATTCATTTTGGATCAAAAGTTATGGCTTACCAAAGTTGGCTAAAATCACAAAATTTCAAAGTTTCTACCAAAGAGGGATTTTGCAAAATGACTTGATCAAGTGT
Organism: Lathyrus aphaca; assembly: GCA_963966055.1. Taxonomy (NCBI): domain Eukaryota; kingdom Viridiplantae; phylum Streptophyta; class Magnoliopsida; order Fabales; family Fabaceae; genus Lathyrus; species Lathyrus aphaca. The sequence goes on from OZ014519.1 coordinate 314,941,641, forward strand.
TCTAAAGCTACCAAATGGATTTCTAAACTTCACAACATGATCATACAAGACCTAAAAGTCAGATTGCACCAAAGAACCACCCATTTTTATGGCTTATGGAACAAGATTTTTCATAAGAAGCAAAAGTGAACCAACTTGCAAAACTCATCATAAGTTACAATCCACTTGGTTGCTGACTTTATGAATCATCCTAGGGTTCTCCCCACATCATGCTACGCAGGACACACCTTTTTTCCTTGGCTAGCAAGTAGCCCATGCTTCCCTTACACAACTTTGACATTTTGGCAACTTGAGCCATACCTATCACAAAAGCACACATCACCTCATCTGACCGATCACCATAGTTTATGCAAATCAAAAGCAAGCCAAAGCATACAAAACACAAGCCTGAGGCACTCTCTAACTCAGCATTCTCATTTTCACACCATCTTGCAAAAGCATTCGAAACTGATTGCACAAGCCACAAACACAAAAACTAACTTCACAAATCAACTCAACACACTTCCCTGATCACAAACCACCCTTCACCATAGCTTGAAACTCAAAGAATCAAAAACACGATCACCACCTGCCATTGAACAGAACTTCTACCATCTCTTAAACCAGCCATTGCAAACTTCAAACAAGCCTTGAAAGCTTCTCAGGAGGTCCAAGGGAGTTGATTGCGAGCAAGACATCAGCCAGAAAGAGCCAGAAACTAAAGCTTCAGAAATTTTGAAGATTTTCGTTTTCATGAAGTTTTGAAGATTTTAGAAATTTTCAGGTGGGAATCCCACCGGAGAAGACGACCGGAAGTCTTCTCCGGCCACCTGAAAATAATTAGGGCTAATCCCTGTAATTAATGGGAGTTTGAATTCTGAGCGTAGGATTGGTTGACTTTGTTTGACTGGCGCGTGTTTGGATGGTCCAGATCCACTTACTTAACCCTAATCCAGTCATTTACTTAATTAATTAGGATTAATTTATTTCAAACCTCATAATGAATCCTGGCCTTCCAATCTCGCGCGCGTCAATTCCCTCTCTTTTTATTCAAATCCTGTCCATTGGATGCGTTGACTTCTCCATAAATTCATTTTATTTTTCATTTTTATTCATTTAATTTGTGCATTTAATTTAAAATAGTAAAACAATTTTAAAAATTCTGAAAATTTTTGTACAAACTTTTATTAATTTTCAGAAACCAAAAACATTTTTATTTTTATTTTGTGCATTAAAAATTATTTTTAAATCATTTAAAAGTTTATTTTTAATTAATTAATGAGAATTAATTAATTAAAAATACTTTTAGGTATTTAAAAATCACCAAAAAATTCATGAAACCTTTAAAATCATTTAGAAACATTGTCCAACCCTCAAACAAAATTTATTTTTTGATCTTGATGCATTTTGACAATTTTTCATGGAATTAATTTCATTTCAAAGCAATATTTTGATCCCATGTTCAAAAATTCATTTCTGCCTAGTCTTTGAGAGTTGGACTTTGATTCTTTTTGCATTGTGTCTTGCATATTATGTAGTTTGTAGGATTAAATTGGCATGATTTGATCTTTCATTTTAAATTTGTTGAACATTTTTCTTGTCAAGGTACCCTAAAACCCTAGAAATCTTAGGAAATTCATAACCCTAATTAGGTTAAGAATTGGATTCCCTCCTTTGGGCAGTGAGTTTGTGTAGGGTTAGGTTTCCCTTGAATGAATTTTCAATTTTTTATTTTGATGTTTGCTTCTGGTTTTGGTTTTTGTTTGTTGCATTGATCATAAACCCTAATTTGGGCTTCCTTTTGCACTCATCTTGCATTTGCTTGCATAACATGACTTGCCATAGCATTTTGTCCATCCATTTGATTCATTAGACATCTTAAGACATGTTAGAAGTATGTTTGATCATTGCACTTTTCATTTGCCATGTTGTATGTCATTTGCATTACATAACTTTTCATGTATGTTCATGGTTCCAAGCATGCTCCCTTTGCACCCATATGTTTGTATGATCATCCTCATGTCTTGTTTCATGTTTGCATCATCTCATAGCATCATTATCATCACACATATGCTTCTGGTTTTGATGTGCATCATGTCATTTCATCTCATTTTGCATTGCATTGCATTGCATTTCTTTCACTAACTTTTCAGGTGGTAAGTAACTTTGAGAAGTGAATTTGCCTTCACTTCTCACAATTTCTTTTCATCCCTCTTATGCATCATTGCTGCATTTTGTTTTGTGTTTGAGATTGAGCTTGCTCATTCTTCTCCATCTTACTTTCTTTCCTCAAGTGACTTGTCTTCTTAAATGAAGCAATTTACTTTGCTTCCCTTTGCTCCTTTCATCTGCTTCCTGGTGGTTCCATTGAAGATCTTTCTTGTAAACCTCACAAGCCTTAGGAACAACCAAGCATGACAATGATTAGGGTTTTGATTAGTCCCCCACTTAGCTTTTTACCTTTGTGTCTCATTGAGTCTTCTCTTCTCATCTCATAATCCAGGACTAAACCCTAAAGGCTTTAAGGCTTTGTGATTAAGCTTATACCTGCATCCTTCTATTAGGATGGAGTGTATAACTTTAATCCTAAGTGTTAAACCCTTAATGTGTTTAAATCTCTTAATCAATTCACTTAACAATCATCAAGACATCACACTTGTAACTTGGGCCTTGCATTAGGGTTCTAATTCTTCCTTAATTGGTTAAGAAGGACTAACCTTGTGTTAATGGACAAGTCCCCCTCAAGTTGTCTTACAAATCATAAAACTCACTTCATCATCATATCATTAAATAAAATCCACTTAACCAAAGGCTTGTTTTTTCATGAGTTTAATCCCTAATCATGGATTAAGTTGAGGAGCTTTCCTCAGCTTAAACATTCTCATCTATTATCCTTCTATTAGGATGGTGTAATGAGTCTGTTTAATCCCTGATTATGGCTTAACCTCATTACTTAACACTAAACAAAAACCACAAAAACATCTAAATAATAACAAGTAGGTTAATGATCTTAATCCTACACCATGGTGATTAAGTGTGAGAAGCTGACTTCACACTTAAGGTATTCTCATTACCCCTAATCAGAGGGAAGATGTGAAGAGTTTACTAACCCATTGGTTTAGGCTTAAGCTCATTAACTTATGACAAACTCCAAAAAACAATAAAAGACTGAAAACTCAAAAACAAACAATAATCGTCCCCTCCGGGATTCTTTTCTCATCTCATTCACTCACAAACGAGAACTTGCTTCTTCCGTCTAATGCAAGACAGTTTGCACCTGAGCCAGACAGGTCATACACTTGAGCATTGACAAGCAAGCAGTTCACAAGTCAATTCATCTTTCAGTCTCTTTGGGTCGAACTACAATGTTCTGACTTCCTCATTGCACGAGAGGATATGTAGGCATAACTTAACAGTTATCGAACAAAAGTCTCTGTATATTCCCCCTCTTTCTAGCCTTATTCTTTAGCCTCATTATCATGAGCATTTCATCTTTGTTCTTACACTGACACTATACATATTACACTTCACTTCTCTTACACTGACACCTGTACATCCTTTTCCAGCTCTTTATACACAAATTGCAATGACACTACCCCTTTAAAACACAAATCTTTTAAGCGTGGATCCCGTCGAGTACGACGGACAATCTGGGTGCTAATACCTTCCCAGGTTGTAACCAACCCCCTTTCTCAGTCTCTCCGGTTCGCAACCGTCTTATCCATATCTTTTCTTAGGTTTATGCAGCATTACCTTTCCCTCGGGATAAAAATGCCTAGCTGGCGACTCTATTCATTCCCTGTGAGTTCACTCCTGTGTGTTCTCATATCCTCCCTTTCACCGACCGTTCGCGTCCGTACCTTTATCTGGGTCATTCCTATTTATCGGGAGCGACAGCTTGGCGACTCTGCTGGGGAAATCCCTTGTACTGTAACCAGGGCTTCTGTTTCTTTTTGTGGGTTCCTCCTAGCGCTTGTTTGATTTGTGTTTACTGGGGTGTTATGTGCTATTGGTGTTTGTATATTTGTTTGATTTATTGCTTTATGTACAGTTTGTTTACTGCTTTCTTTACGGCTTTATATACATCATACTGTCATACTGTATTTGGCTGGATCTGGTTTTGTCTTGGTGGGTGGGGTTCTATTGAGAGTTTAAGGCCCTATACCTGGGACCTGAGTGACACCTAGGCTAGAGTGGTTCATGTTCTTTCCCATTCCATCTCGGTCTGGTGCGGGAATATGAAACACGGTTCAGATATGGGTTTCTTCTTGAGAACTCCGTGCTACAGATTTCCTGTAGTGCTAGGGCTATCTGGGAAGCCTGCTAAGTCTGGATGACCTTTAGTATTGACCTTTAGAAACTGAGGTGAATTAGAGGAGGATCTTTTATGGTTATTGTAAACACTGTACCTCCGGGTTAGAAGTGTTTACACTTCTCATAACTGATCCAAGTCTGAGGATCCTTGTTTTAGAACATCACCTGTGAGGGGGTTGGGCTGTTTACAGGTTTGCAGGTACCCTTGACCTCAACATACCCTGTTACTTTGTTTTGATTAAGAGTACTCCATTTTGGAACAGTTCTTGTGATTTTTAACCCTGGACATGTGACTCTTTATTTGAGTCCCCCACCTTGGTTATTGGACTTATGAACCTCCATCTGGATTTCTTGAACATACATGGACCTATATCAAGGCAGTTAATCAGATCCAGCTTGATCACAAACCCTTGCATATCATTTGCATACATCATCATAGCATCATTTGACATTTGCTTATTTGTTTTTCAGGGTATCCATACTATATTTTGGCTTGGTTTTGACCCCTTCATCTGCATAGGCCTATCTTCACCAGTATCTGCTTCAGCTATTCCTCATCAGCCACCTGCTTTAGTCACCTGCATCACCAGTCTCAGCCTGTCAGTGGCCCATCTTCTGGCATCAGTCATCATCATCAGCACCTGTTCTTCAGCAACATGGCACCTAAGAAGAGCAACATCTCCTATCATTTCTTTGAGCTTGAGCTGGCTGGTATCAGGAAGGTCCAGGCCCTGATTACTCTAGACCATATACCACTATTCAGAGAACATTATGGAGGAATCCTTGATGTGGTTATGGATTTGGACCCTTCACAGAGGAGCTTGATTCATACTTTCCTGCAGTTCTATGATCCCCCTCTGAGGTGTTTCACCTTCCAGAATTTTCAGTTGGGACCATTGTTGGAGGAGTATTCATCACTGATTGGTGTACCTATCAGGGGTGGAGTCCCTTTCAACCCTGAGATGTCTTTTCCTAGTAATGAAGAGGTGGCAAAGGCATTATATCTGGAACCAGTTCTGATTGGGCAGAACATGACAGTCAAGGCTGGAATCTCTGGTCTACACTTGGATTTCTTGACCTCTCAGGCTATTCTGAAGGCTTCCTTAGGTAAATGGAAGGCAGTCTGTGCATTATTAGCCCTAAGCATATATGGGGTTATATTATTTGCAGATGAGCCTAAGTTTGTTAGCAAGAATGCAATCCACCTTTTCATTCTAAGGAACCCAGTGCCCACCTTACTGGGAGACTTCTACTACTCTGTCCACCAAAGGAATGAAAAGCAAAGGGGAAGATTAGTGAGATGTTGTGCTCCTTTGTTCCATACTTGGCTGCTCAAACATTTGCCAAAGACTGATGCATTCTTGAACCCTCACCAGCAGAAGAACTGGGCTAGGAGACTTGTTGCTTTAACCTCAGATGATATCAGGTGGTGCACCCAGAGCACCAAGGGCAGAGACATCATTACTAGTTGCGGGTAGTTTCCCAATGTACCTCTGATAGGAGTGAAGGGTTGCATCAACTACAACCCTCTGCTATTCAAAAGACAACTGGGTTATGCACTGGTCCACCCTCCTAGAGTACAAGATCTAGCAGAGACCCTTTATTGTGAGAGCAAGCCTAATCTGGCTATTGGCAGGCAAGCATCCTGGGCTTGGGACAATGTACAGACTAAAGGGGTAACCATTCTTGGGAGATGCAACAATGTGGCCTCATCTCAGTACTATGAGTGGTCTCATGCCAGGGCTCAAATTTCTGGGATGCCCTTCACCCTTGAAGATGTGCCTGGACCCTCCACAGCACCACCTCCAGCAACTGTCAGCCTGGAAGAGTTTGAGAAGCTCAAAGAGAGAAATGAGAATTTGTCTGAAGCCTTGAAGAGAACCCTCTGGGAGAGGAGTGATGGTCGTCTGGATATTGAGAGGTTAGAAAAGCTAAAGGTGGAGCATCTAGCCCGGATTGAAAAGTCAGAGGACTACATCAAGAAGTCAAGGGCTGGAGAACAGATTTTGAAGAATGCCTGCAAAGAGGCCCAGTTCCAGAAAGCTAGGACTGATCTTTATCTGAAGGAGAGCCAAGCTAGGTGGGTTAGAATCACTGAAGCTCGCACTCAGGAGGATAAGAGAACTCAGGACAAGATTGAGCAGTTGGAGGCTAATGCAAAGGAGCAACAGGAAGCCCTGCAGGCAGCCCAAAGGGAGATCTCAGAGTTGAAGATTAGGGATGGTGTGAAGAGGTCAAAGGACCAGGGCAGACACAAGAAGCTAACCACTGCCATCACCACCAGGAATCTTCTCATCAGGAACCTCACAGAGCATCCAGCTAATCCTGTGACTGAGGCACTTTTGAAGGAAGTCCAGGAGGATGAGTTTGGCCTTGGTGTCTGATTTTTGCTTGTTGTTTCTTTCATTTCATGTACTTTTCTTTATGTTGTATTTTTGACCCCTTAGAGGGCATGTATTGTAAGAAGCAAACTATGTATGTTTTTCCGTTTGTAATATATTCATTAGTTTGTTTTATCTGAGTTCTTTTTCTCTCAAGCAACATCAAAAGCATCTTCCTCAGGGGTCTGGAAAGGTCAAAACCAAGTGCCAAGCCGGATACCTTGGAAACAAATAAGCATACTGCATTACATACTAACCTTTTGTTTTGTTTTGTAGGTTTTGTTTTGTTTTGTTGCTAACTCTGTTGTGATTCAGGAACTATTGCTCGACGTCGGGTGTTCCCACTCAACCGTCCACACAGATATCCCACCCGCAACAACCTTCCGGGCATACAAATGGACCAAGTACAGCAGGACCTTACAGAGGTCAGGAATCAAATGGCCAATGAGAGACTGGAAATGAGGAATCAGATGACCCAGTTTATGGAGGTGATGAATGGATTGGCACAGAGCCAAGAGAGATTAAGAGCACTAGTAGAAAGGCAGACCCAGGAGGAACCCCATCTAGGGACTGGGGGGACAAGCAATAATGAGAGGGTTCAGCCTCATGTTAATCCTCCAGTCTATGGACCCCACCTTCATCCAGAGATCAACATCCCTGTTAATGTACAAGGGACTGCCACTGCGGGCAGAGTATTACAAGAAGACCCCCAGGAAGATCAATTTACTGTGATGGGAGCTGGGGATGAAGCCTATGACAGAAGGCTAGATGAGATTGCTGAGAAACTGAGATCTCTGGAGTCTCAAAATTCCTTGGGCTTTGATGTTATGGACATGGGTTTAGTGGACGGGGTCAGGATTCCCCACAAGTTTAAACCTCCATGCTTTGAGAAGTACAACGGAACTTCCTGTCCCCGAACCCATTTACAATCCTTTCTGGGGAGGCTGAAGGCATATACCATGGATGAAAAGCTATGGATGTTTTATTTTGAAGATAGTCTAACAGGAGCTTCAAGGGAATGGTACTCTCACTTAACTAGAGCAACCATTAGGTGCTGGAAAGACCTGGCTGAGGCCTTTATCAGACAATACCAGTACAACTTGGATATGGCTCCCAACAGGACCCTCCTGATGGGAATGTATCAATCATCCAGGGAAAGCTTCCGGGAGTACGCTCAGAGGTGGAGGCAGCTTGCTGCTGCTGTCCAACCACCCATGTCAGAGAGGGAAATGGCTGATATGTTTATGAACACCCTCAAGGGGACATACATTGACAGGCTAGCTGCCTTTTCTTCCACTAGCTTTGCTGATGTGGTCATAGCCGGGGAAAGAATTGAGAGCCTATTAAAGATGGGTAAGATTTCTGACAACGGTGCAAGCTCGTCCAGCAACCCCAGAAAACCTTTTGTAGGTCCAAGAAGAACCGGTGAGACCAATGCTATTCAGGCCAGCAGGGGCAGACCACAATATGTTCATAGGTCAGTAGCAGCAGTCACCATTCCCTCTCCACTTCCTCAGCAACCAGTATATCAACCACAACAACAAACCCATTACCGGCAACAAACTCAGTATCCACCTCAGAGAAATTATAACAACAACAACACCAACAACAACAATCAGCAAAGACCGTATCAACAGAGACCATCTCAGGCCAATAGGGTGATCGATCCGATCCCTATGCCTTATGCCACATTATTGCCACAACTCCTGAAACTCAACCTGGTTGAGCTAAGGACATTGGCGCCTCCAGATCCTGCCAGTCTGCCCAGAAATTATGACGCCAGCGCCAAATGTGCTTTTCACTCAAATGCACCTGGCCACAATACAGAGAAGTGCAGAGCTTTGCACATGAAAGTACATGACCTAGTGGATTCCAAGGCCCTAAACTTTGCACCCCCACCAAATGTTAACAAGAACCCTATGCCCAACCACGGTGGACCGAGAATCAATGCTATTGAAGAAGATAAGCCGTCTTACTTGATAACCAGTTTGGGTCAGATTCGGACACCCTTGGTAGAGATTAAAGCTCAACTCCTTGAATGTCAAATGTTCCCGGGATGTGAGCTAGGGTGTGCTTATTGCAACATTTCAGTGAATGGGTGTGATAACTTGAGAGAGGGCATAGATGGTCTCATCCAGAGTGGCCTGCTTCAAATCACAACATCAATACCTACCAATCCAGCAATCTCCTTAACAACAATTCCCGAGTCTTCTACAACTGCAACAACCATTGTTCCAAACAACTCTTCAATCTCATCAACAAATGCTTCATCTGTCACTTCAACGGACCAAACATCAACAAACATCCCTTCTACAACTTCAGCACCCCTTCATTCAGAATCTCCTACAACAGCAACACTCATCCAGTCAACAGTGTCTCCTACAACATCAATAGAAAATAATGAAAGTGTCTCAACAGTTATAATTTATTATGATCCTGCAAATGATTCTGCCTACAACTCACAAAATGCCTCTCCTGCTAGAGCACCAGTTACAATATACTATGATCCACATACTATTGCAACACCCTCATCTGCTGCAGTCAGCCCGGTTACCATCACGGTACCTGGGCCCGTTCCTTATGAAAGCAGTAATGCCATCCCTTGGCATTATGGCTCGGACCTGTACTGCGAAGGGCAGAAAATCACTCTTGAATCATCAACTTCTTCACCACAAATAGACAATGTGGGGGGAGGCGGAGGCTTCACTCGAAGCGGACGTCTTTTCGCCCCACAAATTCCAAGACCCATTGTTGAAGCAGAAGCTGCTGCCAAGGCAAAAGGGAAGAGCACGGTGCAAGAAGAACAAGTTGCTAAAGGAGTTTTAAAGACCCCTTTTGATCAAGAGGTTGATGAATTCATGAGAATCATCAAGAAGAGCGATTACAAGATAGTAGACCAGCTTCACCAGACACCTTCCAAGATCTCCATTTTATCATTGCTAATGTGCTCCGAGGCTCATCGGAACACACTACTAAAGGTCTTGCACGCAACTTATGTGCCAGAGGAGATTACCGTCAATCAGTTGGAGGCTGTGGATGGAAATGTTAACGCTAGTAATGGACTAGGATTTACCAACACTGATTTGACAACGGAAGACCGCAATCACAACAAGGCTTTGCACATTACCTTGGAGTGTAAGGGTGCAGTTCTTTCCCATGTACTGGTAGACACAGGGTCATCCCTCAATGTCTTACCTAAAAAAGCCCTTGTGAAGCTGGAATATGAAGGATTGGCATTACGCCCCAGCAACTTGGTAGTAAGGGCCTTTGACGGTTCTAAGAGATCAGTTCTGGGAGAAATTGAGTTGCCTATAACGATTGGCCCACAGACTTTCAAAACGACCTTCTTCGTGATGGATATACAGCCTGCCTACATCTGTCTATTGGGTAGGCCATGGATACACGCCGCTGGCGCCGTGACCTCAACCCTTCACCAGAAGTTAAAATTCGAGTGGGAGGGCCAAGTCGTTACTATTTGTGGAGAGGAAGATATCTTTGCTAGCCATTTGGCTACATACAAGTATATTGAGATGGATGGGGAGATCCATGAAACCATGAGTCAGGGTTTTGAAGCCCTAAACATCAACGAAGCATCTGCTGTGCTTGGGACTTCCATGACATCTTATCAACAAGCCCGGAAGGTTGTTGAAGAGGGGAATGCTCAAGGCTGGGGCAAGCTGTTGCCTGTGGATAATAAAGAAGACAGATTTGGGTTGGGTTACAAACCAACTCAGCAAGATCAACCAGAGGCTGCTAAGAAGCCCAGTTTTGTTAGTGGGGGGATGCTCACCCCTGATGCTGTAAACAACTTGGAAGATGAGTCGGAAGATGAGCGCAACCTGGAGAGCTGGATACGTCCAAGGATCCCGGGGAGCCGTATCTCAAACTGGTCTTCCCAGGGAATTATAAGGGTTACTCCTGCAGAGTAATTATTATTTCCTGTATATTTTAAGCATGCATCAAGTCTTGCATCTTGCCCAAGATGACAAGACTCATTTTGTAATCGGGCCATCTGTAATTTTGCGCAAACAGATCAATCAATGATAATCAGACATCTTTTGCAAATGAGTCTTTTTTTCTTTTCCACTCACTGTTTTTCCATTTTTCTTTTTGTACAAAAATAAATGGCAATGTTTTCAAAATGATAACTTCATTTCACTCTTTTCTAAACAAGATTAAAATCAATCACTAAAATGAACAAACTGAACCCTTGCAGAGAGTGCCTTCCGGACCGCACCGACAACAACACGGCTATGACTTCGTATGACTTTGACAATCCGATCAATCAAGCCGATGAAGGGGTTGAAGAAGATTACGAGCTTCCTGAAGAGCTAGCCAGGTTGTTAAGACAAGAGGAGAAGGTTATTACTCCTCATCAGGAGGAGGTTGAAACAGTTAATCTTGGTACGGATGAAGACGTGAAAGAGGTTAAGATCGGGGTCTGTTTACAAGACTCAGTGAAGAAACAACTGATTGACCTGCTTCAGGAATATGTGGATGTGTTTTCTTGGTCTTATCAAGATATGCCAGGGTTGGATACCGACATTGTTATGCACAAGCTGCCTTTAAAAGAAGACTGCCCGCCGGTTAAACAGAAACTGCGCCGTACTCGCCCAGACATGGCAATGAAAATCAAAGAAGAGGTACAAAAGTAGTGGGACGCCGGGTTCCTTGTTGTAACCTGCTATCCACCTTGGGTTGCTAATATAGTACCTGTGCCTAAGAAAGACGGCAAAGTGAGGATGTGTGTTGACTACCGGGACCTGAACAGAGCCAGCCCGAAAGATGATTTCCCATTACCTCACATTGATGTATTGGTTGAAAATACGGCTCAGTTCTCGGTATTCTCCTTCATGGACGGATTTTCAGGATACAATCAGATCAAAATGTCACCTGAAGACATGGAGAAGACAACTTTCATCACACCTTGGGGCACGTTCTGTTACAAGGTGATGCCATTCGGATTGAAGAACGCTGGTGCAACATATCAACGGGCTATGGTAACATTATTCCATGATATGATCCATAAAGAAATCGAGTGTTATGTGGATGACATGATTGCCAAGTCCCTCACAGAAGAAGACCACTTGGTAAATCTGCTAAAACTATTCAAGCGTCTGAGGAAGTACCAACTGAAGCTAAACCCCAACAAGTGCACATTTGGGGTGCGATCTGGTAAGCTGCTGGGTTTTATTGTAAGCGAGAAAGGGATTGAGGTTGACCCTGATAAAGTCAAAGCCATTCAAGAAATGCCTGCACCAAAGTCTGAAAAAGAAGTTCGAGGGTTTCTAGGTAGATTGAACTACATCTCAAGGTTCATATCTCACCTTACAGCAACCTGTGAACCCTTGTTCAAGCTGTTAAGAAAAGAACAGACGGTCAGTTGGAATGAAGACTGCCAGAGGGCTTTTGACAAGATCAAAGAATACCTGCAAGAACCACCAATCCTTATGCCTCCAGTTGAAGGAAGACCTTTGATAATGTACTTGACGGTATTAGAAGAGTCAATGGGGTGTGTGCTGGGCCAGCATGACGAGTCTGGTCGAAAAGAGTATGCAATATACTACCTGAGCAAAAAGTTTACCGACTGTGAACAACGCTATTCACTGCTCGAGAAAACTTGCTGTGCTTTAGCGTGGGCTGCTCGCCGACTGAGACAGTATATGTTGACCCACACTACTTTATTGATATCCAAAATGGACCCAGTCAAGTACATTTTCGAGAAGCCAGCTCTTACCGGACGGGTTGCAAGATGGAAAATGATTCTCACGGAATATGACATTCAGTACACATCTCAGAAAGCCATCAAGGGCAGTGTATTGTCTGATTATCTCGCTGAGCAACCTATTGATGATTACCAGCCTATGAGATTTGACTTCCCTGATGAAGACATCATGTTCATAAAAGCGAAAGATCATGAAGAGCCTGTTCACACTGAAGGGCCTGACCCGGAAGAAGAATGGACTATGATGTTTGATGGGGCTGTTAATATGAATGGTTGTGGTGTTGGTGCAGTACTCATTACACCCAAGGGATTTCACATGCCTTTATCGGCAAAGCTCACCTTCAACTGCACTAACAACGAAGCTGAATACGAAGCTTGCATTATGGGTCTTGAGGAAGCTATTGACCTCAGGATCAAGACATTGATTGTATTCGGAGATTCAGCTCTGGTATTTAATCAAACCAACGGCAAATGGTACACCCACCAGGATCATCTGATACCTTACAAGGATTATACAAGAAGGTTATTGACTTTCTTCACAACGGTCAAGCTTGAGTATATCCCTCGGGACGAGAATCAGTTTGCAGATGCTCTGGCTACCATTTCGTCAATGATCAAAGTTCAAGCTGCCAACTTTGTGCCTCGGATTTCAGTGTCCAGACTCGACAGACCAACATATGTATTTGCAGCCGACGTTGTCAAAGATGATAAGCCTTGGTTCCATGACATTAAGTGTTTCTTGGAGGATCAAACATACCCACCTGGGGCATCTTCCAATGATAAGAAGACTTTAAGAAGGCTTACTGGTAGTTTCTTCCTGAACACTGATGGTTCCCTGTACAAGAGAAACTTTGATATGGTACTCCTCAGATGCGTTGATAGAATAGAAGCAGACTTGTTGATGCACGAAGTGCACGAAGGATCCTTTGGTACCCATGCAGGAGGGCATGCCATGGCTAAGAAATTGCTAAGATCAGGTTATTACTGGATCACAATGGATGCAGACTGTTGTGCCTACGCCAGAAAATGCCATAAATGCTAGATTTATGCGGATAAGGTGCATGTGCCTCCCAATCCTCTGAACGTAATGTCTTCACCCTGGCCCTTTTCTATGTGGGGCATTGATATGATTGGCAAGATCGAGCCGACTGCTTCAAATGGCCATAGATTCATCTTGGTTGCCATTGATTATTTCACCAAATGGGTTGAAGCAGCTTCCTATGCAAATGTCACAAGGCAAGTGGTAGCCAGATTTCTGAAGAGAGATATCATCTGTCGATACGGAGTTCCCGAGCGAATCTTTACTGATAATGGTTCTAACTTAAACAACAAAATGATGACAGAGCTGTGCTGGGACTTCAAGATCCAACACCACAATTCTTCTCCTTACAGGCCAAAGATGAATGGCGCTGTTGAGGCGGCTAATAAAAATATCAAGAAGATTGTGCAGAAGATGGTAGTCACCTACAAAGACTGGCATGAAATGCTACCATTTTCCTTACATGGGTACCGCACGTCAATCAGAAAATCCACTGGGGCAACACCGTATCAGCTTGTGTATGGTATGGAAGCAGTCCTACCGGTTGAAGTTGAACTACCCTCCCTACGGGTACTGATGGATGCTAAGCTGAACGAAGCAGAATGGGTCCGATCTCGATACGAACAACTGAGTCTGATTGAAGAGAAAAGATTGGCTACAATCTGTCATGGGCAGTTATATCAAAGAAGAATGAAGAAAGCCTTTGATCAGAAAGTCAGGCACCGAGAGTACCAAGTAGGAGATCTTGTGCTGAAAAGAATCCTCCCTCCTCATACAGACCACAGGGGAAAATGGACTCCGAACTATGAAGGACCATTCGTGGTAAAGAAAGTTTTCTCTGGTGGAGCACTGATGCTCAGCACCATGGATGGTGAAGACTTCCCGTCCCATGTGAATTCAGATGCAGTTAAAAAATACTTCGCATAAAAATGACCCGCTGGACATAAAAACAGAATGTAAGTCCAGGCAAAAATAGGGCATCCCGGCGAGTCAAAAACAGAATAAAAGACTCGGGCAAAAATAAGGGAAAATAAACAAAAAAATGTACACCCGCTGAGTTGAAAAGCCGCATTGGACAGCTCAGGCAAAAATGGGTATCCCGATGGATTGAAAACCCGAAAGGGCGATCCATGCAAAATAAGGGAATAAGCGAACAACTGCATTCTGAATTCGTCTGTATCACTTACAACTTGGTTAGCTTCAAAAGGATCAAGCGCCGGTCAGAAACAACTCTCTTCAGAAAGCAAGACGAGAAGAACGTCAAAAGTCATACGAGTCATAGCCAAGGGAAACTCCTTGAAGCGTCGTCAACATTTCCAACATTTTGTTTCTCAATTTATAACAATCTCCTCATTCTAGGGGATTTGTTTCTTTGACTGTATCTTCCCAATTCAGGGCATATGAATTAATAAAATCAAATTTTCAGTCATATCTCGTCTCGTACATTTTATTTTCATTTGCAAAATGTCTGATTCCTATAAGATGTTGATTACATAAATACAGATGCTTCTCTTAAAACACGTGCTTGTAGGAAATATACTTACTCCCGGGAGTGTCTGAACTCCTATGATGGAATCCGGTAAGGGATACCTCGGGATTACTTGTACGTTTTTCTATCTTTGCAGGATTGCAGGTGTTCAAAACACAGCATGGGGCATGAAGGCTTCACTCCTAGCAGGCTGGCAAATCAACACTCACTCAGTTCTAGTATCCCAGGTGCTTTCTCCCCAGCTGAGTTGCCACTTGTCGCTTCGCCCAACCGAGGTGCCAATCATTCTTCCTCCTCAGCCAAATATGAAAGCCGGGAAACCATCTCCCCACAGAGTGTCAGCCTCTATCCAGAAGAGCAACGCATGAAAGGAATCACAACAGAGTGACAGAGACTTCTGCAAACCCCAGCTGGGTCCCTCATTACCATGAATGGGTCTATCAGTGACCTGTTCCTCCAAGCAGATACATCTGAATGATCTCATCCCCAGCTGGGGTGTCCACTTCAAATAGATCGACCAGAGATCTTCGCAGCAACGGGATCCGAATCCCGGATCGGTATCTCTTGCATAATCATAGCATTCGCATCATATTCACCCCACAAAGCGTAGCATTCCGTCTAATACGGAACATTACGGCAAAAATCAAACATGTTGCATAAACATAAGTCATGGTCTGAATCAAACACTTGTGAATATCAACAATCCATCAATAATATACAGAAATGCTCCCCAGATTCCTCAGCGGAGAGCTAAAGCTAAAGCAGTTGCCTTACACTCACAAACACAAGTGCATACTCCTTGTGACGCCCGTCCGTGTCACATCCCCAGCAGAAAGCCAAAGCGTCCCCTTTGCACTCACAGATGTATGTATATAACTTTCTTGACATCCGTCCGTGTCACTTTCCCCAGCACAGTAACCTAAACACTTTGTATATCAGATATTTGTTTATACTATACTCTTCTCCTTTTGACACTCGTCCGTGTCACTCTCTCCAGCAGGTTGAACACTCATCTACACTACTCATACTTTTCACTAAAATTTATTTCACTTATACAGATACTCGTCCGTATCTTGTACACACCATTTATATCCCCACAGATTCGACACTCGTCCGTGTTCTTTGTTAACCAGTTGGTACTCGTCCGTACCATCATCTCAGAGCATGCGTCAAGCGTTTGTTTCTACCTGATACTTGTCCGTATATTGGTCTTAAGGATGCTCGTCCGCATCTTTAATCCATACATTGTGTCAAACACTTATGTCTTCCTGAATTGAGATACTCGTATGTGTCTACTGTTCCCCAGAGGAGTCCTCTCAGATTCAACACTCGTCCGTGTTCCTTGTTAACCCGTTGATACTCGTCCGTATCATCATCTCTGAACACATGTCAGTATTTATTTCTACCTGATACTCGTCCATATCATAGTCTTAAGGATGCTCGTCCGCATCTTTAATCTATACACAACACCAAACACTTATACCTTTTATTTCTTGGATATAAACACTCGTTCGTGTTTACTATTCCCCAGTAGATCGCCAACAAAGCGAATTCTTTTTCTATCTGGAATTCGTCCTATGTCATGATAACCCTTGAGAGCAGTCGTCCCCTGCTAGGTGATCGTCCTTCACCTCTTGATGACCATCCCTCATCATGCTCGTCCGATGGCCGTCCCTGTCCTTGACCTTTTCTATCCGACACTCGTCCTGTGTCGTGATATTTAGCAGCCGTCCCCTGCTAGGTGATCGTCCTTCACCCTTTGATGATCGTTCTTCATCATTTTATCCGATGGCCGTCCCCATCGTTGATATTCTTATCTGACATTCGTCCTATGTCATGATAAACCTTGAGAGCAGCCGTCCCCTGCTAGGTGATCGTCCTTCATCTCTAGATGATCGTCCTTCATCATGCTCGTCCGATGGCCGTCCCCATCGTTGACCTTTTATCCGACATTCGTCCTATGTCACGATATTTTCGGCAGCCGTACCCTGCCAGGTGATCTTCCTTCACCTTAGATGACCGTCCATCATCTTATCCCCAACAGAGTAGCCGTCCCCTGCTAGGTGATCGTCCTTCACCTTTGATGACCGTACCTCATCATCTGTTTATTTCATTTATTCTTTAACCCGATGGTCGTCCCCGTCGTGGTCCCTTTTCTTTTTAGCCCGATGGCCTTCCCCATCGTTGGTTGCTTTGCTTTATGAACTTGATGGCCATCCCCATCATTTTTCATTAATCCCCAGAGAATCTTACAGCTTTACTTGATGGCCGTCCCCATCATAATCCCTTTTATCCCCAGCATGTCGGCCGTCCCCGTCATCGCTTTATTTCTCGCACTTTTCCTAGTGTGTCGGCCGTCCCCGTCATTGCTCTTTCCCCAACAGTCGTCCTCTGCTCGACAGTCGTCCTCCGTCGCCCACACTTTAATATATTTGATTTTCTTTTACAATCTATATCCCTTTTCTTCTTCATTCTGTGAGTGCAAATTTTGGACTGTCTTTGGTATTCAACCACAAGTTATCTTGTTTGCCTGATAAGCCGTCGCTTACATCCTGCACAGCTAGCTCATGTTTGAATAGGGGCAGCTGTAAACACCCCAAATTTTCCCTCACCCATTCACACCATGGCTTGTTATCATTTCATATGCATAAACTCAATCATAGCATCTCATATCACATTCTTGATTCATTGCATTAATTCAAAGTCATCTGCATCTAGGGTTTGTGATCTGAGCAATCCCAGAGCTTCTTGAGCCACTCCAAGGGCCATAAATCACTTAAAAGGAATCCATGTATGTTCAAGCATCATATTATATCCCCTCAAAGTCAAGAATGACAAAAAGTCACAAGAACTGAGAAGGGTATGGAAGCAGAGCCAGGCTTGACTGCACAGATGACCTAAAATTAGGGTTTTGGTTTCAGAGGCCATAACTCCAAAATTATTGGCCATTCTTGTTTCTATGGGTCTCTATAAGGTATGAGGATCATGCATATCAATTTTCATGAAGAAATTCAATGGGGAAGGCATCTGATCAAGAGATGACTTCTTGAGCAAGTCAGTGCAAAATCAGGGCATCTGAGGCCCCCAATGACCCAACCAAAGGGTGTTCTTCATCATTTTGATTGTGTATGATCTTTATTTGATCATGGAAGATATTGGAAGTTCACAAAATTGAAGAATTTCAAGTCTTTTGCAAAGTTGACTTTTTGGGAAAGTTTGACTTTTAATGAAATTGCCATTTTAGGAAACTTTTTCAACCATTACTTTTTGATTCAAAAATGCTTCAAATGAAAAAACTTTGGTCATGAAATTTGTAGAATAGATCATTCCCTTTTCAAAAAGTACAAGAACATGACCTAATTCATTTTGGATCAAAAGTTATGGCTTACCAAAGTTGGCTAAAATCACAAAATTTCAAAGTTTCTACCAAAGAGGGATTTTGCAAAATGACTTGATCAAGTGTTCTAAAGCTACCAAATGGATTTCTAAACTTCACAACATGATCATACAAGACCTAAAAGTAAGATTGCACCAAAGAACCACCCATTTTTATGGCTTATGGAACAAGATTTTTCATAAGAAGCAAAAGTGAACCAACTTGCAAAACTCATCATAAGTTACAATCCACTTGCTTGCTGACTTTATGAATCATCCTAGGGTTCTCCCCACATCATGCTGCGCAGGACACACCTTTTGTCCTTGGCTAGCAAGTAGCCCATGCTTCCCTTACACAACTTTGACATTTTGGCAACTTGAGCCATACCTATCACAAAAGCACACATCACCTCATCTGACCGATCACCATAGCTTATGCAAATCAAAAGTAAGCCAAAGCATACAAAACACAAGCCTGAGGCACTCTCTAACTCAGCATTCTCATTTTCACACCATCTTGCAAAAGCATTCGAAACTGATTGCACAAGCCACAAACACAAAAACTAACTTCACAAATCAACTCAACACACTTCCCTGATCACAAACCACCCTTCACCATAGCTTGAAACTCAAAGAATTAAAAACACGATCACCACCTGCCATTGAACAGAACTTCTGCCATCTCTTAAACCAGCCATTGCAAACTTCAAACAAGCCTTGAAAGCTTCTCAGGAGGTCCAAGGGAGTTGATTGCGAGCAAGACATCATCCAGAAAGTGCCAGAAACTAAAGCTTCAGTTCAGGTAGCCATCTCAAACTTTTTTTCCAGAAACTCCATTTTAAGTTCTTAAAAGCTTCTATGCACTCCCCTGATCATGAATATGTGTTTACTTTTGAAAATGGTTGAGAAACCAGGGTGTATGAATGTTCTGAATTTTTTTGCCCTAGAAACGTTTTGCTTCGATTTGGCTGATTGATGAATGAAAAATGATGTTTGAGTGGGGGTTTTGATTTAGTTTGGCATGGGGATGATTTCTGGGTAGTTAGTTTTCGTTTTCATGAAGTTTTGAAGATTTTAGAAATTTTCAGGTGGGAATCCCACCGGAGAAGACGACCGGAAGTCTTCTCCGGCCACCTGAAAATAATTAGGGCTAATCCCTGTAATTAATGGGAGTTTGAATTCTGAGCGTAGGATTGGTTGACTTTGTTTGACTGGCGCGTGTTTGGATGGTCCAGATCCACTTACTTAACCCTAATCCAGTCATTTACTTAATTAATTAGGATTAATTTATTTCAAACCTCAGAATGAATCCTGGCCTTCCAATCTCGCGCGCGTCAATTCCCTCTCTTTTTATTCAAATCCTATCCATTGGATACGTTGACTTCTCCATAAATTCATTTTATTTTTCATTTTTATTCATTTAATTTGTGCATTTAATTTAAAATAGTAAAACAATTTTAAAAATTCTGAAAATTTTTGTACAAACTTTTATTAATTTTCAGAAACCAAAAACATTTTTATTTTTATTTTGTGCATTAAAAATTATTTTTAAATCATTTAAAAGTTTATTTTTAATTAATTAATGAGAATTAATTAATTAAAAATACTTTTAGGTATTTAAAAATCACCAAAAAATTCATGAATCCTTTAAAATCATTTAGAAACATTGTCCAACCCTCAAACCAAATTTCTTTTTTGATCTTGATGCATTTTGACAATTTTTCATGGAATTAATTTCATTTCAAAGCAATATTTTGATCCCATGATCAAAAATTCATTTCTTCCTAGTCTTTGAGATTTGGACTTTGATTCTTTTTGCATTGTGTCTTGCATATCATGTAGTTTGTAGGATTAAATTGGCATGATTTGATCTTTCATTTTCAATTTGTTGAACATTTTTCTTGTCAAGGTACCCTAAAACCCTAGAAATCTTAGGAAATTCATAACCCTAATTAGGTTAAGAATTGGATTCCCTCCTTTGGGCAGTGAGTTTGTGTAGGGTTAGGTTTCCCTTGAATGCATTTTCAATTTTTTATCTTGATGTTTGCTTCTGGTTTTGGTTTTTGTTTGTTGCATTGATCATAAACCCTAATTTGGGCTTCCTTTTGCACTCATCTTGCATTTGCTTGCATAACATGACTTGCCATAGCATTTTGTGCATCCATTTGATTCATTAGACATCTTAAGACATGTTAGAAGTATGTTTGATCATTTCACTTTTCATTTGCCATGTTGTATGTCATTTGCATTTGTAAACACCCCAAATTTGCCCTCACCCCTTCACCATGGCTCGTGATCATCCTCATATGCATAAACACAATCATATCATCTCACATCTCATTTTTGGTTCACTGCATAGTTTCTAAGGCATCTGCACCTAGGGTTTGTGATCTGAGCAACCTCAGGGCATCCTGAGCCACCCCAAAGGCCACCAATCAACTCAAAGGGGTCCATGTGTGTTCATATGTCATATTCCATCTCTTCAAAGTCAAAAATGCAGAGGAATCACAAGGACTAGGGTTTGAGTGGATGCAGAGCCAGGTCAAACTGCACAGTTGACTGAAAATTAGGGTTTTGGTTTCAGAGGCCATAACTCCAAATTTTTTTGGTCATTCTTGTTCCCATTGCTCTTTATATGGTATAGGGAGTATGCATATCAATTTTCATGAATAAATTCCATGGGGAAGTCATCTGATCAAGGGTTGACTTTTCAGACAAGTCAGTGTAAAATCAGGGCATCTGAGGCCCCCCATGACCCAACCAATGGGTGATCTTCATCATTTTGAGTGTATATGATCTTTATTTGATCATAGAAGAAGGTTGAAGTTCATAGAAATCAAGAATTTAGGGTTTTTGCAAATGTTGACTTTTTGGGCATAGTTGACTTTTTCAAGAATGCATCATTTTAGGTCATTTTTCAAGCCATGATTCTTGATCCAAAAATGCTTCAAATGGAAAAACTTTGGTCATGAAAGTTGTAGATCTCATCTTTCCCTTTTCAAAAAGTACAAGAACATGATCAAACTCTTCTTGGATCAAAAGTTATGGCAATGCAAAGTTGGCTAAAATCATTGATTTTCAAGGCATGCCTCAAATGGAAATTTTGCAAAGTCTTGGACCAATGCATATTGCAACCTCTAGTTCACTTCAAACCAGCACATAAACATTCTCTAAGTCATAAAAATCAGAAATGAACCAAGAATGCCCATGGTTTTATGTTTGGTTGGACAAAAAGGTCACATGTGAACAAAAAGTCACAAGTTGCAAAACTCATGATCATGCTTCCTACTACTTGCAGCCTTGGATGCTGAGCTTTGCTAGCCTCTCACCTCACCTTGCTGCACCAGAACCAGCCCATGTACTTGCCTAGATCATGAGCCATACCTCTCTTACACATTATTTGACTTTTTGCAAAAGGTAACTTACCAATCAATAAAGGGCATGTCTTGTCAACTGACCAATGAGAGAGAGTTATGTGGACAATTTGCAAGCTGGACATAACATAAGGCAAGGCTGAAACATCCTCATTCATCACATACACAAAAACCTACCAAGTTGCAAGTTGCTTCGAATCTCTCTGCCCAGCCACAAAACACTCAAGCCAACTTCACCATTCAACTCACCTTGCTCCATAGACCACAAAGCACCAAGAACACAAGCCTGGAACAACCAGAATACTCCATAGCCATTTCTCACCTCAGCCTGCATTTCTCTTCGAAACTCTCACCACAGCTTGCAAACACCTAAACAAACTTTGCAAAGCTTCTCCATTCACCCTCAGGATCACAAACAACCCCTTTCCATGGCCTGAAACTGCTTAATACCCCATAGCCATTTCTGACTGAGTTGAAGCAGGAGCTATCGAAACTCATTATCCAGGCAACTTAAACTCTCATTGAGCATTCAAACATCATCTGGGGATCAAGTGGAGTAGATTGCACAAGGAGAAGTGGCCAGAAAGTCCTCAAGTTGAAAGCTCCAAATCTCAGGTAGCTCGAAAATTATTTTTCCAGAAATCATTTCTTTTGTTCCAAACTTGTTATATGTGATTCACTGATTATCCTGATGTTCTTAGTTTTTGAAATGGCTTTGATTTGAGCATTTAATTTGTCTCTGAAGCTTGCGTGCCCTAGTTTTTATTTCTTTCGATTCAGTTTGTTTAGGAAGAAGAAATTTGTTTTGAGAGAGGGGTTTGATTCGTGAGAGGTTGGAGATCATTTCCCAGTTCTTAGTTTTCATTTTTGATACGATTTGAGGGGTTTGGGGATTTCTCAGGTGAGATGCTGGCCGGAGAAGACGACCGGAAGTCTTCTCCGGCCACCTGAAAGTGATTTGTGCCCTAATTGCGTAATTAACTCCAGTTTGAATTTTGGCCGTAGATGGCCTTTGACTTGTTGACTTCCCTCCCTTTTGGATGGCCCAGATCCTTTTCATTAGCCCTAATCTCTCTCATTAGTGTAATTAATCTTTAATTAAGTTAATTGATTCAGGAGCCATCTGGACCCTTCATTCACGCGCCAGTCAACACATTTAAACTCAGGCTCCATCCTGGCCCTCCATCTAGCTTACTTTCTTTTTTATTTGATTTTTAATTCATTTTGTTTCATTAAACTTGCATAATTATTTTAAAATAGTTAAAAATTCTTAAAAATTATGAAACTTTTTCCTAAAAGTTTTATTAATTTTTAAGACCCAAAAACATTTTTATTTTATTTTTTATCATTAAAAAAGTATTTTTAAATATTTAAAAGATTATTTTTAATTGATTAATGGGAATTAATTAATTAAAAATACTTTTAGGTATTTAAAAATTACAAAAAAATTCTTGAAATGTTCTAAGACATTTAGAAACATTGTCCAACCTTCAAACCAAATTTCTTTTTTGATCTTGATGCATTTTGAGGATTTTTCATTGAATTAAATCATTTTTTATGCATTAATTTGATCATAAGTTTAAAAATTCATCTCTGCCTATTGGAGAAGGTTGAGAGATTGATTCTTCTTGCATTGTTTTGTGTTTGGAATGTAGTTTCTAGGGTAAAATGGCCATGATTTGATCTTGTATTTTCCAATTGTTTGGCATTTCTTTTGTTTAGGAACCCTAAAAACCCTAATAACTTAGAAAAATCATAGCTTGAGATTGGTTAAGAGTTGAGAGCTCCCCTTTGAACCTTGGTTTAGTATAGGTTTAAGGTTTCTTTGGGTGGCATTTTCCATTTTTTATCTTAGGGTTTGCTTCTGTTTTTGGTCTTGGTTTGATGTTTGATTCATAAACCCTAATTTGAGCTTTCATTTGCATCCTCCTTGCATTCTCTTGCATAACATGACTTGTCTTTGCATTCCAAGCATTCTTGTGATTCATTTAACATCATAAGACATATAGAAAACATGTTTGATCATTGCATTGCATATTTGCCATGTCATTTGTCTTGTATGCTTCACAACTTTCCATGCTTGTTCATGCTCCTTAGCTTGCATCATTTGCATTCATAATCTTGTATGAGCATTTCCATGTGCTGCCTTTTGCTTGTAGCACCTCATAGCATCATTTTCATCATCAACATGCTTCTGGTTTGGTCTAACATCATGTCATTTCATTTCATTTAGCATTGTATTGCATCCCTTGCTAACATTTCAGGTGGTAAGTAAGCTTGGGAAGTGAATTTGCCTTCACTTCTCATAACTTCTCTTTTCATCTCTCTTGCATCCATTTCTGCATTTTTGTTTGTGTTTGAGTTTGAGCTTGCTCATTCTTCTTCTTCCCACTTTCTTTCTTCAAGTGACTTGACTTCTTGAATGAAGCAAGCCACTCTGCTTCTCTTGATCTTGTTCATCTGCTTCCTGGTGGTTCTTCTGAAGATTGTTCTTGAAAACCTCACAAACCTTAGGATCAACCAAGCATGACAATGAATTAGGGTTTTGATTAGTCTCCCCCCATTAGTTTTACCTTTGTGTCTCTCTTTGAGTCTTCTCTTCTCATCTCATAATCAGGGACCAAACCCTAAAGGCTTTAAGACTTTGTGATTAAGCTTATGCCTGCATCCTTCTCTTAGGATGGAGTGCATAACTTTAATCCTAAGCCTTGAATCCTTAATGTGTTTAAATCTCTTAACCAATTCACTTAATAAATATCAAGACATCACACTTGTAACTTGGGCCTTGCATTAGGGTTCTAATTCTTCCTTAAGTGGTTAAGAAGGACTAACCCTAGTGTTAATGGACAAGTCCCCCTCAAGTTGTCTTACAAATCATAAAAATCACTTCATCACCATATCATTAAATAAAATTCACTTAATCAAAGGCTTGTTTTGTCATGGGTTTAATCCCTAATCATGGATTAAGTTGAGGAGCTTTCCTCAACTTAAACATTCTCATCTATTATCCTTCTATTAAGATGGTGTAATGAGTCTGTTTAATCCCTGATTATGGCTTAACCTCATTACTTACCACTAAACAAAAACACCAAAAACATCTAAATAATCAAAAGTAGGTTAATGATCTTAATCCTACATCAAAGGTGATTAAGTGTGAGAATCTGACTTCACACTTAAGGTATCCTCATTACCCCTAATCAGAGGGAAGATGTGATGAGTTTACTAACCCATTGGTTTAGGCTTAAGCTCATTAACTTATGACACACTTTCAAAAGCAATAAAAGACTGAAAACACAAAAACAAGCAATAATCGTCTCCTTCGGGATTCTTTCCTCATCATCTTCACTCACAAACGAGAGCTCGCTTCTTCCGTCTAATGCAAGACAGTTTGCACCTGAGCCAGACAGGTCATACACTTGAGTATAGGCAAGTAAGCAGTTCACAAGTCAATTCATCTTTCAGTCTCTTTGGGTCGAACTACGGTGTTCTGACTTCCTCATTGCACGAGAGGATACGTAGGCATAACTTAACAGTTATCGAACAAAAGTCTCTGTATATTCCCCCTCCTTCTAACTTCATCTTTTTAGCCTCATGATCATGAGCATACTCTTTCCTTACACTGACACTTTCATACTTCATATCACTTATACACTTTACACTGACACCTGTACATTCTTTTCCAACTATTTTATACACAAATTGCACTGACACTACCCCTTTAAAACACAAATCTTTTAAGCGTGGATCCCGTCGAGTACGGCGGACAATCTGGGTGCTAACACCTTCCCAGGTTGTAACCAACCCCCTTTCTCAGTCTCTCTGGTTCGCAACCGTCTTATCCATATCTTTTCTAGGTCTATGCAGCATTGCCTTTCCTCCGGGATAAAAATGCCTAGCTTGCGACTCTTTTCATCTCCAGTGAGTTCACGGCTGTGTGTTCTCATTGTCCCTCTCGCCGACCGTTCGCGTCTGTACCTTCATATGATCCATTTTCATTTGTCGGGAGCGACAGCTTGGCGACTCTGCTGGGGACCCTTATACTGCAACCAGGGCTTCTGGTTCTTTTTGTGGGTTCCTCCTAGCGCTTGTTTGATTTGTGTTTACTGGGGTGTTATGTGCTTGTATTTATTTTTGTTTATTGCTTTATGTACAGTTACTTTACTGCTTTCTTTATTGCATTTATTTATATCATATTGTCATTGCTGCTGGCTGGATCTGGTTGTTTGCCTTGGTGGGTGGGTGATTCATTGAGAGTTAAGGTCCTATACCTGGGACCTGAGTGACACCTAGGCTAGAGTGAATCATATTCTTTCCCATTCCATTTCGGTCTGGTGCGGGAATATGAAACACGGTTCAGATATGGGTTTCTTCTTGAGAACTCTGTGTTGCAGATTTCCTGCAATGCTAGGGCTATCTGGGAAGCCTGCTAAGTGTGGATGACCTTTTAGTATTGACCTTCAGAAACTGAGGTGAATTAGAGGAGGAATTGTTATGGTTATTGTAAACACTGTACCTCCGGGTTAGAAGTGTTTACACTTCTCATAACTGATCCAAGTCTGAGGATCCTTGTTCTAGATCATCACCTGTGAGGGGGTTGGGCTGTTTACAGGTTTGCAGGTACCTTGACCTCAGAATACCCTGTTACTTTGACTTTGTTAAGAATACTCCATGTTGGACAGTTCTTGTGATTCTAAAACCTTGGACTTGTGGCTCTTTATTTGAGTCCCCCACCCTGGTTACTGGATTTTTAGACCTCCATCTGGAATTCTTGAACACACATGGATCTATACCAAGGCAGTTAATCAGATCCAGCTCAGGCACAAACCCTTGCATATCATTTGCATACATAACCATTGCATCATGTTAACATTTGCTTATTTGTGTTTCAGGGTATCCACCTTCATCTGGTTTTGGTTTTGACCCCATCTGCAGTATTGACCTATCTCCACCAGTACTTGCTTCAGCTTGTCAGCCATATACATCAGTTACTTGCACTAGCCAGCCAGTGGCCCACTTCTCAACATCTTCATCAGCACCCTACTCAGTCTTCAGCATCATGGCTCCAAAGAAAAGCAACATCACCTATCACTTCTTCCAGCCAGACTTGTCAGACATCAGGAGGATCCAAACCCTGATCACTCCAGATCACATACCCTTGTTCAGGGAGAGTTATGGAGATATACTGGACATGGTTATGGATCTGGACCCTTCACAGAGGAGCCTCATCCACACCTGCATTCAGTTTTATGATCCTCCACTGAGATGTTTTACTTTTCAAGACTTTCAGTTAGGCCCCTTATTGGAAGAGTACTCCTCATTAGTTGGCATGCCTATCAGGAGAGAAATTCCTTTCAACCCTGAGATGGTCTTTCCTGCTAATGGAGAAGTAGCAAAAGCTTTGCATCTGGAACCTGTTTTGGTTGAACAACATATGACCACTAAAGCTGGGATCCCTGGTTTTCATCTGGACTTCTTAATTTCTCAAGCTACCTTGAAGGCTTCTCTAGGAGAATGGAAAGCTGTTTGTGCCCTGCTGGCCTTGTGCATATATGGAATTGTGTTGTTTGCAGATGAGCCTCGATTCATTAGCAAAAATGCAATCCATCTGTTCATCCTGAAGAACCCAGTGCCAACTTTATTGGGGGATCTTTACTATTCAGTGCATCAGAGGAATGAGAAACAGAGGGGAAGATTAGTGAGGATTTGTGCTCCATTATTTCATACTTGGCTTCTCAAGCATCTACCCAGGACAGATACATTTCTCAATCCTCATCAGCAGAGCAACTGGGCTAAGAGGCTCACTAACCTAACTTCAGCAGATATCAGATGGTGTACTCAAAGCACCAAGGGTAGAGATATCATCACCAGTTGTGGGCACTTTCCCAATGTGCCCTTAATAGGAGTTAAGGGAAGTATCAATTACAACCCTCTGCTGTTCAGGAGGCAACTGGGCTATGCACTGGTCCATACTCCTAGGGAGCAAGACTTGGTGGAGACCCTCTACTGTGAGAACAAGATAAGTCTGGCAACTGTTAGGCAGGCTGCCTGGGCTTGGGATCATGTTCAAACCAAGGGAATCACCATTCTGGGGAAGTGCAATAATGTGGCATCAGTCCAATATTATGAGTGGTCCCATGCCAGGGCCCAATTCTCTGGAATGCCCTTCACCATAGAAGACATGCCTGAGTCATCTTCAGCACCACCCCCTGCCACTATCAGTTTGGAGGAGTTTGAGAGCTTGAAGGAAAGAAATGAGAAGTTAACCCAGGCTTTGCAGAAGACCCTCCGGGAGAGGAGTGAAGGTGTGAGGGAGATTGAGAGATTGGAGAAATTGAGAGTGGAACACTTGACTAAGATCGAGAAGTCTGGAGATTATATCAACAAGTCTAAGGCTGGTGAGCAGATTCTGAAGAATGCTTGTAAAGAAGCCCAGTTCCAGAGAGCAAGAACAGACTTGTATTTGAAAGAGAGTCAGGCCAGGTGGGTCCGGATCACTGAGGCCCGTACTCTAGAAGACAAGAGAGTTCAAGACAAGATGGAACAGATGGAAAAAGCCCTGGCAGCAGCCCAGAAGGAAATATCAGAGCTAGAAATCAGAGCTGGAGTGAAGAGGTCTAAGGACCAAAGTCAGAACAAGAAGTTGACTGCAGCTGTTGCAACAAGAAACCTTCTCATCAGAAATCTCACGGAGCGTCCGGCTGATCCTGTGACCGAAGCACTTCTCAAGGAAGTTCGTGAGGATGAGTTTGGCCTTGGAGTTTGATCATTTGCTTGTTGTTGTTCCTTTTCCATGTACTTTTGTTTTTTTGTGATGTATTTTGACCCCTTAGAGGGCTGGTGTTGTAAAATGAACAAGTTGTATTATTTCACATTTTGTAATATATTTGTGTTAGTTTCCATCTGGGTTACTTCAAAAGCAACTTCAACAGCAGTATCTTCAGGGGTCTGGAAGGGTCAAAACTGAAGGCCAAACCG
This sequence comes from Lathyrus aphaca, assembly GCA_963966055.1. Taxonomy (NCBI): domain Eukaryota; kingdom Viridiplantae; phylum Streptophyta; class Magnoliopsida; order Fabales; family Fabaceae; genus Lathyrus; species Lathyrus aphaca. The sequence continues at coordinate 314,970,292 of OZ014519.1, forward strand.
GATACCTTGAGAACAAATAAGCATAACTGCATTGCATGCTAACCTTTTATTTGTTTTGTAGGGTTTTGTTTTGTTGTTACTAACCTCTGTTGTGATATTCAGGAATTATTGCTCGCCGCCGGGTATTTCCTCTCAACAGGCCACACAGGTACCCAACCAGAAACAACCTTCCGGGCATCCAAATGGACCAGATGCAACAAGACCTTACGGAGGTCAGAAACCAGATGGCAAACGAAAGATTGGAGATGAGAACGCAGATAACACAGTTCATGGAAGTAATGAACAACTTAGCTCAAAGCCAGGAGAGGCTCAGAGCTTTGGTAGAAGGGAGGAATCAAGAGGAACCCCATGTGGGAACTGCTGGCACAAGTAACAACGAGAGGGTCCAACCTCATGTCAATCCCCCAGTTTTTGGACCCCATCTCCATCCAGAGACCAACATCCCTGTCAATATACAAGGGACTGCCACAGCAGGGAGGGTACTACAGGAAGACCCTCAAGAAGACCAGTTCACAGTAATGGGTGCTGGGGAAGAGGCTTATGATAGAAGATTGGATGAAATAGCTGAGAAGTTGAGGTCCTTAGAATCTCAAAACTCTTTGGGCTTCGACGTTATGGACATGGGTTTGGTAGACGGGGTCAGGATCCCCCATAAGTTCAAGCCACCTTGTTTCGAAAAGTATAATGGGACTTCATGCCCCCGGACTCATCTACAATCATTTCTGGGAAGGCTGAAGGCCTATACAATGGATGAGAAATTGTGGATGTTATATTTTGAAGATAGCTTGACTGGAGCTTCGAGGGAGTGGTATTCCCATCTGACAAGAGCAACAATTAGATGCTGGAAGGACCTGGCAGAGGCCTTCATCAGACAGTATCAGTATAATCTAGACATGGCACCCAACAGGACTCTCCTGATGGGAATGTCACAGTCTTCGAGGGAGAGTTTCCGAGAATATGCCCAAAGGTGGAGGCAACTGGCTGCTGCTGTTCAACCACCTATGTCTGAACGGGAAATGGCAGATATGTTCATGAACACCCTTCAGGGAACATATATTGACAGGTTGGCTGCTTTCTCTTCTACTAGCTTTGCAGATGTTGTCATAGCTGGGGAGAGAATTGAAAGCCTGTTAAAAATGGGGAAGATCTCAGACAACGGTGCAAGCTCATCCAGTAGTACAAGAAAGCCTTTTGCAGGCCCGAGAAGAGCTGGCGAGACCAATGCCATCCATTCAAACAGGGGTAGGCCCCAATATGCTCAGAGGTCCATAGCAGCAGTCACCATCCCTGCTCCAGCTCATCCTCAACCTGTCTATCAACCTCCTCAGCAAAGCTATCAACAACAACCTCAGTACCATCAGCAAAATCAGTATCCTCCAAGGAATTACAACAACAACAACACCAACAACAACAGTCAACAAAGGCCATTCCAACAGAGGCCATCTCAAGCTAACAGAGTGATCGATCCGATCCCAATGCCATATGCTACTTTGCTGCCACAACTTCTGAAACTCAACTTGGTTGAGCTAAGAACGTTGGCACCTCCGGATCCCAACAGTCTACCAAGGAACTATGACTCCAACGCTAGGTGTGCCTTCCATTCAAACGCACCTGGCCACAGCACAGAAAAATGCAGGGCTCTGCATATGAAGGTACAAGACCTGGTAGACTCAAAGGCTATGAATTTCGCACCACCACCCAATGTCAATAAAAACCCGATGCCAAACCATGGTGGTCCCCGGATTAACGCTATTGAAGAAGACAAGCCGTCTTATTTAATAACCAGTGTGGGACAGATCAAGACACCATTGGTAGAAATCAAAGCTCAGCTCTTGGAATGTCAAATGTTTCCGGGGTGTGAGTTAGGCTGTGCTTACTGCAATATCTCGGTAAATGGGTGCGATAATTTGAGGAATGGCATAGATGGCCTTATTCGGAGGGGCCAACTTCAGATCACCACATCATTTCCAACAAATCCAGCAATTTCATCAGCAACGGTTTCAGAACCTCCTACAACTGCAGCAACTATTGTTCCTGACAATTCTTCGGCTTCATCGACAAGTACTTCATCAATCATCTCAACTGATCAGTTTTCAACAAATTTCCCTGCTACAACTTCAGCTTCATTCCATCTTGAATCTCCTACAACAACAACACCCGTACTTCCAACAATGGCTCCTATAATTCCAGCAACAAATCATGAAGACGTCTCTACTGTCACCATATTTTATGATCCTGAGAACAACTCTGCCTACCATTCAGAAGGTGCTGCTCCCATCAGAGCACCAGTTACAATCTTTTATGATCCACAAACGATTACAGTCCCTTCAACAGCAGCAATCAGTCCAGTCACTGTCACGGTGCCTGGACCAGTACCATATGAGAGCAACAGGGCCATCCCTTGGCACTATGGCTCTGACGTGTATTGCGAAGGAAAAAGAATCACTCTTGAAACATCAACACCTGCACCACAAGTAGATAATGTGGGGGGAGGCGGAGGCTTCACCCGATGCGGACGTCTCTTCGCTCCACCAATTCAAAGACCGACTGCCGAAGCAGAAGCTGCTGCCAAGGCAAAGGGAAAGAGCCCGGTGCAGGAAGATCAAGCTGCCAAAGAAGCCTTGAAAACACCGTTCGATCAAGATGTTGATGAGTTTATGAGAATCATCAAAAAGAGTGACTACAAAATTGTGGATCAACTTCACCAGACGCCATCCAAAATCTCTATCCTCTCACTGCTGATGTGCTCCGAAGCCCATCGGAATGCACTACTCAAGGTCTTGCACGCAGCTTACGTGCCTGAAGAGATTACTGTCAACCAGTTGGAAACCGTGGTTGGAAACGTTACTGCTAGCAATGGGCTAGGGTTCACCAATACTGACCTGACGGCGGATGGCCGCAACCACAACAAAGCCTTGCACATAACCATGGAATGCAAAGGAGCTGTCCTTTCTCATGTGCTGGTAGACACGGGGTCGTCCCTTAATGTCTTACCAAAGAAGGCTCTGGTGAAGTTAGAATATGATGGATTGGCATTGAGACCCAGCAACCTGGTAGTAAGAGCCTTCGATGGTTCTAAGAGATCGGTTCTGGGAGAGATCGAGCTACCTGTGACAATTGGCCCACAGACCTTTAAAACTATCTTTTATGTGATGGACATTCAGCCCGCCTACAGCTGTTTGTTGGGTAGACCTTGGATTCACGCCGCCGGCGCAATAACGTCTACCCTTCACCAAAAGTTAAAATTCGAGTGGGAAGGCCAAGTTGTCACAATCTGTGGAGAGGAGGACATTTTTGTCAGCCACCTGGCAACCTATAAGTACATTGAAATGGATGGGGAGATCCATGAAACAATGAGCCAGGGGTTTGAAGCTTTGAATGTGAATGAGGCATCTGCTGTATCTGGTACTCCAATGTCGTCATACCAACAAGCCCGGAAGGTTGTTGAGGAAGGAACTGCCCAAGGCTGGGGCAAACTGCTATCGGTGGAGAAAAAAGAAGACAAGTTTGGGTTGGGTTACAGACCAACTCAACATCAAGCAAAGGCTGCTGAAGAGCCTGGTTTTGTCAGTGGAGGGATGCTTACCCCCGATGCTATCAACTGTCTGGAAGACGAGCTGGAAGAGGAGCGCAACCTGGAAAGTTGGATTCGTCCAAAGATCCCGGGGAGCAGTGTCTCGAACTGGTCTTCCCAGGAAATTATAAGAGTTACTCATACAGAGTAATTATTATTTCCTGTATTTTATAAGCATGCATCAAAGTCTTGCATCTTGCCCAAGATGACAAGACTCATTTTGTAATCGGGCCATCTGTACTTTTTGTGCAAACAAGATCAATTAATGAAATATCAGACATCTTTTTGCAAACGAGTCTTTTTCTTTTTGTTCACTGTTTTTCCATTTTTCTTTTTGTACAAAAAATAAATGGCAGTGTTTTCAAAATGACAACTTCATTTCACTTTTCTAAATAAGACTAAAATCAGATCACTAAAATGAACAAACTTAACCCTTGCAGAGAGTGCCTTCCTGACAGCACCGACAACAGCACGGCTATGACATCGTATGACTTTGACAATCCAATCAATCAAGCTGATGAAGGGGTTGATGAAGAATATGAGCTTCCTGAAGAGCTAGATAGGTTGTTGAGACAAGAGGAGAAGGCTATTACTCCTCACCAGGAGGAGATTGAAGCGATTAATCTTGGTACAGACGAAGACGTGAAGGAAGTTAAAATCGGGGCCTGCCTGCAAGACTCAGTGAAGAGACAACTGATAGATCTGCTTCAAGAGTATGTTGATGTGTTTGCTTGGTCGTATCAAGATATGCCAGGGTTGGATACCGACATTGTTGTGCATAAGCTGCCTTTGAGGGAAGAATGTCCACCAGTTAAACAGAAGCTGCGCCGAACTCGCCCAGACATGGCTATGAAAATTAAGGAAGAGGTACAAAAGCAATGGGACGCCGGGTTCCTTGCTGTAACTAGCTATCCGCCGTGGGTTGCTAATATAGTGCTTGCGCCTAAGAAAGATGGCAAAGTAAGAATGTGTGTTGACTACCGGGATCTGAATAGAGCCAGCCCGAAAGATGACTTCCCATTACCTCACATTGATGTATTGGTGGATAACACGGCTCAGTTCTCGGTATTCTCCTTCATGGATGGATTTTCAGGATATAATCAGATTAAAATGTCACCTGAAGACATGGAGAAGACAACATTCATCACACCCTGGGGCACGTTCTGCTACAAGGTAATGCCATTTGGGCTCAAGAATGCCGGTGCAACGTATCAACGGGCTATGGTGACATTATTCCACGATATGATCCATAAAGAAATAGAATGTTATGTGGATGACATGATCGCCAAGTCCCTCACTGAAGAAGACCATCTGGTGAATCTGCTCAAGTTGTTCAAGCGTCTGAGAAAGTACCAACTGAAGTTGAACCCCAGCAAATGCACATTCGGGGTGAGATCTGGTAAGCTGCTGGGTTTTATTGTAAGCGAGAAGGGGATTGAGGTTGACCCTGATAAAGTCAAAGCCATCCAAGAGATGCCTGCACCAAAAACAGAGAAAGAAGTTCGAGGGTTCTTAGGTCGATTGAACTACATTTCAAGGTTCATATCTCACCTTACAGCAACCTGCGAACCCTTGTTCAAGCTGTTAAGAAAAGAACAAACGGTCAGGTGGAACGAAGATTGCCAGAAGGCTTTTGACAAGATCAAGGAATATCTGCAAGAACCTCCAATCCTTATGCCACCAGTTGAAGGAAGACCTCTGTTAATGTACTTGACAGTATTAGAAGAGTCGATGGGGTGTGTGCTGGGCCAGCATGATGAGTCTGGTCGAAAAGAGTATGCAATATACTACCTAAGCAAAAAGTTTACCGACTGTGAACAACGTTATTCACTGCTCGAGAAAACTTGCTGTGCTTTAGCGTGGGCTGCTCGCCGACTAAGACAGTATATGTTGACCCACACTACCTTACTGATCTCAAAAATGGACCCAGTTAAGTACATATTTGAGAAGCCAGCTCTTACCGGACGGGTTGCAAGATGGCAGATGATCCTTACAGAGTATGACATCCAAAACACATCTCAGAAAGCCATCAAAGGCAGTGTACTGTCTGAATATCTTGCTGAACAACCCATTGATGACTACCAGCCTATGAGATTTGACTTCCCTGATGAAGACATCATGTTCATAAAAGCAAAAGATCGTGAGGAGCCTATTCACACTGAAGGGCCTGACCCGGAAGAAGAATGGACTATGATGTTTGATGGGGCTGTTAACATGAATGGTCGTGGTGTTGGTGCAGTACTCATTACACCCAAAGGAGTTCACATGCCTTTCTCGGCAAAACTCACTTTCAACTGCACTAACAACGAAGCTGAATACGAAGCTTGCATTATGGGTCTTGAGGAAGCCATTGACCTCAGGATCAAGACATTGACCGTATTCGGAGATTCAGCTTTGGTAGTCAATCAGACCAATGGGAAATGGTATACACACCAGGATCATCTGATACCTTACAGGGATTATACAAGAAGGTTATTGACATTCTTTACAACAGTCAAGCTTGAGTATATCCCTCGGGACGAGAATCAGTTTGCAGATGCTCTTGCTACCATTTCGTCCATGATCAAAGTTCAAGCTGCTAACTTTGTACCTCAGATTTCAGTGTCCAGACTTGACAGGCCAGCACATGTATTCGCAGCAGATGTTGTTAAAGATGATAAGCCTTGGTTCCATGACATTAAGCGCTTCTTGGAGGATCAAACGTACCCACCTGAGGCATCTTCCAATGATAAGAAGACCTTGAGAAGGCTTGCTGGAAGTTTCTTTCTGAACACTGATGGGTCTTTATACAAAAGGAACTTTGATATGGTACTCCTCCGATGTGTTGACAAGACGGAAGCAGATTTGTTGATGCATGAAGTACATGAAGGCTCTTTTGGTACCCATGCTGGAGGACATGCAATGGCTAAAAAGTTGTTAAGATCAGGCTATTATTGGATCACAATGGATGCGGACTGTTGTGCCTACGCCAGAAAATGCCACAAATGCTAGATCTACGCAGACAAAGTGCATGTGCCTCCGAATCCTTTAAACATAATGTCTTCACCATGGCCCTTTGCCATGTGGGGCATTGATATGATTGGCAAGATTGAGCCGACTGCTTCAAATGGTCACAGATTCATCCTGGTCGCCATTGACTATTTCACTAAGTGGGTCGAAGCAGCCTCATATGCAAACGTCACAAGGCAAGTGGTAGCCCGATTTCTGAAAAGAGATATCATCTGTCGATATGGAGTGCCCGAGCGAATCATTACTGATAATGGTTCCAATTTAAACAACAAAATGATGGCAGAGCTATGCCGGGACTTCAAGATCCAACACCACAATTCTTCTCCTTACAGGCCAAAGATGAATGGTGCTGTTGAGGCGGCAAATAAGAATATCAAGAAGATTGTGCAAAAGATGGTAGTCACCTACAAAGACTGGCATGAAATGCTACCGTTCGCCTTGCATGGGTACCGCACATCAATCAGAACATCCACTGGGGCAACACCGTATCAACTTGTGTATGGTATGGAAGCAGTCATACCTGTTGAAGTTGAATTACCCTCCCTACGGGTATTAATGGATGTTAAACTGAGTGAAGCAGAATGGGTTCGGGCCCGATACGAACAACTGAGTCTAATTGAAGAGAAAAGGTTGGCTGCAATTTGTCATGGGCAGTTGTATCAGAAGAGAATGAAGAGAGCCTTCGATCAGAAAGTCAGGCACCGAGGGTACCAAGTAGGGGATCTTGTGCTGAAGAGAATCCTCCCTCCTCATACAGACCACAGGGGCAAATGGACTCCCAATTATGAAGGACCATTCGTGGTAAAGAATGTTTTCTCTGGTGGAGCGCTGATGCTCAGCACCATGGATGGTGAAGATTTCCCGTCCCCTGTGAATTCAGATGCAGTTAAAAAATACTTCGCATAAAATGACCCGCTGGACATAAAAACAGAATGTAAGTCCAGGCAAAAATAGGGCATCCCGGCGAGTCAAAAACAGAATAAAAGACTCGGGCAAAAATAAGGGAAATAAATGAAAAATGTACACCCGCTGAGTTGAAAAGCCGCATTGGACAACTCAGGCAAAAATGGGTATCCCGATGGATTGAAAACCCGAAAGGGCGATCCATGCAAAATAAGGGAATAAGCGAACAACTGCATTCTGAATTCGTCTGTATCACTTACAACTTAGAAAGCTTCGACGGAACCAAGCTTCAATCAGAATCAACTTTCTTCAGAAAGCAAGACGAGAAGAACGTCATTGTCATACGAGTCATAGCAGGAGAGGAAGCTCCTCAAAGCGTCGCCAACACTGCCAGCACTTTTGTTTCTCAATTTGTGACAGTCTCCTCATTTCAGGAGATATGTTTCTTTGACTGTATCTTGCCAATTCAGGGCACATGAATTAATAAAATCAGATTTTTTTCAGTCATGTTTCGTTTTGTATATTTTTATTTGCAAAGGATGTCTGATGTCTCAAAAAAATCAATTGCATAAGTACAGATGTTTTTCTCCCAAAAGTAATAATAATAAAACACATGCTTGCAGGGAATATACTTACTCGTGAGAATGCTTGACTCCTATGACGGAATCCAGTAAAGGATACCTCGGGACCTTTTGTACGTCTCCTTATCTTTGCAGGATTGCAGGTATCCAGAACGCAACCTGGGGCATGCAAGTTACGTCTCAGCAAGCTGGTGAATCATTATCAACTCGGTCTATCTTCCACATGGCACTGGAAGGGGCCCATTTCCCCAGCGAAGTTGCCAAATCAACATGCACTCAATCTCAGCATCTGAAATGCTCTATCCCCAGCTGAGTTGCCTCTTGTTGCTCTCCCCAGCTGAGTTGCCTCTCATAATTCCCCAGCCAAGTTGCCGTGTCATCCTCAGCTGAATACAGAAGTCAGGGAACCATCTCCCCACAGAGTTCCAGCCTCTATCCAGAAGAGCAACGCATGAAGAGATCACAACAGAGTGAAGAAAGCTTCTACAAACCCCAGTTGGGTCTCTCATTTATAAGGGTAGGTCTATTAATGACCCGTATCCCTAAGCAGATATCATATCATCAGATCTACCAGTGATCTCCTCCCCAGCTGGGATGTCTACTCCAAACAGATCGATCGGAGATCTCCGCAGCAACGGGACCCGGATCCCGGTTTGGTATTTTTCGCATAATCATAGCATTCGCCTCACACTATCCCCTCAGAGCGTAGCATTCCGTCTAATACGGAGCATTACGGCAAAAAAATCAAACGCATAGCATAATCATAAGCCATGTTCTGAATTAACGCTTGTGCATAATAACCGTTCATCATCATTGTACAGAAATCCTCACCAGAGTCCCAGCAAAAACAGTTGCCTCATATTCACAAATACCACCATATACACCCTTTGATACCCGTCCGCATCATCACTCCCCAGTAAAATCGCTGGAACACTCTTTATAACAAGATTACCCGTATCACGGATATTTTCTGGCACCCGTCCGTGTCATAACTCCCAGCAGAAAGCCAAAGACATCCCCTTTGCACTCACATATACTTGTATATACACTTTCTCGACACCCGTCCGTGTCATATCCCCAGCGCAGTCGCCTACACCTTTACCACCCATATACTTGATAATGCTACTCTTCTCTTTTGACACTCATCTGTGTCACCCTCCCCAGCAGATAAACACTTATATATATATACTCACTACTCGTTGGTACACTTATACAGATACTCGCCCGTATCTTGTATACACCATCACTCATACCCCTACAGATTCGACAGTAGTCCTTGTTCTTTGTTAACCAGTTGGTACTCGTCCGTACCATCATCTCAGAACATTGCGTTTAGTGTTTGTTTCTACATGATACTCGTCCGTATCATAGTCTTAAGGATGCTCGTCCGCATCTTTAATCCATACACCGTGTCAAACACTTGTGTCTTCTTGAATATAGATGCTCGTCCGTGTCTACTATTCCCCCAGAAGAACCATCAGATTCAACACTCGTCCGTGTTCCTTGTTAACCAGTTGATACTCGTCCGTATCATCATCTCTGAACATGTGTCAGTTTGTTTCTACCCGATACTCGTCCGTATCGTAGTCTTAAGGGTGCTCGTCCGCATCATTAATCTCTACATAATACCAAACACTTATACTTTCCTTTCTTGGTTGTAAACGCCCGTCCGTGTTTACTATACCCCCAGTAGATCGCCAAGTAAGCTTTTTCCATTATCTAACACTCGTCCTGTGTTATGATACCCCGAGAGCAGCCGTCCCCTGCTGAGTGGTCGTCCTCCACTTCTTGATGGTCGTCCTCCATCATGCTCATCCGATGGCCGTCCCCATCGTTGACCTTTTCTATCCGAGGGCCGTCCCCATCGTCGATTTTAGCAGTCGTCCCCTGCTAGGTGGTCGTCCTCCACCCTTTGATGATCGTCCTTCATCATTTTATCCAATGGCCGTCCCCATTGTTGATTCTGGTTATCTGGCATTCGTCCTATGTCATGATAAACCCCGAGAGCAGCCGTACCCTGCTGAGTGGTCGTCCTCCACTTCTTGATGGTCGTCCTCCATCATGCTCGTCCGATGGCCGTCCCCATTGTTAACCTTTTCTATCCGATGGCCGTCCCCATCGTTGATATTTTCGGCAGCCGTACCATGCCAGGTGGTCGTCCTCCACCTTTGATGGCCGTCCCCATCATACTTCTTTTATTCCCAACAGAGCAGCCGTCCCCTGCTAGGTGATCATCCTTCACCTTTGATGGCCGTACCCCATCATCTGTTTATTTCATTTATTCTTTAACCCGATGGCCGTCCCCGTCGTGGTCCCTTTTCCTTTTAGCCCGATGGCCGTCCCCATCGTTGGTTACTTTGCCTTTATGAACTTGATGGCCGTCCCCGTCATGTTTCATTAATCCCCAGAGAATTTTACAGCTTTATCTCGATGGCCGTCTCCATCACGATTTTATTTTCCCCAGCTAGTCGGCCGTCCCCGTCTTGGCTTTACCTTTTATCCCCAGCATGTCGGTCGTCCCCGTCATTGCTATTTACCCAGCAGTCGTCCTCTGCTCGACGGTCGTCCTCCGTTGCCCACACTTTACAATATACTTTATTTCTTTCTTTTTTCTTCTTCATTCTGTGAGTGCAAATTTTGGACTGTCTTTGGTATTCAACCACAAGTTATCTTGTTTGGCCTGTTAAGCCGTTGCTTACAACCTGCACCGCTAACTCATGTTTGAATAGGGGCAGCTGTAAACACCCCAAATTTGCCCTCACCCCTTCACCATGGCTTGTGATCATCCTCATATGCATAAACACAATCATATCATCTCACATCTCATTTTTGGTTCACTGCATAGTTTCTAAGGCATCTGCACCTAGGGTTTGTGATCTGAGCAACCTCAGGGCATCCTGAGCCACCCCAAAGGCCACCAATCAACTCAAAGGGGTCCATGTGTGTTCATATGTCATATTCCATCTCTTCAAAGTCAAAAATGCAGAGGAATCACAAGGACTAGGGTTTGAGTGGATGTAGAGCCAGGTCAAACTGCACAGTTGACTGAAAATTAGGGTTTTGGTTTCAGAGGCCATAACTCCAATTTTTTTTGGTCATTCTTGTTCCCATTGCTCTTTATATGGTATAGGGAGTATGCATATAAATTTTCATGAATAAATTCCATGGGGAAGTCATCTGATCAAGGGTTGACTTTTCAGACAAGTCAGTGTAAAATCAGGGCATCTGAGGCCCCCCATGACCCAACCAATGGGTGATCTTCATCATTTTGAGTGTATATGATCTTTATTTGATCATAGAAGAAGGTTGAAGTTCATAGAAATCAAGAATTTAGGGTTTTTGCAAATGTTGACTTTTTGGGCATAGTTGACTTTTTCAAGAATGCATCATTTTAGGTCATTTTTCAAGCCATGATTCTTGATCCAAAAATGCTTCAAATGGAAAAACTTTGGTCATGAAAGTTGTAGATCTCATCTTTACCTTTTCAAAAAGTACAAGAACATGATCAAACTCTTCTTGGATCAAAAGTTATGGCAATGCAAAGTTGGCTAAAATCATTGATTTTCAAGGCATGCCTCAAATGGAAATTTTGCAAAGTCTTGGACCAATGCATATTGCAACCTCTAGTTCACTTCAAACCAGCACATAAACATTCTCTAAGTCATAAAAATCAGAAATGAACCAAGAATGCCCATGGTTTTATGTTTGGTTGGACAAAAAGGTCACATGTGAACAAAAAGTCACAAGTTGCAAAACTCATGATCATGCTTCCTACTACTTGCAGCCTTGGATGCTGAGCTTTGCTAGCCTCTCACCTCACCTTGCTGCACCAGAACCAGCCCATGTACTTGCCTAGATCATGAGCCATACCTCTCTTACACATTATTTGACTTTTTGCAAAAGGTAACTTACCAATCAATAAAGGGCATGTCTTGTCAACTGACCAATGAGAGAGAGTTATGTGGACAATTTGCAAGCTGGACATAACACAAGGCAAGGCTGAAACATCCTCATTCATCACATACACAAAAACCTACCAAGTTGCAAGTTGCTTCGAATCTCTCTGCCCAGCCACAAAACACTCAAGCCAACTTCACCATTCAACTCACCTTGCTCCATAGACCACAAAGCACCAAGAACACAAGCCTGGAACAACCAGAATACTCCATAGCCATTTCTCACCTCAGCCTGCATTTCTCTTCGAAACTCTCACCACAGCTTGCAAACACCTAAACAAACTTTGCAAAGCTTCTCCATTCACCCTCAGGATCACAAACAACCCCTTTCCATGGCCTGAAACTGCTTAATACCCCATAGCCATTTCTGACTGAGTTGAAGCAGGAGCTTTCGAAACTCATTATCCAGCCAACTTAAACTCTCATTGAGCATTCAAACATCATCTGGGGATCAAGTGGAGTAGATTGCACAAGGAGAAGTGGCCAGAAAGTCCTCAAGTTGAAAGCTCCAAATCTCAGGTAGCTCGAAAATTATTTTTCCAGAAATCATTTCTTTTGTTCCAAACTTGTTCTATGTGATTCACTGATTATCCTGATGTTCTTAGTTTTTGAAATGGCTTTGATTTGAGCATTTAATTTGTCTCTGAAGCTTGCGTGCCCTAGTTTTTATTTCTTTCGATTCAGTTTGTTTAGGAAGAAGAAATTTGTTTTGAGAGAGGGGTTTGATTCGTGAGAGGTTGGAGATCATTTCCCAGTTCTTAGTTTTCATTTTTGATACGATTTGAGGGGTTTGGGGATTTCTCAGGTGAGATGCTGGCCGGAGAAGACGACCGGAAGTCTTCTCCGGCCACCTGAAAGTGATTTGTGCCCTAATTGCGTAATTAACTCCAGTTTGAATTTTGGCCGTAGATGGCCTTTGACTTGTTGACTTCCCTCCCTTTTGGATGGCCCAGATCCTTTTCATTAGCCCTAATCTCTCTCATTAGTGTAATTAATCTTTAATTAAGTTAATTGATTCAGGAGCCATCTGGACCCTTCATTCACGCGCCAGTCAACACATTTAAACTCAGGCTCCATCCTGGCCCTCCATCTAGCTTACTTTCTTTTTTATTTGATTTTTAATTCATTTTGTTTCATTAAACTTGCATAATTATTTTAAAATAGTTAAAAATTCTTAAAAATTATGAAACTTTTTCCTAAAAGTTTTATTAATTTTTAAGACCCAAAAACATTTTTATTTTATTTTTTATCATTAAAAAAGTATTTTTAAATATTTAAAAGATTATTTTTAATTGATTAATGGGAATTAATTAATTAAAAATACTTTTAGGTATTTAAAAATTACAAAAAAATTCTTGAAATGTTCTAAGACATTTAGAAACATTGTCCAACCTTCAAACCAAATTTCTTTTTTGATCTTGATGCATTTTGAGGATTTTTCATTGAATTAAATCATTTTTTATGCATTAATTTGATCATAAGTTTAAAAATTCATCTCTGCCTATTGGAGAAGGTTGAGACATTGATTCTTCTTGCATTGTTTTGTGTTTGGCATGTAGTTTCTAGGGTAAAATGTCCATGATTTGATCTTGTATTTTCCAATTGTTTGGCATTTCTTTTGTTTAGGAACCCTAAAAACCCTAATAACTTAGAAAAATCATAGCTTGAGATTGGTTAAGAGTTGAGAGCTCCCCTTTGAACCTTGGTTTAGTATAGGTTTAGGGTTTCTTTGGGTGGCATTTTCCATTTTTTATCTTAGGGTTTGCTTCTGTTTTTGGTCTTGGTTTGATGTTTGATTCATAAACCCTAATTTGAGCTTTCATTTGCATCCTCCTTGCATTCTCTTGCATAACATGACTTGTCTTTGCATTCCAAGCATTCTTGTGATTCATTTAACATCATAAGACATATAGAAAACATGTTTGATCATTGCATTGCATATTTGCCATGTCATTTGTCTTGTATGCTTCACAACTTTCCATGCTTGTTCATGCTCCTTAGCTTGCATCATTTGCATTCATAATCTTGTATGAGCATTTCCATGTGCTGCCTTTTGCTTGTAGCACCTCATAGCATCATTTTCATCATCAACATGCTTCTGGTTTGGTCTAACATCATGTCATTTCATTTCATTTAGCATTGTATTGCATCCCTTGCTAACATTTCAGGTGGTAAGTAAGCCTGGGAAGTGAATTTGCCTTCACTTCTCATAACTTCTCTTTTCATCTCTCTTGCATCCATTTCTGCATTTTTGTTTGTGTTTGAGTTTGAGCTTGCTCATTCTTCTTCTTCCCACTTTCTTTCTTCAAGTGACTTGACTTCTTGAATGAAGCAAGCCACTCTGCTTCTCTTGATCTTGTTCATCTGCTTCCTGGTGGTTCTTCTGAAGATTGTTCTTGAAAACCTCACAAACCTTAGGATCAACCAAGCATGACAATGAATTAGGGTTTTGATTAGTCTCCCCCCATTAGTTTTACCTTTGTGTCTCTCTTTGAGTCTTCTCTTCTCATCTCATAATCAGGGACCAAACCCTAAAGGCTTTAAGACTTTGTGATTAAGCTTATGCATGCATCCTTCTCTTAGGATGGAGTGCATAACTTTAATCCTAAGCCTTGAATCCTTAATGTGTTTAAATCTCTTAACCAATTCACTTAATAAATATCAAGACATCACACTTGTAACTTGGGCCTTGCATTAGGGTTCTAATTCTTCCTTAAGTGGTTAAGAAGGACTAACCCTAGTGTTAATGGACAAGTCCCCCTCAAGTTGTCTTACAAATCATAAAAATCACTTCATCACCATATCATTAAATAAAATTCACTTAATCAAAGGCTTGTTTTTTCATGGGTTTAATCCCTAATCATGGATTAAGTTGAGGAGCTTTCCTCAGCTTAAACATTCTCATCTATTATCCTTCTATTAGGATGGTGTAATGAGTCTGTTTAATCCCTGATTATGGCTTAACCTCATTACTTACCACTAAACAAAAACACCAAAAACATCTAAATAATCACAAGTAGGTTAATGATCTTAATCCTACATCAAAGGTGATTAAGTGTGAGAATCTGACTTCACACTTAAGGTATCCTCATTACCCCTAATCAGAGGGAAGATGTGATGAGTTTACTAACCCATTGGTTTAGGCTTAAGCTCATTAACTTATGACACACTTTCAAAAGCAATAAAAGACTGAAAACACAAAAACAAGCAATAATCGTCTCCTTCGGGATTCTTTCCTCATCATCTTCACTCACAAACGAGAGCTCGCTTCTTCCGTCTAATGCAAGACAGTTTGCACCTGAGCCAGACAGGTCATACACTTGAGCATAGGCAAGTAAGCAGTTCACAAGTCAATTCATCTTTCAGTCTCTTTGGGTCGAACTACGGTGTTCTGACTTCCTCATTGCACGAGAGGATACGTAGGCATAACTTAACAGTTATCGAACAAAAGTCTCTGTATATTCCCCCTCCTTCTAACTTCATCTTTTTAGCCTCATGATCATGAGCATACTCTTTCCTTACACTGACACTTTCATACTTCATATCACTTATACACTTTACACTGACACCTGTACATTCTTTTCCAGCTATTTTATACACAAATTGCACTGACACTACCCCTTTAAAACACAAATCTTTTAAGCGTGGATCCCGTCGAGTACGGCGGACAATCTGGGTGCTAACACCTTCCCAGGTTGTAACCAACCCCCTTTCTCAGTCTCTCTGGTTCGCAACCGTCTTATCCATATCTTTTCTAGGTCTATGCAGCATTGCCTTTCCTCCGGGATAAAAATGCCTAGCTGGCGACTCTTTTCATCTCCAGTGAGTTCACGGCTGTGTGTTCTCATTGTCCCTCTCGCCGACCGTTCGCGTCTGTACCTTCATATGATCCATTTTCATTTGTCGGGAGCGACAGCATTACATAACTTTTCATGTATATTCATGGTTCCAAGCATGCTCCCTTTGCACCCATATGTTTGTATGATCATCCTCATGTCTTGTTTCATGTTTGCATCATCTCATAGCATCATTATCATCACACATATGCTTCTGGTTTTGATGTGCATCATGTCATTTCATCTCATTTTGCATTGCATTGCATTTCTTTCACTAACTTTTCAAGTGGTAAGTAACTTTGAGAAGTGAATTTGCCTTCACTTCTCACAATTTCTTTTCATCCCTCTTATGCATCATTGCTGCATTTTGTTTTGTGTTTGAGATTGAGCTTGCTCATTCTTCTCCATCTTACTTTCTTTCCTCAAGTGACTTGTCTTCTTAAATGAAGCAATTTACTTTGCTTCCCTTTGCTCCTTTCATCTGCTTCCTGGTGGTTCCATTGAAGATCTTTCTTGTAAACCTCACAAGCCTTAGGAACAACCAAGCATGACAATGATTAGGGTTTTGATTAGTCCCCCACTTAGATTTTTACCTTTGTGTCTCATTGAGTCTTCTCTTCTCATCTCATAATCCAGGACTAAACCCTAAAGGCTTTAAGGCTTTGTGATTAAGCTTATGCCTGCATCCTTCTATTAGGATGGAGTGTATAACTTTAATCCTAAGTGTTAAACCCTTAATGTGTTTAAATCTCTTAATCAATTCACTTAACAATCATCAAGACATCACACTTGTAACTTGGGCCTTGCATTAGGGTTCTAATTCTTCCTTAATTGGTTAAGAAGGACTAACCCTAGTGTTAATGGACAAGTCCCCCTCAAGTTGTCTTACAAATCATAAAACTCACTTCATCATCATATCATTAAATAAAATCCACTTAACCAAAGGCTTTTTTTGTCATGAGTTTAATCCCTAATCATGGATTAAGTTGAGGAGCTTTCCTCAGCTTAAACATTCTCATCTATTATCCTTCTATTAGGATGGTGTAATGAGTCTATTTAATCCCTGATTATGGCTTAACCTCATTACTTAACACTAAACAAAAACCACAAAAACATCTAAATAATAACAAGTAGGTTAATGATCTTAATCCTACACCATGGTTATTAAGTGTGAGAAGCTGACTTCACACTTAAGGTATTCTCATTACCCCTAATCAGAGGGAAGATGTGAAGAGTTTACTAACCCATTGGTTTAGGCTTAAGCTCATTAACTTATGACAAACTCCAAAAAAACAATAAAAGACTGAAAACTCAAAAACAAACAATAATCGTCCCCTCCGGGATTCTTTTCTCATCTCATTCACTCACAAACGAGAACTTGCTTCTTCCGTCTAATGCAAGACAGTTTGCACCTGAGCCAGACAGGTCATACACTTGAGCATTGACAAGCAAGCAGTTCACAAGTCAATTCATCTTTCAGTCTCTTTGGGTCGAACTACGGTGTTCTGACTTCCTCATTGCACGAGAGGATACGTAGGCATAACTTAACAGTTATCGAACAAAAGTCTCTGTATATTCCCCCTCTTTCTAGCCTTATTCTTTAGCCTCATTATCATGAGCATTTCATCTTTGTTCTTACACTGACACTATACATATTACACTTCACTTCTCTTACACTGACACCTGTACATCCTTTTCCAGCTCTTTATACACAAATTGCACTGACACTACCCCTTTAAAACACAAATCTTTTAAGCGTGGATCCCGTCGAGTACGACGGACAATCTGGGTGCTAATACCTTCCCAGGTTGTAACCAACCCCCTTTCTCAGTCTCTCTGGTTCGCAACCGTCTTATCCATATCTTTTCTTAGGTTTATGCAGCATTACCTTTCCCTCGGGATAAAAATGCCTAGGTGGCGACTCTATTCATTCCCTGTGAGTTCACTCCTGTGTGTTCTCATATCCTCCCTTTCGCCGACCGTTCGCGTCTGTACCTTTATCTGGGTCATTCCCATTTATCGGGAGCGACAAATAGTATAATAATATTTACATAATAGTGGTATGGTGAACTTAATCAACCACACCAAAAGAGTAACCAAAATCGAAAGGCAACCGAATCCGCTTAATATCTTACACTATAGTGATTAATCAAGGAAAATAGGACCAAATTCAATGAAATTTAAAAGGAGATTGGGAGACCCAAAGCACATACGCATCAAAAATTCATAAGTCTTGGTTCTTAATGCAAAATGATCAATCACTTTGGGATTATGCAACCCACAAGAGGCCCGATCCATGAAAGAGAAAATATCCAATTGGATTTTTATTCCGAATTTGGGACAAGTTTAGGTCTATGTTACGCAATCTCCGAGTAATTTACGAAGTAATTACCCTACAAATGAGGACGACCAACACCAATTAAGGTGAACAATGTTAGTGCTAATTCATGTGAGATAAAGGATATGTAAATCTCTATCCGAACGCAATACACTTATGGTATTATTCCATCTTTAAGTTCAATAACTCATTTTGGTGGATTCAAGCATGAAAATGTCTCACTAATGCAAAGTACCTTAAATGAATTGAATAATTCACTTAAAGGTAGTTTTGAATTAATGAACATTAACTACTCTAATCTACACCCAAAGTCCATTGAAATTAAAGAGAAATCATTCCCAAAAGTGCTCCCCAAGGTAAAAATAAAAATGAGGGAGAAGTAGAAGAAAGAGTAACCAAAAATAAGTTCAAAATAAGCCAAAAACAGCTTCTGGTCTTGTGTTAACCGGTTAAACAAATAGGTTAACCGGTTAACGCAACTAATTTTCATATCCTGCACCAAATAACACTGGTTAACCGGTTAACCAAAATACACTGGAAATGATTAACCGGTTAACACTGTACCAGTGGCAGAAAAAATGCTAAAATTCAGCATGATCCATTTTCAAAACCTTTTTTCAAACACTTGATGATCATGAACTGAATTAGCATGAATTTTAAAACCAAAATACATTGAAATCCCTGCAATCAAACAACAATTTAAGATCCAATGTATCTAGAATCAAAGGTGCCAA
This sequence comes from Lathyrus aphaca, assembly GCA_963966055.1. Taxonomy (NCBI): domain Eukaryota; kingdom Viridiplantae; phylum Streptophyta; class Magnoliopsida; order Fabales; family Fabaceae; genus Lathyrus; species Lathyrus aphaca. The sequence goes on from OZ014519.1 coordinate 314,989,223, forward strand.
AGATCTACATCTTGAATGTTAATGATGAAGATGGAATCATGGAAAAAGTGAATTACCAAAAGCACTTCTTGAAATTGGACCAAATCAAGCTAGATCTACTGAAATTGAAGAACAAGAAAAGAGTAGGATGAAGGTTTAGCTCAAGTTTATTAAGAATTCAATGTGAATTCTTGATAACTTCAAAATAAAGAAAGAAAAGCTTTAGTGAAATTTTGGTTTGGGGGGATATTTTGCAAGAGATTTGTTAGCTATCAAAAGCTTCAAGAAATATTTGTAAGGTGAATTTGGCTCTCAAAAGCTTGTCAAATGAATGAAATTAGGGTTATATTTAAAGACTTTAGGTATGGGAATTTGGTGGAATTGAGCTTTCTTTGGTAAGTCAAATTATGCTTGGTAATTAAAAATTTGGAGGGAAATGGAAAAAAGTTGTGATTAGTGAGAGTTTATGGTAGGAAATAATCAAAGTGATGTGGAGAATTCAGAGGGAAATGGTCTAGAATATTCCAAATGAGATCAATGATCAAAGTGTGCTAAATTTGAACAAAATATTCAAATTTCACACTGGTTAACCGGTTAACGCATATGGTTAACCGGTTAACCAAGCAAAAATTTAAAAATTTTGTTTAAATATGATTGATTCATTGTTGTGGCCCGATTCTTTTGCGCGTCGAAGAAGGCATGGAAATAAACACATGGACCTTGGAATTCCTTGAATAAATCAATTAACTTGAGAAATCCTTAATCAGATAAATTTGAATTATTTGCGGATCAAATTCGACTTTTATTTGTGAAATTTCATTTGAGCTGCAGGACTGCTACTTTTGGCATTTTCACTTGTTCTTCCTCCTGAAAATATTAATGAAAGAAAACAAAATATTTTTGGATTTTAATTAATGGTTAGTAAACATAAACAAATAAAAGCAAGTAAAAAACACGGTGATCCCCTGTGAGGTATAGACCTGGGACTGAGAAGGGTAAACGAACCAATGTGTGATCTTGTTTGTATTCAGATGAGATGAAAAAAATATTAGGGTAAAAAATTAGGGTATGACAATGTCGAACAGGATGTTACGACACTAATATGTGATAAGTTTAAAACTAACAATGTAAATAAACAAACACAACAGTAAAGAACACATGGAATTGTTAACCCAATTCGGTGCAAACACACCTACTCTGGGGGCTACAAATCCAGGAAGGAACTTCACTATCAGTAGTATCAATTTAGAGCTAAACCACTCAGTATACCCTCTTCACTTAATCACTACCCAATGCTAGTTCTATCTAGGAACTCCTAAATATGAGACACGTCACACCCCCTCAATCACAATAGTGATAACAAACACGAAATCAATAAAAGATAAGACACACTTCCAAAACAAACCTTGACCTTGCTTCAAAGCTTCAGTCAAGTACAAAATCACTCTTGCTTAAAAGCTTTGAGTGGACAACATACAATTCGATAATCCTAGTCCAAAATAACCATCAACATTATAATTGTTTAGCTCACAAGAAACTAAACACACGCTTAAACGCTTAAACAATTCAATCTTTATTTTATATATCTTCACACTAGGTTAATTCAACCTTTAAGTAGAGTCTGAATCATGGGCATGGACCTGCTAAACTTGTACAATTAAATACGATAATTCCTAAAATAAAGGAACAAAAATAGCACCATAAAATGTTCTACTAAAATTACTCCATGTTGAATCCTTTCTTCTAATAAGACGCGTCTGTTGGTACTCAACAAATCACACATTTAATAACAGAAAAACACGCACATGAAATAAGGATTCAACTAGGTCTTCAGGCCTAGTCACAAATGTCGTGACACCAATCTTGACATCCTTAAAAAAATAGTTGCATACTTTAAACCTTCACACCTATAGAATGCTTAAATTATATGTCACAACATCACATATGACATTCAGAATCAGAATATGTTTTACCCTAAAATAATGCAAATCTAAAACATCTACAAACTCCCCCTTTGGAAAATTTTTTGCTAAAACAATTTAAGCATTATTCAGAATTATTCAGAGCACACACAACAACAGAAACACATCAGAGAGATAGACAATCTCCCCTCAAATAAAACATGTATCAGAGTACAACAGTAGATAAGGCACACACACACAACTTAGAGGTTACATCTCCTTTCAACCTGTTAATCCATGCATTGAACAATCTGACTATAGTAAAATAAATAGTATATAATCAGAGATCAGGTCATCTAGCAAACTATAATTACTCCCCCTTTTAGCCAGAAATTGAGCCAAACATAAAAATAATTATAGAGCCAAATCAGTTGTCATAACCAAAAGCTCATGAAGAGAAGAAATCTACGGTTACACCAGAAACCCAACACATAGCAGACTGCACCCGAAATCCAAACATATTACAAAGGGCCTTCAAGAGCAAGGAATCAAAATGAAAAACAAAAACAAACTTTAGCAAAAGTGACCAACAACCATCCATACAAAAACTATTCAGAACCAGATTGATCATCTCTAACATCATCTTCTCCCCCACTTGCATTCTCACTATCTGAACCATCATCAGAACCACCTTCAGCTTCCTCTTCAGCCTTCTCACCATTAGTTTTCCCCTCGTTTTCCAACATCTCAATCATTTTCTTAAATTTCAACTTCCTTACATCTAACTCTTTACAAGCTTCTTTGAGCTCGACAATGATTGAAGTCCTATTGAGAGGCTTGTTGCTATTAGATGTGCCAGTGGATGTCACAACAATGTCAGGGACATGTGATCCCTAAAACAACTTATAGTGAAAAGAGAGAGCACTCTCCCTCTTGTAAGTCGTCTCAGAATCAGTTAAAATAGTAGGGTACTAATTCAGAAGAATGACACCGATGAGGGAAGGAAAAGCAATAGGTAACTTCATAACTAGTGTACTAGCATGCTTCATGGTTTGGTCAAAGATATAAGTAACATAATACAATTTTGTTTTGGTACCTACAACATAAATAAGTCTACCTAAACATGTAGCAATATTGGAGGTGTGGTTTGTTGGTACCCAATTAGCTGCCCAATTCTATTCAGTATATCATACTTAACACTAATCATGCTAGTTGAAAGCTTTCCTTTCCTATGCAAATTTTTAACTTGGTTGGCAGTGAGGGTTTTGCAAATCTGATTATCAGTGATTTCCAATTCAGGATGGTCAGTAGTATCTCTTCCTAGGTTAGTATTTAGCACAATAGGGAAAAATTAATACACTTACCTCTCACAAAAACCTTCCTAAAATCTTTTGATTTCCCATCATCACATTCCTTAGATAGGATCATAATGAATTCCTTAACAAGAGTTTCATAACACTTTGAAAATCTTGTGACAATCTTCAATAGTCTTATAAAGGAGATCAGTTCCATAACCTTAGAACACTCCAGAACAGAAGCAACAATATCCCTTTCAAAATCCAGCCTTCTTTGATATACAAATTTCCACTTGCTCACACTACTGATGCAATGAAAGGAAATATTATCCAGAGATGCATCAGACATCTTAGCAGCAAGCTTGCTTGTAGTTGAGTTCTTCCTTAGAGTGATGTCTGGGAAATCACTTTCAACATTAGCATCAGACTTAGAGACAGTTCCAACTTTTCTTTTCTTTGTGATTACCTTACTCTATCCTTTGGAGGGACCAACAACAGTCTTACCTTTTCTCTGAGTAGTTGTACTCTGAGTGTCCTTTGACCAACAACACTTTACCTTTCCTAGATATTAGCCTTTTGGCTATGCTAGGATTGATGTTGGCAATGAGATCATTGTCAGACACATCATCCAGGTTAATCACATAATCAAGAATAACATGATTGTCTTTATCAGCCTCAGGGATATCAATATCCTTTTGAGCAACTTCAACATCCTTATGTATACTTCCAACCTTAGATTGAACACCTCTAGCATCAGGTGTTGCAACATCTTTCTCAACATCCTCGTTACTACCTTCGATAGCATAAACAACAACATCTTCTTTGGTTGTTTCATTACCTGAACCAGAAGTAGACGGGAAAAAGACCCCAACAACATCATGATATTCATACATAATTCTTGTAATGAGTTCTTTAATGGCTTAATTTGCAAAAATAGAACCCTTATTAACACTAGAAGATGAACATGCATATGAATCCTTTGGTCTCTTCACACTTGGTGTTCTAGGTTTAGAAACCCTAGCAACATCAGGGACGACCACATTCAGGGGAGAAACATCCATAACCTCTTCAGAAAGATGATGAACCCTAGATGACGAAACGAAATCAGTTTTGGATGATGATTCCTTTGATGATGAGAGACAGATGAATGTTGAGACATTTTGGAACAAATTTAACTTTGTAGAGAGATAGAGAACAAAAAATTCTTGAGTGACTGTGGAAGATGAGAGAATAGATATGAAGTATGGTGCAGTGGCATGTTTGATGAGAAGTAATGGGCCTTTGAATGTATTTCCTTTGAATAAAAGAATTGATGATAAAATCAAATAATTTGCGCCTTTTTTAAATTGCATTAATATTGATTCTCAAAAATGAAAAATGTCTTTAAGGATGTTCCCACATGACACTAATTGCTATAAACCCTCATAAAGACATATACCCAATTTGCCTCTTAAATTTTCAAATTGATTTGCTTCCAAGGCCTTTGTGAATATATCAGCCAACTGCAACTCAGTGGCAACATATTCCAACTTGATCACTTTATCTTCCACAAGATCTTTGATGAAATGATGTCTAATATCAATATGCTTTGTCCTACTGTGCTGAATAGGATTCTTGGAAATATTGATTGCACTGAGATTGTCACAATATAATATCATGATATCTTGTGTGACATTATACTCAGACAACATTTGTTTCATCCACACAAGCTAAGAACAACTGCTACTAGTTGCTATGTATTCAGCCTCTGTAGTAGACAAGGAAACACAATTATGCTTCTTGCTAAACCAGGAGATAAGATTGTTTCCTACAAAGAAACACCCTCCAGAAGTACTTTTCTTATCATCTGCACTACCAGCCCAATCAGCATCATAGTACCCAGATAAGACATGATTACTCCCATGAGAATACAGCATGCCATAGTCACAAGTCACATTCACATATTTTAGTATTCTTTTGACTTGATTCATGTGAGGGACCTTAGGTACTTCTTGATATCTGGCACATACTCCAACAACAAAAGTAATATCAGGTCTACTAGATGTAAGATACAATAGGTTTCCTATCATGCTTCTATATAAGCTTTGATCAACACTTACACCTTTTTCATCTTTAGTCATCTTAAGGTGAGTGGGAGCAGGTGTTCTTTGTGGCTGGCACTCTCCATTCCAAACTTCTTGACAATATTCCTGACATACTTGCTTTGAGAAAGAAAAATGGAATTTTCCATCTGTTTAACTTGCAAGCCAAGAAAGAAAGTTAACTCTCCAACAAGGCTCATTTCAAATTCAGATTGCATTTGTCTGACAAAATGTTTAACCATCTTATCTAACATCCCACCAAACACTATATCATTCACATAGATCTGAGCAATCATGATTTTTCCTTCTTCATCTTTGACAAAAAGAGTCTTGTCAATTCCTCCTTTCATGTAACCATTCTTGATGAGAAATTATGTTAATCTTTCATACCAATCCATAGGAGCTTGTTTCAATCCATACAAATCCTTTCTCAACCTGTAAACATGATCTGAAAAGTTTGGATCAACAAAACCTTTAGGCTGCTCCATATACACTTCCTCATTCAAGTATCCATTCAAGAATGCACTTTTCACATCCTTTTGGAATAGTTTGAACTTCAGAATGCATACAACTCCCAATAATAGTCTTATTGATTCAAGTCTAGCCACAGGAGCAAAAGTCTAATCAAAATCATTACCTTCAACTTGAGTATATCCTTGAGCAACTAGTTTGGCTTTGTTTCTGGTTACAACTCATTGTTCATCAGATTTATTCTTGTACACCCATTTAGTACCAATAACATTTGATCCTTCAGGTCTTGGTAAAATTTCCCACAATTCATTCCTTTTGAAGTGCTCCAGCTTATCTTGCATAAAATTAATCAGAATTCATCAGTCAAAGCTTCTTTAACATTTTTAGGTTCAATCTTTGACACAAAACAAGAGTTAGAGATGACTTCCCTTGATCTAGTCACAACACCACTATTAAGATCACCTATAATAAGATCTTTAGGATTATCTTTCTGGATTTTGATGGAAGGTCCCTTGTTTATTGATTTTGACTCAGATTCAGAGATATATGGATTTGGATCAACTTCCTTATCAGTAACTTCAGCTGGAGTATCAAGGAATGTTCCAACATCATATGTAACATTAACTTCTTTGTATAGATCATCAATAATCACTTTTATGGATTCCATCATGACTATTATTCTAGAGTTGAAAACTCTATAAGCTATGTTGTTAGTAGAGTAACCCAGAAATATGCCTTCATCACTTTTGGGATTCATCTTTATTCTTTGTTCTCTATCTTCCAGAATATAACACTTACTACCAAATACATGAAAGTATTTTACATTGGGGTTTCTTCCCTTCCAGATCTCATAGAGAGTAGTTGGAGTTCCTTTTCTATGAGTGACTCTTTTATGAACATAACAAGCAGTGTTCATAGCTTCAACCAAAAAGTACAAAGGATGTTTCTTGGCATGAATCATGGCTCTTGCTGATTCTTGTATAGTTCTGTTCTTCCTTTCCACAACTCCGTTTTGCTAAGGAGTGATGGAAGAAGAAAATTTGTGGCTAATTCCTTCAAATGAACAGAATTCAGAGAACTTTTGATTCTCAAATTGCTTTCCATGATCACTCCTAATTCTGATAACACAACTCTCCTTTTCCCTCTAAAGTCTTTGACAAAGGTCCTTGAAAACATCGAAAACATCAGATTTCTCTTTGATGAAATTTATCCAAGTAAACCTTGAATAGTCATCCACCACTACATAAACATACCTCTTTCCACCAATACTTTCCACCTGCATTGGACACATCAAGTCCATGTGTAACAATTCCAATACTTTAGATGTATTAAGATGTTGAATCTTTGGATGTGACATCTTGGTTTTCTTTCCCACTTGACATTCACCACACACTTTGCCTTCATCAATCTGAAGCTTATGAATTCCTCTTACAACTTCCATAGTTATAACTCTTTTCATTCCTCTTAAGACCAAGCCATAAAGAAAACACGCGACTGCTGGGCAGGACCAAGCCATGGAAGGTGCTTGTTGGCGAAACAGGACTTAACGAGACCATTAGTGGAATGGAACTCAACAATATGACTAGTGGGCAGGACCAATCCATACAGAAAACACGCGACTGCTGGGACGGACCAAGCCACGAAAGGTGCCTGTTGGGGAAACAGGACTTAACGAGACCATTAGCGGAATGGAACTCAACAATATGACTGTTGGGCAGGACCATGCCATAAAGAAAACATGCGACTGCTGGGAAAGACCAAGCCACGAAAGGTGCCTGTTGGCGAAATAGGACTTAACGAGACCATTAGCGGAATGGAACTCAACAATATGACTGCTGGGAAGGACCAAGCCATAAAGAAAACACGCGACTGCTGGGCAGGACCAAGCCACGGAAGGTGCCTGTTGGTGAAACAGGACTTAACGAGACCATTAGCGGAATGGAACTCAACAATATGACTACTGGGCAGGACCAAGCCTTAAAGAAAACACGTGACTGCTGGGTAGGACCAAGCCACGGAAGGTGCCTGTTGGCGAAACAGGGCTTAACGAGACCATTAGCGGAATGGAACTCAACAATATGACTACTGGGCAGGACCAAGCCATAAAGAAAACAACATCGACTTGGAAGGACCAAGATGTCTGGCAAATGGTATAAGTATCTTCTGCGAGGAATATTTCAGGTTGAAAAGAAGTTATAGGTCATATGCAACACCTCAAAACTGGCCCATGTTGGCATGCATATGCTTGGATTTACGGCGTAATGCTTCATGAGGATGGAAATGCTACGCTTTGGAGGGTGCAAATGCAATGATGATTATGCATATGCAAATGTGAAGGGATCTCCTGACAAGGAGACTGCAATTATCCCAGATGGCTTGACTAGGGAGAATTGATTATCACTGCACTGATCTGATCCATCCTGATGAGGAGGAGACAACTCTGCGGGGAAAGTTGCCAATGATACATCGGCTCTGAACTGCCGCCATTGCCAAAAATAAATTGGACTTTGAGATTGGAGAGCCAAGATCCTGCTGGAGATGGACCCTTCTTGCACTCTGGTGGGGAAGTGGAGACCTCCTGACTTGGCTGGGAACCAGAGGCATTGCATTGCTGAGGAAGCAACTTGTTGGGGAGGAAAGACACCCCTTGTACTGCTGGGGATTGCCCCTGTGATTGAAGGAAAGATTCTGCTTGGGGAGGACACCCACATTCTGCTGCCTTGTTGGGAGAGATTTCAACTACCAACTTTACTGGGGATGACTGGAGACACCCTGGAAAACACCTGTTCTTGTTCAAGCGTACATAAATTCTCTTCCTGGAAATTTGCTTTTAGCTCTGTTAGCAACACCTGTACCTGTACCAGCATAAACACAATTGATAGTTCCTATAACATGGAGAGTTAGTTTAGGACCTGTATGCCCCAGGCTCGTAAAGTTGTATTAAATGTTTTTGTCCTCCTACATGAGTTAGAAAGCATTCAAATGTTCATAACACATTCTAAATCACAATTTGCTGGACATTTCCGCAATCAATCAATGCTAGATGAAAAACAAAAACGAGAAGCAGATAGTCACAAGTTGACTGAAGTTGACTTTTCATTGATTCGAGAAAATGGCCATGAATAGGCATTACAAAGGAAGCAATTCCCTCGAAAGAGGAAACAACCAAAAAAGAAAACAAACTATCCTATTGGCAATGTAATAAGTGGATCTCATCAAGTTTCAACCCGGTTATGACTCGTATATCTTCGAGACGATCCGCTCGCTCTGCCCCTTGAGAATGGTAATTGAACTGATCTTCAACCCTTAGAATAAACCTCAGCTGTAGATAGGTTACAAATTTCGCAGATCGCAGTCGTTCGTGTTAGTCCCTCTTTTGTGTGGATCTCCCTTTCAGGTTTTCAATCCACCGGGATACCCTTTTTTGCCTGAGCTGTCCGATGTGGCTTTTCAACTCAGTGGGTCTACATTTTTTTTCAAGATTTCCCTAATTTTTGCCCGAGCCTTTTATTCTGTTTTTGGCTCGCCGGGATGCCCATTTTTGCCTGGATCTTTATTCTATTTTTATCCAGCGGGTCCTTTTTACACGAAGTATTTTCTTACTGCGTTTGCGTTGACAGGGGATTGGTAGTCTTCTCCGTCCATGGTTTTCAACATCAAGGCTCCACCTGAGAAAACCTATTTAACCACGAACGGTCCTTTATAATTAGGTGTCCATTTGCCCTTGTGATCGTTAAGAGGACGAAGAATCCTTTTCAGCACCAAGTCACCTGGTATGTACCTCTGTGGTCAGACCTTCTTGTCAAAAGCATGCTTCATCCACTGCTGATACAACTGCCCATGGCATACAGCTGTTAGACGTTTTTCTTCAATGAGGCTCAATTGATTATATCTGGACCGGAGCCACTCAGCTTCATCTAGCTTAATATCCATCATTAACCTCAACGAGGGGATTTCTACTTCAATTGGTAGGATTGCCTCCATACCATACACTAGTGAGAACGGGGTTGCCCCTGTTGAAGTACGCACCGACGTTCTGTACCCATGCAACACAAATGGTAGCATCTCATGTCAGTCTTTGTATGTTACAACCATCTTCTGCATGATCTTCTTGATGTTCTTGTTGGCCGCCTCGACGGTGTCATTCATCTTCCGGTGATATGGAGAAGAGTTGTGATGTTCTATTTTGAAATCCTGACACAAGTCAGCCATCATCTTGTTGTTGAGATTAGAACCATTATCAGTAATGATTCTTTCGGGAATTTCGTACCGGCAAATGATGTCTCTTTTAATAAACCGGGCTACCACTTGTTTAGTAACATTGGCATAAGATGCCGCTTCGACCCACTTCGTGAAGTAGTCTATAGCAACCAGGATGAAGCGATGACCGTTGGAAGTTGTCGGTTCGATCTTGCCAATCATATCAATGCCCCACACGGCGAAAGGCCATTGTGAAGACATGACACTCAAAGGATCCAGAGGAACATGGACCTTATCGGCATAAATCTGACACTTGTGACATTTACGGGAGTACTTACAGCAATCGGATTCCATGGTGATCCAATAATATCCCGATCTCAACAATTTCTTGGCCATAACATGTCCTCCAACATTGGTACCAAAGGAGCCTTCATGAACCTCTTGCATCAACAAGTCTACTTCGTGTCTATCCACGCATCTGAGCAGAACCATGTCGAAGTTTCGCCAGTATAGCACACCATCTTGATTCAAGAAGAATCCTCCTGCCAGTATTCTAAGGGTCTTCTTGTCCTTACTGGATGCCCCAACCGGGTATTCTTGAGCCTTCAAGAATTGCTTGATATCATGATACCAAGGTTTGTTATCTTCACCACTGTCAACTGCAAAGACATAAGTAGGTCTTTCAAGACGGGAGACCATGATTCGAGGCACGAAATTCTCTTGAAAAAATTTGATCATGGACGACAAAGTTGCTAGAGCATCGGCGAACTGGCTTTCATCTCGAGGAATATAGTTCAACTTGACTTTGGTGAAGAAAGTTAACAGCCTCCTGACATAATCTCTGTAAGGAACCAAGTGAGGTTGATGAACTAGCCATTTGCCATTGACTTGATTCACCACCAGAGCAGAATCTTTGAAGATCTTGAGGTTCTTGACTCGCAAGTTGATTGCCTCTTCGACCCCCATGATGCAAGCTTCATACTCTGCCTCATTGTTAGTGCATCCGAAATCCAACCGAGCAGCTAAAGGTGTATGGACCCCTTCTGTTGAGATGATAATGGCACCTACTCCACTTCCATTCATGTTTACAGCTCCGTCAAACATCAACTTCCATTTGGATTCAGGGTCTGGACCCTCCTCTGGAAGTGGTTCTTCACAGTCTTTCAACTCGAGGAACATGATATCCTCATCCGGAAACTCGAATTTCATGGGTTGATAATCATCGATTGGCTGCCGAGCCAAGTACTCTGACAATACACTTCCTTTGATTGCCTTTTGCAAAGTGTAATGGATATCATACTCTGTTAGTATCATCTGCAATCGGGGTACCCTTCCTGTCAGAGCCGGCTTCTCGAAAATGTATTTCACATGATCCATCTTGGAAATTAAGAGAGTGGTGTGAGTCAGCATGTACTGTCTTCGTCGGCGAGCAGCCCATGCCAAAGCGCATCAAGTTTTCTCGAGTAGTGTGTAACGTGTCTCACAATCGGTAAACTTTTTGCTAAGGTAATAAATGGCGTGCTCTTTTCGACAAGACTCGTCCTGCTGACCCAGCACACATCCCATCGATCCTTCAAGCACGGTAAGATACATGATCAAAGGTCTCCCTGGTACCGGAGGCATGAGAATTGGAGGTTCTAGCAGATATTCTTTGATTCGATCAAAGGCTTGCTGGCAATCTTCATTCCATTTAATGGCCTGATTCTTCCTTAGAAGCTTAAATATGGGCTCACACGTGGCCGTTAGGTGAGAGATAAAACGTGCAATGTAATTTAGTCTCCCTAAGAAACCACGCACTTGCTTTTCAGTCTTTGGCTCAGGCATTTCTTGGATGGATTTTACTTTTGTAAACACCCCAAATTTTCCCTCACTAATATCACACCATGGCTTGTGATCTCTCATGTTTACATCAACATAATCATACCACCTCATATTGCATTTTTGCTTCACTGCATAATTTCAAGTTCATCTGCATCTAGGGTTTGTGATCTGAGAAATCCAAGATTCCATTTGAGCCACCTCAAGGGCCTCAAAGTGTTCCAAGAGGGTCCATGTGTGTTCTATCATCATATTGTGCCTCTCAAAGTTCAAGGAAGTCAAGAAATCACAAGAACTGGGAAAGCATGGAAGCAGAGCTAGGGTTTTTCACTACAAAATGACCAAAATTAGGGTTTTGGTTTCAGAGGCTTTAACTCCAAATTTTTTGGTAATTCTTGTTTCTAATGTTCTTAAGATGTTATAAGGATCATGTGTACCAAGTTTGATGAAGAAATTCAGTGTGGAAGTCATCTGTTCATTAGGTAACTTCTTGAGCAAGTTAGAGCAAAATCAGGGCATCTGAGCCCCCCCAACAACGGAACCAAAGGGGTATTTTTATCAAATTGAATTTATATGATCTTTATTTGATCATTGAAGTGCTTGGAAGTTCACAAAATTGAAGAAATTTGAGCTAAACCAAAAGTTGCCAGAAATGGAAATGACTTGTAATGGAAACTTTCCATTTTGGGAAAGTTCTTCAACCTCCTCTTTCTCAACCAAAAATGCTTCAAATGAAACATTCTTGGTCATGAAAGTTGCAGATTAGGTCTTTCCATTTTCAAAAAGTACAAGAACATGTTCTAATTCATTATGAAACTCAAGTTATGATCCTTCAAAGTTGGCAAAAATCCTATAATTTTCAAGAATGCACCAAAGAGGATTTTTTGCAAAACCACTTGCCAAGCCATTTCATGATCTCTAATGCATCTCTGAACATCATACCATCATAGTGCAACTCATTTTGATCAGAATTGGCCCAAGAATCATGCATTTTCATGCCTTGAACTTCAAGAAATTTCAAAAGGGCCAAATATTCTCAAATTTGCAAAATGGTATAGATCTTCCCATACACTTGTACCAGCATGCCAAATATGTTTCTATGGACCTCCTTGAACTCAGCTGAGGCCAGACACCCCTTGCAACCAGGCCTGCCATGACCCATACCTCAAGTACAACCAAACTTGACTTTTTGCATTTCACACCATACCAATTAGCATAGCCCACAACAACTCTTCTGACCTATCACAACTTCACATACATGCCCTGAGGATCCCATTTCATAACATCTTGGATCCTGAATCATCTCAGACATTCAGATTGCCAAAATCCCTCTCAAACTTCATTTCTTCGAAACTCATAAACCAACCATCAAAACTTCAAACAAACTTCACCAATCATCTCCATACACCCTCCAGATCATTTCCCAACCATTAAACAAGCCTGAAACCTCAAGAATCCAAAACACAATTTCACCCCCCTCTGAACTGAAACCTTCAAAACAGCCCAAATAAATTCATTCCAAGCATCAAAGCATCCTCAGGAGGTCCATTGGAGTTGATTAGCACCAAGAAGAGGCCCAGATAGCTCAGATTGAGAAAGCTCAAGCTCAGGTATCATCAAGAACAAATTTTCAAGAACTTGTAATTTTTGTTATAGAAATGTTCTTCATGCTTCACTGATCACACAACACCTTTTACTTTTGAAAATGGTTGAGATTTGAGCTTGTATCGTGCTTCTGAAACTTTTGCAGTTTTTATGTTTTGATTCGAATCTCATGATTGATGCAATATAAATGTTGTTTGATGTTTGATTCTTGTTTGGGGTAGTTAAGGGATCATTTCTAGAAAGTTAGAGCTCCTAATTTGGCCTAGGGAAGAAGTTGGGGATTTGGTCTCGTCGGAGAAGATGACCGGAGCACTGTTCCAGTCATCTAAATGTGATTAGGGCTTAATTAGGGTTTTATTTGCCAGACGCGTTCTGGGCCTTTGGATCTGGATTAGATTAGGAACGGATGGCTAGGATCATTTCACTTAGGGTTTAATTCTGATTAATTAAATTAATTAAATAATTAAGCCAGTTTGAATCTCCACCCTTGGATCTGGCGCGTAGTCAACTCCCTCCCTTTTTCATTTAAACCTGGACCACTGGATCAACATACTTCCCTTTAAACTCATTTTTATTTTAGTTTTATTCATTTTTCTTGCATATTTATTTTAAAATAGTTAGAAAAATCCCAAAAATATTTCCTTTTGCATTTTTGTTTCAAATATTTTTCTTAATCAGAAAATGATTTTTATTTTATTTTTTTGCATAAAATGTTTATTTTTAAAATATTTAAATGTTTATTTTAATTAATTAAAATAGCATTTAGCTTTCTAAAAATCACCAAAAAAATCATGTTGCATCTTAACACATTTAGAAACATTTTCAAACCCCTCATACAAATTTCCTTTTGATTTTGATCATCATTTGACAATTTTCTTTGAATTTAGGGTTCATAAAATTACATTTTAAACCCTAACCTTTGAAAAATCTTTTCTGCCTAACTATGAAGGGTTTGAAGATGGTTCTTTTTGTTTTGTTTCACACATATCATGTAGTATCTAGGATATTTTTGGCATGAATTTATCTTGCATTTCCAATTTGTTTGGCATTTTACATTGAGGATCACCCAAAAAACCCTAGAAACTTAGGAAATTCATAACTCCTTATAGGTTTAGTTTCTGACCTCCCCCTTTGGATGTTAACCTAGTATAGGTTTAGGGTTCCTTTGAGTGCATTTTAAATTTTTTTATCATATCATTTGCTTCTGTCTTTACCATTTGCATCTCATCCTTTCATGTAACCCTAATTTTGCATCTTCATTTGCATCTTACATTGCGTTGCATGAACATGTGAACTTGTCATGCCATATTAAGCATTTGTATGCCATCATAGACATCTTAAGACATTGCTTGAACATTTATTGATCATTCATTCATACATTTGCTTTGCTTTGCATCCATTTCATTTCATAAACATCCATGTGTTCACATGCTTCCTACATGCTTCATTTGCATTCATTCTCTTGTATGATCACACTATCGCATCTTGTATGCCTTTGAATCATGTCATATCATCATTTGCATCATGTACATGCTTCTGGTTTTGGTCTTTGCCTTGGCATATACATTATTTCATTTCATTTCTTTCCTTATGCATCTTGTGCTAACTTTTCAGTTTAATGGTAAGTTGTTTGAGAGGTGGATTTGCCTTCACCTCCCACTTCTTTTCATCTCTTTCATATTGCATCCTTGCTGCATTTTTGATTATCTTTGAGTGGGCTTGCTCACTTGTGTTCTTTCTTTCTCACTTTCTTTCTTTAAGTTACTCATCTTCTTAGGAAGTAAGTAACTTATTCTTCTGCTTCCTTCTCTTTTCATCTTGCTTCTCCTTGTTGGCTTCCTTGAAGACTTCTCCTTTTAAGCCTCACAAATCCTAGGGCTTCCAAGCATGATAACTTTCTAGGACTTATTAGTTTCCCTTAGACTTTTCCCTTTGAGTCTTCTTTGTGTCTCTCTTCCCATCTCATTATTAGAGACTAAACCTTTAAGGTTTTAGGACTTTGGAATTAGGGTTATGCCTGCATCCTTCTCTTAGGATGGAGTGTATAACTTTAATCCTAAGTGTTAAACCCTTAATTTGTTTAAACCTCTTAATTAAATCATCTTAATAATCACTAAGACATTAACTTGTAACTTGGGCCTTACATTAGGGTTCTAATTATTCCTTTATGGTTAAGAAGGACTAACCCTAGTGTTTAATGGACAAGTCCCCCTCAAGTTGTCTTACAAACCATAAAACTCATTTCTTAATCTCATCATTAATTAAAATCCACTTAATAAAGGCTTGTTTTGTCATGAATTTAATCCCTAACCATGGATTAAGTTGAGGTATCTTCCTACGCTTAAGTGTTCTCATCTATCATCCTTCTATTAAGATGGTGTAATGAGTTCAGTAATCCTTGATATGGCTTAAACTCATTACTTAACACTAAACAAAACCCAAAAACATCTAAATAATCATAAGTAGGTTAATGGTCTTAATCCTACATCATCATGGCAATTAAGTTGAGATGCTTATCTCATACTTAAAGTATTCTCATTATCCCTAATCAGGGAGGATATAATGAGTTTACAAACCTTCGATGTAGGCTTAAGCTCATTAACTTATGACAAACACCAAAGACAATAAAAAACAGAAAGCATAAAAAACAAACAATAATCGTCTCCTTCGGGATTCTTTTCTCATCACACTCATTCATAAACGAGAACTTGCTTCTTACGTCTAATGCAAGACAGTTAGCACTCGAGCCAGACGAGTCATACACTTGAGCATAGACAAGTAAGTAATTCACAGTCGAACTACGGTGTTCTGACTTCCTCATTGCACGCAAGGATACGTAGGCATAACTTAACTGTTATCGAACAAAAGTCTCTATGTTTTCCCCCTCTTTCAGCATTCTCTTTTAAGCCTCATCCCTGAGCACTTCACTTCACCTTTTGCACTGACACATGTATATTCTTTTCCAGCTCTTGCACACAGATATCACATACACTACCCATTTAAACACAAACTTTTAAGCATGGATCCCATCGAGTACGACGGAAAATCTGGGTGCTAAGACCTTCCCAGGTTGTAACCAACCCCCTTTCTCATTTTCTCTTATTCGCAAGCGTCTTATCCATATTTTCTAGGTTTATGCATCATTACCTTTCCTTCGAGATAAAAATGCCTAGCTGGCGACTCTATTCACCTTCACCTTCATTTCTCCTTTCGCCGACCATTCGCGCTTGTACCGGGATGCAAATATTCGGGAGCGACAACTTTGGATGGAACAACCTCAATTCCCCTCTCACTAATAATGAAGCCGAGTAGCTTGCCGAAATGGACCCCGAAGGTGCACTTATTCGGATTCAATCTCAATCTGAACTTCCGGAGTCTGTCAAACAACATTTCTAGATTGGCCAAGTGCTCTTCTTCTGGTTGGGATTTAGCTATCATATCATCAACATAAACATCAATTTCATGATGAATCATGCCGTGTATAAGTGGCCCCAGCGTTCTTCAGGCGAAACGGCATGACCTTGTAACAGAAAGTTCCCCAAGGCGTGATGAAGGTTGTCTTTTCCATATCATCGGGAGACATCTTAATCTGGTTATAACTTGAAAACCCATCCATGAAAAAGAACACAGAAAACTAAGCAGGATTATCTACAAGCACATCTATATGAGGCAGAGGGAAATCATCTTTTGGGTTGGCCTTGTTCAAATCCCTATATTCTACACACATCCTGACCTTACCGTCTTTCTTAAGGACCGACACAATATTGGCAACCCACGGAGGGTAACTGGTCACGGCCAAGAAACCAACATCAAATTGCTTTTGTACTTCCTCTTTGATCTTGATTGCCATATCAGGGCGTGTGCACCACAACTTCTGTTTCACTGGAGGGCAGTCTTCTTTCAGAGGCAGCTTATGCACCACGATGTCAGTGTCTAAACCAGGCATATCTTGGTAGGACCATGCAAAGACATCAACATACTCTTGAAGCATAGAAATTAGACGAGTCTTGATAGATTCCTCTAATGCGGCCCCGATCTTGACTTTTTCTTGTCTTCTTCGATACCCAGGTTTATCACTTCGACGGCTTCTTCATGCGGCTAAATCATCTTCTCCTCCTGTTTAAGCAGTCTGACCAATTCTTCAGGTAGTTCACAATCTTCTTCACCTTCCTCATCGGCTTGATAAATTGGATTGTCAAAGTCATTGATGCGTGTTTTTCGCAAGTGTACGAAACACGTCAGAGTATTATAAAAGATTGTCGAATCCACAGAGACCAAGTGTCAATCTATCGTACCTGTTGTTATGGTGTGTATCTAAGGCAACTAAATATAGGGGTTTTAAGATGGGTGAAATGGTAAATAAAATAATAATTTTGAACAATAAACAAAGACAGGTTCAAATGTAATTCACGTAATCAATGATAATCCAGTACTCGTTAATGGAACTACTTATGGGCAATGTTTTCTCCTTTGAAAAGAACTAATTTAACAGGAACTGTCGCTTTCGCGTATTCAGAACCGAGTTGTACTCTCTAATCAACCCCTCCTATTGTCACGGATAAAAAGGTGCGTACTGCGTTAGAGTAGTAAACCTATATTTAAGAAATGTAGTATCTTAACTAAGTTGAAAAGTATTTTAACCTGGACTTCTTAGCAAAAAGAGGTTCTTACGAACCAGACTCTAAACATCCTAACGCGTCCGAAAATCGTTTAAAAATCTCTTTTCTTTTTAATCTAAAAACTCCTAATGAACTAGACAAAGCGCTTTTGGCTGTTTTTGAAGTAGTTAAAAACAATTAGATTGAATTGAAAGATAAAATAGCCCTTAAGTGTTTCCACGAACAATTATACGGATTATTGGTTTAATTACGATCCTTACATCCTAACATTTATGGAATTAGTTAGACATGATAAAGTAAAGATTCTTTTTATAATTTTTCATAAAAGTAATTTAGTGCAAGTGCGGAAAGTAAATGAATTTAGTGCGAGTGCGAGAAATAAAGTAATTTAGTGCGAGTGTGGGAAATAAAGGAATTTAGTGCAAGTGCGGGTAATAAACGAAAGTAAAGCGAGTGCGGGAAATAAATAAAGTAAAGTGCGAGTGCGGATAATAAATGAAAGTAAAGCAGTGCGAGAAATAAATAAAAGTAAAGCAATGCGGAAAAGTAAAATACGAACTGGAATTAAAATGGCGGCAGGATTAACTTCCTCCAGAGTGCTCCAAAACTCGTTCACACAGACAGATTACAGACTCGATCACTCGATTGCAGAAACACCCCGATGTGGAATGGTAACTTCTTTATAACTGATATATGCCTAAAGAAATCTAATTTTGGATGAAGAAAAACGAAAAACTAAAGTCCTATTTATAGGAAAACTAAATGCGGGAAAAGACCAGGATGCCCCCTCCACATAGTGGAGGGAACTGTTTTTGCCTTGTGGCGCCCACCACAAGGTCATGGCGCCCGCCACAAGGTCATGGCGCCCGCCATGAGGCCAATGGAGAATGAAAGAGTGGGAATCGTGGGTCTTGGCAGTTGTGGAGTGGTCTTGAGACGTGGCCACGTCATGGCTAACCCCATGGCGCCCGCCACGGTGGGTGCCGTAAGTGCAAAATGCTGAATTTCTAGGTTTTCGTCCGTTTCCACTCCTTTTTCGCTCCTTTTCTCGATTCAAGCCCCGATTACAATAAAAACCTGAAAACAAAAGAAAACAAAGTAATAACATAACAAAATAACAATAAAATCTAAGAATGCATGCGAAATCGGAGTCAGAAATACGGTGAAATTTAGTGTGATCAAATTCTCCCACACTTAAACCTTTGCTTGTCCTCAAGCAAACATTAGAGCTCAAGAAAATATGGTGTCAACACGTGTCTTTGGGCTAAAGGGCTTCTAAGTTCAAGTCAGGATGAAGTGACAGGTACTAACTAAGTGAACCAAGGGTACCATAGTAATACAAACACAAACTTCAATCCTATATTAACCACTCCATATCATCCCACAATACCTAGGCCTATCTTCTCATCTTTTTGTGTCCTTTTCATTCAGGCGCAATCACATTAAGCCCGTTATCCGTACATGCTTCATAGTAGAGTGACCGGTTAGTGATTCTGATCCAAAACATAAGGTTTCTGGCACATAAGCATGTGTAAACCTGTTTTTATTTCGCCTAAATGTAGCTGCGGGGGATCGGATCGTAATCCGCCCTACCAAGTTCAGTGCCAGATACCTCTGAACCAACTAACAATAGGTGACTTGCAATTTTTTTTTCTTTTTGTGGCAAAATTTTTTTTCGGTTTAAATGACTTTGTGAGGGTCACCTATACCAGAGTTTGCCTTTTTTTCTTTTTTATTAGCACTGGATCATTCACTTATGTTCATCGGTCCCCTATGTAGAGCATGCTTAGGCCGGAGCTGACTGCTAAAATAAACTACTTAGGACAATTTTTTAAATGATAATAAAGGCCATGGTGGTGGGGTTTAGGAGTGATTCCTATATTCAAGAAGTCTATGGTGCTAAAATGGTTCTGATGTTTCAAAAAGTTAACCTAAGTCACCACATCCTAATCTAAACCTGTCTCAAAGCCCAAAAAACATGTGAAACAACATTATTTTCTTTTTAAAAAATTTCTGGTAAAGCTAAGGAAATGGGAAAAAATGAAGATGAACTAAAAATACACTATACTGGTGACTCGTCAGACTCATGCATTATCTAAGAAAATTAAACTAAATAAATTACTGAAAAGGGAAATAACTGAAAGGAAATAATTAACTAAAAAGGAAAATGACAGAAAGAAATAAAATCCCCTCCCACACTTAAATCGAACATTGTCCCCAATGTTTCGAAATAAGATAAGGGGGGTAACCTGAAAAAGACTACTGAGGAGGAGCACTGGTGCCCTCACCGTCCTGCTGTGATGGTCTGGAACGACGGGATCTACTACGATGCTGATCCCTCCAGTCGAGTCGTGCTGATAAGGCAGCCTGAGCACTCCGGACCTCTCGAAGGTTACCTAAGATGGAACCCTGAGTGGCCTCTACAAGCTGGTAGTGCCGGCTGTTGAACTCTCTCTGACGGTTATGCTCTAATGAGATATCGTTCAAGATACGACAAACGTTGCTATAAGCACGGTCCGAAACCAATCGCGATTGTTGCATGAAGCTCATGTTGTCCGTCAGTTGTTGTGAAATAGTAGAGAGAAGGCCGTCTCGCCTTTCCTCTCTAGCTGTCATATCACGCCACATCTCCTCGGTGACATAGAATCCAGGAGCAGCACCTGCAACAGGGTTAGAGGAAAATGGTGCGGTGTGTGACTGTGAAGGACGATGGGGGGACATGTGAGGTATGGGAGACTGCTCTCTCCGATCATACTCTTCATCAGTGTCATGTGCCTCCCCATCAGGAATATTAGGAGGAAGTGGACCCAAAACAGGTGGAGCATTCAGATCATAGGTCCAGTTCCTTTCAATACGTACATCAGTACGTCTACTGCATGGTAAAGCAACAAATGGGATA
Organism: Lathyrus aphaca; assembly: GCA_963966055.1. Lineage (NCBI taxonomy): Eukaryota > Viridiplantae > Streptophyta > Magnoliopsida > Fabales > Fabaceae > Lathyrus > Lathyrus aphaca. The sequence continues at coordinate 315,010,091 of OZ014519.1, forward strand.
GCTACCACATGAACCATCAACTCATAACCACCTTCTCTCCTCGTTCGGCACAATTTCATGTCTTTCAGAAATTTTAAATTAATTGTGCGAGGAGGTAGTGGTTCAAGTGTAGCTATCTCATCGTTCAGGCCAAGAGCCCGAGCAATAGACGTAACAAGCCCTCCAAAAACAATTGGTCCGATTTTATTAGTAAGTAAAGCCATGTGTGCAAGCATAAACGAGACCGGATTGATATGGGTTCTAGTGAGGCATCCTTGCAAAAATAGGAGTTCTCTAGCATTTACCTTGTTTGGACTCTCCCGGCCAAAAATAGTACATGCCAAAAGATGTCTGAAAACTCTTATGGCCGAGTTGTGAATGGTCGACGCAAGTATCCCTTCAAAAGAATTAATTGAAGTACTTGAAAGCCTTTGCCAGAAGGAAAATACCTCGCCCGACCATTCCGCATCCAAAGGTGCCTCACAAATCGCACCTTCCCTATGAGGGATTCCTAACAAACCTGCTAGCTCGTTGGTACTGAATTCATATTCAATTCCAAACAGTCTAAAAATAACAGTACCGACAGTGCTAGCAGTGTTAGGACTGACAGTGTATATCAAAGAACTCAAAAACTCAATTGTCAGTCTCTCATAGGTAGGTTCCCGATTAACGAAAATATTATGCAAGCCTAAAAAATCTAATAAATTAAAAACACTAAGATAAATACCCAAAGCATACAGACAGTTAACGTCGACGTACCTAGTCGAGAGAATTTCTCGACTCTGAAGCCTCTGAATAATTTTCCGTTGCCTATCACCCGGTCTTCCATCACGAAGAAGAAATCCATTGAACTCCATTGTTGATTGCTCCTTAGGTAGTGAAAATGGTAGAAAAATGGTTTATGAGGGAAATGATAAAGTTTTGATTTTTATGGTTTGTGGTGGATGAAAATGAAAATGGATTTTGGATAGGTTTTATGGATGGTGGGTATTTTGGAAATGGGGGAGCTTTAATGGGGTTCAAGGAGGTTTTTGAAAGTTGCAAAAATGGGTTTTTGGTGAAGGAAGGTATGAAAATGGTGGAAAATGAAGTTCAGCCCCGAAATATGGGAGAACGCCATGGCGCCCGCCACAAGGCTATTTCCTGGGTCTTGGATTTTTTAAATCCTCCTTTTGGGCCTTCTTTGCACCTCCGGTCTTCGGGGGGGGGGGGGGGGGGGGTCTGGATAGCGTTTTCTTCTTCTTTTCAAGGCATGAGGCTTGCATATTTTTTTTTGTGAAGACAAAAATGAAAATATTTTTGTCTTATATTTTTTTTCTTTGCACGACAAAAATAAAATAATTAAAAATAAAAAAATAAAAATAAAAATTGACATTAGTGCATAATATGTATATATAGGAGGAATTCAAAGTACATGAAAATATAATAGATGCAATAATGTGAGATATGTCTAGAGATACGAGAAATAAAATAAAGCATATAAAAGGAAATTAAATACTAGGGTAGCGTCGTCAGTGTAGAATGAATCATGTGGTAGGCTTCTTCTCCTGGCTTGATCCACGAATCTCAGCTATCTCCCTCCGAAGCTCTTCAATCTCCTGATATAGAGCATCGGCCTCTGAGGCATGAGTGAGATCAGAAACCTGAATCTGTAATTCCAAGTCCGCCACTTCCTGCTTGAGCAGGGAAGTCTCCTTACGGAGCTCATAAATATGTGTTTGTAGGTCAGGCGGCTGCGGAGACATATTGTTAGACATAACAGTGATTCGGGGAGTAAGAGGTGTAGGAGTGTACTCAGCAGCGGGAGGCGATTTCGGCTCTTCGACAGTCTCTCCATAACCCTCTAGAGCATAACTCCAATTAGCAGGATCATGGACACTGGTCATCAGCGGATCTGGTAATGTAAAGTAGTGTATCGCTTCGCCGTCGATCAGTAATCTAAACATGTTGGGCTCAAAAGAAGCCCTCCTCATCAGTCCTCTGTCAAGACAAAAATCAACATCCAGGGTGGTGTAGCAGCAGAAGGTCCTGAGGTGCAATAATTTGCGAGACAAACCCAATGCAGTAGCTATCTGTGTAACAATCCCACCGACATGTATGATGCCTACGGATGATCTGGCAACACTAGCATGGCCCTTCAACAGAAAGTTGCCACAAGCAACTGAGCGAGACTGAGTCGCACAAAACAGTAGGAAAATCTCCTATTCACTTAGCAAGGTCTCTGTATCTGGCAGACCTAGGAAAGAATGTGCTAGAATCATTTGGAAGTACCTTAACACAGGGTTGTGGATTACCTGAGAAAACTGGGTGGAAGGATCTTGGCTTCCTCCACCTAATATTTTAGACCAAGACTTTTCCACTTCTCTGCTCATAAAATACCCCATCGGTGTCTCTGGAATAGCATCAGGAGTAGTCTGGAAACCTAGTAAATCACCAAACTCTTTGTGAGAGAAGGAGTAGTCAATCCCGAATAACCTGAAAGCAGCGAGTCCATCGGGTCCAGCCCAAGGGTCATGATGAAACGAGCTGAGGAACTCAAGAGTCAAGTTCCTATAAGTGTTGTTCCTGTCGTCAAACTGGTCCCACTGGAGTTGATGGCATAAGAATCTGACGCTTGGCTCTATCCCCAAGGCATCCATGCAGTCATGGTCAGGGTACCTGGTAGGAGCCATAGGGCGTCTCATGTGGACATAGTAACGCTCTCTCTGTGCATCGTCTCTAAAGGCCACGTGCATGTCATCAGGGTTCTGCATTCTGCACAAGGTTAGCAAACAAGTCCTGAAAGCACATAAAACATTCGATCGTTAGTCCTGACATAATAATAATAAAATAAACAAATTAAAATAAAGTAAAAATAAATAAAAAATACATAAATAAGAAAAACCATGGGTTTCCTCCCATGCAGCGCTTGTTTAACGTCATTAGCTCGACGACCGATTTTTATACATCATTGGAAGGATATGGTGGATCACTCAGAGTATGACAAGTGTATGTTGTTGGGATGTCACCTCCTTCGTAGGGCTTCAACCTCTGTCCATTGACGATGAACGGTTTACATGTTTGGTTCTTGATTTCAATAGCACCGGATCTTAGGATCTTAGATACTTCGAAAGGGCCAGTCCATCTCGAACGGAGTTTTCCTGGAAAAAGTCGTAACCTAGAATCGAACAAGAGAACAGGATCGCCTATTTTGAAGTCTCTTCTTATGATTCTTTTGTCGTGCCAAGCTTTTGTTCTTTCTTTGTATATGATGGCATTTTCGTAGGCGGATTGTCTGAGCTCTTCTAATTTGTGGATATCAAGGATACGTTTCTCACCAGCAGTCAAGTAATCCAAATTCAAAGTTTTGATGGCCCAATAGGCCTTATGCTCCAACTCAAAAGGTAAGTGACATGATTTTCCATAGACCAGTTGGTAAGGGGTTGTTCCTATAGGGGTTTTGAAAGCGGTTCTATAGGCCCATATTGCTTCTTGAAGTTTCTGCGACCAATCTTTTCTAGATATAGAGACAGTCTTCTCAAGGATTTGTTTGATCTCCCTATTAGATACTTCCACTTGTCCATTGGTCTGTGGGTGGTATGGTGTTGCTACTCTATGCTTAACTCCATACTTGCTTAAAAGTTTATCAAATATTCTCGATATGAAGTGTGATCCTCCATCACTTATGACTAAACGGGGTGTTCCAAACCTGGGAAATATATGGTTTTTGAATAATTTGATGACTACTCTGGTGTCGTTTGTGGGTGCGGCAATAGCTTCAATCCATTTAGACACATAGTCGATGGCTACTAAGATGTATTGATTTCCAAAAGATGGTGGGAACGGTCCCTAAAGTCTATACCCCATACGTCGAAGAGTTCTACTTCTTGGATATTTCTTAACGGCATTTCATTACGTCTTGAAATATTTCCTGTGCGTTGGCATCTATCACACTTGACAATGAAAGCATGGACATCACGCCACATAGTAGGCCAAAATAGGCTAGCTTGAAGAATCTTGGCGTAGGTCTTAGATGTGCTCGCATGTCCACCATAGGGTGCAGAGTGACAATGCTCAATTATATTATTTACCTCTTCTTCTGGAACACAACGGCGGAAAATGCCATCTTTACTTCTCTTGAAAAGAAATGGTTCGTCCCAATAGAAGTTTCTCACATCACTGTAGAACTTCTTCTTCCGGTGGTAGTTTAGATCAAGGGGTATGATGTCAGCGGCTAGGTAATTAACAAAGTTTGCATACCAAGGTACTTTTCTTATAGCTAAGGATTTATGAAAATGCTCATGAGGGTCTGGGTTATCATCTTCAATAGTTTCTAGTTGGGCTATCAGTCTATCATAGGCAAAATCGCCATTTATGGGTACTGAGTCAGGTTTCAGGTATTCTAGCCTGGATAGGTGATCAGCTACCACATTATCAGTGCCTTTCTTATCACGGATATCCAAATCAAACTCTTGCAATAATAGAATCCATCGAAGTAACCTAGGTTTGGCATCCTTTTTGCTTAGTAAGTAACGAATGGCAGCATGGTCGGTGTAAACTATAATTTTGGCTCCTACTAGATAAGATCTAAATTTGTCTATGGAAAAAACTACAGCTAGGAGCTCTTTTTCGGTTGTTGCGTAGTTGAGCTGTGCAGCGTCTAGGGTTCTACTGGCATAATAAATTACGTGTAACTTTTTGTCTTTTCTCTGACCTAGAACGACTCCAACAGCATAATCACTGACGTCACACATTATCTCAAACGGTTCTGACAAATCAGGGGGTTTCATTATAGGTGCTGAAATTAGAGATTGCTTCAGAAGATTAAATTCTTCAGTACATTTTTCATCGAAGATGAATTCAGCATCTTTCCTCAAAAGACCAGTTAAGGGCTTTGTTATTTTGGAGAAATCCTTGATAAAACGTCGGTAAAATCCGGCATGTCCAAGAAAACTTCTTATCTCCCTGATAGTCTTCGGCGGTTTTAGATTCTCTATGACTTCTATTTTTGCTTTATCTACCTCTATACCTTTTTCGGAAACTATATGTCCTAAAACAATCCCTTCGGTGACCATGTAATGACATTTTTCCCAATTTAGCACAAGGTTTACCTCCACACATCTCTCCAGGATTTTCTCAAGGTTGATAAGACAATTTTGAAATCTGATCCACAAACTGAGAAATCATCCATAAATACTTCCATGATTCCATCTAAATAGTCTGCAAAGATAGACATCATGCAGCATTGGAAAGTGGCAGGAGCATTACAGAGTCCAAAAGGCATTCTTCTATAGGCAAAAGTTCCAACTGGGCATGTAAAGGTAGTTTTTTCTTGATCTTCGGGGTGAATAGGTATTTGGAAGAATCCTGAATATCCATCTATGTAACAAAAGTAGGAGTGTCTGGCTAGGCGCTCCAACATTTGGTCTATGAATGGTAATGGGAAATGGTCCTTCCTAGTTGCTTTATTTAATTTTCTATAATCTATGCACATACGCCAACCTCCATCGGTTCTTTTTGCTACAGGTTCGCCCTTCTCGTTTTGCACGACTGTGCACAGGACTCACCCATTTACTGTCCGAGATCTGATATATTATACCTGCCTCTAGTAACTTAAGAACTTCAGTCTTAACTACAGTACTCATTATAGGATTTATTCTTCATTGGTGTTCTCTGGAAGGTTTTGAATCTTCTTCAAGCAAAATCCGATGCATACATACGGATGGGCTTATTCCTTTTAGATCAGAGATCTTATATCCTAAGGCTGAGGGGTACCTACGTAAAACATCTAATAATTGATCGGTTTCTTCTTGGTTTAAGGTAGCACTGACTATAACTGGACGGTTCATATCTTCATCGAGAAATTCATATCTCAGGTTTTTAGGCAGTTCCTTAAGTTTTACGGTCGGTTTCATAGGGCAAGGCATGGGATCTGGGGTAAGAGATAAACATTCGTGAAGGTTATCATCAATGTAGGGTCTTTTATAATTGTCATCTTCCAAAATAAGGGTTGATGGCAATTTTATAGATTCAGTTTCTTCTTCTTGTTCTAATTCCCTAATGCATTCTTCGATGATATCTAAGGCATAACAAGCATCTCCTATCACAGGTGCCATAAGAAATTTTGAAAGTATAAATTCTATCTTCTCGTCACCTACCTCAAAAGTTAGTTTCCCTTTTTTAACATCTATTACGGCTCCAGCAGTCGATAAGAACGGTCTACCAGGGAGGATTGGTATGTTGTTATCTTCTTTAATGTCCATGACAACTAAATAAGTAGGTATAAACAACTGACCTATCCTAACAGGGACGTCTTCAAGTATGCCTATAGGGTATTTAACGGATCTATCGGCTAATTGAAGTGACATCTTAGTAGGTTGTAATTCTCCTAAGTTTAATCTCTCACAAACTACCAAAGGCATTAAGCTCACACTAGCTCCTAAGTCCAGAAAAGCTTTTTCGATGACATGATATCCCAAAATACAAGGAATGGAAAAATTTCCGGGATCTTTATCTTTCTTTGCTAACCTATTTTCGGAAATAGAATTACATTCCACGGGTTTTGGATCTTCAAGTCTACGTTTATTCGTAAGTATGTCTTTGAGAAACTTATCGTAAGAATGTATTTGGGTGATGGCTTCTATAAAGGGCATTTCTACGTGAAGTTTTTCTATAACCTTAACGAATTTTTGATATTGATTATCGATTTGGGTTTTCTTTAATCTTTGAGGGTATGGTATTGGTGGTTTGTATGGCGGTGGTGGTACATAGGTTTTATTTTTAGGTTATTCTCCTTTTTCTTGACTTTCCGGGGTTTCAGACTCCTCTGGTTCCTTCTCCTCATTCCTCTCAGAAGTTTCGGGCTCACTCAATCTAGGGTTTGAAGGTTCTTTATAAGCGGTACCACTTCGTAGAGTAATGGCATTAGCTTGCCCTTTCGGGTTTTGTTGAGGTTGTCCAGGGAACTGTCCTCCAGGTGTAGTCTGAGGGGATTGGTTTAAAGCTACCTGAGAGATCTGGGTTTCAAGCATTTTATTATGAGTAATGATTTGATCAACCTTGGTTTCTAACTGGGTAATCAGTTCGTTAACATGGACGTTTTGGTTCATGAACTCTTTGTTTTGTTGTGTTTGAGCAGCGATAAATTTTTTTACAACTTCATCAAAGCTCGGACTTGGTGGTACAGGTTGCATAGGTTGATTTGTTCTTGGGGCTCGGTAACCTTGTTGTCTCGGAGGTGCGGTATTTTGAATAGGGTTATTATTTTTGTAGGAGAAGTTTGGGTGATTCCTCCATCCAGGGTTATATGTGTTTGAAAATGGGTTCCCTTGGGTATAGTTCACTTGCTCAGTGTTGGTCTCATTCAACAGATTGCATTCGGCGGATTGGTGTCCTTGCGTTCCACATATCTCACAATTCGGCAAAACTGCGGCTACAGCGTTCGGAGTTGTGTACATATGTTCGACTTTAAGGGCCAACGCGTCCATTTTAGCCTGCATCATGTCTATAGAGCTTAGCTCATGTATTCCTCCTTGGGCTTCCTTCTTTTCCACTGTCGCTCGTTCTACTCCCCATGATTGATGGTTTTGGGCCATATCCTCGATAAGGGCACTAGCTTCAGGGTAAGGTTTGTTCATCAGTGCTCCACCAGCTGCAGCGTCGATGGTTATCTTAGTGTTATAATGAAGTCCATTATAGAAGGTTTGGATGATTAGCCAATTCTCTAAGCCATGATGTGGGCATGCTCTTAATAGTTCTTTATATCTCTCCCAGGCTTCGAACAACGACTCTCCTTGGTGTTGGGTAAATCTAGTTATTAGGTTTCGAAGAAGAGCGGTCTTACTCGGGGGAAAATATCTAGCAAGGAATACTTTTCTAAGGTCATCCCAAGTTGTTATTGAATTGGGTGGAAGTGAATCTAACCATGATAGAGCCTTATCTCTGAGGGAAAAGGGAAATAATCTTAAGCGTATCGCCTCAGGAGAAGCTCCATTGGTTTTAAAGGTGTCTTCTAACTGAAGAAAGTTTTTTAAATGTTGGTTCGGGTTATCAGTAGCGAGACATGCGAATTGTCTCTGTTGCACTAATTGCAGCAGGGATGGTTTAAGTTCGAAATTATTGGCTGGGATAGCGGGGTTTACTATACTGGAACTAGGTTCCTCGTTTGATGGTTGGGTGAAGTCCTTAAGAGGTCTTCGGTTTTGATCTTCGGCCATAGCTCTCCTATTCCTATGGAAAAACAAACGTGCACGAGCGTAACGTTCAGGTTCAGCTAGAGGGTCTACTAAACTTCCGACACTGCGAGTCTTTCGCATTGACCGGTGGGTAACAACCTTAGTCTAAACGGTATAACTACAGGGTAATGAAATTTGACGAAATTGGTCCCCGGCTGCCGCGCCAAAAACTTGATGCGTGTTTTTCGTAAGTGTACGAAACACGTCAGAGTAATATAAAAGATTGTCGAATCCACAGAGACCAAGTGTCAATCTATCGTACCTGTTGTTATGATGTGTATCTAAGGCAACTAAATATAGGGGGTTTAAGAAGGGTGCAATGGTAAATAAAATAATAATTTTGAACAATAAACAAAGACAGGTTCGAATGTAATTCACGTAATCAATGATAATCCAGTACTCGTTAATGGAACTACTTATGGGCAATGTTTTCTCCTTTGAAAAGAACTAATTTAACAGGAACTGTCGCTTTCGCGTATTCAGAACCGAGTTGTACTCTCTAATCAACCCCTCCTATTGTCACGGATAAAAAGGTGCGTACTGCGTTAGAGTAGTAAACCTATTTTTAAGAAATGTAGTATCTTAACTAAGTTGAAAAGTATTTTAACCTGGACTTCTTAGAAAAAAGAGGTTCTTACGAACCAGACTCTAAACTTCCTAACGCGTCCGAAAATCGTTTAAAAATCTCTTTTCTTTTTAATCTAAAAACTCCTAATGAACTAGACAAAGCGCTTTTGGCTGTTTTTGAAGTAGTTAAAAACAATTAGATTGAATTGAAAGATAAAATAGCCCTTAAGTGTTTCCACGAACAATTATACGGATTACTGGTTTAATTACGATCCTTACATCCTAACCTTTATGGAATTAGTTAGACATGATAAAGTAAAGATTCTTTTTATAATTTTTCATAAAAGTAATTTAGTGCGAGTGCGGAAAGTAAATGAATTTAGTGCGAGTGCGAGAAATAAAGTAATTTAGTGTGAGTGCGGGAAATAAAGGAATTTAGTGCAAGTGCGGGTAATAAACGAAAGTAAAGCGAGTGCAGGAAATAAATAAAGTAAAGTGCGAGTGCGGATAATAAATGAAAGTAATGCAGTGCGAGAAATAAATAAAAGTAAAGCAATGCGGAAAAGTAAAATACGAACTGGAATTAAAATGGCGGCAGGATTAACTTCCTCCAGAGTTCTCCAAAACTCGATCACACAGACAGATTACAGACTCGATCACTCGATGGCAGAAACACCCCGATGTGGAATGGTAACTGCTTTATAACTGATATATGCCTAAAGAAATCTAAGTTTGGATGAAGAAAAACGAAAAACTAAAGTCCTATTTATAGGAAAACTAAATGCGGGAAAAGACCAGGATGCCCCCTCCACTAAAAAGTGGAGGGAACTGTTTTTGCCTTGTGGCGCCCGCCATGAGGCCAATGGAGAATGAAAGAGTGGGGATCGTGGGTGCCGTAAGTGCAAAATGCTGAATTTCTAGGTTTTCATCCGTTTCCACTCCTTTTTCGCTCCTTTTCTCGATTCAAGCCCCGATTACAATAAAAACCTGAAAACAAAAGAAAACAAAGTAATAACATAACAAAATAACAATAAAAGCTAAGAATGCATGCGAAATCGGAGTCAGAAATGAGGTGAAATTTAGTGTGATCAGTCATACTCAGCCATAACAGGGTCTTCATTGATAAGATCCGGTGATGAGCACCTGCATGAATGGTGATTCATGCAAGGCTTTAGAAAGAGCTTGAGAAAAATGAGAAACATTGCCAGTTTAAAAACTTTTCTTCCTTTTTGAAAAACAAAAGAAAAAAAAGAAAGACAAAGGACAACATGAATGAATGTGAAACGTCAGCTTTATTTATGATTATGAATTGTGTTAGGAACAAAATAACCCTTACAAAAAGCTACTATGCCCCGAGCAAGACATAACGCTTGAATACAGAAAAAAATAGAAACACAAATTATTACTCTTCGAAAGAGGTGACTGAGATAAGCCTTTCAGATGTCCAATTGCTAAGTTGAGTCCCTAGAACAGCAGGCCTGATTCAATCATCTAAGTCACAGTCACTATCAACTGCGTCATCCTGCACGGCACAGATGTTTCCATAATCCACCACTCCTGCACTCGTGAAAGTAATCGGGCTTTGACAACCTCTAGCACTCGGTTTAGACGATGACTGCCCAGGATGGTAACCAATTCCGAACATATCTTTCTTTTCTGGAACTTCTACTGGACTTCCCCATCCTTCTCGCACCCCGACTCTACCAACTCGAGAGCTTGCTTATAAGAGGCCACAGAAACCCCTTTCTTTGGTTCTTCAGGAGAAGCTGCCACTGCAGACGCTTGTTCAGTTTTCAGGGGCTCAAAAGCCTGACATGGAGTCTCAACTATTTCACCATCCATTTCCACATACTTGAATGAAGCCATATGACTAACACAAATGTCTCCTTCCCCACTGACTGTTTCAATTTGACCCTCCCAGATGAACTTTAGCTTTTGATGAAGTGTGGATGATACCGCTCCTGCTGAATGTATCTAAGGCCTTCCCAGCAAACAACTGTATGCAGGTTGTATATCCATTACGTAAAATGTGGTATTGAAGATTTGTGGACCTACTTTAATTGGTAACTCCACCTCCCCGAACACCGATCTCCTCGACCCATCAAATGCTCTAACTATCAGGTCGCTAGGCTTTAGAACTACTCCATCGTAATCCAACTTCATCAATGCTTTCTTAGGAAGAACATTCAGCGATGATCCAGTATCTACCAACACGTGAGAAAGTACCGCTCCTTTACATTCTAAGGAGATATGCAGTGCCCGATTATGAGCACGCCCTTCAGATGTGAGATCCATATATATAAAGCCCAATCCGTGACTGGCATTGACACTAGATACCACCGCCTCTAACTGATTTACTGAAATATCCTGAGGCACACACGCCTTGTTCAGAATATTCAAGAGAGCCTTCTTGTGGGAATCAGAATACATTAGCAACAATAAGATAGAAATATTCGACGGAGTCTGCTGCATATGGTCCACAATCTTGTAATCGCGTTTTTTGATAATTCTCAAAAACTCTTCAGCTTCTTTATCAAAGGTAGCGTCTGGTTCCGTTACTGGTGCGGGCTCATTCACAACCACTGGCTGCTTCCCTCTTGCCTTAGCCTGGGCTTCTGCGGTGTCTCTGGGTGGTATCACGCTATTTCTTAGTGTTTCCTGCGCAAATAACCTTCCACTTCTAGTAAAGCCCCCTACTCCAACGTTTTCTACTTGAGTTGGGGTTGTATTAGACGTGGCCAACTCTTGCTTCTGACCGTTATAGTATACTTCGTCACCATAATTCCAGGGAATGGTTTATCACTTTGATACATTACTAGTCCTGTAGTGGTGATGGTTATCGGTGCCACTCTGTCTTGTGGAGGAACTTGAGACAAATCATAGAAAATGGTTACTGTAGAGACCTCGCTTTCTTTTACAACCTTGTCAAACTGCAACACCCCTTCATTAATTATGCTCTGGATCCCTACTTTCAACTGCTCACAACCATTTGTAGCTTCATCACATCCTGAAAAATCAACTCCACACCCAGGAAAAACACCCTTTTGTGACAAGCAAACTTTAACAACACTCAACGTAGTCTGCAGGTCATCGAAGTCACGCACCAAGTTTAAATTCTCCCCTTCATCAACTGCACCAACCGTACCTCTGTGAGGAGGCATGGGGTTCTGAATTACATTAGGAGTAGGAGCAAAGTTGATTGCTTTGGAATCTACTAGGTCTTGGACTACATACTTCAAAGCTCTGCAGTTTTCCGTGGTATCACCGGGGGCTCCGGAATGAAATTCACATCTAGCGTTTGTATCGTAACCCTCAGGGAGTTACCCCGACTTCGGGGGTTGCAAAGTTCTAAGCTGAACCAGCTGGAGTTGTAGGAGATTCTTCAAAAGTTGTGAATAGGACATCGGTGGAGTTTCTAAATGTCTTTCTCTGGTCTTTTGGGGGTAATATGGACAAGGAGCTCTTTGTTGATACCCTTGTTGGCATTGTTGCTGTGATTGTTGGACTTGCTGTTGAACAGGTTGAGCTGAGATAGTGACAGGGGCCACTTGCTGATAAAAACCTCTATTACTTCTTCCCCTCTGCGCGTACACTGCCCAGGCCTCTCCTTCTCTTCTCTTCACGAAGGGCTTCTTGACACCAGAACTCGAAGTGCCCCCATTCTGAATCTCCCCTTGCTTGATCCAACTTTCTATTCTCTCGCCAGTCAGGATGATATCTGAAAATCCACTTGAGGAACATCCAGCTAGCCTCTCCATGAAATGCCCATGGAGGGTATCCAGGAATAGGTATACCATTTCCCTCTCCAGCAAAGGTGGTTGCACTCTAGCAGCCACTTCACGCCACCTTTGCGCATAATCTTTGAAGCTCTCGGAGTTCTTCTGAGTCAGACTTTGAAGTTGAGTGTGACTGGGTGCCATGTCGATATTATATTGATACTGCTTGAGGAATGCTTCTCCCAATTCCTTCCAGCTTCTCACAAAGCTTCTCTCTAGCTTCATATACCATTCCAAGGATCCTACAGAGAGACTATCCTGGAAGTAGTACATCCAGAGCTTTTCATCCCTAGTATGGGCAGCAATTTTCCGGTAGAATGTCTACAAGTGAGTTTTGGGGCAGGAACTACCGTTATACTTGCCAAAAGTTGGTGGTCTGAATTTGTGAGGAATAACCACCCCGGGGACTAGGCCCATGTTAGAAACATCTATCCCCAAAGTGGCTCTACACTCGAGGGCTTTGACTTTCTCAGCAAGCATCAAGATGTCTTTAAGATTTCCTTCTTCGTCGAACCCCATGTCGTTGTTAAAAGGAGATAACTGATCCTTCTGCCTGTCTTGTACTGGAATGAAAGTTGTTGTGACCTGTTCTGGAACTTGAGGTCCGCCTGGGCCATTGCTGGTGTTGGGAGGAGTCACTTGCACGTCAGGAGTGGTTACAGGGGGATTAGTTTGAGGAGGGTTGAGCCCTTGAATTGCATTTCGTAACTCTTGTTGTCCCCGAGCCATCCCTTGCATCATGACCATGAACTATCCCATTCTGGTGCGAAACTCATTAAGCTCAGTTTGCATAGCGTCCACGACTGTCCTCTGGTTGTTGTGAGTTGCGTAGCGATTGGGATATTCTGCCGAAGATGTCGGGTCTTGGCAGCTCTCTCAATCTTTGCCTGAAACACAAATAAGTTAAGCATCCTGTAGAAAACCTGCATAACAAAGAAAAAATGCAAATGATGCATATGCAATGTAATGTGTTCCTTTTATTACCAAGGCTTCATTTGCTTTCCCATTCTGGTGTTGAGAAAATATCCCTTGCAAGAAAATCCTATGTGACATTCAAATTTGAAGTGGTGGCATTTATTTTATGTCCGTGCAACTGATATAACCAGAGACTTCGAGTAAACCAGAAGATAATTGAAACAACAAAAGCCCTCACAGGGTGCAAACTCATATGTCAAGAGAAAAGGACATCAGGAGAGAGGGGATTCCCACAACAAACCTGTGGGTAATCCAAGTCATATGAATACAAGACTAAAGCTTAGGAAAATCTACATCTCGTAACCTCCAACTAAGGCGCTTGACACCTTGCAACAACTGAGCTACATCTGGATGTGTAGGTTCCTGTACGAGCTTCTGAATTAGGATATCCCTAAGGTCAAAGGAGGCACGCAACTCCTCAATTTATTGTAGGAACACCTTTTCACTTTCTTGGCTTGTAATGGAATCACTCTTGGCTCTCTTCACATCTGTTTTCACTTTCATTTCTTTTATTTCTCTTTGAGCTTCCTTTACTGCTTGCTGGCTTTCTGCTAGACTTTGGAGACGAATCTTCTCTTGATGATAAGCCTTCTGAAGGATCTCTCTCTGTCCATCCAAAGAATCTTGAAGACTCTTGATCTCCAGCTTATGCTTGACTTCCAGCTTTTTCTGCTTCCTCAAATTGTCTTCCCATTTTTCTTGCCATAAGGTGACAGCCTCATTAGATTCATTCAAATCTTTCCTCTCCTTATGACGTTGGGCCGCCTTGTGAGTTTCAACTAATCCCCTTTTATTGAAGTAGAGCTTTCTCTCCTGAATGTCTTGCTGCTTGAGCCTAACCATCTCTTCAGCTTTGTGAGATCTTTCCTCCAACTTTTGATTCTGCATCTTCAGTTTCTGGCATGAATTTTAAGCTTCTTGATTTTCCAACCTGAGTCGTTGAACCAAGGCTTCCATCTTTCGATATTCCTGAAGAGGCACTGAATTTGTGGGTGCTACCTTCTTGGGGTAGAGAGGTGTTTCTCTAGAAAATGGGAGCAACTGGGTCTTCACACGATCCTCCAACCAGCTGGCGAAAGGATCATAAGTGTTGCTATCTACTCTCCCAAAGTCTTTCTTTCCTTTCATTACTCTAACTTCCCAAGCTTGGGATGCTAGTATGCTCATCTTGAAATTTCCTTCTGCTGGAAAGTATAAAGATTCATTTGTATCTTCAATCAAAGGTATATCTCTTAAAGGATAGCCAAATTGTTTCCTAGATAAGATAGGATTGTAGCTGATCCCACCTTTCCTTCCTATCAAAGGCACATTTGGAAAGCTACCACAACTGACCAACATTTATTTGCCCACAAGATCTCTATTACATCCCAAAGCAATGTCAGTTGAGGTTAAGCCCATTAATCTTTTGGACCACTTCCACGACTGTTTCAAATCCTGAAAAGGTCCTGATTTAGGGAGTTGCCTTACAAACCATTCAGCAAATAGGGGAGCACAACAATTTACATGTCCCTTCCTCTTTTCATTCCTATGGTGAACTCCATAGTAGAAGTCAGCTAGCAAAGTAGGTACAGGGTTTCTTTTGACAAAGATGGTAATGGCCTCCATACTAATCAATCCTTTCTCTCCTGGAAATAAACTGATTCTATACACTATCATGGCTAAAATTGCTTTGAAGTCTGCCCATTTATTTCCCAATGCCATGATATGTGCCTCTGTGACAATAAAATCCAAAGGGATCCCCTTACTTTGGCCAGCTTCTAATCCCATCTTGAGTCTAAGCATACTCAAATGACAGGAAGCAGTGATATCCTCATGAGGAGGGGTCCTCTCTAAAGCATAATAAGGCATACCTTCTTTCATAGGAATATTCAGCATGCTAGAAATCTCCTCTAATGTTGGTGCCAAGATATAATCAGGGAAAACAAAAACCCCCAGCTGTGGATCATAGAACTGCAATAAAGAATGCAAGTTATCCCTCTGGTCAACTGTGGGCTTGCTCACATAATCCAGGACCTTGCCAAACTCTTTCTTGAAATCATCAAGGACTTTGTCACCCATCAAGCTAATTAATCCATGAATACTCTCTGTCTCCGATTATGGGAACGTATAGTGGACATTTCTTTTCCTTGGAACCTCCATGTTAAAGCTGCAAATATGACCAGAAAACAGGAGGGAATGAACCCTGAGAATAAAAAGAACACAAACGATTAATGATTTTATTGTCACTCCCACCAAATGACACCTGGTCAGTTAGGGTACAGACGCGAACGGTCGGCGAAGGAGAAGAATGAAAGATGAACTGAAAAGAGTCGCCAGCTAGGCATTTTTATCCAGAAGGAAAGGTAATGCTGCATAAACCTAAGAAAAGATGGATAAGACGGTCGTGAACTAGAGAAACTGAGAAAGGGGTTAGTTACAACCTGGGAAGGTGTTGGCACCCAGATTGTCCGCCGTACTCGACGAGATCCATGCTTGAAAGATTTGTGTATAAAGGGGTAGTGTCAGTGCTATTCTGTGTGCAAAAGCTGGAAAAGAATGCAAGTGTCAGTGCAAAAGAAATGTGAAGTGAAATAAAAGAAGTGTCAATGTAAGGAAAGAGTGCAAAGCTCAAGACTATGAGACTTAAAGGATAATGCTGGAAGAGGGGGGGAATACAGAGACTTTTGTTCGATAACGGTTAAGTTATGCCTACGTATCCTCTCGTGCAATGAGGAAGTCAGAACGCTGTAGTTCGACTCAAAGAGACTGAAAGATAAATTGACTGGTGAACTGCTTGCTTGTCTATGCTCAAGTGTATGACCTGTCTGGCTCAGGTGCAAACTGTCTTGCATTAGACGGAAGAAACAAGTTCTCGTTTGTGAATGAGTGTGATGAGAAAAGAATCCCGGAGGAGACGATTATTGTTTGTTTTTGTGTTTTCAATCTTTTATTGCCTTTTTGAGTTTTTTTATAAGTAAATGAGCTTAAGCCTAAACCCAAGATTAGTAAACTCATCACATCCTCCCTCTGATTAGGGGTAATGAAAATACCCTAAGTATGAGATAAACACCTCACACTTAGCCACCTTGATGCAGGATTAAGATCATTAACCTACTTGAATTTATTTATATGTTTTTGGTATTTTTGTTTAGTGTTAAGTAATGAGTTTAAGCCATAATCAAGGATTTAATAGACCCATTACACCATCCTAATAGAAGGATAATATATGGGAACATTTAAGCTGAGAAAGGCTCCTCAACTTAATCCATGATTAGGGATTAATCTCATGACAAAACAAAACCTTTATTAAAGTGGATTTTAGTTAATGGTAAGATTAAGAAATGGATTTTATGGTTTGTAAGACAACTTGACGGGGACTTGTCCATTAACACTAGGGTTAGTCCTTCTTAACCAATTAAGGAAGAATTAGAATCCTAATGCAAGGCCCAAGTTACAAGCTTGATGTCTTAGTGATTTATTAGATGGATTGTTTAAAGTATTTCAACACATTAAGGGCTTAACACTTAGGATTAAAGTTATACACTCCATCCTAATAGAAGGATGCATGCATCAGCTTAATCACAAAGCCTTAAAACCTTTAAGGTTTAGTCCTTGGTTAAGAGATGAGAAGAGAAGACACAAAGATGACACAAAGGTAAAACTAATGGGGGGACTAATCAAACCCTAATTGTGATCATGCTTGGTTATTCCTAGGGTTTATGAAGCTTGCAAGAATATCTTCAAGGGAAATCCACCAAGGAAGAAGCAGATGAAAGGAGGAGAAGCAGAAGAAGCAAGACAACTTACTTCACTTAAGAAGATAAGTTGCTTGAATAAAGAAGGTGAGGAGGGAACATTAATGAGCAAACTCACTCTAATTCACAAGTAAAATGCAGCAATGATGCATAAAAGAGATGAGGAGAGATTATGAGAAGTGAAGGCAAATTCACTTCTCAAACACTTACCACCTTAAAAGTTAGCAAAGGAAATGAAATGAAATGAATGCAAGGATGCAAACCAAAATCAGAAGCAAATTCATGATGCAAATGATGCTATGGGATGATGCAAAAGCATACCAAGAGATGTGGATGATCATACAAAGGATGGGAATGCAAATGAGACATGTAAGAATCATGAAAGTTCATGAATGCATATGACATAAAATGAAAACAAAAGCATGGAAAATTGATGAGTAAATGATCAAGCATGAGTCTAATGTGCCCTAAGATGTCTTAGAAGTCATGTGAATGCACAAAATGTCATGGCAAGTTCATGTATGCAAGCATATGGAGAATGAATGCAAATGAAGGCAAAGATTAGGGTTTATGTAAAAGATGCAATGCAAAATTCAAAATCAGAAGCAAAATATGAGATAAAAAAATTGAAAATGGAATCAAAGGGACCCTAAACCTATACAAGTTTACTTCCCAAAGGGGGAGGTCAGAAGCTAAACCCTAAAGGACTTATGATTTTTCTAAGTTTCTAAGATTTTAAGGGTGATCCTAAAGGAAAAATGCCAAACAATTTGAAAATGCAAGATAAAAATGAAACAAAAATGTTTTTAGAAGCTTGAAAGTATGCATAACACAATGCAAAAAGAACCATTCACAAACTCAACTTGGATCAAAAGTTATGAATTTTTGAAGTTAGGGTTAAAAATATTCAAATTAAAGAACCCTAATTCAAATGAAAATTGTCAAAGTGTGATCAAAACCAAAAATAAATTTTCTTTGTGAGTTTGTAAATGTTTGTAAATGTTTTAAAATGCTCTCTGAATTTTTTTTGGGATTTTTAAATACCTAAATGTATTTTTAATTAATTAATTTCCATTAACTAATTAAAAATAAACATTTAAATGATTTCAAAATAAATTTTTTAATGCAAAAAATAAAATAAAAATTATTTTCAGAATGAGAAATATATTTAAAGTCATGATGCAAAAAATGAAAAATTTTGAAAGTGCTTTGCTATTTTAAATAAAATGCACAAATTAAATGGCAAGAAAAATGAAATAAAAATAATTAAATGAGAAGTATGCAGATCCTAAGGCCAAGATTTAAACTGGGGACGCGGGAATCGAGTGGCACGTGTTTGGAGGGTTGTGATTCATTCTGAGATTTGAATTTAATTAATCATAATTAATTAAGTTAATGACTAGATTAGGGTTTAATCAAGAAACCTGGGCCATTGGATGCGCGCGGGAACAAGAAATCAAAGGCTCACATTCAAACTCAGCCTAAACCTGACCCTAATCTTAATCACCTTCAGATGACCGGAACAGTGGTTCTGGTCATCTTCTCCGGCGAGGCAGAAATCAAACTTACTCCCTAGGCTGTTTCAAATGCTCTAACTCTCCAGACTTAATCCTCTACCCACCCCAAACATGAATCAATCATAAAAACACATTTACACTGCATCAATAACAAGATTCGAGCAAGAACAAGAAAACTGCAAAAATTTCAGAACATGCATACACACTCATTTCTCCACCATTTTCAGTGATTCAAAGCTTAGCATGATCAGGACAACACACTCTATCATTCTATAACAAGAAATCACATTTCTGGAAAATTTGTTCTTGAGGTTACCTGAGCTGGAGCTTTCACCTTTGGAGCTTTCTGACTAGTTCCTTGCTTTAAAACAAATCCAATGATCCCCCTGAAGAGTTTTCAAAGCTTGGTTGGAGTTTATATGGCCTCTATGTGAAGTTTGCTGAAGTTCAGTTCAAGGAGGGGCCAAAATCGTGTTTTTGATTTGGAGTGTTTCAGGTTGTTTCAAGGGGTGGGAAATGATCAGTGGATCATGGTGAGTTGTTCTATGGAATTTGTTTTGATGTTTGTGGTTTGTGTGATCAGTTTCGAAGAAAAATGCAAAGAGGGGAGTTTTGGTGAATGCTGAGTTGTGGGAGGATTCAGCTCGTGTTGTTGTGTGAAATGGCTTGCTTGAGGTCCACATAACATGTTCTGATTGGGCAGAGAGTTGTTGTGGAGCAGTTTGATTGGTATGGCTCAATTTGCATAAAGTCAACAAAGTTGTCCTTGGAGGTATGGGCTCGTGGCAGGCCAAGGACAAGGGCATGTCCTGCGCAGCTGGCTTTAGGGAGGTCCATGGAATTCAGATTTTGTAGCTGGCACAAGTGGATGTCAAGATTTGAGGCATTTTGCAATTTGTGAAGGCTTTGGCCCCTTTTGAAATACTTGATGATCAAGGCATGAAACTTGAGAATTCTTTGGGCAATTTTGAATTATAGGTCATGTATGATGTTTGTGTAATGTTTAGAAGTTACTTTGTGGTCACAAATTGGCTTGGCATGAGTTTTTGCAAGTTTCCCTCTTTGGTGCATAAGTGAAATTTAATGATTTTTCCCAACTTTGCAAGGCCATAACTTGAGTTATATGATGAATTAGATCAAGTTCTTTTACTTTTTGAAAAGGGAATGATCCAATATACAACTTTCATGACCAAGAATTTTTCATTTGAAGCATTTTTGAATCAAAAAGAGGAGGTTGAAAAACTTTCCCAAAATGGCAAGTTTGCATTACAAGTCACTTTCCCAAAATGGCAACTTTGCAAATGGCTTGAAATTCTTCAACTTTGTGAAATTCTAACTTCTTATAAGATCAAATAAAGATCATATACACCCAAAATGATGGATAAGACCCTTTGGTTGGATGATTGAGGGCCTTAGATGCCCTGATTTTGCACTGACTTGCTCAAGAAGTCATCTATTGATCAGATGCCTTCCCCATTGAATTTCTTCATGAAAATTGGTATGCATGATCCTTATATCATATAGAGACCAATAGAATCAAGAATGACAAAAAAATTGGAGTCATGGCCTCTGAATCCAAAACCCTAATTTTAGGTCATCTTTGTAGTTAAACCTGGCTCTACTTCCATGCCTTTCTCAGTTCTTGTGATTTTCTGACTTTCTTGATCTTGGGAGGATACAATATGATATTTGAACATACATGGACCCTCTTGAGATGATTGAATACCTTTGGAATTGCTCAGATAGCTCAGGGATTGCTCATATCACAAACCCTAGATGCAGATGACTTTGAACCAATGCAGTGAAGCAAAAATGCAATATGAGATGATATGATTGAAGTTATGCAAATGAAAATATCATAAGCCATGGTGTGAACTTAGTGAGGGCAAATTTGGGGTGTTTACAGTTATGATGTTATGCAAGGCAAGACATGTAATCTGTGATGTGTCTATGTAGTGAATCAAGTGATCAAGTGTCTGTGCAAGGCCACAACATCATCACAAGTATCTCTGATCAGGAGTTCATGATTTCAGAATCCATAATTAATAGAACAAGATCATATCACGGAAGTATACTAGAATACATGGGTATGTTGAAGTTTCGGGTTCCTACAAACCTGTAAACCCCTCCCAATCTCACAGGTGTGCTACTCGGGTCAACATCACGGACTCTAAAAGCCGAATAGCAATAATACGTTCACCATTTCCGAGAAATGGCTCATGACCAAATCAAGGAATCGGTTTGGCATTATGTACTACTCAGGGAGGTCTCAGCTGAGTCCAAGGAAACAAGCATCCCTCATAAGTCCCCAGCTTCAAGCACTGAATCAAGAAACAATAGTACATTCATCCTGAAGGGTACAATACTATCGTCATACGAATAATTTTCCTTAACTGGATTCCTATGAGAGAACTAGGCCATACTATGCGAGTCCCCAGTGGGCCCTCGGATGTGAGTGGGTTTGCCAACAAATGTAGTCTGCCACTATCATCACTGGAGAGGGATGTTTCCACAAAGGTTCTCAATGATCGGTCCCCTGACTGCACATAACTATCAAGGTTATGTATTTCCCCAGAAAGATTCCGGCATCAATACATTTCTGAGAAGGTCGCAAGTCAAGGTGTGGAACTCACTACTACCAACATAGCAAGATGCCATGAAGCCAAAGTGACTGTCCCCTCTAAGTCCTATGGTGCACTTGAGCCCCGGTTACAAGCTCATCTCACAGTAACCCCATCCCACAGGAAAAATGAAACCAACAAATTCCAGTATATGATGCATGTGAAAATAAATACTGAAAGCGGTAAATAAATCAGTAAAATAAACTGTAAACGAAAACAGTAAATAAGCACAACCGCACACACATATAAACACCCACAGAAAGCAAAAGCAAACAGGCGCTAGGATTGACTCTACAAGGGAAACCAGGGATTCTGGGAAGTTCCCCAGTAGAGTTGCCAGCTGTCGCTCCTGGGATTTTCATCCTAGTACAAACGCGAAAGTGTCGCGGAAAAGGTAGAGTCGCCAGCCAGGAATTTTTATCCCAAAGGAACGGGAAAGGTAATGCTGCACAAACCTGGGGAAGAAGAAAAGGACAAGGCCTTGCGAACAAAAGATCTAGGTTCGGGAGTCGGTTACGACCTAGGAAGGTATTAACACCCCAGATCGTCCGCCGTACCCGACGAGATCCACGCTTGTTTGTTTTGTTTCAAAGGGTGAGAAAATAAAGTGTTGTTGAACAAAGAACTGCTAACTGGAAACTGGAATTGCAATGAGAAAGGAAATGAAAGAGAACAAAAAGAAAGAATGGGGAAAATGTAGGGAACATAAAGAATGTGCTCGAATGGGCCCTACCCCACTGCCTATGTACCTCATCAGGAAAATGAGGATCAGAGGCGACGTAGTTCGCCTAACCTAGGCGGGAACTATTTGTTTGTGTTTTTTATAGCTGGAACTGCGTATGTCTATGCTCAGGTGTTGCAGGCTCGTCTGGTACGGGTGCTTTTACCATCTTGGATGCGAGACAAGTCTTCGCGAGTTCGCGCTGATAACGAGAAAAAGTATCGTTTTATTACTATGTTTCAATGCCATTTTATCGCACAGTTATCGTATTAACACCCGATTCCTCGAGTTTTCTTTGTCATTTTGCAGGTATAACAATTATAGAGCTAAATCATAAGCCAAAAGTGAAATGAGCAAAAACAAGCATGAAAAGAAGAAGAAGAGAGGAATTCTGCATAATCTGCATAATTTGCAATTGTCACGACCGTTACCATGGAGTCACGACCGTGACACGCTAAAAGTAGCAGTCACGGTCGTCACCAATCCCTCACGACCGTGACGCGCTAAATACAAGGATAACGAACGTGACACCCTTGTCACGAACGTGACAAGGGGAAATTAGGTTTACTTGGTGAGAATTGGTCATGAACGTGCTACGTGAAGTCATAACTTTTCCTATTCTTCCGCAGACCCAGTAACACAAGTTCTCCCTGGATTCTCTCAGGAACTACGAAGCCCACGCATTATTTCAACTGCCAAGCCCAAATTACAATTTCTATAAATAGCTTAGTTTCAAAGTACAAACTACAGAGTTTTATTTTAATTTTTCTTGCGGAAGCTCTGCCGTATTTCCATTGCACCCTATTTCATTTATTTTTCCAGCAATTGTTTATGTTCTTGTTTTATTTTCTATATCCCAACCAAATCAAATAACAATTTCCAACATTAGAAAATTGTAATTATTTAATTTCTTTCAAGCCTTCAACATTTCGTTTTGTAATTTTATTTTCGATTCCGGTCCGCACTCCGAGCTTGCCAGATTGTGGAAGAAGGAGTTAGACATTATTTTTATTATTCAGGTTTTTAATTAATTCGCATTTATATTAATGTTAAGAATTTATTTTTATTATCATTATATAATGCATATTTTAATTTGTGTTCCTCTGTTTCTGCATCTGTCTGGTACAACAAATATGAGTAGCTAAACACTTTAGGCGGTATGTAATTAAAATACACTAATCGGTAAAATCAATTCTAGGCTTAAAATAATTAAGAACTTAAAATTCTGGCTGTGACTTTTTATTATAAAATTAATCTTTTTGTTACGAGAGTAAGGAAAGTGTAATAGGTTAGGCCGAGACCACGAGAGTGTGAGATTTTAACCAGATAGCTAAAGTTAGACATTTAATTTAAACACAGCGAGAGCGCTTTAAAATGAATTAGACTTATTAAGTTTCCAAAAATTATTTCTAAACACTTATGGGCTAGCGAGAGCAGGCATAGGGCTTTAGGAGTAAGATCTGAGATAAGACCACAAGAGTGTGAGTTAAAGATATTTAAACTGATAACCTCTACAGAATAAATTAAGTGAACCATCCTTATAAGCCTAGGTTAGATTGACCCGCCTAAGTTAACATAATTACATACCGACCGCCTTATTATTATTTTATTAAATTAAAATTTAATTCCCGTCTTTAATTCTTAAAAACAACCAAAAAATCGTGACAACCATTCACCTTAGCTAAACTAGTAAACCCTCTAGCACTAAGTAATCATAAAGTCCCTGTAGGATCGATAATCTTTTATATTACTTCGATAGGCTGTGCGCTTGCAGTTAAGATACCACTAGACACATATTAGATCACGTCTTTAGCCCATCAAGTTTTTGGCGCCGTTGCCGGGGACCTTAATTTAGTTACTAGTGCACTTTAGAGTAGCATTGTCTAGACTAAGGTAACAACTATTTATTTTCTTAATCTAATCTCCCGAGTGTATGCCAAGTACTCGCTCTCAAGGCGAAGACTTGCAACCTCTAATCCCAGAATCGGAACGCTTCTTACACATAAGAAGACGAATATTCGATTACGAACGAAATTACAACATTCCAGATCTTCAAATAGATCCACCGAAACCAGTCGGAACATCAAAGGACGCAGAGATGGCTGAAGAACCGAATCATCCACTCAAATATTACGCTAGTCCTTCGCAAGCTAAACCGCATTCCAGCATTTCCGCACCGGCTATCAACCGAAACGATTTCGAACTGAAACCTTCGCTGATATCAGCCGTGCAACAAAATTAATTCGCCGGAAATCCTACCGAGGATCCGAATCTTCATCTTTCGATATTTGTGCAGTACGCAGATACCGTAAAAGCCAATGGAGTTACCCAAGAAGCTATTAGACTACGTCTTTTTCATTTTTCACTTCGAGACAGAGCGAGAGCCTGGCTTCAATCTCTACCCTTGAATTCAGTAACCACGTGGAAGGAACTAAAGAGAGTCTTCTTGACCAAATATTTCCCACCTAACAAGACAGCTATGCCAAGAGCTCAGATCAACGGATTTAAGCAAAAGGAAAACGAATCACTTTTCGAAGCTTGGTAATGCTATAAAGATATGCTGAGACTTTGTCCACATCACGGATTAGTAGAATGGATGGTCATCCATACCTTCTACAATGGGCTCTTGTACAATACAAGAATGACAATTGACGCTGCTGCAGGCGGTGCACTAATGGACAAAGAATATAACGAAGCTTATGCACTTATCGAGAGTATGGCTCAAAACCATTACCAATGGGGAAGCGAGAGAGTAGCAACTGAGAAACCAACAAAAGGAGGTATGTACGAAGTGAGTAGTATGGACCAAGTCAATGCAAAGTTTGACCAACTAAACCAAAAGATCGACAACTTGGCCATAACACCAATAGCCACCGTGGCTGCGGTAACACCTAACTGTGAGTTATGTGGAGTTCCAGGACATGATGTCCCTGATTTTCAACTATTAGCAGGAATTCCCATAGATCAAGTGAATTATGCTCAAGGAAACCCATACTCAAACACATACAACCTAGGTTGGAAGAATCGTCTGAACTTCTCCTATAAGAATAACAATGCTTTATACGCACCAGGTCAAGCACCAGCTACGCCACTAGGATATCAAAAGACTGCTCCTAATGTCCCTAGAAAATCGAACCTTGAGTTGATGATGGAAAACTTCATAGCTACCCAATCTCAAACAAACAAGGATTTCTTGAACCAAAACATACACACTAGTGAGCAGATTAAGCAATTAGTGAGCAAGGTAGATGCATTAGCTACACATAAAAAAATGCTTGAAACTCAGATTTCACAAGTAGATCAACAACAAGTACCTACCGCTGCACCAGCTGGAGTATTTCCTGAACAACCTCAACCTAATCCGAAAGGACAGGCCAATGTTGTGATATTAAGAAGTGGCAAGGAACTTGACGGACCTACCGATCCAAGACTTGACAATCCAGCCATGTACCAAAAACCTGATAAACCGACTGAAATGGTGAATGAACCAGAAGAAAAGGAAGATAATAATCAAGAGGCAGTGGAGAAAGAAAAGCCTTATGTGCCTCCACCACCCAATAAACCACAAATTCCGTACCCTCAGAGATTAACCAATTCTAAGACGATGGGCCAGTTTAAGAAATTTGTTGAACTTCTGAAACAGTTGAATATTACTATTCCATTTACAGAAGCTATCACTCAAATGCCCTCGTATGCTAAGTTTCTAAAAGAAATCTTATCCAATAAGAAAAAGATAGAGGATAACGGAACCGTTACACTTACTGCTGAGTGTAGCGCAATAATTCTGAATAATATGCCTCCTAAGCTAAAAGATCCAGGAAGTTTCTCTATACCCTGTGTAATAGGAAAATTCGTCATTGACAAAGCTCTATGCGATTTAGGAGCCAGTATCAGTGTTATGCCCTTAACAATTTGAAAAAGGCAGGACATGGGAGACCTAAGACCAACTAAAATATCTGTTCAACTAGCCGATCGCTCTATTAAATATCCTGTAGGCATACTAGAAAACGTCCCAGTACGTATAGGACAATTCTATATTCCTACTGATTTCATAATCATGGACATCTCTGAAGACTCCACTACACCTATCATACTAGGAAGACCATTATTAGCTACCGCCGGAGCTATAATAGACGTAAAGAAAGGAAAGCTAACCTTTGAAGTAGGTGAAGAGAAAGTTGAATTTATATTAACACAATTCTTACAATCACCAACTATAGAGGATACATGCTATCTATTGGACGTAATTGACGAATGTGTAAGAGAAATGGAAATGAAAGAAACTACCTATTCTGAAATTATGAAAATTCAAATCCCTCCGATTTTTGAAGATGATAATTGGCGTGAACCATATCAGGATGATAGTCTAAGCAAAAGTTTAGCACTTACACCGGATCCCATGCCAAGTAAGAATAAACCTACATTAGAGTTAAAAACATTACCTAAGAACCTAAGATACGAATTCTTAGACACCGAATGTACAAGACTAGTTATAATCAATTCCAGTTTAGGAACAATTGAAACAAAGAAACTTTTAGATTTCTTAAAGAAATATCCAACTGCATTAGGATATAACATATCTGAGCTCAAAGGAATATGCCCTTCAATCTGTATGCATCGTATTCTGCTAGAAGAAGATTGCAAAACCTCCAAAGAATCTCAAAGAAGAATTAACCCAATCCTTAGCACTGTAGTAAAGGAAGAAGTTAAGAAACTACTAGATGCCGAAATAATATATCCAATCTCTGATAGTAAATGGGTTAGTCCAGTACATGTAGTACCAAAGAAAGGAGGTATCACTGTTGTGAAAAACGCTAAAGGCGAATCGATATCACAAAGAGTAGTGACAGGACATAGAGTGTGCATCGATTATCGTAAACTAAACAAAGCCACTCGAAAAGATCATTTCCCACTACCTTTTATAGATCAAATGTTAGAACGATTAGCCAAGCATTCATATTTCTGTTATCTTGATGGTTACTCAGGATTTTTCCAAATCCCTATCCACCCAGATGATCAAGAGAAGACTACATTCACATGCCCTTATGGAACGTTCGCTTATAGACGAATGCCCTTTGGATTATACAACGCTCCTGCAACCTTTCAAAGATGTATGATGTCAATCTTCGCAGATTTCATAGACAACATCATGGAAGTGTTCATGGACGACTTCTCTGTATGCGGGCAAAGTTTTGAAGGATGTCTATCAAATTTAGAAATGGTGTTAGAAAGATGTGTAAAAGTAAACCTCGTGCTTAACTGGGAGAAATGTCATTTTATGGTCAGAGAAGGAATCGTACTAGGACACGTTATATCTGACAAGGGAATTGAAGTTGATAAAGCTAAGATAGAAGTCATAAAAGATCTTCAACCCCCTAAGACCGTTCGAGAAATACGAAGTTTTTTAGGACACGCCGGTTTCTACCGACGATTCATCAAAGATTTCTCGAAAATCACTAAACCTCTTACCGGTTTATTAATGAAAGACACTGAGTTCATATTAAATGAAGATTGTCTTAAAGCATTCAAAACTATAAAAACAGCGCTCATCACCACACCAATCATGCAACCCCCTGACTGGAGATTACCTTTCGAAATCATGTGCGATGCAAGTGACTATGTTGTAGGCGCAGTTCTAGGACAGAGGAAGGACAAGAAACTTCATGCAATTTACTATGCCAGTAGAACCTTAGATTCTGTTCAGATGAACTACGCCACTACTGAAAAATAATTGTTAGCAGTTGTCTTTGCGTTTGACAAATTTCGTTCTTACCTAGTGGGAGCAAAAATAATCGTCTACACAGACCACGCTGCTATTAGATATTTATTAACTAAGAAAGATGCTAAACCAAGACTCTTGAGATGGATTTTACTCTTACAAGAGTTTGATCTCGAAATAAAAGATAAGAAAGGTACTAAAAACGTCGTAGCGGACCATTTATCTAGAATAAAAGGTATTAAACCCGAACAAGTGCCGATTAACGATGATTTTCCATATGAACAGCTGATAGCACAAATAGGAAGCGACCCAGTTCAGTTAGACATAGATGAACCAGAATCTGTGGAAACAATCCAAACAACCGTAGGACTGCCATGGTACGCTGACATTGTCAACTACCTAGCTGCAGGAGCTCTTCCACCTAACTTAACCTATCAGCAGAAAAAGAAATTCTTTCACAATCTCAAACATTATTATTGGGATGAACCATTATTGTTCAAAAGAGGACCCGACGTAATCTTTCGTAGATGTATTCCCGAAGAAGAAATAGAAGATGTCATTGCTCATTGCCATTCATCTCCTTATGGTGGACATGCAAGCACTTCCAAGACTTGTGCAAAAATCTTACAAGCCGGCTTATTCTGGCCTAATCTATGGAAAGATGTCCACATCGCTGTTATAAATTGCGATCGGTGTCAACGCACCGGTAATATTTCAAGAAGAGATGAAATGCCTCAAAAAGGAATTTTAGAAGTAGAAGTCTTTGACGTCTGGGGAATAGATTTCATGGGACCATTCCCATCATCTTTCGGTAATAATTACATACTCGTAGCTGTCGATTATGTTTAAAAATGGATTGAGGCTATAGCTTCTCCTACAAATGACACACGAGTAGTAATTAAGCTTTTCAAAAATATAATCTTTCCCAGATTTGGTGTGCCTAGACTCGTCATAAGTGATGGTGGCTCGCACTTCATTTCAAAAATCTTTGACAAATTACTATCTAAGTATGGAGTCAGACACCGTGTAGCAACACCATATCATCCACAAACAAATGGACAGGTCGAAGTCTCAAACAGAGAAATTAAACAAATCTTAGAAAAGACTGTCGCCATATCTCGGAAAGATTGGTCATCTAAACTTAATGAAGCTTTATGGGCTTATAGGACAGCTTACAAGACACCCATATGAACTACACCTTTCAAATTAGTATATGGAAAGTCTTGTCATCTCCCGGTAGAACTAGAACACAAAGCATATTGGGCGATCAAAACTCTCAATATAAACTATAATGCCGCAGGAGAAAAGCGAATCCTCGATATTAACGAATTAGAAGAGTTAAGGTTAGATGCTTATGAGAATGCTAAGATATATAAAGAAAGAACTAAGCGATGGCACGATAAACGCCTATCTAGGAAAGAATTTAGTGTGGGGGACGTTGTACTCCTCTTTAATTCAAGACTTAGGCTCTTTCCTGGAAAACTAAAATCTAGATGGTCAGGACCCTTTGAAATAACTAGAGTGTTCCCGAGCGGAGCAATAGAAATTAAGGGTAGGAATAGTGAATCGTTCACAGTAAACGGACAACGATTAAAACATTACCATAAAGTTGAAAATAGAGATTATGCAAATAGTCGAAGGCTTTTAGAGTTGTCCACTAATTTCCCTGATTAATCTACCCCAAAGCATTACGTCAGGCTTATGACGATAAAAACAGCGCTTAGTGGGAGGCAACCCATTTTTACCATATTATTGTTTAATCGTTTTATTGCTTTGACATTTTATTGTTTTATTGTTTTATTTCATTATTATCATTATTGCTTTTATTTATGCACTTATTTTATTTATTTTAATTTTTATTTTCTAAATCATTTTTACAGATTTTCTAAAGTCTTTTCCACATTCCTTCTCCCCCTGATTTGTTTCCTCCACATTTACACTAACTATGGCTAACCAACCGAGAACCATTATGGAAACCAAATTTAGAGGTAGGAACCAGAGAATGAAATTTGAAGAGTTATCACAGAGACCAATGGATTTGACTCTGTACCCGGATGATCTGACTATGGAAACTTTAGGAATACATGATAGCATCCTATACCTGTTTAACCAACTTGGATGGGAGAATGCACTAATAAAACAAAAGTTTGTGACTTACCGCGAGCTCACCCTTGAGTTCTTAAGCTCCTTAGTTTACTTACCCGAGCGCGGTTTTGGATTCAGGAAAGGATTTATCAGTTTCCGACTATTCGGAATAGAATATGACTTTAACCATAAAGAACTAGCTGACTTATTAGGATTCCCTAGTGGACCCTTTGCTTTTACTACCACACAGCTAGAATTGATGGACATTGAGCTGGACTTATTTTGGGGAACCTTAACCGGAAATTACCATCCTGAGCCAAATAACATGAAAAATGATGAGATACATAACTCTGCTATCCGCTATTTCCATAAGATCCTTGCCCACACCTTCTTTGGAAAAGAAGAAAACCTTACTGGAGTATCTAAAGATGAGATATTCATTATGTCCTGTCTGACTAATGGACAGCCAGTTAATGGTGTGCCTTTCATGATGCAAACCTTCACCCGAATCCAAGAAGAACCTGATCTACCCATATTGGTAGGAGGTCTTGTCACCATGATTGTTGATGCCTTAGGACTTAGATACCAATTACACAGGTGTAACCGTTTAGGTACCATCCGTCCTATGAATCTAAACTTTTGCTTTAACCGCCATATCATAAGAAATTTAGGACAACCACCTTACGAGTACCTAATCAGGAATGAAGTAGTAACCCTGTTCACATTACCAAACCATGTTAGAGTCAGTGTTCATAATAAAGATAATTGGCTTTATGAGCTTACCCCTCCTGACTATCCATCCACTCCCGAAACACCACAATCTTACAAGATAAGGGATGATATAATGACCGATGTAGAAAGTGACCCTGAGACACCTCCTGGTTACCATGACATTGAACACACTGATGAAGTGATTGAAACCCCTGAAGTAAATCAAGTAGAATATGCTGACAACTTGAAGAAAATTATGAATACTCTTGAAGTTTACCAAGCCGATATTAATGCTGTTAAGGATGAGATTAAAAGCATGCGATTGGACGTTATAGGTTTAACTGACATAACGTGTGAGCAATTCTACTACCTAAACTCCGCAATTGAAGATTTGAAGAAGCACCTTTGAAAAATGTTGTAGTGATTTAACTTATTTTACTTCTTGTTTTTGTTTCTAGTTAGTTTTAACATTTTGCAAACATTTTCGTACCTTATTTTTTTTAATGTAATTTTCCTTCAATTATATCAAAAGCAAAGCACTTCTAGTTTTACCATTTTCCAATTTAATCAATTTCTATGATTTCCATTAGTTACTGTTATATTTAAATTGATTAATATTTTTATTTCTCGTGTGATGAAATTTGCTGCTAATATATGTTGATCCAATATTATATGTAGTGTTTGTGTTGGAATTAAATAAGAAGTGATAATAAAGAAAACAAATTGCATTGAACGAGTGAGATAATCATTCTGTGAAGAAAATATTATAAGTTTTAATCCCTCACGGTCGTCATCCATCTCTCACGATCGTGACAAGCTAAGTAGCGCGTCACGACCGTCATCAAACCCTCACGACCGTGACGAACCCTTGTAAACACCCCAAATTTGCCCTCACCCATTCACACCATGGATTGTGATCTCTTCATATGCATAAACTCAATCATAGCATCTCATACCACATTTTTGATTCACTGCATTGTTTCTAAGTCATCTGCATCTAGGGTTTGTGATCTAAGCAATCCAAGAGCTTCTTGAGCCACTCCAAAGGTCATCAATCACTTCAAAGGGGTCCATTTATGTTCAAGCATCATATTATATCCCCTCAAAGTCAATAATGTCAAATAATCACAAGAACTGAGAATGGCATGGAAGCAGAGCCAGGTTTGACTGCACAGATGACCTAGAATTAGGGTTTTGGTTTCAGAGGCCATAACTCCAAATTTTTGGTAATTCTTGTTTCTATTGGTCTCTATATGGTATAGGGAGCATACATATCAATTTTCATGAAGAAATTCCATGGGGAAGTCATCTGATCAAGAGTTGACTTTTTGAGCAAGTCAGTGCAAAATCAGGGCATCTGAGGCCCCCAATGACCCAACCAAAGGGTGTTCATCATCATTTTGATTATGTATGATCTTTATTTGATTATAGAAGAAGTTATAAGTTCACAAAATTGGAGAATTTCAAGTCATTTGCAAAGTTGACTTTTTGGGAAAGTTGACTTATGTTGAAAATTGCCATTTTGGGAAACTTTTTCAACCTTTGCTTTTTGATTCAAAAATGCTTCAAATGGAAAAACTTTGGTCATGAAAGTTGTAGAATGGATCATTCCCTTTTCAAAAAGTACAAGAACTTGACCTAATTCATTTTTGATCAAAAGTTATGGTTTGTCAAAGTTGGGAAAAATCACATAATTTGAAGTTTTTCTACCAAAGAGGCATTTTGCAAAATGCTATGATCAAGTGTTCTAAAGGCCTCAAATGTGTACAATTTCTTCACAACATGATCACATGACCTCTAAAAATCAGAATTGGTCCAAGAATCATCTCATTTCATGCCTTGAACTTCAAGAAATCACAAAGGGGCCAAACCTCATGGAATTTGCAAAACACTACACAAACCTTGATCAACTTGCTGAATCATCTCATAAACAATTCCATGGTTCTCCCTAAACTCAGCTGAACCAAGACAAGCCAAAAAGCAAGTTGTACCATTGCCCATACCTCAAGTACAAATCAAGTTGACATTTTGGCCAAAGACCCATACCAATCACAATAGGCCAGCACCCACCCTCTGACCTATCACACTTGTTTATACAAATCAAAAGCAAGCCAAAGCACACAACACTTCAGGCAAAAAACACTCCCCAAGCCCTAGTTAAAAGTTTATGCTTCATTTGCAAAACTCTTCGAAACTCATCACACAAGCTGCAAACACACAAACAAACTTCACAAACAATCTCAACACACTTCACTGATCACAAACCACCCATCACCATAGCCTGAAACTCCCTGAATCAAAAACACGATTTCAACACACCCTTGACCTAAGCTTCTGCCAACTTTCTCTAGAGGCCACATAAACTCCAACTAAGTGTCAAAAGCTTCTAAGGAGGATCATTGGGACTTGTTTGAGCCAAAGAAACAGCCAGAAAGCTCCTGAATCGAAAGCTCCATCTCAGGTAGCATGATGAACAATTTTTCCAGAACTTTAATTTCTTGTTAGAATATTGTTCTGTATGTTGCCCTGATCATGGGGATCTATTTATTTTTGAAAATGAGCCAGAAACAAGCATGTTATGATGTTCTGAAAGTTTGACCTAAAAACTTCTTTGATTCGATTCGTGTTTGTGTTGGAAGTTAAACATGATTTTGTGCTTGATTCGTGTTTGGGGTGGGTAGAGGATGATTTCTGGAGAGTTAGAGCTTTTGAAATGGCCTGGTGAGTGAGATTGAGTTTTTGGTTGGCCGGAGAAGATGACCGGAACACTGTTCCGGTCATCTGAAAGTCATTAGGGCATTTAATTAGGGTTTAATCATAATTAGGAGATTTTGAATGTTGGCCGTCCAGATGAGCGCCAAGTCAATTCACGCGCGTGTGAGTTTGAATGCTGGACCTTGATCTTGCATACTTTCATATTTTTCAGTTTAAATTCATTTTATTTTCTTTTTATTTCATTTGTTTTTTACAATTAATTTAAAATAGCAAAACACTTTAAAAAATTCTGAAAATTTTTGTCAAAGCTTTTATTAATTTTCAGAAACCAAAAACATTTTTATTTTTATTTTTTGCATTTTTCATTTATTTTTAAATCATTTAAAAGTTTATTTTTAATTAATTAATGAGAATTAATTAATTAAAAATACTTTTAGGGATTTAAAAATCACAAAAAAATTCATGAAACATTTAAAATCATTTAGAAACATTGTCCAACTCTCAAACCAAATTTATTTTTTGATCTTGATGTCTTTTGACAATTTTCCATGGAATTAATTTCATTTCAAGGCATTATTTTGATCCAATATTCAAAAATTCATTTCTGCCTAGCCCTTAAGAGTTGGACTTTGATTCTTTTTGCATTGCATCTTGTTTAGAATGTAGTTTATAGGATTAAATTGGCATGAATTGATCTTGCATTTTCTATTTGTTTGACATTTTTCTTGACAAGGTACCTTAAAACCCTAGCAATCTTAAGAAATTCATAACCCTCATTAGGTTAAGAGTTAGAACCCCTCCTTGGGCAGTGAGTTTGTATAGGTTTAGGGTTCCTTTGAATCTATTTTCAATTTTTTTTATCATGATGTTTGCTTCTGGTTTTGGTTTTTGTTTTGTGCATTGATCATAAACCCTAATTTGGGCTTCCATTTGCGTCCATCTTCCATTTGCTTGCATACCATGACTTGCCATGACATTTTATGCATCCATTTGATTCATAATACATCTTAGGATATATTAGAATCATGTTTGATCATTTCCTCATTCATTTTCCATGTTGTATGTCATTTGCATTCCATAACTTTTCATGTATGTTCATGGTTCTAAGCATGCCTCATTTGCATCCATATGTTTGTATGATCATCCCCATGCCTTGCCTCATGTTTGCATCATCTCTTAGCATCATTAACATCACACTCATGCTCCTGGTTTTGGTTTGTATCATCCCATTGCATCTCATTTGCTTTGCTTTGCATTCCTTTCATTAACTTTTCAGGTGGTAAGTAACTTTGAGAAGTGAATTTGCCTTCACTTCTCATAATCTCTTTTCATCCCTCTTATGCATCATTGCTGCATTTTGTATTGTGTTTGAGATTGAGCTTGATCCTTCTTCTTCATCTTACTTTCTTTCTTCAAGTGTTTTGTCTTCTTAAATGAAGCAAGTTACTTTGCTTCTCTTTGCTCCTTTCATCTGCTTCCTGGTGGTTTCTCTGAAGATCTCTCTTGTAAACCTCACAAACCCTAGGAATAACCAAGCATGACAATAATCAGGGTTTTGATTAGTCCCCCATTTAGATTTTACTTTTGTGTCTCATTGAGTCTTCTCTTCTCATCTCATAATCAAGGACTAAACCCTAAAGGCTTTAAGGCTTTGTGATTAAGCTTATGCCTGCATCCTTCTATTAGGATGGAGTGTATAACTTTAATCCTAAGTGTTAAACCCTTAATGTGTTTAAATCCTTTAATCAATCCATCTAATAATCATCAAGACATCAAGCTTGTAACTTGGGCCTTGCATTAGGGTTCTAATTCTTCCTTAATTGGTTAAGAAGGACTAACCCTAGTGTTAATGGACAAGTCCCCCTCAAGTTGTCTTACAAACTCTAAAAAACACTTCATCATCTTATCATTAAAATCCACTTAATAAAGGTTTTGTTTTGCCATGAGTTTAATCCCTAATCATGGATTAAGTTGAGGAGCTTTCCTCAGCTTAAACATTCTCATCTATTATCCTTCTATTAGGATGGTGTAATGAGTTTGTTTAATCCCTGATTATGGCTTAATCTCATTACTTAACACTAAACAAAAACACCAAAAACATCTAAATAATCACAAGTAGGTTAATGATCTTAATCCTACATCAGGGTGATTAAGTGTGAGAAGCTGACTTCAAACTTAAGGTATTCTCATTACCCCTAATCAGAGGGAAGATGTGATGAGTTTACTAACCCTTGGTTTAGGCTTAAGCTCATTTTCCTATGACAAACTTCAAAAGGCAATAAAAGATTGAAAACTCAAAAACAAACAATAATCGTCTCCTCCGGGATTCTTTCCTCATCTCATTCACTCATAAACGAGAACTAGCTTCTTCCGTCTAATGCAAGACAGTTTGCACCTGAGCCAGACAGGTCATACACTTGAGCACAGACAAGTAAGCAGTTCACTAGTCATTTTATCTTTCAGTCTCTTTGAGTCGAACTACGGTGTTCTGACTTCCTCATTTCACGAGAGGATACGTAGGCATAACTTAACTGTTATCGAACAAAAGTCTTTGTATATTTCCCCTCTTCCAGCATCATTCTTTTAGCCTCATAATCTTGAGCTTCATTCATTTTCTTACACTGACACTGTACATTGTACACTTCACATTTCTTTTACACTGACACTTGCATTCTTTTCCAGCTTTGATACACAAATTACACCGACACTACCCCTTTAAAACACAAATCTCTTAAGCGTGGATCCCGTCGAGTACGACAGACAATCTGGGTGCTAATACCTTCCCAGGTTGTAACCAACCCCTTTTCTCAGTCTCTCTTGTTCGCAACCGTCTTATCCATATCTTTTATTAGGTTTATGCAGCATTACCTTTCCTTCGGGATAAAAATGCCTAGCTGGCGACTCTTTCTTTCTTCTGAGTTCACCCTTGTGTGTACTCGCTTCTCTTTCGCCGACCGTTCGCGTCTGTACCCCTCCTGGCCCTGTGTCATTTGGTGGGAGCGACAACCCTGTTATACGAATTCTGAGAAACATAACCGTTCTTCTTCGCAGAAACCACTTTTCCACTTCCACAAAAATTAGAAACCCCCCTTTATCTCCTCACTATCCCGTAACCTCCCATTACCCTAAATCAATTTCATTAACCTCTCCATTTATTCCAAACCTCTCACATTCACTCCTTTCACTATATTCAGAACCAAATTCTTCACATTGTTCATCTTCTCACAAAACTCAAAACCTCTCATCTCTCATTCCCGTACCTTGCATGCAATGGAAGAAATTCAATTTAGAGATGGTGAACATGGAGAAACTCAAAGACAAAAGTTCATCAGGTTTCAGAACCGTGGCGTCCAACCCACTCGGTATGTCGACATTGACTGCTTGAGGGAGTTGGGATTGCTCAACGGCGTGAAGCTCCTGCTTAGGCATATTGGTTTGTGGCACTTGTGCAGTCAAGCACAACCGACATTCGAACTCCTCACATTGGAATTTCTGAGTTCGTTTCAATATGTTAGACCTCCCGGTTCTTCAAGTCAACTCACCGGCATTGCAAAGTTCAAAATGCTCGGTCGAGAGTTCGAAATTACACAAACAAGGATCGCCGAACTGTTAGGTTTTGATCACGGCGCCAATGCTCATCTCCGCGTGCCGGACAACTTCAGCGAAACCGCTTTCACCTTGTGGCACGACATCACCAACACCCGTGTTACTGCCTTTCAGAGCCTCAATGCTACCCACATCCATAACCCGGCGATCCGATACTTCCATCGCATGATCTGCAATACTATTTTTGCAAGAGAGAGCAATCACAAGCTGAACTCCAAGGAGCTCTTGTTCTTGCACTGTGCCCTAAATGACGAGTGCATCAATGCTGCCTCATTCCTGTTGTCCCATATCCAGTCTGTAGCGCAACGAGGCGTAACCCCCTTCTACATAGGCGGGATTGTCACCACCCTCGCCATTCAGCTGGAGCTTGGTGACCTGATTATCCATTTGCCTCGCAGAGCCGCAAATTTGCTTACAAAGAACTACTGCAGGTCCGCCCACTTGATATCTAAGAGAGAGGATGGCAGGTTCAGCCCTGTTATCCAAGGCACCGTTTATCATCACATCACCTTGCCGTGCCGTGACCGCATCGATCCGTCTAACCAAGCCAACTGGCTATTTGCTTTACCGGATGCTGCCGGCCAAGTCCCCATTATTGATGACCAGGACGATCCACCAGTGGATGAGATGCAGGATACCATGGATGCAGCTGAGCCAGCACAGGACATTCCTGAGTCCTCTACCAGACAGCCACCTGCGCAAGAATTCAAACTTGAAGACGTCCTTCGTGCGATTCATCAGCAAAACCAGATGAATGCCGCACTAGAGCGAAGGCAAAAAGAGCAACATGATGCACTACTTTCAGTTGTTGCCACTAACTAGAGGCTTTGCGTATTGATATCACTGCTCTCACCGGCACCGGTTCTGATCCTGAAGCGACTCCGACCAGACGCTCCCGCACCAGAAGCCTAGGCCGTGGTCGTCAGCAGCCTTAGTTTTTGTTTATGTTTATGTTTTTCCATTTCCGTTATCTGTATTGTATTTTACCCGCTTTTATATCACAACATTAAGGACAATGTCTGATATAGTGTGGGAGAGATACCTTTCCTTTTTCCGCATTTCCCTTTCCGCACTTTCCATTCCGTTGTATTTCCCTTTCGTATTTTAATGAAACAAAGTAATATTTGTGCTATTTCTTTAGTTTCGAATTTTCCCCGTTTATTTAGCCATACCGAAAAGTTTTGTCTTTATCTTCGCGTTACCTGACTTACCTACGAAATCATAGTTAGGAAGCTGAGAACGATTCAACAAGATCAATACAATCTTGACACCTTAGACTTCCTACTTAAGCATTCCGTTCCGATAATTGTTACGACTACACCTTAAGTTTCAGTTCAAAAGTAACCCCTAGTAGTTAATACTAGCAGTCAGCACCGTCTGAACACAAACCACGTGGGGAGTCGATGAACATAAGTGTTTGATGCCTAAATCTATAATGATCCTTCATATCTCTATTCCAATAAAAAGAAATTGCACCAAAGTACACGGTCACATATAAGAAACGAGAAATATGAGAAGGAGTCCATTGCGGGTTGGTTCATAGGTACCTGGTTCTGAACTTGGTAGGGCGTGCAACGACTCGATCCCCCACAACCTCCAAATCGGATAATACATATAGGGTTGCCACATTCGTGTACCAGACCCCGTACTTATAAAGGATCAAAGTCACTAACCGGCTACTCCACTACGTGTATGCTAAGGCAAAGGGCTTAATGTGATTGCGCTAGAATGAAACCGGGTGAAATAAGATCGAAAGACTCTAGGTGGAATTGTAACGCAATTACCGAATGTTTCGTTCAACGGGAAGTCGACAACTTAGCTTGTTGCTTGTGTCAGTAGTGTATCGTTAGTGTTTTATTCTAGTACCGGTTTATCTAGCAAAACGATTTCTCGTATGGTTTGTTATGTGTATGCATCGATGGAAACCTGTCTGATCATTTTTCAACCGACTATTTGCTTGAGGACAAGCAAAGGTTTTAGTTTGGGGAAGTTTGATAACGAGAAAAAGTATCGTTTTATTACTATGTTTCAATGCCGTTTTATCGCACATTTATCGTATTAACACCCGATTCCTCGAGTTTTCTTTGTCATTTTGCAGGTATAACAATTATAGAGCTAAATCATAAGCCAAAAGTGAAATGAGCAAAAACAAGCATGAAAAGAAGAAGAAGAGAGGAATTCTGCATAATCTGCATAATTTGCAATTGTCACGACCGTTACCATGGAGTCACGACTGTGACACGTTAAAAGGAGCAGTAACGGTCGTCACCAATCCCTCACGACCGTGACGCGCTAAATACAAGGATAACGAACGTGACACCCTTGTCACGAACGTGACAAGGGGAAATTAGGTTTACTTGGTGAGAATTGGTCATGAACGTGCTACGTGAAGTCATAACTTTTCCTATTCTTCCGCAGACCCAGTAACACAAGTTCTCCATGGATTCTCTCAGCAACTACGAAGCCCACGCATTATTTCAACTGCCAAGCCCAAATTACAATTTCTATAAATAGCTTAGTTTCAAAGTACAAACTACAGAGTTTTATTTTAAATTTTCTTACGGAAGCTCTGCCGTATTTCCATTGCACCCTATTTCATTTATTTTTCCAGCAATTGTTTTTGTTTTTGTTTCATTTTCTATATCCCAACCAAATCAAATAACAATTTCCAACATTAGGAAATTGTTATTATTTAATTTCTTTCAAGCTTTCAACATTTCGTTTTGTAATTTTATTTTCTATTCCGGTCCGCACTCCGAGCTTGCCAGATTGTGGAAGAAGGAGTTAGGCATTATCTTTATTATTCAGGTTTTTAATTAATTCGCATTTATATTAATGTTAAGAATTTATTTTTATTATCATTATATAATGCATATTTTAATTTGTTTTCCTCTGTTTCTGCATCTGTCTGGTACAACAAATATGAGTAGCTAAACACTTTAGGCGGTATGTAATTAAAATACACTAAATCGGTAAAATCAATTCTAGGCTAAAAATAATTAAGAACTTAAAATTCTGGCTGTGACTTTTTATTATAAAATTAATCTTTTTGTTACGAGAGTAAGGAAAGTGTAATAGGTTAGGTCGAGACCACGAGAGTGTGAGATTTTAACCAGATAGCTAAAGTTAGGCATTTAATTTAAACACAGCGAGAGCGCTTTAAAATGAATTAGACTTATTAAGTTTCCAAAAATTATTTCTAAACACTTATGGGATAGCGAGAGCAGGCATAGGGCTTTAGGAGTAAGATCTGTAATAAGACCACGAGAGTGTGAGTTAAAGATATTTAAACTGATAACCTCTACAGAATAAATTAAGTGAACCATCCTTATAAGCCTAGGTTAGATTGACCCGCCTAAGTTAACATAATTACATACCGACCGCCTTATTATTATTTTATTAAATTAAAATTTAATTCCCGTCTTTAATTCTTAAAAACAACCAAAAAATCGTGACAACCATTCACCTTAGCTAAACTAGTAAAACCTCTAGCACTAAGTAATCATAAAGTCCCTGTGGGATCGATAATCTTTTATATTGCTTCGATAGGCTGTGCGCTTGCAGTTAAGATACCGCTAGACACATATTAGATCACGTCTTTAGCCCATCACGCGCTGAGAATGAAATAGATGAGAAGAGAAATTCCCGTAGGAAAGTCGCTTATTGTTTGTTTTTGCCTTATAAGAGTTTTGTAAGAATTTTGCACAAGAAAGTGAATTCAAACTCTTTTCCATGGAATGTGTACTTGCTACTACATTCCAATATGGAATAATAGAACAAGCACACCAAGCAAAGAGAATTTATCCAAAACTTGTTTCCTAGGATTAGGGTTTAAGTTCACTAGCTTGTTGAACTTTATTAAGTGTTTTTGTTGTTTTTGTGAAGAAATGTCTTTTAGATTTTTCTTTGTGAAACAACCCTTTAATAAGACTTGTACATCATGCTAGACAAGCTTACACTATTCTAAGATGGAATGAATGTAAGTGCCCCATGAAATAAGGCTATACACAAGGGATCCTTTCATGCATTTATTAAGTCTTTTTGAATTTTGTTTGAAGATGAGAAAGAAGACTCAAATGGAGAAAAGGACAAAACTATGGGAGACTAAGACACAACCCTAAGTTATCCATTGAAAAGGTGGTCCTAATGGTGAGTGAGGCTTTTCTAATGCTAAAGAAAAAGAGAAAAGAAAAAGGATGCAACTTACTTCCTAAGGAAGATAAGTTGACCCTAACAAAGGGGAACCTTATCAATCACAAGTATGGAAGGAAAAAAGTTAATTAAATGCATAAAGAAAATGCATAAAAAAATAAAAAGGATAAGGAGTATGGAAACATACCTTTCTCTCCCTACAAAACAAATATTAGTGTGCATTTTATTAAGAAAATCATAAACAAATTCACACCAATTAAATCCTAATGACTCTAGGACTCTATCTAAAATCTATCTTAATTCTAGAAGACTAAAAGTATGCTAAAACAAAAATACAACACCTACTGCAGCCCCTAATACACAAACATCTATGAAAACAATGCATAACACAAAGCAACTTTTTACAGCCAGCATGCAACATGAAAAGGTAGGTGTAAAAAGTCAAATACAACATGAAAACATAACAAACAACATGTATTTTACAACACCTATATGAAATATCAGCTATGAAATGCAAAATACAGATTTGGTTATTTTCATTTTTTAACGCACAAACTCAATGAAACATGTACTAATTCATCATGAACATGTATTTGAACATAGGTCAACATACATAATTGAATGAACATGAGCATTTTTGAGGGATTATGTAAGAATGCATCACATGGTTGATTATGCCACAAGCATGCAAAATATGGCACATGAATATGGCATATAAACATAATGAGCATTAATCATGAACATGCAATATGATAGATCAACAAGAATATCAAGCTCAATGCAAAATTCAGAATTGAATTAAAGTGAATGATATGATCAAGCATGAAACCAAATTCAACCAAATGCACATACATACATGGTTATGTGAAATGCAACATACATTGATACAATAAAATGCAAAATGATTTAACGCAGTGCGAAAGATGTAAAAAAACAGAATGCAACATGATTATTCACATGCCAAATGATGCATAAACATAGCAACAAAATGCAAGAAATAAAACTATACACAAATAAGCTATCAAAACCTAGAAAGGCACTAGAAAGCAAGACTAAGCTATCAAATAAGCAAAGATTCCAAAAATTAACAGCGTTAACCGGTTAACGGTCCTAAGATTGCACTGATTTATGGCTACAACGCATGCGTTAACTGGTTAACCATTTGGTTAACCGGTTAACACTGAACCAGAATGTGAAAAAAAGTTAAGAAATAAGTACTTTTGGCCACAAACTCACTTCTAATAATCCCTTACCTACTACAAATGGACATGCTAACACGAATTTCTACTCAGTTGGGGCTTATATACACATGCTAGATCCTATAACTATCTACACCTTCACTTCTAATCCATTACAAATCATAAATCGCAAGCAACACATAATGGAAACGAAATCGATCACAAGCAAAGCGAAAAAAGCAATTAAAGAATGCCGAAAGTGGCAAGATGAAGAGAATAACTTAAAGGAGAGGTGATTTATATCACTAACCTACGAAGTGGAGAAATGCTTCGATGGATGTTGCAAGAATCAGAGCTTGATCGAAGAGAAAACCAAGAAAACCGCGAATCCGCAAAATAAATGCGTTCTTGATGCTTGAACCTTCGTGCACTTCCCATAGGCCGAAATCCTCACAAAAATCAGTAGCTTCTTCTTCCACAATCCACAAAATCAATGGAGGTTGGAGGCTAAGCTTCAAGATCTTCAAGTTTCAATGTGAAACTTGAAGAGCTTCTTCAAAAAGCTTTAATGAAAAGGGAAAATGGAGGAAAAGTTAGAGAGAAAAAGTGATTGTGAGAATATATGGGCTAGGCTTGGAGCTATGTATGGGAATGGAGTTAGGTTTAGGCATGGAGCTAGGTTAGTAGTTAGTTAGGGTTAGGGTTGGAGAAGGAATATTCCTTGGAATATTCCTTGAAACACTCTAGAAGGTGGTAGAACATGGTAGAAGCTTCCAAGGGAAATGGAGTGGAATTGAAGTGGAAAAAAAGGAGGGGAAGAATGAAAGGAAGTGTGGAAGGAAAGTGGAAGGAAAAGTGGGGGGAAATGTGAAATTAACCACTTTTCAAATGATTTTTTTTCTTGATTTTTTTAATGATTCCTCCATCATATCTCGACCAAATTTGAACCATAGGATCATTGTGACCCTAATTTCATGATTTCAATCTTAAAAGTCAAGAGTCGACCCTTTTTTCCTAGCTCGGTTGCCTTTTCCCCGATTCATAGATTTTCAGTCATCTGGCCAGCCGAACCTCTTCCAAAATGAATTTGTGGATGAAATTTGAACCCTAGGCACTTGACATCGTATATAAGACAATGGAATCCTCTTTGAATTATAACTTCATGCAGAAGCCCAGTAAAAGTGAAACCCTAATTTTTCATCAGGAGACGTTGCACTGCTTGCCTCCTTTGATTAAACCAAATCTTTCCATGGCTTGTGGCTTCAAATGAAGACTTCTGGGATGTTGTGAACCCTTTGCACAAGGTTGAGAAGCTTTGAGACCCTTTGATTTCCTTGGTAATGCCTTCAGTTGCTCCAATCATTGATCACATACCCATGCCTAAGCTATGCTACACATGATGTAATGTTTTTTTGGTTATTTTATGAATCTATGTATGCTAAATTCTATGCAAAATGTTGAGGATATGAGAGGGAAAATTTTGAGGTATTACAAGTATAAATTTGACATTTTTGACATATCCTCGCATGTTTGCGGCAATCTTCCTCCATTGTGAGCCAGTAGTATCTTGCTCGGAGTATTTTTCTTGCCATAGTATATATGTTGGTATGAGTACCAAATGATCCTTCATGAATTTATTTCATGAGTATTTTTTCTTTGCGCCCGTCTACACATCTAAGTAAAACCATGTTGAAGTTTCTCTTGTAAAGTATGTCTTGTTTGAGGAAGAAGTTGTCTGCCAGTCTTCAGAGAGTGTTCCTGTCTTTTCTTGATGATCCAAATGGGTATTCCCTTTTTTGTAGGAATTGTTGAATGTCGTGATACCAAGGCTTGCCATCAGTAGCAATTTCTATTGCAAAGATGTATGTTGGCCTGTCTAGGTGCATAATGTTAATTCTTGGGATGTCATTCCATCGATCAATTGTGATCATGGAAGAGAGAGTAGTAAGTGCTTCAGCCATGTGATTTTCCTCACGAGAGATATGATGGAATTCAATTCTGTTGAAAAATGGAAGTAATCTCCTTGTGTAATCTCGGTAAGGGATCAGTCCCTGCTGTCGTGTTTCCCATTCTCCTTTGATCTGATTGATCACTAAGGTAGAACCTTCGTACACATGTAAATTATGGATCCTGTGATCAATTGCTTCCTCAAAACCC
This sequence comes from Lathyrus aphaca, assembly GCA_963966055.1. NCBI lineage: Eukaryota > Viridiplantae > Streptophyta > Magnoliopsida > Fabales > Fabaceae > Lathyrus > Lathyrus aphaca. Next base: position 315,054,517 of record OZ014519.1, read on the forward strand.
ATGATGTAAGCTTCATACTCGGCCTCGTTATTTGTACATTTGAATGTTAATCTGGAAATGAATGAAATGTGGGTTTCGCTTGGAGTGACAATGATTTCCCCAATCCCGTTTCCATAAGAATTAATTACTTCGTCGAATATTAGTCCCCAAAGGGATCCTGGTTTAGGTACTTCACTTGGAAGTGGTTCGTCATAATCTTTCATCTTAAGATACATGACGTCTTCTTCTGGGAAGTCAAATGTGGCTGGATCCTAATTACTGATGGGCTGATGAGCCAAATGATCAACTAGGATACTTCCTTTGACAGATTTTTGTGTTGATACTCAATGTCGTATTCTGATAACAACATTTTCCAAAGAGCAATTAGTCTTGTTAATGCAGGCTTTCGAACACATATTTGATCAGATCCATTTCCGAAATGAGCCAAGTAGTATGACATATCATTACTGGCGAAGATGTTTAGTTGCCCAAGCTAGAGCGCAAAAGTTTTCTCGAGCATTGTGTACCGAGTTTCACAATTGGTAGATTTCTTGCTCAGATAGTAAATAGCATATTCTTTTCTTTTTGTTTCTTCTTGCTGGCCAAGTACACATCCCATGGAGTCTTCAAAAACGGTGAGGTACATGATCAGTGGTCTGCCTTCAACTGGAGGAGACAAAATTGGTGGCATTAACAACTATTCTTTGATCTTTTCAAAGGATTCCTGGCAGTCTGCTGTCCCATCATGACTTTGATTCTTCCGAAAAAGTTTGAATATTGGCGTGAATGTCACATTTTTTTAATAGCCTTGACTTTGTCAGGATTGACTTCAATTCCTTTATGACTGACGATAAATCCAATAAGTTTTCCTGATCGGACACCAAAGGAGGTTTCTGACTGACGATTCCTTTCTCAAACGTTAGAACAATTTATGCAGGTGTTCAACGTGTTCCTCTTCGGTCTTCGACTTGGCGATCATTTCGTCGACGTACACTTCGATCTCTTTATATGAAAGAGAGTTGTCATTACCCTTTGATAGGTAGCACATACATTCTTTAATACGAAAGTAATTACTTTGTAATAGAAGGTTCCCCATGGCGTAATGAAAGATGTTTTCTTCATGTCTTCGGGTGCCATTTTTATCTGGTTGTAGCCCAAAAATCCATCCATGAAAGAAAATACTCTGTACTTTGTTGTACTTTCTACCAGCATGCCGATATGTGGTAAGGGAAAGTTGTCCTCTGGACTTGCTTGGTTGAGATCCCTGTAGTCTACACACATTCTAACTTTTCCATCCTTCTTTGGTATTGGCACAATGTTTGCCAACCATTAAGGAAATCTGAAGTGGCGAGAAATCCTGCGTCGATTTTCATCTGTACCTTTTCCTTAATTTTGATAGTCATATCTGGATGAGTACTTCTCAATCTCTGCTGACTGGTGAGAATTCTGGTTTCAACAGTAAATGATGTTCCACGATGTTGGTATCCAACCCTGCCATGCACTGATTGGACCAAGCAAATACATCAGGAAATTCTTTGAGTAGTGAGAACAGGCTTTTCCTTTCAGCCAAACAGAGTAGTGCGCCGATCTTGACTTCTTTTCTTTCCTATTTTGAAGCTAAGTTGACTGTTTCCAACGGTTCTCTGTAAGGTTTAATGGAATTCTCCTTGTGTCTGAGCAGTCTAGAGATCTCTTATGGAATTTCTTTATCATCTTCCTCTTCAACTTCGAATATCTGGAACTCAAGGTTGGGAGAAGACATTGGATCACGTGTTTCAATGGGGTTTAAAAAAGTTAATCTACGCGATGATGATATGGAGAAAACACATTTAGAGTATGCAAAAGAAAGCTTATGCAAATAAGTTTTGAAAAACGTTTATTTTTATTTTTGGTTGTTTTTAGGGATTACAATTTTCTGAAAAAGAAAAAAGAGAAAACAACAACAAGTGCGGAAGTACAGAATGACCTTTTATTTATGATTTGTCAATTCTAGAAATACACAACCCTATAAAACAAAGCTCTATCACTTTAGGTTAAGTGAAGAGGATAATTTACAACAAGTAAGCCCTATAAAACATTCCTTGTCATCCGGGCGAGATGAAAGGTAAAAATAAAACTAAAGAATTACTTTGGAATGTGAACGATGTTTGGGACATCAACAGAGACCCAATAATAATGAACTTCGTTGGAGATGCAGAAGTATGGAACTTATTTTCCCGAAGTAACTTTTGTAATGACATTAATTTCTAGTGAAGGAGGATCTGCAAATTATTCCTTGCATGCAGCTTGATCGTGCGAGAAATTATCAGTTGTTTCTTCATCGATGCTCTCAGGAGATTCTTCCCATCCAGTTTATTGGATCCTTTTGATATCGATGTGAGAACCTGCAGGAGTAGTGTACCTTGCGAGATAATCGTAATTTCCACTTGGTTATTCCAAGGCATCTCACATTTCTATGGGAGTTGCGGAGTCATCTTCAGTAATGACATTCACTTCTGGTGGTGCAAAGTTGAGGAGGTCTTATTATGCATTCCTTGCAAATTCGTCGAGATAACGTTGCATGTCACTCAGATTTCCCTGATAAGATTCCCATACGGGTAGATCGTCCATTAAGTCTTCAAATGTACAATCAAATTTCTTTGTCATTGGAGTGTCTTCCAATGAGTTGTGAGGAGCAACAGGTACTTGAGGGATTTTTCTGTCCTTTATTTCTAGGATATACTTGGAAATGGACATTGGAAAGTTGAATGGCTTGCGCACTTCGTCTTGAGAAATGTATCCTTCCTCGTTAAAGTATGTTTTAAATTCGTCATCGGGATCCTCGGAGCCTTCTGAATTGTTTTCCTCGATGGTATGAACCTCCTAAGAGATTGTGTGAAGGAAACCTGCACTGTGGAAAAAGTTTTTAATAGGACCAAATTTTCTTCCTTTGTTGTAGGTTTAGTTGCTGTTGAAGAACAACCAAGACCTTTTCTGGATTCATTTCTTACTGAATTACAACTTGACCACAACCTTTGATATTGTTGTTTTCCAGGGCTTTGAGAGTATCTTTGTTAGAAGTGATTGATGTTCCTATTTCCGACTGATCCTCATTACTTACATTGAGAGCTTGGAACTGAGTTCCAATGATGTCTTGTGGTTCGAAATATGAGAATGAGGATAAGTTGTTAACAATCAGGGCTCTTTCCCAAAGACTGTTACCAATTTGTTATTCTTTACAAACTTTAGTTTTTTATGAAGTGTGGAGGTCACTGCCCTGACTTCATGAATCTATGGTCGGCCAAGTAAATAGTTGTATGCCTCACAGATGTCCAGGACTTGAAATGTAATTTGGAAGGTGTGAGGTACAATGGTTGTGGGAAGATCCACTTCACCGGTAACTGCTTTTCGAGATCTGTCAAATGCTTTGACTACGACCTCGGTTTTTCTCATAGAATGACCTTGAATAGTCAGTCTTGTGAGAGTGGACCTTGACATTACGTCCAGAGATGAACCTGTGTCTACTAGTATGCTGGCTAGAGCATCGTCACCGCAGTTGATAATAATGTTTAATTCCATATTGTGATTCCTGCCTTCTTCAGGTAGATAATCATCATTAAATCCCAAAATGTTGAAATTAGTAATGTTGGAGACGATATCGTCGAATTGATTCACGGTTACGTCTAGTTCTATGAAGGCTTTCTCCATAACCCTTTGTAATGCTTCAAGGTGAGCTTCTGAGCTGAGCATAAGAGATAACACTAATATTCTCGAAGGAGTTTGTAGTAATTGAACCACAATGTTATACTCGCTTCTCTGAACGAGCCTAAGGATTTCATCCTTATCTTTTGTTACAGGCTCTGGATTACTTGTTTGATCTACTGGCAGGTCGATGACCTAAACTTGAGGTTCCTTTCCCTTTGCAGTTTCTTCATATCCTCGGTTGAATACTCTTCCACTTCTAGTGACTCGACTGATAACAACGATGTTGACAAGAGATGGAGGGGGTACTTCGTTCCCTCCTTCCATGACTGTTAGTTTGTACTTATTCGGAATGGCTTTATCCGAAGCATAAGGCACCAAGTATGACAAATAGATGGCCAAAGGGGTTAGACGAGCCTCTCAGCTGTCGAACGTAACCTCTATCGGTGTTGGCTTTTGAATTCTTCCAATATCAAAGGAAACTTCCAAGCATTTATTTTCTTCGACCAAAGGGATTATATTGAGAATCTCTTTGTCTGTTTCACAGTCCATAAGTTCAACTACTGGAACTTTCTGTAACATGTTGATCTGTTGTGACTCTTGCATATGAGTAACCCCCTATTCCATTTGATCTTGGAGATCCATACAAGCCATGATACATCCTTGTTTATCTGTTGAGTAGACCTCGCAATTTTCATAACTTTGAGGTGGAAAAAGATCGTATCCACTTTGTATACGATGAATCTTAACTCTGTGTAAATCTTGTATTCTGGCGTCGAAAGTTTGTATTCTGACCAGTTTCTTCATCCATGTAAATTGGAAGCCACCAATGGTCCAATAAAGCTTAGAGATCTCTTTGCACTGTTGCACACCCTTGATTACTTTCAGAGTAACCTCTGCAGTTCCGATAATTATGCAATGATAAAAATCCAAGTCTGACGTGCTTGGAGTGCAATTTGACTAAACTGGTATTCATTATGCGAATGTCAAAGACTTGAATCATGTTGATTTGAGGGTCACTTTCTTCACGGTAATCTTGAATCCATCCTAAATCCATTTGTTGTTGAAGGGCTTCCTATACAAAGGAGCACCCTTGATCATTTATTGAATAGATAGAGCAACTTTGGTAGTCATGTCGTGGAAAATTATGATGTAAAATTTGTCTGGAATGCATTGCAACCAGATTGACATGCATTGCTCGGATGTCAATGTTTTGAACAATTCTTGGAGGATCATTAAGTAGATTGACTCCTCAAATTTCCTGATCTTGAATCCAGTTGACCGACGCTTTCTCATGCTACGATAACGGATTTGTTTGAACATTTGGATTAGTATCTCTGAAAGATAAAACTCTGTTCCTGACGAGCTCTGGACGTAGTACTTTAAAGCAAGGCAATTTTCAATGTTATGACTTTTCCCTCATTGATGATAAGGACATGATTGATTAGCTTTATGCCATGGAGGAGGATCAGCTGGAATCACAACAGGAGTCTTGTCTGAATGTTGTAGATATTGGATTAATTGGTGGAGTTGTAGGATACTCGTTGTTGTTAAATTATGGACGAGCCTGTTGAGGAGGATGTTGCCTTTGCTGATACTATTGTTGATTAGGAGATTTCCGAGCGATATGAGGTTGATACATCGAAGCTACTACTGAGGTAATAACATGAGATACCGTTTCTTCTTGACGAGGTGCAAATCTTTGTCCCTATTTACCCAGAGATATGTTACCGATGTCCTATTCCTTTTTCTTTGGAAAGGAACTTCCATATATTTTGTTGGAACTTGAAGGTTCAACGTCTTTGGCCAAATGTACTTCTATGATTGCCTCTTCTAAGCATACTCCCATGTTTACCATCTCGGTGAAATCATTGGGCGTGCTTGCAACCATCTGTTCATTGTAAAATGAACTCAATGTCTTGAGGAATTTTTTTATCATTTCTTTCTCTCCGAAAGGAGGAGAAATTTGAGCAGCAATTTCATGCCATATTTGTGCGTACTCTTCGAAGGTTTTATTACCCTTCTGAGACATTGCTATGAGCTGGTCCCAATCGGGAGCCATATCCATATTGAATTTATACTATTCAATGAAATCATTTTTGAGATCTCGGAAACTGTTGATATTTCCGAGCGTACATTGTTAAGTGACTTTGAGTGCAAGAATCACCCTTGTATTTCTCAAAATCCGGCACTTTGAACTTGTGCAGTATTTAAACATTTGGGGACCAAGCATAGATCTGCTACGTTGCTTCTAAACAATTCTTGTCCTCTAAGAGACTGGAATTCCTATTGCATGGGTGCAAAATGTTTCTGGAATTCGTCCATCCTTTCGTTGATTCCTCCCCCTTCACTTGGAGTAGGAGAGTACGTTCAGTTTTCTGAGGTAATGTCTACCAGTGGAGATGGTACAACTTGTAATGCAGTCGGAACTTCAGATATCGGGAGTTTGTAACCTCCTAGTGTGGAATTCTTTCCTAGTGTATCTTGAAGAGTTTGAAGTTTATAACCTTCAAACTAAGACGAACATATGGCATTCCTCAATTCTTCAATCAATCAGGGATCATGTCCTTCTAGGATAAATCCTGATGGAATTCCCCATGGATAATCCTTTGGCATCTCATACCTTGGATCGTTATACGGTATCTCTTCAATCGGTGCCGACATGACTTTATAGATCACTATTCACTGGTGAAGATTATGAGCTATAGTCAGAGCTTCGACCATTTCTTTGAGACTTTCCATAGTTGAATTCACATTAGAGAGCTCCTCTTTCAGCTCTTTGTTCTCTTCCTCGAGGTCTTCCATTCTTTTTTGGCGACCGACCCAAGTATTGTACAAATGAGACAATTTAACTTCTAAAAGAAGTACAAAATAAGACTCAACAAAAGAAAAATGAAAATTATGCAAATGATGAATGATAATGAAATGATTAAAGATAATATTTTTTAACTTTCTCCTTTATTAAAGTAATAACTGATTGAACAAATTGTTGCAAAGTATCATACATAAATATTTATTGAACTGAAACAAGTTACATCCATGGTACATTATTTAAATGCTAGAAAGAAAGTTTAAAACTCTAAAGCTGTCTTTGTTGGGACTTCAGTTTCTCGGCAATCTGTTTTCTGTATCTTGGGCGGGACTTCTTCCAGATCTTCAGTTCTTTTCCAGGTGTAGAAAGTTTCGGTGTTTCCTTGAACATGTAATTGTTCATTCTTCTCTGTGATGTGTTACTCAAGTACCTCAATTAGATCATCCTTTTCCTTCAAGAGACTTTAAATTTTGACATTCTCTAGGCTGAGAATCTGGTATTTGTTTTCAAGAGTCTCTCTCCCTCTGCATTTTATTGAAAGCTATCTAAAGCTTCTCTGTATCATTCATGAAGTAAAGAATAATTTCCTTCAGTGGAAGCACCCCTTGTCGAGGGTAAGGCATCCTTAGTTTCAATACTCTGGATTGTCCCCAATGGAGGTAATGATCCAAAGAAATAAATTTTGGTTTTCCCAGAGATTCTATCCCTTTATTGTGAACATGTTTGCAAGCATGCACAATTTCCCTCTAATAGTCTTGTGCTCTTCTTCGTCTTTGAAGAAAAGTCCTTCATTCTGAACATTGATGGGTATATCCCTCATCGAGTATCCCATCTGAGGTCGAACTAACTTTGGGTGATAATTAATCCCTCCTTTGGTACCAATGAGAGGTACATTGAAGAAATTACCACAGCTGGTGATGATCCTGATTCCGTCGTAGACTGGATTAGACCAAGTGATGTCTTAATTGCTAAAAGACATAGTCTTTTGAGACCAATGCATTCCACTTTTAGTTTCCCAAAATGTTGATGACTTGGGTAAGTGGAAAGTGAACCATTTGTAAAGAAGTGGTACACAACAAGTAATCATTCCTCCGCCGCGTAAATTCCCCAGGTGAACTGAGTGGATAGCATCTGCGAGCTGTGTAGGAACTGAATTCCTGGTGAGAAAGATCTTTATCGTATTGTTGTCGAAAAAGTTTTCTACATTGGGAAATAAGAATACCCCATAGATGAGCAATGCAAAGATGACTTCGAATGCAACAGTATTTCCGATACTGGAAAAGTATAATGCTCTTTGAATAAAAAATTTGAAGGGTAGACCCTCGATTCCTCCTTTGGTAGTCCAATGATCCTTCATTTCTGACTCTTCCAAAGCAAGATTCCTGGCAATTGTTGATTCTCTCGGCATTCCTTCCAATCCGGAGAATGGTATTTTATCATTAATTGGGATTCCTATTAATTTAGAGTACTCTTCCAATGATAGACATAGATGATAATCTGGAAATGTGAAACAGTGGTACACCGGGTCATAGAATTGGACCAGTGTAGGAGGAATACCTTCTACAATGTTGACTTTCAGTAGGAACAAAAGTTCTCCAAACTTTGAATTGAATTATTCCTTACCTGTGACAAGCTTTCCTAGCTTTTTCATATATCCAATCTCGGACTCTTGAATGTAAACTTGTGGGTTTTCAGTCGCCCAAAGTCCATTTTTGAAAAACTGATAATAGGAAACAGATGTTCGTTCAGTTCTTTTAAAGGAGAAAATAAATGATGTTTTTTTTTTTAAATTTTTTCTTTTGATGAATGCATAAATGAAACACACAAAAAAACGTGAAAACATAGGTTCAAGGGTTTGGTGTCATGAGGCCAGAGCTCTACCTATTCCTAAAGGTTTATAGTACGGTAAAATATTTTTGTACCCGTAGATCATGTAAGTCAAGGTCAAGGGGTAAATGTTTACTAAATCCTCAGCATTATGAGTATCAAATTGAAAATCGCCGAGTTTTCGCGGAGTACGCTATAAACATCAATTTCACACTGGATACCTAGACTGATTCAGGTACTTTTTAGGTTTCACTTGATCAGGATTGGACTCCCAACAAGCTATCTCAATTATTCCCTACTTATCTTAAAGTGCACTCAAGCTCACCCAGATGCAGACTAATCGCATTCCCATTTTTGGAGACCACCCCAAAGGATATCATTTGAACAAATATTTTGTGGAAAAACATAAAGTAGTATAAAAGCAATATAAAATTTGTATATATACATGTTCCTAAACCTAGGGTTTTTTCTAACTAATAAAGGTTTAAAAAAATTCTAACTAAAAAAAGTAAGAATTTCCCACAGACGGTGCCATTTTCCTGTAGCTCGATTTTTGTGGTCTTTAATCACTCTCGCATTTTTGCTACTTTCTTATTTATTTTTTCCTGGTGAAGCTGGTTATGGAAGGGACAGATATCTTAAACTCACCCCACTTTTTATACTGTTATTTAACAGATTCCCACATGGTTTTTGGTTCTTCTTTAGCTTATTTCAACTTTTGTATTAGTGTAAAATTTGTTCCTTTTGATATTGAAGGTGGTTCCTTTGATATGGGTTTGGGTATGAGATGAGTGCTGATTGATAGGGTAATGTTGATGTTTTGTGTTTTCTATATCATCATAATTTTCTAATGTTTTTTCTAGGCTTAGAAACCTAATTGTTGTTTTTTGTTTGGTGTGCTCGCAAAGATCTTACAACCTTTTGCCTACTTACCCCCAAAAAGAGAATTGAGGGATCAGAGCATCATAGTTCCTCCTAAAAGGCTAGAGCTAGGAGGAAAGGGGTTGACTTGTATCCTAGTTAATGCACAGGATGTTGATGCTCAAAAGTTTGATCTATGTCTTTATTAAAGCCCAAGATTGAAGCTTAAAAGTTTGTAAGTGTCCTAGTCAAAGCCCAGGATTGAAGCTGAAAACAGTTGTTTGTAACTGGTTAGTTGGTTGGTTGCTTGAATTGCATAGCTCAAGGCATAAGTTGAATTGTATCTTGATTTGCATAGCTTAAGAAAGGTTGAATGGGTACCCTGAATTGCATAAATCAAGGATGACTGAATGATTTGACCTGAATCACATACCTCAAGACAGTTGAATGGGTTATCATGATCTGTATAACTCAAGAAAGGTTGGATTCTTAGCTTAGTTAGAGTCCAAGACTATGTTGTATTGTGGTAAATTAGCTTACTTAAAGTCCAAGACTATTAATGTTGGGAATGAGCTTAGTTAAAGTCCAAGACTATGACTGTAAAGAAAGAATTTGCTTAGTTAAAGTCCAAGGCTATAGCTGGTGTTAACTTAGTTAAAGTCCAAGAATATGACTGTAAATAATTAACTTAGTTAAAGTCCAAGGCTATGACTATAATGAAATAATTAGCTTAGTTAAAGTCTTAGACTATGACTGTTGTTAGATTAGTTAAAGTCCAAGACTACGACTGTAAAGAATTAGCTTAGTTAAAGTCCAAGACACAACTGTAGTGAAAGAATTAGCTTAGTTAAAGTCCAATACTATGACTGTTGTTAGCTTAGTTAAGTCCAAGACTATGACTGTGATGAAAAAATTAGCTTAGTTAAAGTCCAAGGCTATAAGTGGTGTTAGCTTAGTTAAAGTCCAAGACTATGACTGGTGTTATCTTAGTTAAAGTCCAAGGCTATGGCTGTAAAGAATTAGCTTAGTTAAAGTCCAAGACTATGACTATAATGAAATAATTAACTTAGTTAAAGTCCATGACTATGACTGTTGTTAGCTTAGTTCAAGTCCAAGACTATGACTGTAAAGAATTATCTTAGTTAAAGTCCAAGACTATGTCTAGTGTTAGCTTAGTTAAAGACCAATACCATGACTGTATTAAAAGAATTAGCTTAGTTAAAGTCCAAGGTTATGACTGTTTTTGAGTGACTGTATAGTGTTTGACTGTTTGTGCCTTACTTGAAGCCCAAGGTTGAAGCTAAAAGGTGCTCAGTAGAGAGAATTTGTCATCTATAAGGAGGTAAGATTTGTTTTATATGTGCCTTGATTGAAGCCCAAGGTTGAAGCTAAAGGATGAAAACTGAATTTGTTGGGAAAGTTTTATTTGTGTCCTGATTTTGAAACCCAGGTGTGAAACTTATTTGTTAGAGACTGACTCTTAATTATTTGTATCTTATATGAAGCCTAAGATGGAAGGTTGAAAAGTTGTTAAAGAATGAATCTTTAATAAGAGTGTATCGTCTGTTGGTTTGATAAATGTTTAAAAGTTCATCAGACATTCCTTTGCCTGGAAGGATTCAATTGTACAAATCCCAAGAGGAGGTTATCTTGTTCATCAATCGGGGAGAGGGAGATTACTGTATTGTGTTTGATTCTAAGGTCTTTTCCTATGCTTTTAGGAAGCATGAGAGGGTCCTAGTGTTTAAGCCTAAAAGGAGGCTAGATTACCTGTATGAGGCCCATGGGTCCTTGGATAAAGCCCAAGAGGAGGCTGGGGATGGTTTACAAAGAAGCACTTCACCGGGAAAATTCTTATCTTTGTAAATGCCTAGTAAGTTGTAAAGAAAATAAAATCTTAAGTGTTTTGAAAGGGTGTATCAGTTGGATGAAGATAGCCTAACAACTTAGAGATTCTATTAGATGCAAATATATATAGATGAAATGCATGCACAAATAAAAGGTGGCAATGAATGTGTTTAACAACTTTAGTATTATCATTATTATGGTTTGAGTATTCTTAAGTTGTTTTATTAAGAATGAAGTTAGGTGTTACACTAGGAAGCAGAGGCCCAAAACCCCGGGGGAGAAAGATTACAAATGTGTTTTACATTGTATTCTATTTGTCTTTAAGAAGTTTATTATTATCTTTGCTTTAGTATGAGGTGAAGAAAGATAATTTAGGCAAACAATTCTATTCTAAGCAACCATAACAGTTTAAGAAAACATCAAGAAGTTAGAAGGAGAAAATATGGCTCAAAAGCCAATTATAAGGCTTAAACATAAGGATGCATATGGAATTTGTTTTGTTGATTAATTATCTGATAATGTCATACACAAAGTAGGACTTGGATGCTGAAAAGCCGCCTATAGCCTAGAAAGTAGTTCACCGGAGTTAAGCTCAGCCTAGTTGTTGGTGTATTATATCTTTAGTCATAAACATGAAAAAAGAAAAGGATATGAGTTTTGTAACAAATGCTCATAATCTCTGTATAGGAGATTGAAAATTGTTTAAGAAATAGTTGGATGATTAAGGACTTATACGGAAGCCTGACGGAGTTTTAAAATAGACCGAAGAAAGTTTTAAATAGAAGAAATAAGTCCTAAACACAAAGGATTCCTCATGGAATAGTTTGACAATTCAATTTAGAAAACAAATGGTTATGTGTAAAGGTATTCACAGAAAAAGATTCACAGATGAAAACTTAATGCTGTGAAAAAGGTGATCACGCCGAGTTTTTAAAAATGGATCAGATGAACCCTAATGATTCATTTTTCAAAAAGGGATGGGCCTTACACTCTAATAAAGGCCCAAGAGTGTGACAAAAGTAAATTTAGGGTATGAAAGTCAAAACCCTAATTTTGAATATTTTGAATATTTATTTGAATTAAAATATTTGATAAATTTCAAACACTAATGAAAAACAAATTGAAACCTTGGATCAATGTTTGAAAAATTATGTTTTATCCATGAGACAACTTTAATATCATTTATATTTGAAAAATCAAGCGAAAGAATTGAATTTTAAAATGTTTAGAAACAAATAAAATTAATTCTTTAAGAAAATAATAAATATATAAAAAAATAGATTTTATTTTGAGAATTTTTCATGGAATAAAATATTTAAAAAGTTTTTAGAATTAATGAAAAGATAATCATTCAAAAACTCAAATGAATCAGAAAGTTATTAATTTTTGAATCAATTAAAAAAAATAGAAATTTTAAAAATTCAAATATTTGAAAAAGGCACCAAGAAAAAGCCAAGAACACGCGCCATGGCTGTCTTGCCCAGAATTTGCAAAATGGATCGTATCTAATGGAATATGCATCCATTTGAGATGATTTAAACATCAAAATCACTCGTTTTGATCCCACAAACCCAATGGTACCAATTAATTTCATTTAGTCTGTGTGTAGAGTGAGAAATCAATGATGAACACTGAAGAACCCTAATTTGGCCTGAGCCTCATGAAATTCTACATAATGATTAATTTATGAAATTGATTGAGGGGAATCACTTAAAATATGATTACACTCATATGGCAAAAAGATAGTGCGGGGAAATATGCATGAATCATGATTTAGCCATGTTTGAAGCATTCCTGAACTTGAGCTTTCAACTGGAGTTGTGATTTCGAGCTAGAGATGTTACATAGATGTTGGGATGATATGGACAGCTTCCATACACCTTATGGAGTGTGTTTGAACACTTGGATTGATTGCAAATGGCTAGATAAAGTTTTGATCTTCAAAGTTGTAGAAACAAGGACTTTTGGAGGTTTTGAAGTGTAATTTTCGGTAGGAGGTGTTTCAAAGGTGATAAGTGTTTGAAGACCTCATAAAGATCATGTGTGAGCAATTGGTTTGATCTTGTGCTAGCTCAAACTCAAAAACTAGAAGTGATTGCTCAAAATATTTAGTTTTGAGTCTTTGAGAGCAAAGAAGAGAAAGCTTGGAGATCAGAGGCATTGGTGTAATTTTTATGATGGAATGGAGTCTCTATTTATAGGAAAATATGTTGAGCAAACTTGGCCTCCAAGATTCGAAGTGAAAATATCACAATGGTGAGTCATGGTTTATGAAAAATATCTCTTACAAGTGAAATGATGATTTTGTGAAATAGCTCAACTATGCAGCAACAAAACTCACATTCCTCAAAAGTTTGATGCTTGGAATGTGTCCACCTATTACTTGTTGAACAAGAGATCCAAGAATATGCCTTTTGGAAGCTTTGTGGCCCTTGGATCAAAATGCATAATGTTAAATTCTATGAATGTCATTTTAGTGAATTTCATGGTGCAATCATGAGTTTGTAGGTTTGTGTAAACACCCCAAATTTCCCTCACTTTTTCTCACACCTTGGCTTGTGATCTTTCATTTGTTTTTAGTATAAGCATACTATCTCATATTGCATATTTGTTTCACTGCATAGTTCCATTTTCATCTGCATCTAGGGTTTGTGATCTGAGCAATCCAAGAATCAATCTGAGCCATCCCAATGGTCTTGAAGCTTTCCAAGAGGGTCCATGTGTGTTCTATAATCATATTATTCTCCCCAAAGTTCACGAAAGTCAAGAAATCACAAAGATTGGAAAAGGCATGGAAGCAGAGCTAGGGTTTTCCTACACAAATGACCAAAATTAGGGTTTTGGTTTCAGAGGCTTTAACTCCAAATTTTTTGGTCATTCTTGTTTCTAATGGTCTTAATATGTTATAAGGATTCTATGTACCAAGTTTTATGAATAAATTCATTGTGGAAGTCATCTGATCATTGGGTAACTTCCTGAGCAAGTTAAGTCAAAATCAGGGCATCTGAGGGCCCCAACAATGGAACCAAAGGGTCATTTTCATCAAATTGAAGTCCAATGATCTTTATTTGATCTTAGAAGTGGTTGGAAGTTCACAAGATTGAAGAATTTTGAGCCAATTGCAAACTTGCCATTTTTGGAAGTGACTTGAAATGCAAACTTTCCATTTTGGGAAAGATTTTCAACTTCCTCTTTCATGACCAAAAATGCTTCAAATGAAAAATTCTTGGGCATGAAAGTTGTAGATTAGGTCTTTCCCTTTTCAAAATTTACAAGAACATATCTTGATTCATCCTAGCACTCAAGATATGGCCTTTCAAAGTTGGCAAAAATCACATAATTTCAAGTTTCATGTCAAAGAGGGATTTTGCATTTTGGCATGTTCAAGCTTCTAAATGACTTCTAATGTGCACAAATATGTTACAACATGTCAAAACAACTTCAAAGGATCAGAATTGGCCCAAGAATTGAAGCATTTCATGGCTTGAATCACAAGAAACATCAAAGAGGGAAATTTGCATAAACCATGAGAACTCTTCATCCAAGCCTTCCAGCTCATCAAATTCAATCCCATGGTCCTCCATGAATCAAGCTGAGGCAGGACAAGTCATAGAAACACCTCTGACCCGTGCCATGCTTCAAGTACATATAACCTTGACTTTTTGCAACTTGGCCCATACCAATAAAACTATGCCACACCAACTCTCTGAACTAATCAGCATGACTTATGCGAACCTCATGGACCTCAAACATCATAACATACAAGGCTGAAACCACACAGAAGAACAGATTACACAAATTTGCATAAATCTTCCTCTCTTCGAATTTCATAACACAACCATCAAAACTTCAAACTTCTTCGACCAATCAATTCAAAAACACTCAAAGATCATTTCCCACCCATTGCCATGACTTAAAAGCCACTCAAACCAAAATACGATTTTTGCTAAACAAGAAATGAAACACACAAACCAAGCCATTTAAGCTCCATTCAAGCTTCTCAATAGCATCAGGGTGATCATTGGAGGGGATTTGCATAAGGGAGAGGCTCAGAAAGCTCAAGAACTGAAAGCTCCATCTCAGGTAACCATGAAGAACATTTTTTTCCAGAACTCTTGTTTTAAGTTTCTAAATGATTCC
This sequence comes from Lathyrus aphaca, assembly GCA_963966055.1. Lineage (NCBI taxonomy): Eukaryota > Viridiplantae > Streptophyta > Magnoliopsida > Fabales > Fabaceae > Lathyrus > Lathyrus aphaca. The sequence continues at coordinate 315,069,665 of OZ014519.1, forward strand.
ACATGTTCCCCTGATCACACTGATATGTTTAGTTTCAAAAATGGTTGAGAAATGAGCATGTATTTTTGTTCTGAAACTTTGCCCGTGAAATTTTTTTTTCTTTGATTCATCATGTATGCGTGAAATAAATTGTTTTTGTTGATTGATTCTCGTTTATTGATGCTTGGGGAGTGATTCTGGAGAATTTGGGAAGTTTTCATGGCCTGGGGAGAGAGTTGAGTTTTGGTCTCGCCGGAGAAGATGACCGGAGCAAGCTCCGGTCAACTGAAAGTCATTAGGTTTAATTAATTAGGGTTTAGTCAGGTTTGAATGTGGGCCTTTAGATCTTAGGGTTAGCGCGCAAATGAGTGGACCAGATTAGTTCATTAACATTAATCCATAATTATTTAATTTAATTAAACTCAATTAGTCAGATTTGATCCAAGCCCTTGATTTATGCGCGTGGTCAATTCTCTCCATCCTAGATTGAATCTGGACCCTCAAATGTGATTACTTTGCATATTATTCATTTTATTTTCATTTCTTTTGCATAATTAATTTAAAATACCAAAAATCATCACACAAATATGAAACTTTGCATTCTGATTTTATATATTTTCCTCAACCCAAAAATGATTTTTATTTTATTTTTTGCATATAAAAAGTATTTTTAAAATATTTAAATGTTATTTTTAATTAATTAAAGTATTTTAATTAATTAAAAATGCATTTAGGTTTCTAAAAATCACAAAAAAAAATCATGAACCATTCCAATACATTAAGAAACATTTTCAAACTCTTCACACAAATTTCTTTTTAGGTTTGATCATAGTTTACCAATTTTCTTTGAATTAAGGGTCTTTAAAATAACAATCTTTTAACCCTAACTTTGAAAAATCATTTCTGCCTAACCAAAAAGAGTTTGAACTTGATTCTTTTTGCATTGTTTCATGTATTGCATGTAGTTTATAGGTCATTTTCTCATGAATTAATCTTGCATTTTCAATTTGATTTGAATTTTTTCTTTTGAATCACTCAAAAACCCTAGCAAACTTAGAAAAATCATAACTTTCAATAGGTTTGGCTTTTGACCTTCTCCTTTGGGGTGTGACCTAGTATGTGATTAGAGTTTGTTTGAGCTTGATTTCAATTTTTTTATCTTGTGGTATGCTTCTGTTTTATCCATTTGCATCTCACATGTCCATAAAACCCTAATTTCGGATGTTCATTTGCATTCACCTTGCATGTTCATCATCACATGAACTTACCATGACATTTCAAGCATTCATATGTCATCTTAGACATCCTAGGACATGTTAGAACATTGCTTGATAATTTCTTCATTCATTTTCCATGTCTTGCATTCATTTCATTTCATAAACATCCATGTGTTTTCAAGCTTTCAAGCATGCTTTCATAACATCTCATCTTTGTATGATCATTCATATGCACATTGTATGACATTGCATCATCTCATATGCCATTTGCATTGAATAATCACTTCTGACTTTGGTCTTTGCCTCTCATTTCATCTCATTTCAACTCTTTTCTTTATGCTTTATACTTTATGCATTCATACTAACTTTTCAGGAGCGTTTGGTAAGTTATTTGAGAGGTGGATTTGCCTTCACCTCTCACTTCTTCTTATCTCATTCATATGTAAACTTACTTGTTCTTGAAGTGAATCTTGTTCACTTATTTTCCCTCTCTCACTTTCTTCCTTCAAGTTACTTATCTTCTTCAATGAAGTAAGTTACTTGTTTCTTCTTTCTCATCCTTCTTTCATCTGCTTCTTCCATTGGTGGCTTCCTTGAAGATCTTCTCTTTTAAGCCTCACAAACCATAGAATATCCAAGCATGATAACATTTAGGGTTGTGTTTAGTCCCCCATTATCTTTTTACCTTTGAGTCTCCTTGAGTCTCTCTTTTCATCTCAATAATCAGAGACTAAACTCTTAAAGTTTTAGGACTTTGGAATTAGGGTTATGCATGCATCCTTCTCTTAGGATGGAGTGTATAACTTTAATCCTAAGTGTTAAACCTTTAATTTTTTTAAACCTCTTAATCAAATCACATTAATAATCACTAAGATTTTATCTTGTAACTTGGGCCTTACATTAGGGTTCTAACTCTTCCTTATGGTTAAGAGGGACTAACCCTAGTGTTTAATGGACAAGTCCCCCTCAAGTTGTCTTACAAACTTAAAATCTATTTCTTAATCTCGTTCTTTAATTAAAATTCATTTAATAAAGGTTTGTTATATAATGAATTTAGTCCCTAACCATGGATTAAGTTGAGGTATCTTCCTCAGCTTAAGTGTTCTCATCTATTATCCTTCTATTAGGATGGTGTAATGAGTTCACTAATCTGTGATTAGAGATTAAACTCATTACTTAACACTAAACAAAAACCCAAAAACATCTAAATAATCACAATTAGGTTAATGATCTTAATCCTACATCATCATGGTAATTAAGTTGAGGTGTTTATCTCACACTTAAGTAGACTCATTATCCCTAATCAGGGAGGATATAATGAGCTTACAACCCCTTTGATTTAGGCTTAAACTCATTAACTTATGCAAAACACCAAAAACAATAACAAAATTGAAAACACAAAAACAAACAATAATCGTCTCCTTCGGGATTCTTTTCTCATCACACTCATTCACAAACGAGAACTTGCTTCTTCCGCCTAATGCAAGACAATTAGCACTCGAGCCAGACGAGTCATACACTTGAGCATAGGAAAGTAAGCAATTCATAGTCATTTTATCTTCCAGTCTCTTTGATTCGAACTACGGTGTTTTGACTTCCTCATTTCATGAGAGGACACGTAAGCATAACTTAACTGTTATCGAACAAAAGTCTATGTGTCTTCCCCCTCTTTCAGCATTCTTTATAAGCCTCAGTTCTTGAGAAATTCAACCTTTTGCACTGACACTTATATATTCTTTTCTTAGCATTTTACACATAGATAGTACATACACTTACCCCTTTAAACACAATCTTGTAAGCGTGGATCCTGTCGAGTACGACAGACAATCTGGGTGCTAATATCTTCCCAGGTTGTAACCAACCCCCTTTCTCAGTTTCTCTGGTTCGCAACCGTCTTATCCATCTGTTTCTAGGTTTATGCAGCATTACCTTTCCTTCGGGATAAAAATGCCTAGCTGGAGACTCTATTCACTTCATTCTCATTTTCTTTCTTTGCCGACCGTTCGCGTTTGTACCGTGGATGCAAATCTTCGGGAGCGACAACTTGGCGACTCTGCTAGGGACGCATGTTGCAACCAGGGCTTCTGGCTCTTTTTGTGGGTTTCTCCTAGAGCTTGTTAGATTTGTGTTTATGGGGGTGTTATGTGCTACATGTGCTTTTGTTTATTGCTTTATTTATTGCTTTCTGTATAACTTTATTTATTTCTTTCATTTACTGTTTTTATGCATTTCATTACTATCATCATATCACCTGTGCTGGATCTGTTGTTTTCCTTGGTGGGAAGGATACTCAGTGAGTAAGGTTCCATACCAGGAACCTGAGTGACACATATGATAGAGTGGCTTCATATTCTTTCCCATTCCATTTCGGTATGGTGCGGGAATATGAAACATGGTTCAGACATGGGTTTCTTCTTGAGAACTCCGTGCTACGGTTTCCTGTAGTACTAGGGCTATCTGGGAAGCCTGCTAAGTCTGGATGACCTTTTTATGACCTTCAGCATCTGAGGTGAATTAGAGGAGGATCTTTTATGATTATTGTAAACATTGTACCTTCGGGTTAGAAGTGTTTACACTTCTCATAACTGATCCAAGTCTGAGGATCCTTGTTCTAGAACAATACATGTGAGGGGATTGGGATGTTTATAGGTTTGCAGGAACCCTTGGCCTCATCATACCCTGTTACTGATATTGTTAAGGTCACATCATTTTGGACTGTTCTTGTGAAACCCTGGACTTGTGACTCTTTATTTGAGTCCCCCACCTGGTTACTGGTTCTCTAAGCCTTCATCCAGACTTATGAACACGCATGGACCTTATCAAGGCAGATAACAGATCCAACACTTGATCACAAACCCTTGCATATCATTCTGCATACATCATTGTGCATCATTTTAACATTTGTCTATTTGTTTTACAGGGTATTTGCATCTTATTTGGTTTTGGTTTTGACCAGTTCTACTGCTCATATTCCTTCAGCTATCTGCATCAGCCATCTTCACCAGCTATTTTCATCAGAGATTCTCTTCAGTTTCCCTCAGTTGTCTTCATCAGCAGTTCTCCTCAATTATCTCCATCAGCCTCCATTGTCAGCATGGACCCATCAAGGAAGAGCAACATCACATACCATTTCTTTGAGCCCTCCCTAGCAGGCATTAGACAGATCCATGCACTCATCACTCCTGATCATGTCCCTTTATTCAGGGAACATCATGGTGGCATTATGGACATGATCATGGACTTGGATGCCTCACAGAGGAGTATGATCCACACTTTCCTTCAGTTCTATGACCCTCCCCTCGGATGTTTCACCTTTCCGGACTTTCAATTGGGTCCTTTGTTAGAATAATTTTCCATACTGTTGGGTATCCCCATCAGGAGAGGGATTCCTTTCAACCCTGAGATGACTGCTCCTAGGAATGAGGATATAGCTAAGGCTCTGTATTTGGAGACCACCATCATTGATCAGAATATGACTACTAAGGCTGGAATCCCAGGCCTCCATTTGGACTTTCTGATCACTCAGGCCACCATTTATGCTGCAGCAGGGAAATGGGACACTGTTTGTGCTCTTTTAGCCCTTAGCATATATGGTATCATCTTGTTTGTAGATGAGCCTAAGTTTGTAAGCAAGAGTGATATCCACCTATTCTTGTTGAAGAATCCAGTTCCTACCTTGCTAGGGGATTTTTACTACTCAGTGCATCAAAGGAATGAGAAGTAGAGGGGAAGATTAGTCAGATGTTGTGCACCTCTCTTCTACTGCTGGTTGTTGAAACACTTGCCAAAGTCATAAGCTTTCTTGAATCCTCATTAGTCAAGAAACTGGGCTAAGAGAATGATTGCCCTTACATCAGAAGACATCAGATGGTGCACCCAGAGCACCAAGGGCAGAGACATAATCACCAGCTGTGGGCAGTATCCCAATGTACCTCTGATTGAAGTGAAGGGTTGCATTAACTACAATCCTTTGTTGTTCAAAAGGCAATTAGGGTGTGCCTTAGTACATCCACCAATAGAGCAGGACTTATCATAAACCCTTTACTGTGACATTCAGCATAACCATGCCATTGCCCGACAAGCAGCTTGGGCTTAGGACAACATTCATGCAAAAGGGACTGCCATTCTATGCAAGTGCAACAACATAGCTTCAGCTCAGTATCTTGATTGGTCTCGTATAAGAGGATAGATCACCCGCATTCCATTCACCCTGGAGGACGTGCCTGGACCATCAGCAGTAGAGCCTGTAGCTACAGTCAATTTAGAAGCGTTTGAGAAGTTGGAGTAAAGGAATACTCAACTTTCTGAAGCTCTGAAGAAGACCCTCTGGGAGAGGAATGATAGTCGTCTGGACAATGAGAGGTTAGAGAAGCTCCGGATTGAGCATATGACCAAGATTGAGAAGACAGATGATTACATCAGAAGGGCTAGAGCAGGAGAGTTAGTATTGAAGAATGCTTGCAAGGAAGCCAAGATTCAGAAGGCCAGAGCTGAGCACTACTTGGAGGAGAGTCGGGCTAGGTGGATCAGGATCACTGAGGCTCGTTCACAGGAAGATCAGAGGACCCAGGCTAAGATAGAGCAGCTGGAAGCTAATGGGAAGAAGAATCATGATGCTTTGTTAGCAGCACAAAAGGAAATCTCTGAGTTGATGCTCCGGGCGGGGTTGAAGAGATCAAAAGACCAAGACAAGTATAAGAAGTTGACCAGTGCCATTGCCACCAGGAACCTTCTTATCAGGACCATCACAGAGCATCCAGTTAGCCCAGTGACTGATGCTCTCCTGAAGGAAGTCAGAAAGAATGATTTTGGGCTGGATGTTTGATTTCTTTATATTTGTACTTCATTTTGTTTGTACTTTTGTTGTTGTATTTTAACCCACCATGGGGACTTGTTGTAATCAAAACTATGTATCTTTACATTTTGTAATATATGGTTTGTGTTATCCTTTGGGCTTCATTTTTCTTCAACATCATCATTCCTCGAGGTCTGGAAGGTCAAAACCAAAGAACCAAACCGGATACCCTTGGAGGAAAAATAGACATACTACATTGCATATTAACCTCATTTCTTTGTTTTGTAGGTTTTTGTTTGTTGTTTTCTCACTTTGTTTAGGTTTCAGGAAACATTGCTCGTAGGAGGGTTTTCCCCATCAACAGAGTTCACCGGTATCCTACAAGAAACAACCTTCTGAGCTTACAGATGGATCAAGTTCAGCAAGATTTGACTGACGTTAGAACTCAGATGGCTAATGAAAGAACTAAAATAAGGGCCCAGATGAACCAGTTTATGGCAGTAATGACTGGACTGGCCCAAAGCCAATAAAGATTAAGAGATTTGGTCGAGCGGAAAACTCCTGAAGAAAACCACCCAGGTACAGGGGGTACCAGCAACAATGATCATGTACAACCTCGTACTGATCCCCCGGAATTTGGACCTCATCTTAACCCTGACATTAATGCTATTAGGAATACCCAAGGTAATACTGCAGAGCATGCCTTGCAAGAGGACCCTCAGGAGGAACAATTCACTGTAGTTGGGGCGGGAGATAAAGTCTATGATCGTCGGCTGGACGAGATAGCAGAAAAGTTGAGGTCTTTGGAGTCTCAAAACTCTCTAGGGTTTGATATTATGGATATGGGGCTGGTAGAGGGAGTTAGAATTCCTCACAAATTCAAACCTCCCTGCTTCGAAAGATATAATGGAACATCTTTCCCTCGCACCCATCTTCAATCCTTCTTGGTAAGATTAAAGGCCTACACCATGGATGAAAAGCTATGGATGTTTTATTTTGAAGATAGCTTGACAGGGGCATCCCGTGAGTGGTACTCTCATCTGACTAGGGCCACAGTAAGAAATTGGAAAGATTTAGTCGAGGCTTTCATTTGCCAATATCAATACAATCTAGACATGGCTCCTAACAGAACTCTTCTAATGGGTGTGTCACAATCCTCCAGGGAAAGCTTCAGAGAGTATGCTCAGAGATGGAGGCAATTAGTTGCTGTCGTTCAACCTCCAATGTCAGAAAGAGAAATGGCAGATATGTTTATGAACACCCTCCAAGGGACATACATTGATAGGTTGGCTGCTTTCTCTTCCACTAGCTTTGCAGATGTGGTCATAGCTGGAGAAAGGATTGAGAGTTTACTGAAAATGGGAAAGATTTCTGATAACGGCGCTAGCTCAAGCAGCACAAGGAAACCATTTGCAGGACCTCGCATGTCGGGTGAAACAAACTCAATACACATGGGCAGGTTAAGGTCCCAGTATATGCCAAGATCAATTGCCGCTGTCACAAATCCTACTCAACCTCCTCAACAAAAATACACTCCGCAACCACAACATTTCCCTCAGCAGCAACATTTTCCTCAACAAAGATCCTACAACAACAACAACCAACAACAACGTCCTTTCCAGCAAAGGCCATCTCAAGTCAACAGGGTAATTGAGCCTATACCAATGCCTTATGCCACTTTGTTGCCACAACTTCTGAAGCTTAATCTTATTGAATTAAGGACTCTGGCTCCACCAGATCCTCAAAACCCTCAGAGAAATTACAACGTCAATGCCAAATGTGCCTTCCATTCTAATGCACCTGGCCATACCATAGAAAAGTGCAGAGCTTTGCACATGAAGGTCCAGGATCTAGTTGATTCGAAGGCTTTAAATTTTGCACCACCTCCTAATGTCACGAAAAATCCTATGCCCAGCCATGGTGGCCCCCCGGATAAGGGCAATTGAAGAGGATCAACCCATGATTTTAATTGAAGATACTGCAAGCATTCAAACACCTCTGGAAGAGGTTAAAGCTCAGCTTTTAAAATGCCAGGTGTTTCCAGGTTGTGAGGCCTGCTATGAATCTTGCAATGTTTCCGTCAATGGGTGTGCAAGCTTAATAAGTGGCATCAATGGCCTTATCAAAGAAGGTATCCTGCAGATAACATCAACGGTTTCTACAACATCAGCAACTCCTCTTACAACAACAACAAGTACTTCTCCTACAACTTCAAAGACAATTGTTCCGACAGACTCGTCTACAAAATCAACAATCATTTCCTCCATCACTTCAACAAACACTAGTTCAACCGCATCTACTTCTAAAACTACAACAACCATTAACAACGACGTCTCCACAGTCACCATATACTACGATCCAGCAATGGTCCCTGATTCTAACAATTTTCAGCAACAATCTCAGCAACAGTCTCAGCAACTGATCACACTAAAATTCACCGTATTTCTGACTCCGATTTCGCATGCATTCTTAGCTTTTATTGTTATTTTGTTATGTTATTACTTTGTTTTTCTTTGTTTTCAGGTTTTTTATGTAATCGGGGCTTGAATCGAGAAAAGGAGCGAAAAAGGAGTGGAAACAGACGAAAAACTAGAAATTCAGCATTTTACACTTACGGCACCCAATGTGGCGGGTGCCATGGGGTCATCCATGACGTGGTCACGTCTCAAGACCACTCCACAACTGCCAAGACCCACGATCCCCACTCTTCCATTCCCTATTAGCACCATGGCGGGCGCCATAGGCCTGTGGCAGGCGCCACAAGGCAAAAAGCAGTTCCCTCCTCTATTTAGTGGAGGGGGCATCCTGGTCTTTTCCTGCATTTAGTTTTCCTATAAATAGGACTTTAGATATTCGTTTTTCTTCATCCAAAATTAGATTTCTTTAGGCATATATCAGTTTTAAAGCAGTTGCCATTCCACATCGGGGTGTTTCTGCAATCGAGTGATCGAGTCTGTAATCTGTCCGTGTGATCGAGTTTTGGAGCACTCTGGAGGAAGTTAATCCTGCCGCCATTTTAATTCCAGTTCGTATTTTATCTTTACGCATTGCTTTACTTTTATTTATTTCTCGCACTGCTTTACTTTCGTTTATTATCCGCGCTCGCACTTTATTTTATTTATTTCCTGCACTCGCTTTACTTTCGTTTATTTTCCGCAGTCGCACTACATTTCTTTATTTCTCGCACTCGCACTACTTTTATTTACTTTCCGCACTCGCACTACTTTTATTTACTTTCCGCACTCGCACTAAATTACTTTTATGATAAATTATAAAAAGAACTTTTACTTTACCATGTCTAACTAAATCTATAAAGGTTAGAATGTAAGGATCGTAATTAAACTAGTAATCCGTACAATTGTTCGTGGAAACACTTAAGGGTTATTTTTATCTTTCAATTCAAGTAATTGTTTTTAACTATTTCAAAAACATCCAAAAGCACTTTGTCTAGTTCATTAGGAATTTTTAGATTAAAAAGAAAAGAGATTTTAAAACGATTTTCGGACGCGTTATGAAGTTTAGAGTCTGGTTCATAAGAACCTCTTTTTGCTAAGAAGTCTAGGTTAAAATACTTTTCAACTTAGTTAAGATACTATATTTCTTAAAAATAGGTTTACTACTCTAACGCAGTACGCACCTTTTTATCCGTGACAATAGGAGGGTTTGATTAGAGAGTACAACTCGGTTTTAAATACGCGAAAGCGACAGTTCCTGTTAAATTAGTTCTTTTCAAAAGGAGAAAACATTGCCCATAAGTAGTTCTATTAACAAGTATTGGATTATCCATTGATTACGTGAATTACATTCGAGCCTGTCTTTGTTTATTGTTTAAAATTATTATTTTATTTACCATTGCACCCTTCTTAAAACCCTTATATTTAGTTGCCTTAGATACACACCATAACAACAGGTACGATAGATTGACACTTGGTCTCTGTGGATTCGACAATCTTTTATATTACTCTGACGTGTTCGTACACTTGCGAAAAACACGCATCAAGTTTTTGGCGCTGTTGCCGGGGACCAATTTCGTCAAATTTCATTACCCTGTAGTTATACCGTTTAGACTAAGGTTGTTACCCACCGGTCAATGCGAAAGACTCGCAGTGCCGGAAGTTTAGTAGACCCTCTAGCTGAACCTGAACGTTACGCTCGCGCACGTTTGTTTTTCCATAGGAATAGGAAAGCTATGGCCGAAGATCAAAACCGAAGACCTCTTAAGGACTTCGCCTAACCATCAAACGAGGAACCTAGTTCTAGTATAGTAAACCCCACTATCCCAGCAAATAATTTTGAACTTAAACCATCCCTGCTGCAATTAGTGCAACAGAGACAATTCGCAGGTCTCGCTACTGATAACCCGAACCAACATTTAAAAAACTTTCTTCAGTTAGCGGACACCTTTAAAACCAATGGAGCTTCTCCTGAGGAGATACGCTTAAGATTATTTCCCTTTTCCCTCAGAGATAAAGCTCTATCATGGTTAGATTCCCTTCCACCCAATTCAATAACAACTTGGGATGACCTTAAGAAAGTTTTCCTTGCTAGATATTTCCCCCCAAGTAAGACTGCTCTTCTTCGAAACCTAATAACCAGATTTACCCAACACCAAGGAGAGTCATTGTTCGAAGCCTGGGAGAGATATAAAGAACTATTAAGAGCATGCCCACATCATGGCTTAGAGAATTGGCTAATCATTCAAACCTTCTATAATGGACTTCATTATAACACTAAGATGACCATCGACGGTGCCGCTGGTGGCGCACTGATGAACAAACCTTACCCTGAAGCTAGTGCCCTTATCAAGGATATGGCCCAAAACCATCAATCATGGGGAGTAGAACGAGCGACAGTGGAAAAGAAGGAAGCCCAAGGAGGAATACATGAGCTAAGCTCTATAGACATGATGCAGGCTAAAATGGATGCGTTGGCCCTTAGAGTCGAACATATGTGTACAACTCTGAATACTGTAGCCGCAGTTTCGCCGAATTGTGAAATATGTGGGACGCAAGGACACCAATCCGCCGAATGCAATCTGTTGAATGAGACTAACACTGAGCAAGTGAACTACACCCAAGGGAACCCATTTTCAAACACATATAACCCTGGATGGAGGAATCACCCAAACTTCTCCTACAAAAATAATAACCCTATTCAAAATACCGCACCTCCGAGAGAACAAGGTTACCAAGCCCCAAGAACAAATCAACCTATGCAACCTGTACCACCAAGTCTGAGCCTTGAGGAAATTGTAAAAAAAATTATCACCGCTCAAACACAACAAAACAAAGAGTTCATGAACCAAAACGTCCATGTTAACGAACTGATTACCCAATTAGGAACCAAGGTTGATCAAATCATAACTCATAATAAGATGCTTGAAACCCAGATCTCTCAGGTAGCTTTAAACCAAGCCCCACAGACTACACCTGGAGGACAGTTCCCTGGACAACCTCAACAAAACCCAAAAGGGCAAGCTAATGCCATTACTCTACAAAGTGGAACCGCTTATAATGAACCTTTGAACCCAAGATTAAGTGATCCCGAAACTTCTGAGAGAAATGAGGAGAAGGAACCAGAGGAATCTGACAACCCGGAAAGTCAAGAAAAAGGAGAAGAACCTAAAAATAAAACCTATGTACCACCACCGCCATACAAACCACCTATACCATACCCTCAAAGATTAAAGAAAACCCAAATCGATAATCAATATCAAAAATTCGTTAAGGTTATAGAAAAACTTCACGTAGAAATCCCCTTTACAGAAGCCATCACCCAAATACCTTCTTACGCTAAGTTTCTCAAAGACATACTTACGAATAAACGTAGACTTGAAGATCCGAAACCCGTGGAATGTAATTCTATTTTCGAGAATAGGTTAGCAAAGAAAGATAAAGATCTCGGAAATTTTTCCATTCCTTGTGTTTTAGGGAATCAGGTCATCGAAAAAGCTTTTCTAGACTTAGGAGCTAGTGTGAGCTTAATGCCTTTAGCAGTTTGTGAGAGATTAAATTTAGGAGAATTACAACCTACTAAGATGTCACTTCAATTAGCCGATAGATCCGTTAAATACCCTATAGGCATACTTGAAGACGTCCATGTTAGGATAGGTCAGCTGTTTATACCTACTGGTTTTGTTGTCATGGACATTAAAGAAGATGATGACATACGAATCCTCCTAGGTAGACCGTTCTAATCGACTGCTGGAACCGTAATAGATGTTAAAAAAGGGAAACTAACTTTTGAGGTAGGTGACGAGAAGATAGTATTTATACTTTCAAAATTTCTTATGGCACCTGTCATAGGAGATGCTTGTTATGCCTTAGATATCATCGAAGAATGCATTAGGGAATTAGAACAAGAAGAAGAAACTGAATCTATAAAATTGCCAGCAACCCTTATTTTGGAAGATAACAATTATAAAAGACCCTACATTGATGATAACCTTCACGAATGTTTATCTCTTACCCTAGATCCTATGCCTTGCCCTATGAAATCAACCGTAAAACTTAAGGAACTGCCTAAAAACCTGAGATATGAATTTCTCGATGAAGAAATGAACCGTCCAGTTATAGTCAGTGCTACCTTAAACCAAGAGGAAACCAACCAATTGTTAGATGTTTTACGAAGGTACCCCCCAGCCTTAGGATATAAGATCTCTGATTTAAAAGGAATAAGCCCATCCGTATGCATGCATCAGATTCTGCTTGAAGAAGATTCAAAACCTTCTAGAGAACACCAACGAAGAATAAATCCTATAATGAGTACTGTAGTTAAGACTGAAGTTCTTAAGTTACTAGAGGCAGGTATAATATATCAGATCTCGGACAGTAAATGGGTGAGTCCTGTGCATGTAGTACCTAAAAAGGGAGGCATCACAGTCGTGCAAAACGAGAAGGGCGAACCTGTAGCAAAAAGAACCGATGGAGGTTGGCGTATGTGCATAGATTATAGAAAATTAAATAAAGCAACTAGGAAGGACCATTTCCCATTACCATTCATAGACCAAATGTTGGAGCGCCTAGCCAGACACTCTTACTTTTGTTACCTAGATGGATATTCAGGATTCTTCCAAATACCTATTCACCCCGAAGATCAAGAAAAAACTACCTTTACATGCCCAGTTGGAACTTTTGCCTATAGAAGAATGCCTTTTGGACTTTGTAAGGCTCCTGCCACTTTCCAACGCTGCATGATGTCTATCTTTGCAGACTATTTAGATGGAATCATGGAAGTATTTATGGATGATTTCTCAGTTTGTGGATCAGATTTCAAAAATTGTCTTATCAACCTTGAGAAAATCCTGGAAAGATGCGTGGAGGTAAACCTTGTGCTAAATTGGGAAAAATGTCATTTCATGGTCACCGAAGGGATTGTTTTAGGACATATAGTTTCCGAAAAAGGTATAGAGGTAGATAAAGCTAAAATAGAAGTCATAGAGGATCTAAAACCGCCGAAGACTATCAGGGAGATAAGAAGTTTTCTTGGACATGCCGTATTTTACCGACGTTTTATCAAGGATTTCTCCAAAATAACAAAGCCCTTAACTGGTCTTTTAATGAAAGATGCTGAATTCATCTTCGATGAAAAATGTACTGAAGCATTTAATCTTCTAAAGCAAGCTTTGATTTCAACACCTATAATGAAACCCCCTGATTGGTCAGAAACGTTTGAGATAATGTGTGACGCCAGTGATTATGTTGTTGGAGCCGTTCTAGGTCAGAGAATAGACAAAAAGTTACACGTAATTTATTATGCCAGTAGAACCCTAGACGCTGCACAGCTCAACTACGCAACAACCGAAAAAGAGCTCCTAGCTGTAGTTTTTGCCATAGACAAATTTAGATCTTATCTAGTAGGAGCCAAGATTATAGTTTACACCGACCATGCTGCCATTCGTTACTTACTAAGTAAAAAGGATGCCAAACCTAGGTTACTTCGATGGATTCTATTACTGCAAGAGTTTGATTTGGATATCCGTGATAAGAAAGGCACTGATAATGTGGTAGCTGATCACCTATCTAGGCTAGAATACCTGAAACCTGACTCAGTACCCATAAATGACGATTTTGCCTATGATAGACTGATAGCCCAACTGGAAACTATTGAAGATGATAACCCTGACCTACATGAGCATTCTCATAAATCCTTAGCTATAAGTAATGTACCTTGGTATGCAGACTTTGTTAATTACCTAGCCGCTGACATCATACCCCCTGATCTAAACTACCACCGGAAGAAGAAGTTTTACAGTGATGTGAGAAGCTTCTATTGGGACGAACCATTTCTTTTCAAGAGAGGTAAAGATGGCATTTTCCACCGTTGTGTTCCAGAAGACGAGGTAAATAATATAATTGAGCATTGTCACTCTGCACCCTATGGTGGACATGCAAGCACATCTAAGACCTACGCCAAGATTCTTCAAGTTGGCCTATTATGGCCTACTATGTGGCGTGATGTCCATGCTTTCATTGTCAAGTGTGACAGATGCCAACGCACAGGAAATATTTCAAGATGTAATGAAATGCCTCTGAGAAATATCCAAGAAGTGGAACTCTTCGACGTATGGGGTATAGACTTTATGGGACCGTTCCCACCATCTTTTGGAAATCAGTACATCTTAGTAGTTGTTGACTACGTGTCTAAATGGATTGAAGCTATCGCCGCACCCACGAACGACACCAGAGTAGTCATCAAATTATTCAAAAACTATATATTTCCCAGGTTTGGAACCCCCCGTTTAGTCATAAGTGATGGAGGATCACACTTCATATCGAGAATATTTGATAAACTTTTAAGCAAGTATGGAGTTAAGCATAGAGTAGCAACACCATACCACCCACAGACCAATGGACAAGTGGAAGTATCTAATAGGGAGATCAAACAAATTCTTGAGAAGACTGTCTTTATATCTAGAAAGGATTGGTTGCAGAAACTTCAAGAAGCATTATGGGCCTATAGAACTGCTTTTAAAACCCCTATAGGAACAACCCCTTATCAACTGGTCTATGGAAAATCATGTCACTTACCTTTTGAGTTGGAGCATAAGGCCTATTGGGCCATCAAAACTTTGAATTTGGATTACTTGACTGCTGGTGAGAAACGTATCCTTGATATCCACAAATTAGAAGAGCTCAGACAATCCGCCTACGAAAATGCCATCATATACAAAGAAAGAACAAAAGCTTGGCATGACAAAAGAATCATAAGAAGAGACTTCAAAATAGGCGATCTTGTTCTCTTGTTCGATTCTAGGTTACGACTTTTTCCAGGAAAGCTTCGTTCGAGATGGACTGGCCCTTTCGAAGTATCTAAGATCCTAAGATCCGGTGCTATTGAAATCAAGAACCAAACATGTAAACTGTTCATCGTCAATGGACAGAGGTTGAAGCCCTACGAAGGAGGTGACATCCCAACAACATACACCTTCCATACTCTGAGTGATCCACCATATCCTTCTAATGATGTATAAAATCCGGTCGTCGAGCTAATGACGTTAAACAAGCGCTGCATGGGAGGCAACCCATGGTTTTCTTATTTACGTACTTTTTATTTTTATTTATTTTTACTTTATTTTAATTTGTTTATTTTATTATTATGTCAGGACTAACGATTGAATGTTTTATGTGCTTTCAGGACTTATTTGCTAACCTTGTACAGAATGCAGAACCCCGATGACATGCACGTGGCCTTTAGAGACGACGCACAGAGAGAGCGTTACTATGTCCACATGAGATGCCCTATGGCTCCTACCAGGTACCCTGACCATGACTGCATGGATGCCTTGGGGATAGAGGCAAGCGTCAGATTCTTATGCCATCAACTCCAGTGGGACCAGTTTGACGACAGAAACAACACTTACAGGAACTTGACTCTTGAGTTCCTCAGCTCGTTTCATTATGACCCTTGGGCTGGACCCGATGGACACGCTGTTTTCAGGTTGTTCGGGATTGACTACTCCTTCTCTCACAAAGAGTTTAGTGATTTACTAGGCTTTCAGACTACTCCTGATGTTATTCCAGAGACACCGATGGGGTATTTTATGAGCAGAGAAGTGGAAAAGTTTTGGACTAAAATATCAGGTGGAGGAATCCAAGATCCTTCCACCCAGTTTTCTCAGGTAATCCACAACCCTGCGTTAAGGTACTTCCAGATGATTCTAGCGCATTATTTCCTAGGTTTTCCAGATACAGAGACTCTGCTAAGTGAAGAGGAGATTTTCCTACTGTTTTGTGCGACTCAGTATCGCCCTGTTGCTTGTGGCAATTTTCTGCTTAAGGGCCTTGCTAGTGTTGCCAGATCATAAGTAGGCATCATACATGTCGGTGGGATTGTTACACAGATAGCTACTGCATTGGGTTTGTCTCGCAAATTATTGCACCTCAGGACCTTCTGCTGCTACACCACCCTGGATGTTGACTTTTGTCTTGACAGAGGACTGATGAGGAGGGCCTCTTTTGAGCCCAACATGTTTAAATTACTGATCGACGACGAAGTGATACATTACTTTACATTACCAGACCCGCTGATGACCAGTGTCCATGATCCTGCAAATTGGAGTTATGCACTAGAGGGTTATGGAGAGACTGTCGAAGAGCCGAAAACACCTCCCGCCGCTGAGTACACTCCCACACCTCTTACTCCCCGAATCACTGTTATGTCTAACAATATGTCTCTGCAGCCGCCTGATCTACAAACTCAGATTTATGAGCTCCGTAACGAGACTGCCCTGCTCAAGCAGGAAGTAGCGGACTTGGAATTACAGATTAAGGTTTCTGATCTCACTCATGCCTCAGAGGCCGATGCTCTATATCAGGAGATTGAAGAGCTTCGGAGGGAGATAGCTGAGATTCGTGGATCAAACCAGGAGGAGAAGCCTACCACATGATTCATTCTACACTGACGATATTACCCTAGTATTTAATTTCTTTTTTTCATGCTTTATTTTATTTCTCGCATCTCCAGACATATCTTACATTATTGCATCTATTATATTTTCTTTTTCTCATGTACTTTGAATTTATCTTATATATACATATTATTTCATGCACTAATGTCAATTTTTCTTTTTTCTTTTTGATTTTTAATTATTTTATTTTGTCGAGCAAAGAAAAAAAAATATAAGACAAAAATATTTTCATTTTTGTCTTCATAAAAAAATATGCAAGCCTCATGCCTTGGAAAAAGAAGAAAACGCTATCCAGACCCCCGAAGACCGAAGGTGCAAAGAGGGCCCAAAGGAGGATTTAAAAAAATCCAAGGCCCATCAGGATTTAGCCTTGTTGCGGGCGCCACAGGCCCATGGCGGGCGCCATGGCGTTCTCCCCTATTTCGGGGCTGAACTTCCATTTTAACCATTTTCATACCTTCCTTCTCCAAAAACTCATTTTTGCAACTTTCAAAAACCTCCTTGAACCCCATTAAAGCTCCCCCATTTCCAAAATACCCACCATCCATAAAACCTATCCAAAATCAATTTTCATTTTCATCCACCACAAACCATAAAAATCAAAACTTTATCATTTCTCTCATAAACCATTTTCTACCATTTTTCACTTCCTAAGGAGCAATCAACAATGGAGTTCAATGAATTTCTTCTTCGTGATGGAAGATCGGGTGATAGGCAAAGGAAGATTATTCAGAGGCTTTAGAGTCGAGAAATTCTCTCGACTAGGTACGTCGATGATAATTGTCTGTATGCTTTGGGTATTTATCATAGTGTTTTTAATTTTTTAGATTTTTTAGACTTGCATAATATTTTCGTTAATCAGGAACCTACCTTTGAGAGGCTGACAGTTGAGTTTTTAAGTTCATTGATATACACTGTCAGTTCTAACACTGCTAGTACAGTCGATACTGTTATTTTTAGACTGTTTGGAATTGAATATGAATTCAGTACCAACGAGCTAGCAGGCTTGTTAGGAATCCCTCATAGGGAAGGTGCGATTTGTGAGGCACCTTTGGATGTGGAATGGTCGGCCGAGGTATTTTCCTTCTGGAAAAGGCTTTCAAGTACTTCAATAAATTCTTTTGAAGGAATACTTGCGTCGACCATTCACAACCCGGCCATAAGAGTTTTCAGATATCTTTTGGCATGTACTATTTTTGGCCAGGAGAGTCCAAACAAGGTAAATGCTAGAGAACTCCTATTTTTGCAAGGATGCCTCACTAGTACCCATATCAATTCGGTCCCGTTTATGCTTGCACACATGGCTTTACTTACTAATAAAACAGGACCGATTGTTTTTGGAGGGCTTGTTACGTCTATTGCTCAGGCTCTTGGCCTGAACGATGAGATAGCTACACTTGAACCACTACCTCCTCGCACAATTAATTTAAAATTTCTGAAAGACATGAAATTGTGTCGAACGAGGAGATAAGGTGGTTATGAGTTGATGGTTCATGGGGTAGCTATCCCATCTGTTGATTTACCTTGCAGTAGACGTACTGATGTACGTAATGAAAGGAACTGGACCTATGATCTGAATGCTCCACCTGTTTTGGGTCCACTTCCTCCTAATATTCTTGATGGGGAGGCACATGACACTGATGAAGAGTATGATCGGAGAGATCAGTCTCCCATACCTCACATGTCCCCCCATCGTCCTTCACAGTCACACACCGCACCATATTCCTCTAACCCTATTGCAGGTGCTGCTCCTGGATTCTATCTCACCGAGGAGATGTGGCATGATATGACAGCTAGAGAGGAAAGGCGAGACGACCTTCTCTCTACTATTTCACAACAACTGACGCACAACATCAGCTTCATGTAACAATCGCGATTGGTTTCGGATCGTGTTTATAGCAACGTTTGTCGTACCTTGAACGATATCTCGTTAGAGCAGGACCGTCAGAGAGAGTTCAACCGCCGGCACTACCAGCTTGTGGAGGCCACTCAGGGTTCCATCTTAGGTAACCTTCGAGAGGTCCGGGGTGCTCAGGCTACCTTATCGGCACGACTTGACCGGAGGGACCAGCATCGTAGTAGATCCGGTCGTTCCAGACCATCACAGCAGGACGGCGAGGGCACCAGTGCTCCTCCTCAATAGTCTTTTTCAGGTTACCCTCCTTATCTTATTTCGAGACATTGGGGACAATGTTCGATTTAAGTGTGGGAGGGGATTTTATTGCTTTCTGTCATTTCCCTTTTTAGTTAATTATTTTCTTTCAGTTATTTCCCTTTTTAGTAAGTTATTTAGTTTAATTTTCTTAGATAATGCATGAGTCTGACGAGTCACCAGTATAGTGTATTTTTAGTACATCTTCATTTTTTCCCATTTCCTTAGCCTTACCAGAAAAATTTTAAAAAGAAAACAATGTTGTTTCACATGTTTTTTGGGCTTTGAGACAGGTTTAGATTAGGATGTGGTGACTTAGGTCAAGTTTTTGAAACATCAGCACCATTTTTAGCACCATAGACCTCTTGAATATAGGAATCACTCCTAAACCCCACCACCATGGCCTTTATTATCATTCAAAAAAATGTCCTAAGTAGTTTATCCTAGCAGTCAACTCCGACCTAAGCATACTCTACGTAGGGGGCCGATGAACATAAGTGAATGATCCAGTGCAAATAAAAAAGAAAGAAAAAAGGCAAACTCTGGGATAGGTGACCCTCACAAAGTCATTTAAACCGAAAAAAAGAGAAGAAAAAATTGTTTTTCCACAAAAAGAAAAAAAATTGCAAGTCACCTATTATTAGTTGGTTCAGAGGTATCTGGCACTGAACTTGGTAGGGCGAATTATGATCCGATCCCCCGCATCTACAATTAGGTCAAATAAAACAGGTTTACACATGCTTATGTACCAGAAACCTTATGTTATGGATCAGAATCACTAACCGGTCACTCTACTATGAAGCATGTACGGATAACGGGCTTAATGTGATTGCGCCTGAATGAAAAGGACACAAAAAGATGAGAAGATAGGCCTAGGTATTGTGGGATGACATGGAGTGGTTAATATAGGATTGAAGTTTGTGTTTGTGTTACTATGGTACCCTTGGTTCACTTAGTTAGTACATGTCACTGCATCCTGACTTGAACTTAGAAGCCCTTTAGCCCAAAGACACGTGTTGACATCATTTTTTCTTGAACTTTGATGTTTGCTTGAGGACAAGCAAAGGTCTAAGTGTGGGAGAATTTGATCACACTAAAATTCACCGTATTTCTGACTCCGATTTCACATGCATTCTTAGCTTTTATTGTTATTTTGTTATGTTATTACTTTATTTTTCTTTGTTTTCAGGTTTTTTATGTAATCGGGGCTTGAATCGAGAAAAGGAGCGAAAAAGGAGTGGAAACGGACGAAAACCTAGAAATTCAGCGTTTTACACTTACGGCACCCACTGTGGCGGGCGCCATGGGGTCAGCCATGACGTGGCCACGTCTCAAGACCACTCCACAACTGCCAAGACCCACGATCCCCACTCTTCAATTCCCTGTTAGCACCATGGCGGGCGCCATAGGCCTGTGGCGGGCGCCACAAGGCAAAAAGCAGTTCCCTCCACTATTTAGTGGAGGGGGCATCCTGGTATTTTTCTGCATTTAGTTTTCCTATAAATAGGAATTTATATTTTCGTTTTTCTTCATCCAAACTTAGATTTCTTTAGGCATATATCAGTTTTAAAGCAGTTGCCATTCCACATCGGGGTGTTTCTGCAATCGAGTGATCGAGTCTGTAATATGTCTGTGTGATCGAGTTTTGGAGCACTCTGGAGGAAGTTAATCCTGCCGCCATTTTAATTCCAGTTTTTATTTTATCTTTCCGCATTGCTTTAATTTTATTTATTTCTCGCACTGCTTTACTTTCGTTTATTATCCGCGCTCGCACTTTATTTTATTTATTTCCTGCACTCGCTTTACTTTCGTTTATTTTCTGCACTCGCACTACATTACATTATTTCTCGCACTCGCACTACTTTTATTTACTTTCCGCACTCGCACTAAATTACTTTCATGATAAATTATAAAAAGAACTTTTACTTTACCATGTCTAACTAAATCTGTAAAGGTTAGAATGTAAGGATCGTAATTAAACCAGTAATCCGTACAATTGTTCGTGGAAACACTTAAGGGCTATTTTTATCTTTCAATTCAAGTAATTGTTTTTAACTATTTCAAAAACAGCCAAAAGCACTTTGTCTAGTTCATTAGGAGTTTTTAGATTAAAAAGAAAAGAGATTTTAAAACGATTTTCGAACGCGTTATGAAGTTTAGAGTCTGGTTCATAAGAACCTCTTTTTGCTAAGAAGTCCAAGTTAAAATACTTTTCAACTTAGTTAAGATACTATATTTCTTAAAAATAGGTTTACTACTCTAACGCAGTACGCACCTTTTTATCCGTGACAATAGGAGGGGTTGATTAGAGAGTACAACTCGGTTCTGAATACGCGAAAGAGACAGTTCCTGTTAAATTAGTTCTTTTCAAAAGGAGAAAACATTGCCCATAAGTAGTTCTATTAACAAGTTTTGGATTATCCATTGATTACGTGAATTACATTCGAGCCTGTCTTTGTTTATTGTTTAAAATTATTATTTTATTTACCATTGCACCCTTCTTAAAACCCCTATATTTAGTTGCCTTAGATACACACCATAACAACAGGTACGATAGATTGACACTTGGTCTCTGTGGATTCGACAATCTTTTATATTACTCTGACGTGTTCGTACACTTGCGAAAAACACTTATCAGCAACAACCCAACTTCAGTCAATCACCACCACTATCAATCAGAAGTCCTGTCACCATATTTTACGATCCACAGACAATAACAACTCCTACCTCCGCTGCAGTCAGTCCAGTCACCATCATGGTACCTGGACCCATTCCATATGAAAAAGATAATGTTGTGCCATGGCACTATGGTTCAGACCTCTAATGCAACGGGGAAAGAGTCCTTCTTGATTCTTTAGTTCATACACCACAAGTGGATAATGTCGGGGGAGGCGGAGGCTTCACCTGAAGCGAACGCCTCTTCACGTCACAAGTTCCAAGAGCTAATACTGAGGCAAAGGCTGCTGCCAAAGCCAAGGGTAAATATGTGGTGCCGGAAGAACCAGTTTTGAAAGAAACCCATAAAACATCCTTTGACCAAGATGTGGATGAATTTATGAGGATAATCAAGAGAAGCGACTACAAGGTTGTGGATCAGCTCCACCAGACTCCTTCCAAGATCTCCATCTTATCCCTGTTGTTGTGTTCAAAAGCTCATCGGGATGAACTACTTAAAGTCTTGCGCGCAGCCTACGTGCCTGAGGAGATCACAGTGAATCAGCTCAAGACAGTGGTGTCTAATGTTAATACTAGCCATGGGCTAGGCTTCACCAACGCTGATTTGACTACGGAAGGTCGTCACCATAACAAGGCTTTACACATCACTCTGGAGTGTAAAGGGGCTGTGCTTTCACATGTTCTAGTCGACACTGGGTCTTCACTCAATGTCTTTCCAAAGAAAGCCCTTGTCAAGCTTGAATATGATGGTATAGCTCTCCGACCAAGCAATCTGGTGGTCCGAGATTTTGATGGTTCCAAGAGGTCTGTTCTTGGAGAAGTGGAGATGCCTGTGATAATCGGCCCACAGGTCCTTCAAACTACTTTCTACGTGATGGACATTCAGCCGACCTACAGTTGTTTGTTGGGTTGACCATGGATTCACGCCACAGGCGCAGTTACGTCGACCTTTCACCAAAAATTGAAATATGAGTGAGAAGGGAAGATTATCATAATCTGTGGTGAAGAGGATATTTTTGTTAGCCATCTGGCTACTTACAAATACATTGAGATGGATGGCGAAATCCACGAGACCATGAGCCAAGGTTTCGAAGCACTGAACGTCAACGAGGCAACAACAGAAGTATTTGCTGCATCCTAGGAAGATAGGATGGGTACTTCAATTGTCTCCTATCAACAAGCTCGGAAGGTTGTTGAAGAGGGAAACGCCTAAGGATGGGGAAAGCTGCTACCGGTGGAGAAGAAGGAGGACATATTTGGTTTGGGTTACAAACCATTCCGACAAGATCAAGCAGAGGCTGCTAAGGAGCCCAAGTTCATAAGTGGGGGAATGCTGAGCCCAAATGCTGTCAATAACGTGGAAGACGAGACTGAAAGCAACCTCAACCCGGAGAGTTGGATTCGTCCAAGGATCTCGGGCCAACAAGTCCTTAACTGGTCTTCCCAGGAAATTATAAGAGTTACTCCTACAAAGTAATTATTATTTCCTGCTTTTTAGCATGCATCAAGTCCTGCATCTTGCCCAAGGTATCAGGACTCATTTTGTAATCGGGCCATATTTGTATTTTGTGCAAATGGAATATCAATGAACAATGGACATCTTTTGCAAACAATTTTTCTTTTTCGCTCACTGTCTTTTCATTTTTGTTATTTTTCGCACAAAACAATAAAATGGCAATGTTTTCAAAATAAATAATTTCATTTTTTTCTAAACAAGATTAAAATTGATCACTAAAAAGAACAAATCTCAACACTTGCAGAGATAATCCTCCAAAATGCACCGACAACAACACTGCTATGACCTTGTATGACTTCGACAATCCAATTAATCAAGCAAATGAAGGGGTTGATGAAGACTATGAGTTACCTGAAGAGTTAGCCAGGTTGTTGAGGCAAGAAGAGAAAGTGATTACTCCTCATTAGGAGGAGGTTGAAACTATTAATCTTGGTACCGAGGAGGATTTGAAAGAATTGAAGATTGGGGCCAATCTGCAAGCTTCAGTAAAAGAACAACTTATCAGCATGCTTTGAGAATATGTCGACGTCTTCGCTTGGTCCTATCAA
Organism: Lathyrus aphaca; assembly: GCA_963966055.1. NCBI lineage: Eukaryota > Viridiplantae > Streptophyta > Magnoliopsida > Fabales > Fabaceae > Lathyrus > Lathyrus aphaca. Next base: position 315,093,457 of record OZ014519.1, read on the forward strand.
GACATGCCAGGTCTAGATATGGATATAGTCATGCACATGCTACCATTAAATGAAGATATCCCTCCTGTTAAACAAAAGTTGTGCCGTACTCGCCCAGATATGGCCATGAAGATTAAGGAAGAGGTAAAAAAACAGTGGGACGCCGGTTTCCTTGCTGTAACTAGTTACCCGCCGTGGATTGCTAACATTGTACCAGTGCCTAAGAAGGATCGCAAGGTGCATATGTGTGTGGATTTCTGGGACCTGAACAGAGCTAGCCTGAAGGATGATTTCCCATTACCTCACATTGATGTATTGGTCGACAACACAGCTCAGTTCTCGGTATTTTCTTTCATGGATGGATTTTCTGGGTATAATCAGATTAAGATGTCATCCGAAGACATGGAGAAAACAACCTTCATAACACCTTGGGGCACATTTTGTTACACGGTAATGTTGTTTGAATTGAAGAACGTCGGGGTGACTTACCAACGGGCTATGGTAACATTATTCCACGATATGATCCACAAAGAAATTGAATGCTACGTAGATGACATGATTGCCAAATCCCTTACTGAAGAAGACCATCAGGTAAATCTGCTGAAGTTGTTTAAGCGTCTAAGGAGGTATCAGCTGAAGTTGAACCCCAACATGTGCACATTCGGGATACATTCTAGTAAGTTGCTAGGATTTATCGTAAGTGAAAAAGGAATTAAGGTTGATCCCGTCAAAGTCAAAGCCATTCAGGAGATGCCTGCACCTAGGACTGAAAAAGAAGTTCGGGGGTTCTTAGGTAGATTGAACTACATATATAGGATCATATCTCACCTCACTGTAACTTGTGAACCCCTGTTCAAACTATTAAGAAAGGAACAAACTGTCAGGTGGAACAACGATTGTCAGAAAGCTTTTGACAAGATCAAGGAGTACCTGCAAGAACCTCCAATTCTCATGCCTCCAATTGAAGGAAGACCTCTGATAATGTACCTGACAGTATTAGAAGGGTCAATGGGGTGTGTGTTAGGCCAGCATGACGAGTCTGGTGGAAAAGAGTATGCAATATACTACCTAAGTAAAAAGTTTACCGACTGCGAACAACGTTATTCACTGCTTGAGAAAACTTGTTGTGCTTTAGCGTGGGCTGCTCGCCGACTAAGACAGTATATGCTGACTCACACTACCTATTTGAGTACATATTTGAGAAGCCAACACTTACCTAAAGGGTTGCAAGATGGCAAATGATTCTAACAGAGTATGAAATTCAGTACACATCTCAAAAAGCCATCAAGGGCAGTGTACTGTCTGATTATCTGGCTGAGCAACCCATTGATGATTACCAGCCCATGAGATTTGATTTACCTGATGAAGACATCATGTACTTAAAAGTAAAGGATTGTGAAGAGCCAGTTCACACTGAAAGGGCCTGATCCAGAAGAAGCATGGACTATGATGTTTGACGGGGATGTCAATATGAATGGTCGTGGGGTTAGTACAGTGCTCATTACACCTAAAGGAGTTCATATGCCTTTCTCGGCAAAACTCACCTTTGCCTGCACCAACAACGAAGCAAAATACGAAGCCTATATCATGGGACTTGAGGAAGCCATTGACCTCAGGATCAAAACATTGAATGTATTCGGAGATTCGACTTTGGTAATCAATCAGACCAACGACAAATGGTACACTCATCAGGAGCATCTTATTCCATATCGTGACTATACGAGGAGATTATTGACTTTCTTCGCAACAGTCAAACTTGATTACACCCCTCGAGATGAAAATCAGTTCTCATATTCTTTAGCTTCCATTTCCTCCATGATCAAAGTTCAAACCGCCAATTATGTGCCTCGGATTTTGGTATCCAAACTAGACCGACCAGCATATGTGTTCTCCGTGGACATTGCTAGTGATGACAAACCTTGGTATCATGACATCAAATACTTCTTAGAGAATCAGACGTACCCACCTGGGGCATCATCTAATGATAAGAAGACACTAAGAAGGTTGGCTGGCAGTTTCTTCCTCAATACTGATGGTTCATTATACAAGCGAAACTTCGACATGGTTCTGCTCAGATGTGTTAACAAGAAAGAAGCAAACCTACTGATGCAGGAGGTGCATGAAGGTTCTTTCGGTACCCATGCCGGGGGACATGCAATGGCTAAGAAATTATTAAGATCAGGTTACTAATGGATCACAATGGATGCAGATTGTTGTGCCTATGCCAGAAAATGCCACAAGTTCCAGATCTACGCAGATAAAGTGCATGTGCCTCCAAATCTTTTGAACGTAATGTCTTCACCTTGGCCCTTTGCCATGTGGGGCATTGACATGATTGGAAATATTGAACAGACTGCTTCAAATGGCCATAGATTCATCATGGTAGCCATCAATTACTTTACCAAATGGGTTGAAACAGCTTCGTATGCAAACGTCACAAGACAAGTGGTAGACAAATTTCTGAAACGAGACATCATCTATCGATATGGAGTTCCCGAGCGAATCATTACTAATAATGGTTCCAAATTGAACAACAAAATGATGGCAGAATTGTGTCGGGACTTCAAAATTCAACATCACAACTCTTCTCCTTACAGACCAAAGATGAATGGCGCTATTAAGGCCGCTAACAAAAACATCAAGAAGATTATGCAGAAGATGGTGGTTACTTTTAAGGACTGGCATGAAATGCTACCATTTTCTTTGCATGAGTACCGAACCTCAATCAGAACATCTACTAGGGCAACACCGTATCAGCTTGTGTATGGTATGGAAGCTGTCCTACCTGTTGAAGTTGAGCTACCCTCCTTACGGGTAATGATGGATATGAAACTGGATGAAGCATAATCGGTCCGGTCTCGGTACAATCAACTGAATCTGATTGATGAGAAAAGGCTAGCTGCCATCTGTCATGGGCAGTTATATATGAAGCGGATGAAGAAAGCCTTCGATCAGAAAGTCAGACTTCGGGAATACCAAGGGGAGAGCTTGTGCTGAAAAGACTTCTTCCTCCTCATACAGACCACAGGGATGGCGAGGATTTCTTATCTCCTGTGAATTCAGATGCAGGTAAAAAATACTTCGCATAAAATGACCCGCTGGACATAAAAACAAAATGTAAGTCCAGGCAAAAATAGGGCATCCCGGCGAGTCAAAAACAAAATAAAAAGACTCGGGAAAAAATAAGGGAAAAATTGAAAAAACGTACACCCGCTTAGTTGAAAAGCCACATTGGATAGCTCAGGCAAAAATGAGTATCCCGGTGGATTGAAAACCCGAAAGGGTGATCCACGCAATATCAGGGAATAAGCGAACAACTTCATTCTGAATACGTCTGTATCGCTCACAACATGGCAAGCTCTGAAAGGACAAAGCATCGATCAGAATCAAGCTTCTTCAGAAAGCAAGATAATAAGAATGTCAAGGTCATATAGGTCATAGCAAAGGAAGCTCACTGGAGCGTCGTTGTCAACATTGCCAACACTTTTATTTTCTCAATTTACAACGATCTCCTCCTTCCAGGGGGTTCGCTTCTTTTAACTGTACTTGCCAATTTAGGGCACCCAAATTAATAAAATCAGAGTTTTCAGTTACACCTTGCTTTGTACATTTTTGTTTCATTTGCAAAATGTCCAATGTTCATAATACAACACTTGCATAAAAAGTATGAGTCAGTTTTAATAAATGCTTGCGGGAAATGTATTACTTTCAGATAAGTTTAACTCCTATGATGGAATCCAGTTAGGGATGCCTCGGGATACTTGTGTGTTTTCCTTTGTCTTAACATGTTGCAGGTATTCAACATGCAACATGGGGCATGTCAAGCATTGAATCCCCAACATGCTACTTCCCAGAAGTTATCTCCTCCCCAAGTAGGATCTCCCCGAGCAGTGCCTGACAACTATTTCACAGCAAGATGGGCAAAGAATTTCTTATTCCCCACCAGGATGCCAGACTTCTATCATCATCAGCAGAGTGGATGAAATTGATTCACCACAGAGTTTCCATTCTCTCCCGAGTAGAGCAATGCCTGAAACATATCCCTAACGGAGTGACTAAAACTTCCTTCTCCCAAGCTGAGTTCTCCCTTCAGATAGATCTACCAACGATCTATTCCCCCAAGCAGAGTTCTCCCTCCGCACAGATCAATCAATGATCTCTTCCCCAGCCGGGTTATTCCTCCAAGCAGATCAGCCAGAGATCTTTATCCCCGCAGGATCTGAGTCTCGGATCAGTTTCTCTTTTGCATAATCATAGCATTCGCATCATATTCACCGAAATTAGCGTAGCATTCCGTCTAAAACGGAGCATCACGACAAAAAGTCAAACATTTGAATGATCACAAGCTAGGTTCAAGCCAGTCACCTACAAATGCCATCAATATTTCATCAGCAATATACAAAATACATCCCCTGCACATCAAAGCCAAAGCGTCCCCTTTGCACTTTCAAATACAGATACCTATACATGCTCTTTTTGACACTCGTCCGTGTCGTCCTTCCCCAGTAAGGTTGCCAGAACACTTTCTTCAAGCGGATACTTATCCATAACATGCTCTTCTCGACACTCGTCCGTGTCATCTTATCTCCCCATAGATAAAAGCCGAAGAATCTCATTTTCACTCTTAAAACAAATGCATGTTTATACTTACATATTGGACACTCGTCTGTGTCATACTTCCCCAGCAAATCAAACACTCGTCCGTGTCTTGCTCATCCCTCACCAAGCAAATCAGTATCGTTACATACTTTTACAAAAGTCTTTGATACTCGTCTATATCTTGTTTATATCACTCCTCGCCGGATTCGACACTCGTCCGTGTTCCTTTTTAACTAGTTGATACTCGCCCGTATCATCATCTTTGAACACGCGTCAGCGTTTGTTTCTAACGATACTCGTCCGTATCATGGTCCTAAGGATGCTAGTCTGCATCTTTAATCTATACACATCGTCAAACACTTATATCCTTTATTCTTGAAAGTGTAAGCACTCGTCCGTGTTTACGATTCCCAAGTAAGTCGTCAACAACACAACTTTCTCCTATCCGACATTCGTCCTATGTCGTGATACTTTCGGCAGCCGTCCCCTGCCAGGTGATCGTCCTTCACCTTCGGATGACAGAATCTCATCCTTTTCCCTAGTGGAATCTCCATTTTTGGAACCTTCTATCCGACATTCATCCTATGTCGTGATAAAGGGCAGTCGTCCCCTGCTAGGTGATCCTCCTTCTCCTTTTGATGATTGTCCCTCATCATTTATCCGATGGTCGTCCCCATCGTTGATCTTGTTATCCGACATTCGTCTTATGTCGTGATAATCCCCGAGAGCAGCCGTACCCTGCTAGGTGATCGTCCTTCACCTCTTGATGATCGTCCTTCATCATGCCTATCTGATGGCTGTCCCCATCGTTGATCTTTTTCTATCCGACATTCGTCCAATGTCGTGATATTTTTAGCAGCCGTCCCCTGCTAGGTGATCGTCGTTCACCTTTTGATGACCGTCCCTCATCATTATTTCATTTATTCTTTAACTCGATGGTCATCCCGATCGTTGTTTACTTTACTTTCCAAGCCTGATGGTCGTCCCCATCTATGCTTGTCTAAATCCCCAGAGAATTTTACTCCCTTTCCCGATGGTCGTCCCCATCGTGGTCTCTTTATTTCCCCAGCTTGTCGGTCGTCCCCGTCATTGTTTTGCTTACCATCTTATCCCCAGCAGTCGTCCTCTGCTCGATGGTCGTCCTCCATCGCCTTCATTTGATAATCATACTAAACTATCCTTCGCAATTTATATCCATTTTCTTCTTCTCCCCAGCGAGTGCAAATTTTGGACTGTCTTTGGTATTCAACCATAAGTTATCTTGTTTGTCTGTTAAGCCATTTGCTTACATCATGCACAGCTAACTCATGCTTGAATAGGGGAAGCTATAAACACCCCAAATTTTCCCTCACTTTTTCTCACACCTTTGCTTGTGATCTTTCTTTTTGTTTTAGTATAAACATACAATCTCATATTGCATATTTGTTTCACTACATAGTTCCATTTTCATCTGCATCTAGGGTTTGTGATCTGAGCAATCTAAGAATCAATCTGAGCCATCCCAATGGTCTTGAAGCTTTCTAAGAGGGTCCATGTGTGTTCTATAATCATATTATGCTCCCCAAAGTTCATGAAAGTCAAGAAATCACAAAGATTGGCAAAGGCATGGAAGAAGAGCTAGGGTTTTCCTACACAGATGACCAAAATTAGGGTTTTGGTTTCAGAGGCTTTAACTCCAATTTTTTTTTCATTCTTGTTTCTAATGGTCTTAATATGTTATAAGGATCCTATGTACCAAGATTGATGAAGAAATTCATTGTTGAAGTCATCTGATCATTGGGTAACTTCCTGAGCAAGTTAAGTCAAAATCAGGGCATCTGAGGCCCCCAACAATGGAACCAAAGGGTCATTTTCATCAAATTTAAGTCCAATGATCTTTATTTGATCTTTTAAGTGGTTGGAAGTTCACAATATTGAATAATTTTGAGCCAATTGCAAACTTGCCATTTTTGGAAGTGACTTGAAATGCAAACTTTCCATTTTGGGAAAGATTTTCAACCTCCTCTTTCATGACCAAAAATGCTTCAAATGAAAAATTCTTGGGCATGAAAGTTGTAAATTAGGTCTTTCCCTAGAACTCAAGATATGGCCTTTCAAAGTTGGCAAAAATCACATAATTTCAAGTTTCATGTCAAAGAGGGATTTTTCATTTTGGCATGTTCAAGCTTCTAAATGACTTCTAATGTGCCCAAATATGTTAAAACATGTCAAAACAACTTCAAAGGATCAAAATTGGCCCAAGAATTGAAGCATTTCATGGCTTGAATCACAAGAAACATCAAAGAGGAAAATTTTCATAAACCATGAAAACTCTTCATCCAAGCCTTCCAGCTCATCAAATTCAATCCCATGGTCCTCCATGAATCAAGCTGAGGCAGGACAAGCCATAGAAACACCTATGACCCATTCCATGCTTCAAGTACACATAACCTTGACCTTTTGCAACTTGGCCCATACCATGCTTCAAGTACACATAACCTCTGAACCAATCAGCATGACTTATGTGAACCTCATGGACCTCAAACATCATAACATACAAGGCTGAAACCACACACAAGAACATATTACACAAAACTTGCATAAACCTTCCTCTCTTCTAATTTCATAACACAGCCATCAAAACTTCAAACTTCTTCCACCAATCAATTCAAAAACACTCAAAGATCATTTCCCACCCATTGCCGTGACTTAAAAGCTACTCAAACCAAAATACGATTTCTGCCAAACCAGAAATGAAACACACAAACCATGCTATTTAAACTCCATTAAAGCTTCTCAATAGCATCAGGGTGATCATTGGAGGGGATTTGCATAAGGGAGAGGCTCAGAAAGCTCAAGAATTGAAAGCTCCATCTCAGGTAACCATGAAGAAAAATTTTTCCAGAACTTTTGTTTTAAGTTTCTAAATGATTCTACATGTTCCCCTGATCACACTGATATGTTTAGTTTCAAAATTGGTTGAGAAATGAGCATGTATTGTTGTTCTGAAACTTTGCCCGTGAAATTGTTTTTTCTTTGATACATCATGTATGCGTGAAATAAATTGTTTTTGTTGACCAATCCATAATTATTTAATTTAATTAAACTCAATTAGTCAGATTTGATCCAAGCCCTTGATTTACGCGCATGGTCAATTCTCTCCATCCCGGATTGAATCTGGACCCTCAGATGTGATTACTTTGCATATTATTCATTTTATTTTCATTTCTTTTCATTTTGTTTGCATAATTAATTTAAAATACCAAAAATCATCACAAAAATACGAAAATTTTCATTATGATTTTAAATATTTTCCTCAACCAAAGTCATTAGGGTTTGGTTAGGGTTTAATTTTACCAGTTTATACGTGAGCCGTTAGATTTTGCTTAGCGCGTTTTTTATGGGTCCAGATCATTTCAGTTAGCCCTAATTTTCAATTAATTAGATTAATCAGTTAACTAACCCAGATGCAATCCCAGCCTTACATTCACGCGCACAGTCTCCCTAGGTTTGAATCCTGGCCATAGATCTTGCTGACTTTCCTTTTCTTTTGTTTTTATTTCATTTTAATTCATTTCTTTTGCATATTTATTTTGAAATACCAAAATCATCACAAAAATATGAAACTTTGCATTTCTGTTTCAAATATTTTTCTCAACCTGAAAATGATTTTTATTTTATTTTTTGCATTAAAAAAGTATTTTTAAAATATTTAAATGTTAATTAAAAATGCATTTAGGTTTCTAAAAATCACAAAAAAAATCATGAACCATTCCAATACATTTAGAAACATTTTCAAACTCTTCACACATATTTCTTTTTAGGTTTGATCATAGTTTACCAATTTCCTTTGAATTAAGGGTCTTTAAAATCACAATTTTTTAACCCTAACTTTGAAAAATCATTTCTGCCTAACCAAGAAGAGTTTGAACTTTATTATTTTTGCATTGTTTAACATATTGCATGTAGTTTATAGGTCATTTTTCTCATGAATTTATCTTGAATTTTCAATTTGATTTGCATTTTTTCTTTTGAATCACTCAAAAACCCTAACAAACTTAGAAAAATCATAACTTTCAATAGGTTTGGCTTCTGACCTTCTCCTTTGGGGTGTGACCTAGTATGGGATTAGGGTTTGTTTGAGCTTGATTTAAATTTTTTTATCTTGTGGTATGCTTCTGTTTTATCCATTTGCATCTCACATGTCCATAAAACCCTAATTTCTCATATTCATTTGCATTCACCTTGCATGTTTATCATCACATGAACTTTCCATGACATTTCAAGCATTCATATGTCATCTTAGACATCCTAGGACATTTTAGAACATTCCTTGATCATTTCTTCGTTCATTTGCCATGTGTTGCATTCATTTCATTTCATAAACATCCATGTGTTTTCAAGCTTTTAAGCACGCTTTCATAACATATCATCTTTGTATGATCATTCATATGCACATTGTATGACATTGCATAATCTCATATGCCGTTTGCATTGCATAATCAGTTCTGACTTTGGTTTTTGCCTCTCATTTCTATTTGTTTCTTTATGCTTTATACTTTATACATTCATGGTAAATAATCACAAGTAGGTTAATGATCTTAATCCTACATCATCATGGTAATTAAGTTGAGGTGTTTATCTCACAATTAAGTAGACTCATTATCCCTAATCAGGGAGGATATAATGAGCTTACGGCCCCTTTGATTTAGGCTTAAACTCATTAACTTATGCAAAACACAAAAAACAATACCAAAACTGAAAACACAAAAACAAATAATAATCGTCTCCTCCGGGATTCTTTTCTCATCACACTCATTCAAAAACGAGAACTTGCTTCTTCCGCCTAATGCAAGACAGTTAGCACTCGAGCCAGACGAGTCATACACTTGAGCATAGGCAAGTAAGCAGTTCATAGTCATTTTATATTCCAGTCTCTTTGAGTCGAACTACGGTGTTCTGACTTCCTCATTGCACGAGAGGATACGTAGGCATAACTTAACTGTTATCGAACAAAAGTCTTAGTGTCTTCCCCCTCTTTCAGCATTCTTTATAAGCCTCAGTATCTAAGAAATTCAACCTTTTGCACTGACACCTGTATATTCTTTTCTTAGCATTTTGCACACAGATAACACATACACTTACCCCTTTTAAACACATTCTTATAAGCGTGGATCCCGTCGAGTACGACGGACAATCTGGGTGCTAATACCTTCCCAGGTTGTAACCAACCCCCTTTCTCAGTTTCTCTGGTTCGCAACCGTCTTATCCATCTGTTTCTAGGTTTATGCAGCATTACCTTTCCTTCGGGATAAAAATTCCTAGCTGGCTACTCTATTCACTTCATTCTCATTTTCTCTCTTCGCCGACCGTTCGCGTCTCTACCGTGGATGCAAATCTTCGGGAGCGATAGTTTGATCAGGTTTGTAATCATTGTTTAGATGCTTAAATACACTTGAAAATATACTTTGATTCAAAAAATCATATTTAACAAGTTTGTGAAAAATCTGTTTTTGCAAAACAGTTTTGGGATGGTCACTTTGATCCATGATTTCTTCATGTACAAGAAAGATCTTTTCATTCCAATTGGTTCTTTGAATTGGTTGCAATATTTGCAAAAACATTGGTGTTTTAAAAAGGACCTAAATAGGCTTGGAACTTGGTGTAAAATCCCTCCAAGTTTGTATGTTTTGCTGATTTTACACTTAGACATATTTTTTCTAAGTGTTAAAAATCAATAATTTTCTTGATTTTGATCCATCTTCAACTTGAAATCCATAAGGAATTGGTGTTTCTCCTATTTGAATCATTTGTATTTTGTTGCATGTTCTTTCATTTGAGCTTTGTTTCACCAAAATCTGATGCTTGGATCACCAGTTATGATGCTTGAAAGTAGGGTACTTGAACACTTTTTCCATAAGAAAATTTTCTAAGTTTCAAAGGTTACCCCTTTTACAAGTTATCTTCGAATTTCTGATTTTTTTGTGATCAAATGCATTCATGGAAAATATATTCTTGAAATATAGGTGATGTGGGTCATTTTGGGTGAAAAAGTCAAACTTTAACTTTTTGGTCCAGATGGAAATTACACTAGATACCCCTGGATTTCTGATTTTTCAACAAGACATCCTCTAAGGTATTTTGTCCTTATGAATGGACTTATATGATGTATATGAGCTATTTAAACCATTCCCTATGGTATAGGCTCTTGTCTAGATGAAAATCTTGACTTTTGGTTCCCCGATTAGTTAGAAACCCTAATTTGGGCATTGTAAAACCCTAATCTTGCAATCTTTGATCTCTACACCTTTTGTACTTGTAAATGGCTTGTCATGGTAATTTCATCATTCTTGATGATATGTGGATGCCTTGGCTCCTTTTCCCAAGAAAAATTTCATCTGGAGGGCTCAGAGAACTGAAACCCTAATTGGTGATTGTGATGGCTCGGAGCCTAGATCACTGAAACTTTTGCATAGTTTTTAAAAGATTTTCTATCATTTGAGATTCCTTAATCATTTGATTGGTGATTGAAAGGTTGAAAATTTTATGTATTGATAATTGGTCATTTCTGTCGCGGTGAGAATCGGATACCAAGCTATTGATTAAGCTTGAATCGCAAAACATTTATGCTCACCACCGACTTTAATTTAATCCAAAGGGAAAAGGGAAAAAGATCGTAAAAACCCTAAATGAGGAGAAACTAGGTTCGGGGGTTGATTATACCTAGGGAAGGTGTTAGCATCCTAAGCATCTGCAGTATCCTACGGGAACCTCTTGTTAATATTTGTATTATTGTTGTTTATTGCTTGCTAAAATTAAGGGAACCTAAGGTTTTTATTTCTAATGGTGCTCGCACAACATCGCATCGATGCCTACATATCGGGTGTAGAATCAGAGCACTCATAGTTCTCCTAAGGATTAACGAACACTTGGTTACGCTCAAGGTTTGCGGGGGAAGGTAAGTGTTATGGCAAACACTCACGTGACTTTAAGAAAGTCACAAAAAGTTGGAAAAAAAAGAAGTCCTAATGGCTAAGGTCAAAAAGGTAACTAGGGATGGCTAAACTTCCTATGACATTGAGTCAACTGCAGGAGTTCTTTCCCTTTTGGATTGAAAAGCATAAAAAGTAAAATAGATAAATGAGGGTGCAAGCTCCTAAGTCTAAGGCATAGGTTGCAACTTGCAAAAATAAATTGGATAAAGTAAATGGAAAATGCAAAGATAAAAGGTTTGGTAATCGGGCTATGACTCGATATATGGATCGAGAATGCGGGGGTGGAAAACAAGCGTGGTGCGTCAATTTGTGAAGTGTAAGGAATGTGCAGATGGCGATCGTAAAACGACCGACTTACGTGTGTGAGTGAAGTGTATGTGAAGTTCACTTGGCGTTGGACCAAGGAATTTTATTATTTTTGAAATGAAGTTAATATGGTCTAAGAATGCGAGAAATAAATAATAAATAAATAAATAAAGTGAAATAAATTGAAATAGAATGAATTAAATGGAATAAAATAAATACATGGCCTCATATTGGTCACGATTAATCAGAAACGATTTATCATGACTTTTTGTCATATCATCGGCCCGAAAAATATTAAAGATGAAAAGTCAACCTAAGATTGAATATATAAACAAACTCTAAAAGGTAACAAATAATAAAAAAAATTTTAAGAAAAAAAAAACAAAGGGGTGATTAGTAGGGATCAGTAGTGTGTAGTAGTAAAAATGTATGGGCCTAGATGGCCCAAATCCAACAATAAATAAATAAAAATTCAGCAAAAGTTTATATAAAAAAAAACGATAAAATATAATAATAAATAAATAAATGAATTCAATTAAAAGAAAGAGAAAAAGGTTTAATGCATACGCTGAGTGTGGGAAGAGGAGGTTTTGAGGACATGGGTTAAGTTAATTTATCAAAATAAAATAAACAAGTTTTATAAAAACAAATAATAATAACAAAACAAAGAAAAGCTTAGGTTCAGAAAGGGAAATAAGCAGAATAAAAGCAAACAGAAACTCAACGGCGATTCTCACTCTAGCGGTCACGTCTCTCTCGCACGATGCTTGGTTTCGTTCGCGTTTGGTTTCAAGGTTGAAGGGCGGTTCCGATTTGGGCTTTTCACGGTGAAGAAGGTGGTTGTGATGCGGGTCGGATTCGCGGAGGGGTCCGGCTGTGTTCTTAGGGTAAAGGCGGAGACGGAGGGTTGATTGCGATAGTGTCGGCCACGGGTTTGGTTTAAGGTAAGGGTTCTTGGTCTCTCTCTCGCAGATTACTCTCTCTCTGTTTGATTTCTCACGGTTGAAGCCGATCGTTCACGGTTTCACGAGTTTTGAACGGTGGAGGTGGATGGGTTTGATGGTTGGAGAAAGTTCTCAGATTCACATTCGTGGTGGTCTCTGTGTTACGGTTCTGTGAGCTTTGGTGGAGACGGAGGTTAGGTTGTCGATTTAGGGGAGTTTTTGTGTACTGATTTTCCTGTGTTTTCTTTGTGTTTGGTTGTTGATGAGTGATGTTTTTTTTTTCAAGCTTGGATGTGTTGGCTGAATGGTGGTGATATTTCGTGGTTTGGGTTAATGGTGATAAGGTTTCGGTGATGATGTTCAGAGCTCCTTTTTTGATATGAAAATGGTGAAGGCGGTGGTGTTTGGCTTGAGCGGGTCAGAGGTTTTTGTGGTCTTCGGTCTACGGCGTTTTGGTCCGCGGTGGTGGCTGGTTTGAATTTGGAAGGGATTTGCAGTACTGAGTGTTCGTGAAAGTTCAACTTGTTTTGTTGGGTGAGAGTCTCGCAGTTGTGATAGTGAGGTCACGGCCGTGTTCAACGGAGGATGAAAAGGTGAATTTGGTTTTGCTTGTCTCTATTTCTCACCCGAAACGTCTCTTGTTTGATTTATTTTGAGTTTGCTTTCGTTCTCCTCTCAATCTCACTCTCTGTGTTTTTTATGGTATGGTGTTGGAGGCAGTTTAATGGTCGTGAAAGATGAGGTTTGCATTTGGTAGAGGTAAAGGAGGGTTGTTGTTCTGTGTTGATGTTGTGAAGACTTTAAGATGATAGTTTAAAGAAGGAAGCGTGATTGTGTTGTTTTTGGTCTGTGAATCACAGTGAAGGGTGTTATAGGTGGCTCGCGGATGAAGGGGTACTGCTGTGTTTGTATTTTCTTCTCAGGTTTTACTCACGGTTCAAGTTGGTTGAAGGATATGTTTGTGGGTTCAGATTTTTGAAGGTGTGTGAAGAGGGTAGCTGTGTTGGTTGATGCGTGAGGGTGGCGAGCGGCGGATTTAGTGGAGGAAGGTAAGGGTTTCGGTTGTTGATTCGGAATGGCTCTGTTTGTGTTTTTCGTTTGTGATTTTGTTTGGAAAGGGTATTGTTGGCAGAAACTCTTTCGTGAAGGGTAAAAAAAAATGCAGTTTGAAGGAGGTGATTGTGGACTCGGTGAAAATGACGGATCCGGTTCTGCTGTGGCTTTTGGTTTCTGTTTTGGTTGCAGGGTTATGAATGGTGGATGGTTTCAAGCAGGTATGGTTTGGCGGTGAGTGATGGCGGTGAGTGATGGATTGTTTTGGGGCTGACGGAAATAGGTATTGGCCGAAGGTTGTTTTGGCGGTTTGTAGGTTCGGTGATTATGGATTCTATTTGCTGGTTTTTGTTCTTCGTGGTTTCAGTGGCGGTGTAATGTGAAGCTTCACAGGTTTGTCAGCTGAAAGGTGAGGCTGCGGATTTGGGGTTTTTCAGTGGTAGCTTTCGGTGGTTTTGCGGTGTTTGAAGATGTTTGAAAGGGTGGTGGTAAGGTTTTTTCACAGATTTGTTTTTGACATCAGTTTGGTTCGTTCAAGGTTTTTTTTTTACGGTTCATTCTTTCTCTTTGTATCAGATTTCTGCTTCATCTTTTTCTGTTTTTGGTTTGTGTGCAGAATGGCAAATGGAGGTTTTGTGTGTCTGCTGATGATAATGGTGTTTTTATTCTGGTTGTAGGTGGACCGGTGTGTGAAGGTGGCTCTGTTTCATTTTTCGGTTTTTGTTTTGTGCTGGTCTTTATTGTTATTAATAGTTATGTGCCTTTATTGCAGGTTTGTGTAGGTGATGGAAGGTTTGCTGTTTCGGATTGAGGCTTACTGAGGCTGTTTTGGGCTAGCGCGGGATTGAGGCAGCTTGTTGCTTTTGGCAAGGTGGATGCGGTTTACTATTCAAGTTCCTCTCATCTCATTCTTTTGTTTTCTGGATTTTGACCTGAGTTGTTTATGGTTATTGTGAAGGTTTTGTAGGTGAAAAGCAAAAGGCTGCAAGTGGTGAGGGGGTTGCAGCATGAAAGTAGTGGGGTTTTGCAACAAACAGAAGCAACAAACAAGCAAAAACATGAGGGAGGAAAATAAATGAGGGAGGAACTAACAGTTACCTATCGAAGACAAATCCCGAAGAACCTTTGCACGGTGAAAGCTGGTATGGATCTGGACGCCTCCCTTCTTTATGCTTTTAATCTTTAAACTCTCCTCTTTCTCTCTTCTGAGTTTTTTCTGCTACTGGTTGTGAGAATATGGGACTGTTTTATGCGTTTTTGGTGGCTGTTTTTATGGATTTTTAGTAGCTGTTCTTGGTGTGGTTTGAGGGCTGATTTGCAGTGTGTTTTCAGTTGGGATTTTGGGGCTTCACTTGGTGTTTTTCAATGCTGAATTTTTTTTGATGTTTTGGATGTAACAATGTGGTTTTTGGGGCTGTTTTGCAGTGTTGAGGGCTGATTTGTTTTGCAAAGTAACAGTGCTTTTTATAAAGGGAAATTAGGGTTTTTGGTTTGAATTTGGTACTGTGATAACTTGTTCATGAAGGGTTAGGGGACAATGTCTGAATTTTGGTTGTAGTGGGAGGCTGTAGCAGAATTTTGTGTGCTGAGTGCTGCTGAATTTTTCTGCTGTTTTGTGGCTGTTTTTTTGTTTGCTAGTGCTGATTTTTTGTTGAATGTTTTGCTGAATTTTGTAACTGTTTTTTTGGGCTGAATTTTGTAACTGTTTTGGGCTGAATTTTGTTGAACGTTGTAGGATGAATGGTGAAGGCATGAAGTTGGAGATGTGGCATAGCATGAAGAATCAAGAAAACAAAACATGGAGTTGGATGCATTCTTATGATGAGAAAATTGAACCATCTTTATTTAAAAAACACTTTTATTTTGAATTTGTAATTGCTAATTTGTAGCTTGTAAATTGTATGTAACTTGACAAAAACTTGTAATTGAATTTGGTTGTGAGTTTGAAAATTAAGAATGCACTTGAGATTGACAAATAAAAGCATGGAATTTTTTTGTGTTTGGAATAAACTCTCTTTTTCTTGAATTGAGTTCATGATGAATTCGAAATGCAATTAGAGCTTAAATTTAAACTTGAATTTACAAATGGTGTGAGAACTTGAAATTTGGGATTGGGACATGTATTTGGAAAAGAAAAAAAACTAGAAATAGAAAATATGAACTAAATTTCGGACAAAAATTGGAATTGGAAGATGAATTGGAGAAATGAAATTAAAAGCAACATTGAACTTAAACTTAAATTGAAGTTGAAAATTATAATAAAAATAGAAACAATTTCTTTTGAAAAAAAATGAAATAAAAAATTGGAAGTAGAAAATGAGATAAATATTTAAGAAAATAATAAAAACAAACAATTTTTAAAAAAATGAGAACTTGAAGATGAATAGAAATTAAATTTAAAATGGAGATACATATATATATAAAGAAGGAAACATAGAATGAATAAAAAAACTAGTAATAGAAATTGAAACAAAAATTCTAAAAATAATAAATTACAAAAAAAATGGAATATAGAAATAGAATTAGAAAACAAAAAATAAGAATACAAAATGAAATAAAAGTTAGAAATGAGAAATATAAATTAAAATTAAAATGGAAGCTTGGAAGTGACAAGAAATTAAAATAAATAGATAAATAGCTTGAAAATGAGCTGAAAGCAACAGAAAATAAAATCTCGTAATTCTCTACTAAATGCGATGAATGTATGATGCGAGCAGTTAGGGGTAAAATTTGGGGTGTGACAGTTGCCCCTATTTAAATAACTTTACCAGATGGCATGAATGACGAAGGACACTCAGGCGATCAGGGTGAAAGGTATTTAAATACTGAAATTACCGGAAATTTTGCCCCTAAATGCAATGTTATGCTGGACCAACAAACTATCTAACTCTGTAACAACTATGCAATGAATGATGCTTATGGTATGAATGATTAGAATGAGATAAAACGACGACCACTAGCCAAAACTCACTGGGGATGACAAACACTGGGGATGACAAACGAAAACGGGAAATATTCAAAGTGATAAATCAACAGGTTCAAGTGTAACTGTCGACACTAAGAATAACAAAAGACGGGAACAAAAGGAAATCCAAAGCGTTGGATCAACGAACACAGACAAAACAAAATAAAATTCAAAGTGACTGCACAGTGGCTCGATGCGACCAACTGACACCAAGAATACAAACAAGACAAGGAAATGAATTGAAGTGGTTGACCAATGGCTCTATGCGACCAAATGACTTTGAGAAGTAAAAAGCAACAACATATTTAAAGTGAATGCGCAGCGGCTCGATGCGACCAACTGACACTAAGAAATACAACAAAATAAGCATTCAAAGAGAATGTGCAGTGGCTCTATGCGACCAACTGTCACTGAAAATGATAATCAAAATATTCGAAGTGAAAGCGCAGCGGCTCGATGCGACCAACTGACACTAAGAATACAACAAACTAAACATCCAAAAAGAATGTGCAGTGGCTCAATGCGACCAACTGTCACTGGAAAAGATAAACATAATATTCAAAGTGAATGCGCAGCGGCTCGATGCGACCAACTGACACTAAGAATAGAAACGACACAAAATTCAAAGTGAATGCGCAGTGGCTCAATGCGACCAACTGACACCGAAAATGGAAAAATATAATATTCAAAGTGAACGCGCAGTGGCTCGATGCGACCAACTGGCTTTGAAAATGATAAACATAATATTCAAAGTGAATGCGCAGCGGCTCGATGCGACCAACTGACACTAAGAATAATCAACAAAATAAACATTCAAAGTGAATGCACAACGGCTCGATGCGACCAACTGTCACTGAGAATGACAACAAGCTTATTCAAGGTGAATGCGCAGCGGCTCGATGCGACCAACTGACACCATGAATAACAACAAAAATAAACATTCAAAGGGAATGTACAGCGGCTCGATGCGACCAACTGTCATTGGGAATGAAAAACATAATATTCAAAGTGAATGCGCAGCGGCTCAATGCGACCAACTGACACTAAGAATAATACCAACAAAAATATTCGAAGTGAAAGCGCAGCGGCCATTGTCGGTCAACTGACACTAAGAATAAAAACGACACAACATTCAAAGTGAATGCGCAGCGGCTCGATGCGACCAACTGACACTAAGAATAATCAACAAAATAAACATTCAAAGTGAATGCACAGCGGCTCGATGCGACCAACTGTCACTGAGAATGACAACAAGCTTATTCAAGTTGAATGCGCAGTGGCTCGATGCGACCAACTGACACCATGAATAACAACAAAAATATTCAAAATGGAAGCGCAATAGGTTCGAGACCTATTGACACTAAGAATAGAAGCCAAGATACACTCAAAGTGAATGCGCAACAGGTTAAAAAAACCGGTTGACACTAAGAATGATAAAGACAAAGTAGTCAAAGTATTCAAAACGATAAATTAGCAGGTTCAAATGTAACTGCCGACACCGAGGATAAGGAAGGAAATCACAGTGATTTAGTAGCGGCTCTATGCGACAACCTAGCATCGGGGATAGAATGCAAATCACCGAAAGATAGATCAACGGCTCTAAGCGACCGGCTAACGCAAAGAAGTAACAACAAAATATGTTGGAGTTTTCAAATAAGATAAGACATCCAACCTCTGGAAATTCCTTCAGGAACCATCAGGAGACAGGGTACAAGTATGTACAAAATCAAATTGACTTGGATTTAAGCAAAAGGTTTTAGGACCTGCTTAAAAGATTTGTGCCAATGACAATTGGACTTCAAGGAGATATGGTGGTCATAAAGACAAATACCAACCACAATTAGAATTCCACGGGGAACACCAGCAATTACCGGGGACAAAAACAATAGTACCAAACTTCGGGTACCAACAACAATGGAGTTTCACATTGAACACTAATGATATCTGGACTTGGAGCTAGACGGACGACAACTGGGGAAAGACAAATGCTAATGTCAAATGCGCATGATTGAGCATGATGCGAATGATCATGATATGCAAATGTTGACTCTAAAGAGACAAAGAGTTTTGACGAGACTCAAAGAGGAGTAGGCTCTCAACACTAATACTCAGATGAGCAATATGAAAAACACTGAGGAGATGTCTTCGAACTTGGAAATCATGCTTAGTCCAAGGATCCATCCAAGAGTGTTATAAGTTTTGAACTTCTATGGGGATTTCTGTAATAATAGTATAAAAGTGTTGTTGCAAACTAGGACTTCTTGGGGAAACAGAAGGTTTTTTCAATTTTTCCAAAGTCAAAGAAACTTAAAAGCTTTTCCAGTGTGTTTTCAAAAAACATTTCCTTAAAAAAACTTGTCATTTTCAGAGTTAAATTGTAATCAAGTGATGACATTTTGCATAACAAAAGAAAATAAGAAGCTGAACAACAAAATTCATGGCAAAGTTTGTATTTTATTCAAGAATGGTAGCTTGCCAATGGCGAAAACTCCATGGGAAATTACAGTTTGAAAATGGCAATGGGGAAAGGTCTACATTGAATCCAACGACCACTACAATCCCTAATAACTAAGACTGCCCGACACCTTGCTTCCGACAAGAGAAATTGGATTGGTCTTCCAATATGATTCTTCAGTAATGGTAAACACCATCTGCTACAGTCAAATGCCATTGTCCCTAACTTTTGCCTGGACCGCCCTTTCGGGTTTTCAATCCACTGGGACGCTCTTTTTTGCCTAAGCCGCCCTTTTGGGTTTTCAACTTAGCGAGCTCTTATTTTTTCATTTTTATCCCTAACTTTTTCCTGGATCTCCTTCATAGGTTTTGATCCACCGGGATACCCATTTTTGCCTAGGTCGCCATTTCTGGTTTTCGACCTATCGGGTTTTATTTAGGCATAGTATTTTTTGACTACATCAGAATTCACCGGGTGCTTCAGCTGTTCACCATCCATAGTTGTAAGGATTAAGGAACCTCCGGAGAATGCCACCTTCACAACATATGGACCTTCATAGTTAGGACTCCATTTTCCACGCATGTTCTTGTGGACTGGCAAGATTTTCTTGAGTACAAGATCTCCTTCTTTGAATTCTCGGATACGGACTTTCTTGTCGAATGCTCTCTTGATGCGCTTCTGGTACAACTGGCCATGACACATGGCGGTCATTCTCTTCTCGTCAATGAGGTTCAGTTGGTCAAACCTGTTCTGGACCCACTCAGCTTCCTCCAATTTGGTTTCCATCAAGATTCTCAAAGATGGTATCTCTACTTCAATAGGGAGAACTGCATCCATCCCATACACCAGAGAGAAAGGGGTTGCCCCTGTTGAAGTGCGAACTGATGTTCTGTATCCGTGTAAAGCATATGGTAACATCTCGTGCCAATCTTTGTAAGTTTTTACCATCTTCTGCAGAATCTTTTTGATGTTCTTGTTTGCAGCTTCAACAGCTCCATTCATCTTCGGACGATACGGAGAAGAGTTATGATGTTCAATCTTGAACGTCTCACACAGCCCTTTCATTGTTTTGTTGTTCAAATTGGTCCCATTATCTGTGATGATTCGGCTTGGGATTCCATAACGGCAGATAATTTGGTTCTTGATGAAACGGGCAACCACTTGCCTTGTTACATTGGCGTAGGAAGCTGCTTCTACCCATTTGGTGAAATAATCAATTGCAACCAAGATAAACCGGTGACCATTGGAAGCTTTAGGCTCAATTGCCCCTATCATGTCAATTCCCCACATTGAGAAAGGCCAGGGTGATGATAGAACATTCAAAAGTGTTGGAGGTACGTGCACCTTGTCGGCATAAATCTGGCATTTATGACACTTCTTGGCATGTCCATTGGCATTTATGAAACAATCTGATTCCATGGTCAACCAGAAGTATCCAGCTCTCAAAATCTTCCGGGACATGGCATGTCCATTGGCGTGTGTTCCAAATGATCCTTCATGGATTTCCCTGATCAATAAGTCTGCTTCGCGCTTGTCCACACATCTGAGCAGAACCATATCATGATTTCTCTTGTAGAGCACATTGTTGCTGAGGAAAAACTTGGATGCCAATCTTCTCAGAGTCTTCTTATCCAGAGTTGTTGCGTCCGCTGGGTACTCCTGATTTTGCAAGTAGTTCTTGATGTCGTAGAACCACGGTTTCTCATCAGTTTCTTCTTCGACCAGTAGACAGTAGGCTGGTGCAGTTCTTCGCTCGATTGTAATGAGTGGAGCTTCATTAAGGAATCTGACTTGAAACATAGATGCCAACATTGCCAAGGCATCTGCAATTTGATTTTCTGCCCTTGGAACATGATGGAAAGTGACTTCATCAAAGTATTTGATCAATTCCACAATGTGGGCACGGTATGGGATCAACTTCTCGTCACGGGTCTCCCATTCACCTTTGACTTGGTATTACCAAAGCTGAGTCTCCATATACATCAAGAATCTTGATTCTAGTATCGATTGCAGCTTCGATGCCCAAAACACAGGCTTCATACTCTGCGATATTGTTTGTACATTCAAAACACAATCTAGCCGTGAAGGGAGTATAACCACCATCGGGGTTCATCAAGACAACCCCCACACCATGCCCCATGTAGTTAGAGGAACCATCAAACATCATCTTCCAACGAGACCCTGGCTCGGGACCTTCATCTGGACCTGGAACTTCATAGTCCTTTATCAACATAATGTCTTCGTCCGGGAAATCGAATTTCAAAGGTTCATAATCTTCGACAGGATGATCAGCAAGGTGTTCAGACAAAACACTGCCTTTAATAGACTTCTGGGTTACATATTGGATGTCGTATTCGGATAACAACATGTGCCAACGGGCGAGTCTTCCTGTCAAGGCAGGCTTCTCAAAAATGTACTTTATTGGATCCATTTTCGAGATCAACAAAGTAGTGTGACAAATCATGTACTGCCTGAGGCGTCTAGCAGCCCATGCCAAAGCATAACAAGTCTTTTCTAAGAGTGAATATCTGCTTTCACAATCTGTGAACTTCTTGCTTAAGTAATAAATGGCATGCTCCTTACGACCAGTTTCATCCTGTTGGCCTAATACGCAACCCATAGATCCCTCGAGCACAGTCAGATACATGAAAAGAGGCTTCCCTGGAGTAGGTGGGATCAAGATAGGAGGTTCTTGTAGATAAACCTTAATCTTCTCAAAAGCCAGTTGACAATCAGGACTCCACTCAATTGCTTGATTCTTCCGGAGCAACTTGAATAAGGGCTCACATGTAGCAGTCATGTTGGAAATGAATCTGGAGATGTAGTTCAATCTTCCGAGGAAACCCCTGACTTGCTTTTCTGTTTTAGGAGCTGGCATCTCTTGAATTGCTCTGACCTTATCTGGATCTACTTCAATTCCTTGCTGACTAACAATAAAACCAAGTAACTTTCCTGATCGGACACCAAAGGTACACTTGGCTGGATTCAAACGCAGTTGGAACTTTCTGAGGCGCTCAAATAACTTCAGGAGATGATTCAAATGATCCTCCTCACTCTGTGATTTGGCAATCATATCATCCACATAAACTTCTATCTCTTTATGCATCATATCATGGAAAAGGGTGACCATTGCCCTCTGATAAGTGGCTCCTGCATTTCTGAGACCAAATGGCATAACTTTGTAACAATAAGTGCCCCATGGTGTGATGAATGTAGCCTTTTCCATATCGTCAGGATCCATCTTGATCTGGTTGTATCTTGAAAACCCATCCATGAAGGAGAAAACAACAAATTTAGCAGTGTTGTCAACCAAAGTATCAATATGCGGAAGAGGGAAATCGTCCTTCGGACTGGCTTTGTTCAAATCCCTATAGTCCACACACATCCTGACTTTGCCATCCTTTTTAGGGACTGGCACAATATTAGCTACCCACTCAGGGTACTTTGCAACTGCAAGGAATCCAGCATCGAACTGCCTTTTGACCTCTTCTCGAATCTTCAGAGCCATGTCCGGTCTTGTTCTTCGAAGCTTTTACTTTACAGGAAGACAATCTGGTCGAAGAGGTAACTTGTGGACCACTATGTCTGTGTCTAAACCAGGCATATCCTGATATGACCATGCAAACACATCTACATACCCTCTGAGAAGCTTGACCAATCTTTCTCTGGTGTCTGCCCCAAGTGTTGTACCAATCTTGACTTCCTTCTCATCTTCATCAGTGCCAAGGTTGATGGTCTCAACCTGCTCCTTATGTGGCTGAAGATCTGTGTGCTCATACTCAGCTAATCATGCCAGTTCTTCGGGAATGTCACAATCTTCCTCACTTTCATCTTCCGCTTGGTAGATGGGCGAATCAAAGTTAGGAGAGAATGTAGAGTCATTGGATTCAACAGGGTTTTCGTTTATTCTGCATATGATAATGATTTGCTTTTATTAAAAAGTGGAAAATAGAGAAATGCAAGAGAAAAAAGCTCTTTTTTTTATTGGTTTTGAAAGATTGCCATTTTCTTTTAAAAGTGAAAAGAGAGAAAAACAGTAAATGATCAAAATAAGAGTTTAACAAAATGCCTTCATTGATAATATCTTTAAAAATGAGAAGGGGCCCTACAAAATACTCCCATAGCCTTGGGCAGAGCTAGGGAACTTTGAAAACACTTAAAAAAACAATAAATTACTTTGACAATGGAAAAATCTCTGGGATCTCGACTGCCTCCCAATTGTCCAAGGCTTCTTCACACTGATACACCAAATGATTCACATCTTCATCTTCAGAACCCCCATCAATTGCATTGATTTGATAACCATCACTGGAAAACACTTCTTGAATGGTCTTCAGACGTCCTTTAACGGAGGTTGACGCTGCTTCCTTCGCATGAGTTGGTTTGTAACCCAACCCGCAACGATCTAGCTTCTGTTTGACTTCGATGACATCACCCCAACCTTCATAGCTTCTTTCTTCAATGGTGGAAATGGTACTCTTCAGCGATGCAAAAGATGGGATACCCTTCCCTTTTGGTTCCTCTACTTCCAAAAGGACAGCATTGGCTATCTCAAGATCTTGGAAAGAAGTTTCCAAAGCATCTTCATCAGCCTAAATATAGCTAAAGGATGAAAGGTTTCTAACCATGAGATCTTCTTCCCCAGACACGGTTACCAGCTTGTTATCGACCACAAACTTCATCTTTTGATGTAGGGTAGAAGTGACTGCCCCAGCGGCATGGATCCAAGGTCTTCCTAGCAAGCAACTGTAATTAGGATTGATTTCCATAACATGGAAAGTGATTTTGAACACCTGTGGTCCAATCAAGATCGGTAAGTCTACTTCTCCAATAACAGTCCTCCTTGACCCATCAAAAGCTTTCACAATTAGTGCACTGGGCCTCATCTCTGCCCCTTGATAAGATAACTTAGCAAGTGTTCTTCTCGGCAAAACATTCAATGAAGATCCTGTATCCACAAGAACTCTTGCTAAAGTATCCTCTTGACATTTCACGGATATGTGGAGAGCACGATTATGGTCCAAGCCCTCCTTTGGAAGATCCTCCATACTGAAGCTGAGATTGTTACATGCAGTGATATTGGCAATGACTTCATCAAACTGATTCACTGTTATATCATGCGTAACATGTGCTTGGGCTAGCAACTTCTGAAGCGCACTTCGATGAGCCGGAGAATGCATAAGAAGTGATAGGATAGATATTTTGGAAGGCGTTTGATGTAGCTGATCAATAACCTTATAATCACTCTTCTTAATGATTCTGAGAAATTATGCATCCTCTTCTCCCAAGACTACTTCTTTATCCTTGTTGGCAACAGCTGGAATGACTTCTTTAGGCGGAGCCGTATTGACTTTCTGAGTATAAACACGACCACTGCGAGTCAAACGACCTGCACCCGCTATGTCAGCACTTGCAACTTTTGAACCTTCCTGGCGACTAGCTTTATCAATCTTCTGATGAACTCTCCCTATATTATACTTCCATGGAACTGCTTTAGTGTCTTCATAAAGGAAAGGGTTACTCCTTTGTTCAAATCTTGGCTCAGGTATATTGAAAATTGGCACCACAGATTCTGGAATATTGAAGATAGGTTGAACTCCTGAAGATTCAGGCAGGTTGAACACTGGCACCAAGGTAGAATTAGATTCAGGCAAGTTGAAAATGGGTTCAATCACTGCCACCTCATTCCTCTTCATATGACCGCTCACTTGTAAGACACCTTCATCAATCAAATCTTGAACATCTTTTAATACCAATTCACATCCCTTTGGGTTATTTGCACAAGCTTCACAATTCTGATGACAGCTCTTCAACATACCCACTTCTACTAACTTCGCATGGAAGTCTCGAAGCGGAGTCTTGATCTCTGTGGCGTTGAAAATCAAACCTTCGTCAGACTCGTCAACGATGGCATTTATGGACCCATGCTTGGGTAAAGGATTATCCTTGACATTCGGACCAGTATTCCCAAATGACAGAATGTTTTTCTCTATCAAATCTTTCACGATGTACTTCAAAGCATAACAACCCTCCAAATCGTGCCCTGGGGCACCTTCATGGAATAAACAGTGGGCATTTGGGTTGTAATTTGGTGGGAGCGGATTTGGTGGAGGACCCAAAGGCCTTGGAGTAACCAAACCCTTCTTCAGCAGTGAAGGATATAATTCAGTATAAGTTATAGGGATTCGAGGATTAGGAGGCCTTCCTCCTGGTCTTCTATTCTGAAAGTTGGGATTCGGATGAGGAGCTGGAGTCCTCTGCTGGTAGGCTGAAGCATTGGGCACTTGTTGATAGCCTGGATTGTTGTGCATGGGTTGATAAGGTGAAACCACTGGAGCCGCTTGCTGATACATCGGTACTGCTTGAGTTGGCCGATACATCGGGACTTGTGGATTATATGACGGTTGAACCGCCGCTACATAAGGATGTTGGGCATACTGTGGTTGATGAGCATACTGCTGTTGAGCCATAGGTGGAGGTCTCTGCCAAAGAGGATTTCTTCTTTGACTTGTCATTATTGCATTTGTCTCACCCTCTTTCTTCTTGTGGAAATTACTGGTAAATTTCTTGCCAATATTTCCACTGCCAGTGTTGGAACTGCCAGATGCACCACTCATCTTTCCACTTTTCAAACCGAGTTCTACCTTGATTCCCAAAGCCACTAGATCAGAGAAGCTAGCAGTTATGCTCCCCACAATTTTCTCATAGAATTCTGGTCGCACAGTGTCAACAAACCAGTCAGCTAATTCTTTTTCAGTCAATGGGGGCTCTACTTGAGAAGCGGTCCCTTTCCACCTCTGAGCATATTCTTTAAATGATTCAGAATCTTTTTGTGACATACTCAACAGTTGCCTCCTATCGGGAGCAAGGTCCATATTGTATTTGTATTGCTGGATGAAAGCATCTGCCAAGTCTTGGAAACTGCGAATCTTCGACTGGTCAAGTGTCAGATACCATTTAGAGGAGATTCCCTTCAGACTGTCCTGGAAGCAGTGGATCATTAATTTATCATTGTCCACCTGCACAGCCATTCTTCGATAGTACATCAAGAGATGGTTCTTAGGACAAGTTGCACCCTCATACATATCAAAAGTGGGTATCTTGAACTTTGGAGGTATTACCAATCCAGACACCAGACACATCTCTCTAGCAGCAGCCCCAAAGATCTGGTCACCTTCAATCGCTCTTAACCTTTTTTCAAGGGTATCAAAATTCTCTTGCATCTTCACATGTTTCTCATCTCCGTTTTCAGACATATCTGGCGCTTCATACCCCTGATGGTCATTAAAGTATGGTTGGGCACGGGTGTGCACAATGTCTTGTGTAAAATTAGCAACTGCATGGTTCTCTTCATTAGTCACAGGAACAGTTTGTTGAGCAGCAAATCCTTGAGGAGGAGGCACAAAACCTTGGAAAGGAAATGCCATGCCCTGAGAAGGAGGTGCGAAACTTTGAGAAGCTAAACCTTGGGACGGAGGGAAGAAACCCTGAGCAGCAAGTCCTTGGGAAGAAGGAATGAAACTTTGAGTAGCAAAACCTTGAAAAGGAGGGAAGAAACCCTGAGTAGCAAGTCCTTGGGAAGAAGGAATGAAACTTTGAGAAGCAAAACCTTGAGAAGGAGGGAAGAAACCCTGAGCAGCAAGTCCTTGGGAAGAAGGAATAACACTTTGAGAAGCAAAACCTTGTGGAGGAGGAACGAATCCCTGAGGAAGCCCAAAAGGAGGCCAGGTCACAGGGGTAGTGACTGATGACGTAGGCTCAGTCGTTGCAGTGACAATTTCTGACACTACAGTCTACTGGGTATCCATCTTTGCTCGAATGACCTGCAACATTTCCATCATCTGACCCATATTTCCACGAATTTCAGTAAGCTCCTCGTTAACTTTGTCCATCTCTATGTCTCTTTCAGCCATCCTCTTTCTGGCTTGAGCTCGAGTGTAGTATTTGCGTGAGAGCCTCAGTGTGAAAGCTGGAGAGCAGATGACGGGAATGAGTTTTATGTGAAAAAAATGCAAATGAAATGCCAAATGTATGAGTGCAATGCGAAAATGAAATTTTATTCAAGGAACTTAAGAAACAATTTGCAAATACCAAGGAAAACATAATAATCAAAGGACATGATTTCATTAAATTCAAAAATTGATACAAAGTCTTGAGTACATCTTCAAAAATCCCAAACAAAGCTTAATAAAGACAAAGACAAAGTCCTAAGGAGATTCTCCTAAAAGCCTCAAGTTGAGCTTCTCGATTTGTGCCTTCATCTGAGCCCTTTCAAGCATAAGTTGATCCACGATCGACTTCCAAGAAGTGTCCCCTTGAGTGCTGGAGGAAAATAAATCCTCTTGTTCTTTCCTTTTCTTGCTGGAGAGCTCTTCTTCTTCCTTCATCTTCAGTTGTCTTCTAATTTCTTCATTCTCACTACTGATGATCTGATGCCGATTCTTCCATGCATTCTTCTCTCGAAGCTCTTTTTCCAAATCAATCTTCAGCTTCTCTGCATCATCCATAAAGATCAGAATGGGTTTCTTGAAGGTCATAGGATCCTGGCGAGGGTAAGGCATCTTCAGACTGATTGCCCTATCTCGTACCCATTGGAGATAAGGTTCCATAGAAACACAATTCGGCTTTCCCAAGCTACTCCTCCCCTTCCTATGGATGTACTTCCAAGCTTGCATAATCTGTTTCTTGAGATCTGGTTCTTCGTCATCCTTAAAGAAAATTCCTTCCACTTCAACACTCTTAGGTTTGTCCCTCAACGGATACCCGAGTTGGCGACGAGCCAAAACTGGATTATAGTTGATTCCTCCCTTAGTGCCAAGAAGAGGCACATTAGCAAAATCACCACAGCTATCAATAATTAATGCTCCATCATAAACACGGTTGTACCAACTAATGTCAGAGTGGGTAAGAGACATGATCCTTTGTGACCACCACAAACCATCCTTAAGGTTCCAAAATGAAGATGACTTAGGCAAGTGCGAAATAAACCACTCATACAGCAATGATGCACAACAAGTAATCATCCCTCCCTTATGGTGATTCCTCAGATGGATGGAATGATAAGTGTCTCCGAGCAAAGTAGGGACCGGGTTCTTCTTCAGAAAGATTTTGATGGCGTTCAGGTCGACAAAGTCTTCAAAGTTTGGGAAAAGTAACACTCCATATATTAGCAGAATAAAGGTCGCCTCAAAAGCTTTCATATCCTTCACACTAACAAAATTCTTGGCCTTTTCTACCAAAAACTTTGTAGGGAATCCAAAAACCTTTCCTTTGTAGGTCATATTTGCCTTAACCTCCGGAACACTCAAATATGTTGCCTTTGCAATCTCCGCTTCTTCAGGGTCCTTCTCTAGAACAGGGAATGGAAACTCATCCTTAACACGTGATCCCACCAGAAATGAATACTCTTCCAAAGTAGGCGCCAATTGGTAATCAGGGAACGTAAAATAATAGTAGAGAGGATCATAAAACTGGAGCATCACAGAGAGCAACCTTCCATCCCACTCAGTCTTAAGTAAGGCTAAAAGTCTCCTATGCTTCTCCATGAAGGCTTCTTGATCCAAAACCAAATCTCTTAATTTCCTTAGGTCTTCGAGTTTGGGAGTTTTGAATGTGTACTTGACAGTCTTTCTTCTTCCAAAGTCCATGATGATACCTATGATATTTGCAAAGATAGAGTTTCTGAGTTCCTTGAATAAATGGGTAAAAATGATGCTTCATGATGCGTGAATGCAACAAACACAAACAAGGCTTAGGTTCAAAGCTTGCATGAGGTCGAAGGTTCAACCCTCCCAAAAAGGTATGTACTATGAGTTTATTTGTACCTGTACAACGGGTTCTAAAAGTTCCCAGAATCATTGTCCCATCTTTCGGATATTACCGACTTCCCAACTCAACTTGGTAATCAGTAATATTCTCAAGAGAGTCTCATCCGAGTGTAGTATCGCGTATCAACTATTTCGGATTTACACCCTCATAGTCATCGCACTACATCCCTAAAAAGGCCAAGTGGGGGTAAATGTTCTAAGGTCCTCAGCATTAATGGCTCTCAGGTCGAATATAGTAATGCTTTCACGACTGAACTCGATCAACAAAACTACATCCGAGGAGGCCTCCACTGAGTGGTGGTGTCTCAAGTCAACTTGGTCGGGACTCAACTCCCTACAAGCCTTCTTGAATATACCACCGTCCTATCTTATTTTGCACTCAAGTCCGGGTTAGGACTTATCTCACCACACATGGAACACCCAAAAAAATCCAAATAATAACAAGCAATACAACAACAAATATACAAATATACAAGGTGGGCTTAACCCTCAAAATAAGGTCCCCAGTGAAGTCGCCATTTCTGTCGCGGTGAGAATCGGATACCAAGCTATTGATTAAGCTTGAATCGCAAAACATTTATGTTCACCACCGACTTTAATTTAATCCAAAGGGAAAAGGGAAAAAGATCGTAAAAACCCTAAATGAGGAGAAACTAGGTTCGGGGGTTGATTATACCTAGGGAAGGTGTTAGCATCCTAAGCATCCGCAGTATCCTACGGGAACCTCTTGTTAATATTTGTATTATTGTTGTTTATTGCTTGCTAAAATTAAGGGAACCTAAGGTTTTTATTTCTAATGGTGCTCGCACAACATCACATCGATGCCTACGTATCGGGTGTAGAATCAGAGCACTCGTAGTTCTCCTAAGGATTAACGAACACTTGGTTACGCTCAAGGTTCGCGGGGGAAGGTAAGTGTTATGGCAAACACTCACGTGACTTTAAGAAAGTCACAAAAAGTTGGAAAATAAAAAGTCCTAATGGCTAAGGTCAAAAAGGTAACTAGGGATGGCTAAACTTCCTATGACATTGAGTCAACTGCAGGAGTTCTTTCCCTTTTGGATTGAAAAGCATAAAAAGTAAAATAGATAAATGAGGGTGCAAGCTCCTAAGTCTAAGGCATAGGTTGCAACTTGCAAAAATAAATTGGATAAAGTAAATGGAAAATGCAAAGATAAAAGGTTTGGTAACCGGGCTATGACTCGATATATGGATCGAGAATGCGGGGGTGGAAAACAAGCGTGGTGCGTCAATTTGTGAAGTGTAAGGAATGTGCAGATGGCGATCGTAAAACGACCGACTTACGTGTGTGAGTGAAGTGTATGTGAAGTTCACTTGGCGTTGGACCAAAGAATTTTATTATTTTTGAAATGAAGTTAATATGGTCTAAGAATGCGAGAAATAAATAATAAATAAATAAATAAAGTGAAATAAATTGAAATAGAATGAATTAAATGGAATAAAATAAATACATGGCCTCATATTGGTCACGATTAATCGGAAACGATTTATCATGACTTTTTGTCATATCATCGGCCCGTAAAATATTAAAGATGAAAAGTCAACCTAAGATTGAATATATAAACAAAATCTAAAAGGTAACAAATAATAAAAAAAATTTTAAGAAAAAAAATACAAAGGGGTGATTAGTAGGGATCAGTAGTGTGTAGTAGTAAAAATGTATGGGCCTAGATGGCCCAAATCCAACAATAAATAAATAAAAATTCAGCAAAAGTTTATATAAAAAAAAACGATAAAATATAATAATAAATAAATAAATGAATTCAATTAAAAGAAAGAGAAAAAGGTTTAATGCATACGCTGAGTGTGGGAAGAGGAGGTTTTGAGGACATGGGTTAAGTTAATTTATCAAAATAAAATAAACAAGTTTTATAAAAACAAATAATAATAACAAAACAAAGAAAAGGTTAGGTTCAGAAAGGGAAATAAGAAGAATAAAAGCAAACAGAAACTCAGCGGCGATTCTCACTCTAGCGGTCACGTCTCTCTCGCACGATGCTTGGTTTCGTTCGCGTTTGGTTTCAAGGTTGAAGGGAGGTTCCGATTTGGGCTTTTCACGGTGAAGAAGGTGGTTGTGATGCGGGTCGGATTCGCGGAGGGGTCCGGCTGTGTTCTTAGGGTAAAGGCGGAGACGGAGGGTTGATTGCGATAGTGTCGGCCACGGGTTTGGTTTACGGTAAGGGTTCTTGGTCTCTCTTTCGCAGATTACTCTCTCTCTGTTTGATTTCTCACGGTTGAAGCCGATCGTTCACGGTTTCACGAGTTTTGAACGGTGGAGGTGGATGGGTTTGATGGTTGGAGAAAGTTCTCAGATTCACATTCGTGGTGGTCTCTGTGTTATGGTTCTGTGAGCTTTGGTGGAGACGGAGGTTAGGTTGTCGATTTAGGTGAGTTTTTGTGTACTGATTTTCCTGTGTTTTCTTTGTGTTTGGTTGTTGATGAGTGATGTTTTTTTTTTCAAGCTTGGATGTGTTGGCTGAATGGTGGTGATATTTCGTGGTTTGGGTTAATGGTGATAAGGTTTCGGTGATGATGTTCAGAGCTCCTTTTTTGATATGAAAATGGTGAAGGTGGTGGTGTTTGGCTTGAGCGGGTCAGAGGTTTTTGTGGTCTTCGGTCTACGGCGTTTTGGTCCGCGGTGGTGGCTGGTTTGAATTTGGAAGGGATTTGCAGTACTGAGTGTTCGTGAAAGTTCAACTTGTTTTGTTGGGTGAGAGTCTCGCAGTTGTGATAGTGAGGTCACGGCCGTGTTCAGCGGAGGATGAAAAGGTGAATTTGGTTTTGCTTGTCTCTATTTCTCACCCGAAACGTCTCTTGTTTGATTTATTTTGAGTTTGCTTTCGTTCTCCTCTCAATCTCACTCTCTGTGTTTTTTATGGTATGGTGTTGGAGGCAGTTTAATGGTCGTGAAAGATGAGGTTTGCATTTGGTAGAGGTAAAGGAGGGTTGTTGTTCTGTGTTGATGTTGTGAAGACTTTAAGATGATAGTTTAAAGAAGGAAGCGTGATTGTGTTGTTTTTGGTCTGTGAATCACAGTGAAGGGTGTTATGGGTGGCTCGCGGATGAAGGGGTACTGCTGTGTTTGTATTTTCTTCTCAGGTTTTACTCACGGTTCAAGTTGGTTGAAGGATATGTTTGTGGGTTCAGATTTTTGAAGGTGTGTGAAGAGGGTTGCTGTGTTGGTTGATGCGTGAGGGTGGCGAGCGGCGGATTTAGTGGAGGAAGGTAAGGGTTTCGGTTGTTGATTCGGAATGGCTCTGTTTGTGTTTTTCGTTTGTGATTTTGTTTGGAAATGGTATTGTTGGCAGAAACTCTTTCGTGAAGGGTAAAAAAAAAATGCAGTTTGAAGGAGGTGATTGTGGACTCGGTGAAAACGACGGATCCGGTTCTGCTGTGGCTTTTGGTTTCTGTTTTGGTTGCAGGGTTATGAATGGTGGATGGTTTCAAGCAGGTATGGTTTGGCGGTGAGTGATGGCGGTGAGTGATGGATTTTTTTGGGGCTGACGGAAATAGGTATTGGCCGAAGGTTGTTTCGGCGGTTTGTAGGTTCGGATATTATGGATTCTATTTGCTGGTTTTTGTTCTTCGTGGTTTCAGTGGCGGTGTATTGTGAAGCTTCACAGGTTTGTCGGCTGAAAGGTGAGGCTGCGGATTTGGGGTTTTTCAGTGGTAGCTTTCGGTGGTTTTGTGGTGTTTGAAGATGTTTGAAAGGGTGGTGGTAAGGTTTTTTCAAAAATTTGTTTTTGACATCAGTTTGGTTCGTTCAAGGTTTTTTTTTTTGACGGTTCATTCTTTCTCTTTGTATCAGATTTCTGCTTCATCTTTTTCTGTTTTTGGTTTGTGTGCAGAATGGCAAATGGAGGTTTTGTGTGTCTGCTGATGATAATGGTGTTTTTATTCTGGTTGCAGGTGGACCGGTGTGTGAAGGTGGCTCTGTTTCATTTTTCGGTTTTTGTTTTGTGCTGGTCTTTATTGTTATTAATAGTTATGTGCCTTTATTGCAGGTTTGTGTAGGTGATGGAAGGTTTGCTGTTTCGGAGTGAGGCTTACTGAGGCTGTTTTGGGCTAGCGCGGGATTGGGGCAGCTTGTTGCTTTTGGCAAGGTGGATACGGTTTACTATTCAAGTTCCTCTCATCTCATTCTTTTGTTTTCTGGATTTTGACCTGAGTTGTTTATGGTTATTGTGAAGGTTTTGTAGGTGAAAAGCAAAAGGCTGCAAGTGGTGAGGGGGTTGCAGCATGAAAGTAGTGGGGTTTTGCAACAAACAGAAGCAACAAACAAGCAAAAACATGAGGGAGGAAAATAAATGAGGGAGGAACTAACAGTTACCTATCGAAGACAAAATCCCGAAGAACCTTTGCACGGTGAAAGCTGGTATGGATCTGGACGTCTCCCTTATTTATGCTTTTAATCTTTAAACTCTCCTCTTTCTCTCTTCTGAGTTTTTTCTACTACTGGTTGTGAGAATATGGGACTGTTTTATGCGTTTTTGGTGGTTGTTTTTATGGATTTTTAGTAGCTGTTCTTGGTGTGGTTTGAGGGCTGATTTGCAGTGTGTTTTCAGTTGGGATTTTGGGGCTGCACTTGGTGTTTTTCAATGCTGATTTTTTTTTGATGTTTTGGATGTAACAGTGTGGTTTTTGGGGCTGTTTTGCAGTGTTGAGGGCTGATTTGTTTTGCAAAGTAACAGTGCTTTTTATAAAGGGAAATTAGGGTTTTTGGTTTGAATTTGGTACTGTGATAACTTGTTCATGAAGGGTTGGGGGACAATGTCTGAATTTTGGTTGTAGTGGGAGGCTGTAGCAGAATTTTGTGTGCTGAGTGCTGCTGAATTTTTCTGCTGTTTTGTGGCTGTTTTTTTGTTTGCTAGTGCTGATTTTTTGTTGAATGTTTTGCTGAATTTTGTAACTGTTTTTTTGGGCTGAATTTTGTAACTGTTTTGGGCTGAATTTTGTTGAATGTTGTAGGATGAATGGAGAAGGCATGAAGTTGGAGATGTGGCATAGCATGAAGAATCAAGAAAACAAAACATGGAGTTGGATGCATTCTTATGATGAGAAAATTGAACCATCTTTATTTAAAAAACACTTTTATTTTGAATTTGTAATTGCTAATTTGTAGCTTGTAACTTGTATGTAACTTGACAAAAACTTGTAATTGAATTTGGTTGTGAGTTTGAAAATTAAGAATGCACTTGAGATTGACAAATAAAAGCTTGGAATTTTTTTGTGTTTGGAATAAACTCTCTTTTTCTTGAATTGAGTTCATGATGAATTCGAAATGCAATTAGAGCTTAAATTTAAACTTGAATTTACAAATGGTGTGAGAACTTGAAATTTGGGATTGGGACATGAATTTGGAAAAGAAAAAAAACTAGAAATAGAAAATATGAACTAAATTTGGGACAAAAATTGGAATTGGAAGATGAATTGGAGAAATGAAATTAAAAGCAACATTGAACTTAAACTTAAATTGAAGTTGGAAATTATAATAAAAATAAAATCAATTTCTTTTGAAAAAAAATGAAATAAAAAATTGGAAGTAGAAAATGAGATAAATATTTAAGAAAATAATAAAAACAAACAATTTTTAAAAAAATGAGAATTTGAAGATGAATAGAAATTAAATTTAAAATGGAGATACATATATATATAAAGAAGGAAACATAGAATGAATAAAAAAAACTAGTAATAGAAATTGAAACAAAAATTCTAAAAATAATAAAATACAAAAAAAATGGAATATAGAAATAGAATTAGAAAACAAAAAATAAGAATACAAAATGAAATAAAAGTTAGAAATGAGAAATTAAAATTAAAATTAAAATGGAAGCTTGGAAGTGACAAGAAATTAAAATAAATAGATAAATAGCTTGAAAATGAGCTGAAAGCAACAGAAAATAAAATCTCATAATTCTCTGCTAAATGCGATGAATGTATGATGCGAGCAGTTAGGGGTAAAATTTGGGGTGTGACAATTTCCTTGAATCCTCTGAGGGACTCATGAATCCTGATTCCTTTCGGGGATATTGTTCAAACCAGTCTGCCACAGTCCTTTGGTCAATAGATTTCTTCTGATGATGTACATATATTAGGGTCAAAATTTAGGGTATGACATTGTGTACTCGCACTTCTATCTTCTTCTCTCTTTGAAGGATCCGAAGAAAAGACTCTACCACTTCGAGTAACTCTAGTCACATCAGCAATGCTAACCACAGACTTTGGAGAAGGATTAAGAACTTCCTTACCATTTTCTATCATCATAAAATTATATCTGTATTGTCGCGGACGACTTAAAAATCTAGAGTTGCCATCATATTTTTAAGGAGAAATAAATGATAAAACTAAATTCCTAGGGTAGAGACCTTTGGTTCGGAAGTCGGTTAAATGAGAGGAAGGTGTTAGACACCCCTCACTTTTATTATATCCAATAGGATCCTTCCTAGATTTCTAAGAGTGGTTTATTTGTATGGAATAAATGAAATAAATACAATAATAAAAAAACCAAATAAAACCCTAATTGCACACGCTAGGGTTTGTACAAACCTTATGCCAGCGTACCTTCGATTGGAAGGATCAGAACGTCGTAGTTCGATTCCCCTACCCCTAACCCTAATCTTAATGTTTCTAACTACCCCTTACTAAATTATTAAAACCTTTTTTTTAAAACTCCTTTTTATTTTATTATAAAATCCTGATTTTTATTAAGAAAAACCCCATATTTTTAAATTCCTAAATATCCCCCAAGTAGAACCCCAAAACATCATTATGAAACCTGATAATGCAAAATTATATCGTAATTTTGGCTTGACATACATGAATTAATAGTATGCTTTATTCAATTTTTAATATTTTATGCTTTATATTATATTATTTATTTGTGTTTTTCAGATTAATCGAGTTGGTCGGAATAAGTCGGAAAGCAAAGAAAAGTCGAAGAAATAATTAAAAAAGAGAAGAAGTTGAAGAAAGTGGAAAAAGAAAATTAGAAAAAGAAAATTAAGAAAACAAATAGAAAAGAAGAAAATGAAAATGGAAATAAAAAAGGGTGGAGGGGCCCACCACTCACCAACATGGCGCAGGCCATGAGGGGTGTGGCGCCCACCACCCCCACGTTTCCCCCTTGTGTGGCGCAGGCCACGTTTGGTGAGAGAGAGAGAGAGAGAGGAGTGGCGCAGGCCACTCGGTCTCCCCCTACTCTCTCCATCCTTTTCTCATGCGCGTATTCAGCTTTCTTCGTTCAACGCACGATCCAGGCCCAAGCAATTTTTACGGAACATTATCAACTGTCTGATTAGTATAAATTAAGGCAATTGGGTATAGTTTTGGGGACCGAATTTCTGCAGCATTTTCCCTGTCTTATTTCAGTTTTTATATTTTAGTATTAGTATTATTTTCTGCATATTTCAATTCTGCAAATTTCAATTCTTGTACGTTCCGGATCTACTACCAGTTGTATTCCAGTTCCAAATTAATTCCAGTCCAGGTTTTTATTTAATTGCTTTGTTTATTTACAACATTATTATATTAAGCATGTTTATCCTAGATTATTTATTCTGCTTATTCGTAAATTTATTTAGTAACTATATCCAACTAATTTAATTATATCAGTATGTAAACAAATAGATTGAGAGGAATTTAATTAAATCGATGTTGATTAATTTTACCAATTTATAATTTTAGGCTGAGGTTTCTTAAATTAATTTAATACTTTTGTTACGAGAGTAAGAAAGTAATTAAGGCTAAATTCAATAGAGCGAGAGTTTGAGAATTTAACTGGATAACTGAAGCTAGGCATTAATTTTAAATGTAGCGAGAGTTCTTTAGGATTAATTGGATCTTATTTGTTTTCAAAAATTATTTCTAAACACTTATGGGCTAGTGAGAGCAGACATAGGACTTTAGGAGTATAGTCTAAGTCAATAGAGCGAGAGTTTGAGACGAGGGCTTTTAAATGAATATTTTACACTGAAAAAGTATTTTGGCTTGTAAACCTTCACCGATATTACATTAAATTTCCGACAACTGATAAGTTGCATAGTTATATATCGTTATCATTAATATTTATAAGTTTAATTTTAGATTTAATTTATTTGTCTTAAACTAAACCAATAGAAACAAATAGCCTTAGATTTACATAGTAACATTAGATAACGTTAGATCGATTTTTAGTCTCTGAGGGATCAATAATCTTTTAAAACTTCGCGTATGACTGTGCAATTGCAGATATAATACTTTAGACATATAGTCGAGCGATCAAGTTTTTGGTGTCGTTGTCAGGGACTAATTAAGTCGATATCGTAACTCCAGTGTTACGCCGTATAGACTAAGGCAAAACCATTTATTTTCCCAATTCTTATTCACCGATTGTATGCCAAATACTCGCTCTCAAGGCGAAGACTTGAAACCACCAATCTCTGAATTAGAACGTTTTTTTACATTTAAGACGCCGTATAGTAGAGTACCAATGAAGGTACAATATTCCTGATTTTCTAGCTTATCCGCCCGAACTAGTTGAAGAACCAGTTGGAACATCAAGAGAAGCCGAGATGGCCGCTGAAGAAGAAACTCATCTACTAAAGTATTACGTTATTTCGTCACAATATGAACCTCATACCAATATTATCGCACCCACTATCAACCGAAACGATTTCGAGTTGAAACCATCACTAATATCAGATGTGCAACAAAACCAATTCTCTGGAAATCTTACCGAAGATCCGAATTTACATCTGTCAATATTCGTACAATATGCAGACACAGTTAAAGATAATGGTATCACCCAAGAAGCAACCAGACTACGTCTTTTTCCTTTTTCTCTACGAGATAGAGCAAGAGCTTGGCTCCAATCTCTACCCTCGAATTCAGTCACCACATGGAATAAACTGAAGAAAGTCTTCTTAGCAAGATATTTTCCACCTAGCAAAATAGTTATGCTAAGAGCTCAAATCAACGTATTTAAGCAAAAGGAAAACGAATCTCTTTTCGAAGCTTGGGAACGATACAAGGATATGCTGAGACTTTGTCCACATCATGGTTTAGTAAATTGGATGGTAATCCATACCTTTTACAATGATCTCTTGTATAACACAAGAATTACAATAGACACCACTGCGGACGGTGCCTTGATGAACAAAGAATATAACGATGCTTATGAAATTATCGAGAGTATGGCTCAGAACCATTATCAGTGGGGAAGCGAAAGAACTGCAATAGAGAAACCAACAAAAGGAGGTATGTACTAAGTGAGTAGTATGGATCAAGTTAATGCAAAATTTAATGTTCTCGCTCAAAAGATTGACAACTTGGCCATAACATCGATATCCACCGTGGCTGCTATAACACCTAACTGTGAGCTATGTGGAGTTCTAGAAAATGCTTCTCCCAATTGTCAGCTATTGGCCGGAATCCCCATAGACCAAGTGAATTATGCCCAAGGAAACTGCTACTCAAATTCAGACAGCCTAGGTTAGAAAAATCATCTGAACTTTTCCTACAAGAATAACAATGTTTTGTATGCACCTGGTCAAGCACCAACTACACCACCAGGATATCATAAGACCGCCATGACCGCTCCTAATGTCCATAGGAAATAAAACCTTGGACTAATGATGGAAAACTTCATAGCTACCCAGAATCAAACGAACAAGGATTTCCTAAACCAAAACATACACACTAGTGAGCAAATTAAGAAATTGGCAAATAAATTTTATGCGTTAGCTACACACAACAAAATGC
This sequence comes from Lathyrus aphaca, assembly GCA_963966055.1. Taxonomy (NCBI): domain Eukaryota; kingdom Viridiplantae; phylum Streptophyta; class Magnoliopsida; order Fabales; family Fabaceae; genus Lathyrus; species Lathyrus aphaca. The sequence continues at coordinate 315,132,318 of OZ014519.1, forward strand.
TTGAAACTCAAATTTCACAAGTAGCTCAACAATAAGCACCTACTGCTGCACCAGCTGGTGTATTTCCTGGTCAACCACAACCAAATCCGAAAGGACATACAAATGCGGTAATACTGAGAAGTGGAAAAGAATTAGACAGACCTGATGATCCAAGACTTCAAAATCCAGCTATGTATCAAAAACCGGAAAAACCAACTGGAAAGGAAAGTGAACTAGAAGAAAAGGAGGATAATAACCAAGAAGCCGTGGAGAAAGAACAACCATATGTACCTCCACCACCTTATAAACCTCATATCCCATATCCTCAAAGACTTGTCAATTAAAAGACTGCAGGACAATTTAAGAAATTTGTTGAACTTCTGAAACAATTAAACATCACGATACCATTTATAGAAGCTATCACTCAAATGTCGTCATATGTCAAATTCCTTACAGAAATATTATCCAACAAGAAAAAGATCGAGGATAATGAAACAATTACACTTACTGCTGAGTGTAGCGCAATAATTCAAAACAAAATGCCTCCTAGGCTAAAAGATCCAGGTAGTTTCTCCATACCCTGTGTAATTGGAACATTCGTCATAGACAAAGCTCTATGCGACTTAGGAGCCAATATTAGTGTTATTCCTTTAACAATTTGCAAAAGGCTTGATATGGGAGAATTAAGACCTACGAAAAATGTATGTTCAATTAGCTGACTGCTCTGTTAAATAGCTTGTTTGTATACTAGAGAATGTTCCATTACGAATAGGACAATTCTATATTGTCCCACTGATTTTATAATCATGGATATTAAAGAAGACTCCACTACCCCTATTATATTAGGAAGACCATTCTTAGCTACCGCTGGAGCCATTATAGATGTGAAGAGAGGCAAGCTAACCTTTGAAGTAGGTGAAGAAAAGGTTGAATTTATTTTGACATAATTCTTATAATCACCAGCTATAGAGGAAACAAGTTATTTATTAGATGTCATTGACGAATGTGTAAGAGAAATGGAAATGGAACAAACCACATATTCAGATATAATAAAAATTCCAATTCCACCCATTTTTGAAGATGACAATTGGCGTGATCCCTACCAAGATGATAACCTGAGTGAATGCTTGGAACTTACACCATATCATATGATGTGCCCAAAGAAACCATCTTTAGAATTAAAAACATTACCTAAAAATCTTAGATATGAATTTCTAGATAAAGAACTCGCATGACCAGTAATAGTCAACACAGACTTGGGACGAAACGAAACTAAAAAATTACTTGTTGTTTTAAAGAAATATCCAATTGCGTTAGGCTACAACATTGCTGATCTAAAAGGAATAAGTCCTCCCATCTATATGCATAGAATTATGCTAGAGGAAGACTGTAAGTCTTCTAGAGAACACCAGAGGAAGATTAACCCAATTTTAAGTACTGTAGTGAAGGACAAAGTGTGAAAGTTACTTGAAGCCGGAATCATATATCCTATCTCAGATAGTCAATGGGTCAGCCCAGTACATATAATACCTAAGAAAGGAGGTGTCACAATGATTAAGAATGTAAAAGGTGAATCCATAACACAAAGAGTTATTACAGGAAGCAGAATGTGTATTGATTATAGAAAACTAAATAATGCCAATCGAAAAGACCATTTACCCTTGCCATTCATTGATCAAATGTTTGAACGATTGGCTAAACATTCTTACTTCTTCTATTTAGACGGTTATTCAGGATTCTTTCAAATCCCTATTCACCCTGATTGCCAAGAAAAGACTACTTTCACTTGTCCTTATGGTACATTTGCTTATCGACGAATCAAAGATGCATGATGTCAATCTTCGATGATTTCATAAATGACATTATGGAAGTATTTATGGATGATTTTTCCGTCTGCGGGTAAAGCTTTGAAGGATGTCTATCAAACCTAGAAATGGTACTCGAGAGATGCGTAAAAGTAAATCTCGTGTGGAACTGGGAGAAGTGCCATTTTATGGTCCAACAAGGAATCGTGCTAGGGAACGTTATTTTAGATAAAAGAATTGAAGTTGATAAAGCCAAAATTGAAATCATAGAAAACTTTAAACCTCCGAAAACTGTACGAGAAATAAGAAGTTTCTTAGGACACGCCAGTTTCTACCGACGATTTATAAAAGATTTCTCGAAAATTACAAAACCTCTTACATGATTATTAATGAAAGACACTGACTTTATCTTTGATGAGTGTAAACATTCAAAATTCGCCCTCACTCATATCTCACCATGGCATATGATCTTTCATGTTTTCATTAGCATAAGCATACCATCTCATATTGCATTTTTTGTTTCACTGCATAGTTCAAGTTCATCCGCATCTAAGGTTTGTGATCTGAGCAATCCAAGATTCCATCTGAGCCATCCCAAAGGTCTCAAAGCATTCCAAAAGGGTCCATGTGTGTTCTATCATCATATTGTGTCCCTCCAAGTTCATAGAAGTCAAGAGATCACAAGAACTGGCAAGGCATGGAAGCAGAGCTAGGGTTTTCACTACACAGATGACCAAAATTAGGGTTTTGGTTTCAGAGGCCTCAACTCCAAATTTTTGGGCCATTCTTGTTTCTATTGTTCTTAAGATGTTATAAGGATCATGTGTACCAAGTTTGATGAAGAAATTTATTGTGGAAACTAAGGCAAGTTAAGATGTTCCTGAGCAAGTTAAGTCAAAATCAGGGCATCTAAGGACCCCAACAATGGAACCAAAGGGGTATTTTCATCAAAATGAAGTTATATGATCTTTATTATATCTTTGGAGTGGTTGGAAGTACACAAGATTGAATAATTTTGAGCCATTTGCAAAGTTGCCAAAAATGGAAATGACTTGTAATGGAAACTTTCCATTTTGGGAAAGATTTTCAACCTCCTCTTTCTTGATCAAAAATGCTTCAAATGAAACATTCTTGGTAATGAAAGTTGTAGACTAGGTCTTTCCCTTTTCAAAAAGTACAAGAACATGTTTTGATTCATTATAGAACTTAAGTTATGATCTTGCAAAGTTGGTAAAAATCCTATAATTTTCAAAAGAACACCAAAGAGGGATTTTTGCAAAACCACTGGCCAAGACCTCAAATGACCTCTAATGGACCACTAAGCCTCATAACATGTTGATACAACTTGCCAAGATCAGAATTGGGCCCTTGACCTAGGGTTTTTATGGCTTATGAATCAAGAAACAACAAAGAGGGATAAGTTGCAAGAGCCATGCTACCACTTGCCTCAGTCATTACAGCTGCACAAAAACAATCCAAAGGCCTTCCTTGATCCATGCTGAGCCCAGCCATGCCCCTAATCCAGCTCTGTCTCGTGCCATGCCTCAAGTACGCCTAAGCTTGACTTTTTGCATTTTACCCCATACCAATCAAGCAAGGCCACGAATCACTCTCTAACCAATCAAGACATCATATGCAAACATTATGGAACACAAACACACAATGCTTGAAGCTTGAAACCTCCCCAAGCTCAGATTACACAAAATCCTCTCAAAACTTCATCTCTTCGAATCTCCCAACTCAGCCATCAAAACTTCAAAATTCTTTCACCAATCATCTCCACACAACCCCAGGATCATTTCCCACCCCTCACTTTAGCCTAAAACCATCTCAAACAAAAACACGATTTCAGCTTCCTCTGAACTGAAACCTCCAAAACAGCCTACATAAACTCCTTTCAAGAATTCCAGAAGCATAAGGGGTTCAAGTGGAGTGGATTAGCACCAAAGAAAGGCCCAGAAAGTTCCAGCTTCAAGAACTTCAACTCAGGTAGCCATCAAGAACTTTTTTTTCCAGAAATGCATTTTTAAGTTCTTAAATGAATCCTTATGATGTGCTGATGATCCTGATGTATTTATTTTTCAAAATGGTTGAATATTGAGCATGTATGAAGTCTCTGAAACTTTTTGACCTAGAACTAATTTGCTTTGAATCTCTCTTTTGATGTACTATAAATGAATTTTGTTTGGGGATTTTGGTTCAGTGATGTATGGGGATCATTTTTGGGCAGAAAAATTAGGTTTTAGAAGCTTGAGTAGAGAGATAGCGTTTTGGCTCACCGGAGAAGATGACCGGAGCACTGTTCCGGTCATCTGAAAGTTGTTAGGGTTTAATCAATGTAATTAGTGAAGTTTGAATATTGGCCCTAGGATGTGAGTTCCCTTGCGTGTTTCAATGGTCCAGATCATGTTATTAAGCCCTAATTTCTGATTAATTAACTTAATTAAAATAATTTATTCAGGACAAATCTCAGCCACCCATTCACGCGCCAGTCAACCCTCCCCCCCTGAGTTTGAATCCTGGCCTTTGGATCTGCATACTTCCTCTTTTATTTGATTTTTATTTCTTTTCTTTGTATTTTATTTCATATATTTATTAAAAATAGCAAAAATGATTTAAAAATTCTGGAAATTTTTGTCAAGAATCTTATTAATTTTCAGAAACCAAAAATATTTTTATTTTTATTTTTTGCATTAAAAACATATTTTTAAATCATTTAAATGTTTTATTTAATTAATTAATTGATTTTAATTAATTAAAAATACATTTAAGTATTTAAAAATCACCAAAAAAATCAGAGAGCATCCTTAGACATTTAGAAGCATTTACAAACTCACCTTACAAATTTCGTTTTGGTTTTGATCATACTTTGAGATTTTTCAATGAATTAGGGTTCTTAAAAATGTTCATTTTCTAACCCTAACTTCAAAAATTCATAACTTTTAAACCAAGTTGAGTTTGTGACTAGTTCTTTTTGCATTGTTCTATGCATGTCTTCTAGCATCCAAAAACATTTTTATTTCATTTTTATCTTGCATTTTCAAATTGTTTGGCATTTTACATTGAAGATCGCCCAAAAAAACCTAGAAACTTAGGAAATTCACAACTCCCCCTAGGTTTAGCTTCTGACCCCCCCTTTGGATGGTAACCTAGTATAGGTTTAGGGTTCCTTTGAGTGCATTCTCAATTTTTTATAATGTCATTTTCTTCTGTCTTTGTATTCATCTTGCATATGCATCCATACATGAACTTGCCATGACATTTCTTGCATTCATATGTCATCTTAGACATCTTAGGACATGTTAGAATCATGCTTGATCATTTCTTCATTCATTTTCCATGATTTGAATTCATTTCATTTCATTAACTTTCATGAACTTTCAAACTTCAAAGCATGCTTACATGACATCTCATCTTTTTATGATCATACATATGCACATTGTATCATCTCACATGACATTAACATTGCATAAACACTTCTGACTTTGGTCATTTCATCTCATCTCATCTCATTTCATTTCATTTCTTTATGCTTTGTATCTTATGCATTCTTGCTAACATTTGCAGGTGGTAAGTTACTTTGAGAAGTGAATTTGCCTTCACTTCTCATTCTTCTTTATCTCCTTCATTTGCATCTTGCTGGTTTTGAAGTGAACTTGTTCACTTGTGTTCTTCTTTTCTCACTTTCTTTATTTAAGTTACTTATCTTCTTTATTGAAGTAAGTAACTTATTCTTCTGCTTCTTTCTCTTTTCATCTGCTTCTTCCATTGGTGGCTTCCTTGAAGATCTTTCTTAAGCCTTACAAACCATAGGATAACCAAGCATGATAACTTTAGGGTTGTATATAGTCCCCCTTTAGTCTTTTACCTTTGAGTCTTCTTTGAGTCTCTCTTCTCATCTCTTAATCAGAGACTAAACTCTTAAAGTTTTAGGACTTTGGAATTAGGGTTATGCCTGTATCCTTCTATTAGGATGGAGTGTATAACTAACCATAGTGTTTAATGGACAAGTCCCCCTCAAGCTGTCTTACAAACCATAAAACTCATTTCTTAATCTTATCCTTAATTAAAACCCACTTAATAAAGGCTTTGTTATATAATGAATTTAATCCCTAACCATGGGTTAAGTTGAGGTATCTTCCTCAGCTTAAGTGTTCTCAACTATTATCCTTCTATTAGGATGGTGTAATGAGTTCACTAATCCGTGATTAGAGATTAAACTCATTACTTAACACTAAACAAAAAAAAACAAAAACATCTAATTAATCACAAGTAGGTTAATGATCTTAATCCTACATCATCATGGCAATTAAGTTGAGATGCTTATCTCATACTTAAGTATTCTCATTATCCCTAATCAAGGGGAGGATATAATGAGTTTACAAGCCTTTGATTTAGGCTTAAGCTCATTAACTTATGCAAAACACCAAAAACAATAACAAAACTGAAAACATAAAAACAAACAATAATCGTCTCCTCCGGGATTCTTTTCTCATCACACTCATTCATAAGCGAGAACTTGCTTCATCCGTCTAATGCAAGACAGTTAGCACTCGAGCCAGACGAGTCACACACTTGAGCATAGACTAGCAGCAGTTCACAG